>CAJGYO010000001.1:5517705-6117705 GCA_904845875.1 Miscanthus lutarioriparius
CGATGAAAGCCCTCTCTCGCTTCTTTCATACACTCGATCTTGCACCTGTCATTCACGATCTATGCCTATCTAAATCCACATATGCCATGCCCTTATGCAGGTTCCCTCGTTGCTACGGAGATGTGCTACTCCATTCGTGTGGTCGTGTCTTAGCTCTTATGTTGGGTTGTCGGGATTCTTGTTCTTATGTTGTGTCTGTTTCCCTAAGGACCGTGCCTTCAAGCCGGTCGAGGGATAGTACCTCGTTCGACCATTTCGGTCGTGGGATCGCCCCCACCATGGCCGTAATGGCGAGCATAACTCGCTCCCTCGCTTTTAGTTGTCTCCGACGTACTACAACTATTAGTAATCCGATTCGGCCCTAGGACCTGGCCATTGTGGACTAAACATTGGTGCGGATATCACCCGCACACAATGAGCCCTTTGTGGCCTAACTTAGTGGACGAGTCGGGATATGATGATTGAAGAAGACGGATGCCAACTCATGTAGGATAAGCTCATGGTCGCGAGTCCCCTCGCCATGACCATCAGGCTCTACCTCTTTTCGCCTGTGTTTATCCTAGCCACCTTATATGATTGCACCACCTTGACCATAGCATTCCTTCGGATCTAAGCGGTGACAACCGCATTGTGGCGAACCGAGGGAATAGCATTGTGCCATTAGTTGCACGGCCATGATGCCCTATGAGTTGGTTTGGATCATAGGACTATAACTCTTCTCTCCAACCTTTGTCCGTTCCATGACAAGTTGGTCGAAAGAGTACAGATTCCATTCTTCTCTCTCTTTAGCTCTCAATCCTCGTCAATCCAGTAAGATGTGGATTGAGCCCCTTGCTTGTTTGGTGTTTATTACGCTCTTGATTCCATTACTTTGATTCTCATCGGCCTCTAGGGCGAGTGGATCAAAGGAAGGCGAATCTCGTGTTCTTCTCTTTTGGTTCTTTCATGCTTAAGCCCTTGTATGTTTGTACCCAATTGGACCGTAGCATTTCTGTGGTTCTTGCGGTGACAACCGCACCACTAAGAACCCTAGGGTGTCTTAGTGCATTTAGTGCACCTAGGTCTTGGTACCCTACCAGTGGATTGAGCACTCGTGTCCTTTTGTGTGTCGCTCCTTTCCGACGCCTCATCCTTTGCCATGGCGTGTGTATAGGAAGGAGTAGACCTTTGCCATACTTTTCTCTCTTGCCCCACCCTTTCTTGGTCCTCGTCAATTACAATGGTGTACGGATTGAGAGAGACCGGGATTGTATAGCCGCTCCTTTCGATTCACGTCAATCTCTATGACGCTCGGATCGAAAGACCGTGAGATGTGGTGTTTGCTTAGGATGAGCTGAGGTCTTGACCATTTATCTCGAAGGTATACAGGTCGACCACAGTTGGCCCGGGAAGTACAGGCTAGGCCTTGACTTAAGCCCGTGCTTAGAGAACAACCACTCCTGTTTCTCTGGCCCATGGATCGAACATCAGCCAGAGGGCCAAAGTCATTTCCACTTTGTGTTCCTTCTGGGTCTTGTCACCTTTTTGGAATATTGTTTGTTCTCTTGCCTTGAGTGTGTTTTGGAGGAATTTGCCTCGAGGACAACGTTGGATCGGAACCCGACGGAGAAGGAGAACGTGATCGACGATAGGACCCTGGGAAGAGGAGACCTTGCTGATCGACTACATCAACTAACGAAGATTTGTACCACTACTACCTCGACATCGCAAGTGTCATGGCAGCACCCTCTTTTAGAGAAACCTATTAGACATTGCATACTATCTAGAATTGCTAGTGCTTTATATTTAATCATTTGCTAGTATATTGATGCATGCTACTACCTAAGCCGTTATCACCCTGATGCAACCCACTCTACCACGTCACCCTGCTTTGCGCATTCACTCACTTATACATGCTGACTTGCCTGCTTGCTTGCATATTACACCACTATACTTATTATTAACTCCACTTCGCATTATATTGGGGATGTGATGCTGGTGATGAACCCCTAGGAATGGTTTGGCTTGGGAAGCTAGACTCGGTGGTGTATGAGCATGCGGCGTGTGTGCCTTGGGTGCGTGGAGAGTGAGGGTTGCATCGACCGAGCTGGAATAACGACGAGCCTGGGGCGAGTCTTGCCATGTAGTGCTACCTGGGCACTTGGATATGGAATGCCTGTGGCGGGTAAATGGTAATTGGAGGTGGCCTTGGATGTGAACCTGTGATGGGAGGAGCCCAGGGTGGAGGTGCTGTGGTGGCACGTAAAATAGAAACCCTGATGAAGATATTCTGGCTTGGTCAATCCCTAAGGACTTACTAGTACTCAGACTCACCGGGAATCCTTTACATCCCACTCGCCCTATATGGTGCGGGACAGTCGGACTACTTGGTAGAGCGATGCCACTACTGCTAGGCGAACGTGTGCAAGGAGGTATGGGGTGCGCGGTTTTTCCCCCACACCCTTCCGAGACTTCAGGAGGCCTTGTGGACCAGGCTCTTGACATCCGGAGGGCCCCAGCTCTGTCTACGACTCACAGTATCAGCCATCCCAAACTAGACTTTTGATGTTCTAGGGCTAAGAGGTAGGGTGGCATCATTCTAGGCTAGCAAGCGACCAGAATTCTACCTAGGAGATTCTAGACTCCGAGGATGGCTAATCTTGTGGGTATGTAAAACCTATGCAGAGTGTATGGTTGATCGATCGATACATATGCCGACTTGTTGGCTATGGACCTTTCCTGGGTTTCGCTTAAACTAGATAGGAGATGAGTCCTTCTTTCCTCCCTCCAGGGTTTGGGGTATTACCCGGTCATTAGCCTTGGGGCTGTGGGCCGTTGAGACAAGTGCCGAGAGGGAGTCAGCCTGTCGACCCGAGTGTGTAAGATGAGATGTGGTGATGGTGGAGATGGATGGGCTAGTGGATGGATATGGATGGATGTGGGTGTGGGTGGATGAGAATGTGTCAAAACTAGATATCTTTAATATATTATTATTTGTTTACTTCTCATGCGCTAAGGATGCAAACCACAGCTAAATATTAGGATCGCTAGATCCCTTATTTTTCTTTTAGCTAAAGCTCATCGGTGTTGACCATGGCCTGCACACATCTGGCAGTGTGCAGATTTCCTGCTTCTCAGAGGTGTTAACTTTAGAAGGATTAGGAGTTCTCGTGCCTATGCTCAAGTTTGGTTCGAAGATGGAATCTACGCTGCACTACGCCAACTCTGATGATGCCCGTGAAGGAGGAGCCTTCACTCGATAGACTTCCGCTAGATTAACTCTGTAATAGGTGTGTTCCTCAGTGATGTAATACCTTTTATCTTGTAATCTTATGATGTATGACAGTGATATCGACTGATATATGATAATATGATGGAATCAACTATTGGTTTCATCATATTATAATTCATTATGTGGAATTTCCCATCACGGAAAATTGAGGATGTTTTAGTGGAGCCCTCCCCCAGAGGCCAGGTGAGGCAGAGCAAACCCTTAGAGGTCGGGCGAGGCGGAGCCCACGACCTCGGTGTCAGGCGAGACGGAGCCCACCCTCGAAGGTCGGGCGAGGCAGAGCCCACCCTCAGAGGCTGGGCAAGGCAGAGCTAGCCCTCAGAGGTCTGGCGAGGCGGAGCCTGTCCTTAGAGGTCAGGCGAGGCAGAGCCCGCCCTTAGAGGTCGGACGAGGTGGAGCACAAACCCAAGGATCGGGCGAGGCAGAGCCCACGGCCTCGGTGTCAGGCGAGGCGGAGCCCGTCCCCAGAGGTCGGGTGAGACATAGCCTGACCTCAGAGGCCGGGCAAGGCGGGGCCGGCCCTCAGAGGTTGGGCGTGGCGGAGCCCACAACCTCGGTGTCGGGCGAGGCGGAGCCCACCCCCAGAGGCTAGGCGAGGCAGAGCTTGCGCACCTGGGGGTCGGTTGGAGCTGTAGTTGCGCTCTTGACTGCTCGGATGAATCAATGTTGATGGTTATTAGCTCCTCCTCTTTGGGTACCCTAGTATTGGTCCCTAACAGTACCCCCAGAGCCTGCGGAGGAGTAGAATACTCCTTCGGAGGCTTTTCCAAACGGGGGGCTCTGAAGGCCTCGGCCTTCTTTTGTTGCCCACAGCATGACATAGGGGCGGTGATTCCCTTTCCTCAAGCCTCCTCCTGTATCAGGGGCCCGATCGAGGATCGGTTCATCTTTACGATTGTCTTCCCTCAAGCGTTTTTCAATAAAAATGGAGGGGCCAAGCCGTGCCACGATTTTCCTCTAAGGATGAATCATGGCACCCGGTGAGCTGTTAATGGGCTAGTCTGAGTGGGGCCCCTGGCATCCCGTTCATGGGGATCTAGCTTGGGTTAGCATGGTGACTGACCCTAGATTCTCAGCGGTCAATCCATATAGTTCCCAGGTTCGTTCGACCGGTCCAGAGGGCTAAGTACCTTTCTTCGAAAAAAATCATGGATCATAACCGATCGAGACTCGAACGTGGGCCGGGATACCCGCGGCGCTCGTGCGCCCAGGTACTGGCCGCTAGCAGGCCCATCCTTTTCCACCTCTCACTCTAAAGGTGCCTAGAACGGTTGTTGGACCCGTCGATGGGCCGACCTACGAACTCCTGGGCCCTGTCGGGCCATAGAGGTGCTTTTAGATCCGTATTCCTCTTACTCGTGACGAGTTGTGGCCCATCCGGGGAGGCGAAACGTCCGGCGAGTTTTCCGAGGGAACGGACAGAGATTGTGTGCGCATGTCCCGTGGCGGGATATTATGGCAGATCATGGCAGGCATGGAGATCTAGGCAGGCGGTTGGTTTCCTCGCATCCGTCGCCCCTATAAAACCAAAGGGTTCACCCCCCCAATATTCCATACCTTGCATCCTTGCCTCCGCAGCCACGATCGCCGCCACCAATCGCTCAGGTTTCCTATCTCCGCATCCACGCCGCCATCGAGCCCGCATCCACCCGCCCCCATCTCCATGGATCCATGGTGCCGCTCTGACATCACCTTCCAATGCATGGAGGGCCTCGTCCATCGTGGTCTTCTCTCTGCGTGGACCACGGTCGAGGAGGACGTGCCGTTGTCGCCCAACGGCTATGTGGTGTTGTTCGCCCACTTCCACAAGCATGGGTTTGCGACCCCCGCCCATAGATTTCTTCGGGGGCTGCTGCACTACTACAAGATCAAAGTGCAACATCTCAATCCCAATGGGCTCCAGCATATGGTGGCGTTTGTCACCCTGTGCGAGGGGTTCCTAGGGATCAGCCCCCACTTTGATTTGTAGAGGTACTTCTTCGCCGTCACCCTCAAGAAGAAGAGGGAGAAGAGCGGCAGGCAGGAGCTGCACATGCCGATGGGGTGCGCCGGCATCCAGCTCCGGAATAATCAGGTCGGCGAGTACCCGTCGATGCGGCTATCAACGTATGTCGATAGAATATCATCGGTAGTCCTCCGAGGGGTATGCCACAAAGGTAGATTGATCGGCGGAGAGGCGTGTAATCAAGAACAAGAAGGCAACAGAGACACACGAGTTAGACAGGTTCAGGCCGTCTGATCGACGTAATACCCTATGTCCTATGTCTTTGGTGTATTATATTCAATATGAGATGTATGTAGATGTCGACTAGGGGACCCCTGCCTCTCCTTATATACTCTGGAGGGGTAGGGTTACAAGAAAAGTATCCTATTTAGTATTATACAATATCTTGCGGTGCACGTCGACCAGTGCCGTGCATGCCTTGATCTTGTGGGCTAGGCCACCCTTGATGGTGCAGCCCATGTCTTGTCTTATGGATACCGGGGGTCATATCCCCCATAGCTAGTCCCCGAGCGCCTTGTATTCTTTGAGCAACACTGTATTGAACAAGTCCGAGCACTTTGACGTGAAGCCGATCAGTTTAACTGGTGATTCGAGCAGTGGAAGTCAAAACTGACCAGTTTAACTGGTGACCTAGGCGGTGAAGGTCGAAGCTGACCAGTTTAACTGGTGACTTAGGCGGTGAAGGTTGAAGCTGACCAGTTTAACTAGTAACCTGGGCGCTGAAAGTCAATGCCGACCAGTTTAACTGGTTAGAAGATCTCGGACTTAGCCAAGTAAGGCTTCCTAGAAGGATGTAAGGGGCCCAAGATAAAATTTGAAAAATTTTCCACTTAGGAGAAGTGTAGCCGCTTAGACTCCGTCAATAAGGAGGGTAAATCAAGAAATAAGCACTACATTCACCGTCAGGTGAAGTGTAGCCACTTAGTCCCCGAGCCTGCTGGAAGATGAAGAATAAATCTTATAGAAGGGTCAAAGAAAAGAAATCTGATAGCTTGCCGACGTCATCTGGCATGCGCGTATCAAGACCCCAGACGTGTTGCCCAAGATCAGCACCCTGATCCAAACAACATGGAGTAGCTTGATAGCACACCGATGAGACGTAGCAAGATCCAACCACCAAGGGAGTCCTTAGCTTTGCTGGTGATGCTTGCACGTAGAATCCAAACACTGAGGACTCCCCAGCGTAGCTGGCGATGTCCAAGCACCGAGGAGTCCCCGGTGTAGCTGGCGATGTTCGAGCACCAAGGAGTCCCGGCGTAGCTGGCGATGTCCGAACATGAAGGAGTCCCCAGCGTAGCTGACGATGTCCGAGCACTGAGGAGTCCCTGACGTAGCTGGCGATGTACGAGCACCGAGGAGTTGCTGGCGTAGCTAGCGATGTCCAAACACAGAGGAGTCCCCGGCGTAGCCAGCGATGTCCGAGCACTGAGGAGTCCCCGGTGTAACTGGTGATGTCCGAGCACCGAGGAGTCCCCGGCGTAGCTGATGATGAAGCACGAGCAACGAACAGTCCAGTCAACTGGTCGGCGGTGAAGTGAGCATTGAGTAGAAGCGACCGACGAACAGTCCGATCAACTGGTCGGCGACGAAGTCCATGAACCTAGTGGTTTGACCAGTTGATTGGTGGAGAAGTCTGAGCACCAGGTGGTCCAATCACCTGGACGATGATCTTGTAATACAAATATGTAGAACGGGTAGTACATGATGTAAAAATATATGAACTCGGAAGAAAAATCCGCAATGGTGATGAAATAGAGTATGTAGCTCGGCGATCAGTTGGTGTGAAGATGTATTGATATTTAATATAAACCGCTCGACCAATTAGTGTGTAGCTGAGTCTCCAGCCCTAGCTAACCCATTAACCATAACGTGGAGCACGGAGCCCGTGTGCGTGTGGGAAGAACAAAGCGTCGCTAAGGAGCCGCTGCCGACCACCCGTAACGCAGAGGGCAGATGCTCGTGCACGTGTAGGGAGGAGCCGGAGACAGGGCCGTCTTTGGGGACATCCGAGCATCAACATGACTATTTAGGGATTTGCCTTAGACTTAGCTGTATGTCATCTTTAAGATGGTATATATGAAAGAAAATTGTTTGGAGAACAAATAAGGAGAAAATAGCTTGGAGAAACATTATGGTGATATACAAAGATTGGAGAATATTTAGAAAAAATATTAAAGCATGACTTAGCTTTAGACAGAACGTCTGGTAGGCGGCATATGGCGTTATCTGGTCGGTGTTGACGAAATTGCCCGGCGCTCGAGCTTTTCGATCTATCGTCATGGCGGCGGTCGCGGTTGTAACAGCGTCGTTCTTCACGGTGATCATCGTTGCGACGCGGCAGGTGGTCGGAGTAAGTAGTTCGGGTGACGTCATCCTTATATTAGTGGTCGGCGACGCGGGCAGCTCGCTTAATGGCTCGGCTCATCCTGATACTCCATCATGGTGTCGAACGACATCCGAAGCTGCGTCGCCTAGATCTTGCGGTCTTGCACAATGAAGGACCATGAGAACAGTTGCAGCACCTCTGAGCAGGCGGCGTCCTTGCTTGATCATTGAAATGGAAACAACTGGCGATGTAACTTGAGTCCGACTTGAATGCATGTATGCTACCTGATGCCGTACATGCAAGCGTTCATGCATGTATGTTCAGAATCTTGATTACTTTATTGAGCCTCCATGGTTGCCATCGCTGGTGGCGTCACGCCCTGGGACATCATGCTCGATGATTCCGATCAGGAAAGCGGAGCCTTCCCTTGGCTAGATTGCAGTACGTGGCTGTAGATCCATCAAATTCTCGTGCATGTACTATTTGGTACAGTACTGCCGCCGTGATCCAGGTGCTGGCTTCTGACCTCAGAAAGCATGACGGCGCCGGGCTATGTCATGCATCAGCCAATGAACGAATCACATCTAACATGAACTCCTGCTGGCATCAATCATTGTGGCTGCCGCTTGACTCCTTAAATCACTGTCGGATGCCCGAGTCATCGCGGACAATGTCGATGAAGAGAATTCCCATCTGGTTCTTCGTGGGATCAGCACGCATAGCCCATACCTAACGCGCCAACTATCGACAAAAGATGCTCGGCAGTCCACAGAGGGGTATCCCACGATGGTAGATTTGTCGGTGGGGGTGCGCGTAATCAGGAATCGGATGGTGACACAAGGCCCAGAGACAGCGATTTAGACAGGTTCGGGCCGTCTGATCGATGTAATATCCTGCGTCCTGTGTCTTTGGTGTATTGTATTGAATATGAGATGTATGTAGATTTCGACTAGTGGACCCCTGCCTCTCCATATATACTCTGGAGGGGTAGGGTTACAAGGAAAGTATCCTATTTAGTACTATACAATATCTTGCGGTGCACATCAACCAGTGCCGTGTACGCCTTGATCTTGTGGGCTGGGCCACCCTTGATGGTGCGGCCCATGTCTTGTCTTATGGATACTGGGGGTCATATCCCCCATAATGTCAAACAAGGGGTGATACTCGTAGTGGTTCTATCTCAAGAACGACGACGACACCCCTCTGCCAGAGTTCACCGGGCGCCCGATCGAAGAGGCCCCGGAGTCATGGAGGAAGTAGGGCATCCCGGAGAAGGACAAGAAGAAGATCTAGGACCACATCGCTGCGATCCACATCCTCAAGGAGAACAGCTTGAAGGGGTCAGGCAACATCGGGGCCTACCACGCAAGGAAGGTGGCACCGTTGATGATGCGCTCGCTCCCGCTATACATGATGGCGCCTGAGGCGTCGTTCGATGGAACGACGCTCACCAAGGGAGCGCTCCCTAACTCTAAGATCGCACAACGCATCAAGGAGGCAATGGAGCTCTCATGGGACGACATGGGTGCCTCACTCGATTTCGTCTACCAAGTGTCGGGACATCCTCCAATGCGGCCGAAACCAGGCCACGGCGGCTTCGTAAGTTTACCCTTCTCATGCCTTCTCTTCAATAGATTTCCTAACCTCTTGATACTAACTTTGAGAGGGGCGGGACCAGCCGAGGGACCTCATCTTCATGGATCACCCGGCGTCGTTGCTGAGGGATTCGTCCATGAGGGCGGCGAATCGCGCTAAGGGTGAGTGGCTGAGGAAGGTGAAGGAGGACAAGAAGAGGAAGAGGCAGCGGAAGCTGTAGGCATGGGAACGGGGAGAGGACATTGACAGCGACAATGATCATGATAATGGCGATGACGACGAGGTAGCCGACGATGTCGAGTGGGACATCCTAGAGAACGAGGATGCGCTGATAGGTATTGGTTCGTCCTTGCAGGAGTTGGGACCCTTCCTGTTCCACAGAGGGGAGGGTACGTTCGGGGAGCTGGCGGAGGTGGGACATACCATTAGCCTCCCTCAGGAGTCAATGGGAGTGGGTGGCTCTGCTGCCGCGCCTAAGATATCGGCGGAGGTGGGCGGCTCTGCCATCGTGCCCCAAGAGTCAAGGGGAGCGAGCCCCTCTACCCAGGAGCAGGGGGTAGGCTCAAAATGGCCTCGGCCCGATGAGACGGAGCAGAGGTCGGGGGGTTCACCCCCCAAACATACCTATCGCCCGACGGCGCTGAGGTGAGTTATCAGTTCCTCAGTTTTTTCCTGTTTTAGGCGGATTTCATCATGACTTATGCTTTTATTCCCTTGCAGCATCGACAGGCAGCGTAATCCTTTGGCGCTGGCGCCGAAGAAGAGCGTCGTCCTTCAATTGAGGCGGTAACCGTCGGCTGGTGTCGTGCCCATTTTGGGCGGGAGCGGTACCAGTGTGACCACGTCATCAGCCGGTCAAATGTTGCCCACTGTGGCGGCCTCACCCTTGATGGGACGGGTAGACACGAGGGCTCAAAGGGCACCTTCGGAGGTCGTAGAGCAGCTGGCCATGGCCGCAATACCACTACCGATGACAGGGTGGACGAGGCTGCCGACCGTGCTCATGGCGCCGACCGTGGTGGGCGCGACGCAGCCGGTCGTGACCCTCCCAACGTAGGTGGAGGTGGCGGCGGTCGTGACTGACGGGTCACGATCGAGCACAACCGTAGTGGCGCCTGAGGCACCGGTGTGACCCGCGCCATCTACGGCCCAAGCGACGGTGCCTGTCGTGGGTCGGATGGAGGGGGACATGGACGAGGGGTCCCCGGGAGTCATGGTGGTGGCAGAGAGGTCAGCGGCGCTTGGGACCGATGGGAAGTCATCCCTAGCGCTGTCATTGGTAGGCAGCGACTCACCCATGTGGGGCAAGCCCCTACTCCGGTAGACAAATCCATAGGATCCGGCATCAATGCTCTTCACCCTCGATGTCGCCGCTGAGAGCATGGAGCAGGAGAGCCTCGACGTGGGGATCGCGTTCGTGCTGGAAGCTATGGACTATGCTAGGGGTGCCTTATGCAACGTTGTTGTTCCCTCTGACCGGGTATTTGCTTGATCCTACCTCTTTTCCTTTTCTTTCTCTATATATTTTTTGTATCCTGACCATCGTCTCCCTTCATTCCCTCATCGCTCACAGCCAGAGGAAGTCTCGGTTCCTTTATGCATAGAAGGAAACCTGGGACCGCCTCATTGAGGAGGCGCAACTATGCGGGGAGGTGACCGCTCAGTTTGTTGCCGCCCAGCAGAGGGTGGCCGAGCTGACTCCCCTCGCCGAGGAGGCGGACGGTCTTCGGTAGCGGGTGGCTGAGGCCCATCGGCATGCTGTCGAGGCTGAGAAGGCATTTGAGGCCTTGTCAGCGAGGTCACGGAGGGACGATGAGGAAGCCACCAAGGTCAGGAAGGAGTGGGACGAGCTGCTCCAGAAGGATGCCGAGACCCGCCAGCGGATCCTCGACCTTCTAGCCAAGGTTGAGAAGGAAAGGGAGCTGAAGCTGGGGGCCGAGGAGAAGCACGTGGCCCTGGAGAAGAAGGCGAGCCTAGATGCCACGGTGGTCACTCGGCTGTGCAAGGAGCAGGATGACCTGCTCCAAGTCACAGAGAGGCTCTACTCGGCATGCGGCACACCTCGTGACGAGCGTGACTAGGCCTTCTGAGAGCGTGACTAGGCCTGCCTCGAGCACGACGACGCTCAGCAGAAGGTCGGCTCCCTCTAGATCGAGCTTGGAAATGTGACGACCTAGAAGCTGGAGGCCAAAAGCATTTCTACCAGGCTGGCCATGGACCTCGCCGAGGCAAGGAATCTTCAGGCAGAGAGCAACAAGCTTGGTATCCTGAGTGCCACGCTCGGAGTGGTCTACGATGACCTTGAGGTGGTACGGTTGAAGGGGAATCAATCCTTCGTGATTGCTCGTGGCCCGTGCCATCAAGATCATGGTGTGGGTATGCCAGCTCAAGAGGAATGCCCTTCATGCCGGGGTCAATCAATCCTTTGTGATTGCTCGTTCTCACTATGGGGACAGCATCGATATGGAGACGATGAGCCATAGCTTCGTGCCTGGCTATGAAGTCCACGAGCTAGAGGAGATGGAAGCGATGGTGGCTCTCCTTTCGTAGGACCTGGTGGATAGGATCGAAGGCATTGTTCTCCCCTAGAGGGGTTAGTTAGTTCAATAGGTCAGTTGATCATTCTTGGAATCAGCGGACAAGTGCGGACCCTTGTGTATCATTTAAACGAACTTGTTATTTTGTTTTGGTGTGAATGGATTTGTTTTTCCTCCCTTTTTATCTGTGAAAAGGGGTTTATGTGTTCCTACCCTTCCGTTTGTTAAGACCATAGAGCTCGAGGTGTAGGAGGGAAACTCTGATCATGCTGGTAAGCAAGAGTGCTATAGCCGCAGGGGCGTAGGTTTCTCGTAGTTCGACCAGCCTTGCTCAGTCATTCATTTTTGTAGACCTTGCTACTAGGTTTAACATGAGGAAGGGTGTCGGGCGCTATGACTGTTTTAGAAAGGGTGTATGTATACCCTTATCAGGAGGTTTATGTATACCCTTATCAGCCCCTGAGTGAGACCCAACCCCTTGCCATTGTTGGGGTCGGGTGTCCCTAAAGATCAAGGAGAGGATAGCGAAACTAGTAGGAGAAAGTGTTTCTTGTTTTCGTGCATACCCCCTCCCTAGGATCTGAGCCATCGTTCTACGACAGCGCGTTCTATCTCCTTGCGAGTCCAACTTTCCTCGAGCCCCCGCGCGTAGCAGGGGTCCGGTCGAGGGTTGGCTCGTCTTTGTGATAGTTGCCCCATCCGCGGTTTCCACAACTAGAGGGGTTGAGCTAATGTTACTTGCCTTGATGGCTTGAGTGACGCACTCGGTGAGCTTGCTATCAGGCATGTTCGAGTGGAATCTAGATCCGCCGTTCATGACAGGGTCGGCATAGCCCTCCTATGGCATTCCACTGCTCCTTTACTTGCCTCCCGACAGATGCCCATGTTGCTCCGGAGAGCGACTCAGGCGGCCCGCTGACCTATCCTCGATGGAGATTCTACGGGCTCGGCTCGAGGTTAGTATCGAACGAGAAGGTTGAGATGACCCTATCCGCTTTTGAGCGGGTCAGGCAAAGGCCGCTGGGGCTCATCTGTGTTTTCTCCCCTAGCTCTGTTCGACGTGAGGCAGCCTCGAGCCCTAGAGAGGTGTGGGCGCCACCACCGCACAGGGTTAAAACCGAAATATAAATTCGGATTAAACCAAATTTGGCCCTATAGACACAGGCCAATCTACCACATGCGCACAGCCCGGTCCACTCACTGGTTGTGCGCTCAGTGAAAATTAGTATTACTTTATATTTAAAACCTAAATTAATATAGGTTAATTAAACCTAATAAAACATAATAAAATTTATATATCTACATATAATTATTATTTGTATTTTATTAGTATATTTATTATTTGCTTTAAATATTTACAAACTTAATTTAAAATTGACTAATTTAAACCTAATATAAATTTAAATTTGATTTGTCGGGGGTGTGCTAGACTCTACCAAAATACATGCAGTATATAATATAAATCCCAGAGACCTAAGTGAGAGGCGACATTTCAGTTCACTGATAGGACATTAGGGCATATATCATATACTTTTTTCAATAGAAATTGGGGGGCAATGGCCCCCTTGTCCTCACCCTGCGCATGCTAAATAATATTACCTTGCTCACGTTAAACAAAACAAAAGTTAACGCGCTATATGTTTATGGGCGAGTAAACGCTTTACCCATACCTTACCCAATTGTTGCGATAGGAGCCTTGCTGGTGCATCCACAACCATCATTGTTGGAGGAGCCCTAGAGAGGCGTGGGCGCCACCACCGCATAGGGTTGTGGTGGCGTGGAAGGTGATTCTGGTGGCGGCGCCCATTATCGTCGGAATGGTGCTGCACATCGCATCCAAGTTGCGCGCTGTGGAATCTGTCCAAACCATCATGGAGATGCTGACAATCATTCTCCCCTACCTCATCAATTTCATCATCAAGAAAACACTGTGGATGCGCCTCTTGAGGAGTTGGCTAAAATTACCCACCATAAATTCCCTGGAATACCTCAAGAGGAGTTGGTCAAAATTACCTGCCATGCCACTTGTTACACAAAAAATAATGGTCTATTTGTTCTTTTCGGTTTCTTCCTTGCTCATCCTCCGTCCACTAGCCCCTGTACACACCATGATAGAGCTCGTAGAGGCGCGCGCTGCCCTCACTGCAATCGTGCTCACAATCGGTGTCAGCCGTGCCCCAAGACCGAGGCCGGTGGGGGTTGTCGCATTTCCACCGTGAGGCCCCCAGGAGCACACCTTGGCAACTCCTCTTCAGGATCAAGTTGAGTGGCATACAACAGTCTAGATAATAAACCAACACATACTAATGAATACTACTTGATTCTTACTTAAATAATTAAAGATAGGAGAATCTTTACATAGGTTCCACAATTCGGCCCAACCAATGGACAAAATCAAACCTCCCTTCTAAGGTTGGCAACTCTTGATCACTCAGTCAATTCTTTGGAGTTAACTTGTAGCACAATCGAAAGCCCCTTCAAAGTGCTACTATGCAGCAGTGGTTAGAACGGTGGCTCTACCCGTTCTATCACGTACCTGCAAAACAACTTAACAACAACGCCGTGAGTACATTTCGTACTCGCAGGACTTAATTCCAACACATAGATATTTGGTGGATGCAAAGGGTATTATTAGGCATTTGTTCATTTGCGAAAGGTACATGGCATTCCTTGGATAACATGCTCATGATTTATTTTAAGAAGATAACATCAAAGTTCATGATAACAGAAGAAGTGATTAACTTATGTAAACCATACCATCGCCAAGTTCCATCATTACTCTACCATGGTTATAGAAAGTAGGAACAACCGAATGGTTCCCTCCTGAGGGACTTTAGGCTTTTGAACTCTGCAGAGGTGTACAGTTGTACCCACACAGAGAAACGGGACTAACCTCCATACATCGGGCCTGATAGTAAGGGTTGCCTCACGTTCTCCAACCTTTCCCTAATCTGACCCGAGTGCCTCATGAAAGGTTCGACTGGTGCCCAGTCAATGTCACAGACATTCCCGACCGACGCCACCCCCTTACTAGTTTCACGGATAAACCGGTCACGATTAGTTACTTGTCTTGTCGACCCCATCCGCAACATGTGGTCTATATGGGTGGTTACTTGGACTCACGTATCCCAATAAAAAGTCCTTAACTGCTCCATGAGCTACGTCGCTTGAGATCCCACACTCACAATGACCTACCCCTCGTATGAGCAAAGTTACAAGGTGTATCCAAGTTTATAACCTTAAGTGATATTATTCATTAGCCCGATTAGTAAAGTGAGTCAAGTTGCACCCTCATTGTTTTTAGTAATTAATTATCCTGATGTAGCATCCTACGCACATGAGTATGAGTTCCCTTCTCATGCTTGACTTCTACCATTGCTAAGCAACTAAGCAATAAGCAGTTAAGCATTTCCATTCCCATTGTTTAGATGAGAGGCTTCTAATAGATTAATGAGTGACTCTAAGTGTAAGGTGAACAAGTTTACTAACCAAAACTACATGTAATGCATAACTCATAATGAGACTTGATAAGTATCCAAAAAAAGGTTTATAGTAGTGGGGTGCCTACCTGATAATGTTGCCAATCTTGATGATTCCAAATTAGCGGTGATGACTCGCACACAATCCCGACTAGTCGAGATAACCAAACCTGAAAAGAGAGGATCTGAGGATTGGAGATGGTTGTGCGGTAGATAAAGAGATTCGAGGTTGATTAGGAACTTGGGAAGAGACATCTAACTATGGCTCTACTATTGCATTATTAGTAGCTAGGCTCCTCGAGTAGAGGTTGGCCCCTTGGGTAGGTTACCTAGGCAAGCTCACATTCTCAGTGAATGGCGAACACTCCGTGGGAGGCAAGGAGACTTCGGTAGGTTCGGGACTTAGTCGATTCTAAGGTTCTTTGCTACTATCGGATGGCTCGATCGATTGACGAACGATCCGGTATGAACTGGGCTCTCTCGACCTACTGGGTCACTGTTCCTTATAATTCTTCAGACACTCTATCGTGGGTGATGGACGCTTCGGTATGGGGTGAGTGCTCTCAGGTTCTCTGGTTGTGCACCTTTATAATTCAGTGGATGCTTCGCCGCGGGTGGCGGACACTCTGTTGTGTTGCTCTGAAGGGAACTTAGGCTATTGGTGGCTAGACTCGGGTGACGGACACTCCATCCTAATGACAGACACTCTGTTAGTTGGGCGACAGAACCTTTGCTCTTAGGTTCTTAGGTGAAAGTCTTAGGATTCATGCCTAGATCTTGGGTTGGGGCCTTCATACATGTGCCAGGTATTCCTAGTGTAGCTTAGGTAGATGACTAGTGTCAGGTTCATAAGCCCGGGGTCTTTGATGGACTCGCTTCCCAGCAAAAACTTGGCCTAGCAGACATAGCGTAGCAATAACGCGTGCCTCCTGGGCCGGCCCATATACCTAATGACAGACCGGGAGAACGATCCGGTCCTCGACCGGAAGGCCTGGCCAAGATGGGGACATAGTCCGACTCTAACCTCCTTTTATGACCGGGGATAGGCCGGACCTCTACTTGCAGCTCCTCCCCGACCGACATGGTCGGGGCCGACTAGGAAATGACTGACCTAGGATGCCTGCTCGGTGAGGGCCTAGGGATCAGGTGGAGCAGATAAGGTAAGGCGCTCAAGTCAAACCATAATACCGAGGAACGTACCCGGTCATACCCTGTGCACCTACAGGACGGTGCCACCAGGCCATGCTAGATAGGCACTATGCAACCTTCTAGGCATGTCAAAACACAAACATTATTGTAGGCACTAACATTTGCCATACCAGGCGAACACGGTAGAGCCCGCCACATGCATCTGGACATGAACAGTATTGTGGGCGCCGATGACCGTCTCGTACCTGACGACATGGGCAACAAGATTAGGTAGCACATGTATACATTTCTCTCTCTTTCTCTCTTGTAAGAGCACATCCCCTTCAACTATAAAAGGGGATGAGCTCTCTCCTAAAAGGAGATCTGGCCATTCTGAGTTTGGCTCTCTGGCTCTCCTCAAAAAAGAGAGCTCGAATAGCTCAATAGCTCTAAAACTCTAAAGCTACACAGAGCATACGCTCTAATACTTAGCACACGATAGAGCCCCTGTCATTCTCAGCCCCTTGGTTCAGAGTCCGACCGGGCCTTTAACACCCCCTTTTTATTCCTACTCCTTCGTAACCCCACAGCAATCTTCGAGCACCTGGACTCAGGAATAAAGTCACCGAAGGACTAAAACTAGACGTAGGGCACGTTGCCTGAACTAGTATAAATCATGTGTCATTGAGTGCTAGGCCACATCCAATCACAACGCACGGCAAAACTACAAATATTTACTTGTTGGTCACTTTTTGCACCGACAGTTGGCGTCGTCCGTGGGGAGGACGACGTGCGTTCATGCTTTTGGTCATCAGATGGCCCATCTTTCCACCATCTTTGGCAAGGCGGGCTCAAGCGATATGATTTGCTTTGGCTCGCTGGAGTTTCCCATGCTCCCACCTATTGGGATGTGGGTTATCCCGTCTTCGAGCCGCTCCAGACCTTCCTCTTCAGAAGTTTGGACTTCGTCGCCAACCAGCTCGGCGTACTCCACCTCCATGAGGAGGCACTTGTCCCAGAGCCCATTGGAGGAGGAACGCCCTTTGCCGGCCCCAGGCCACTCGACGACCTCAATGTCGAGACACCCATGCTTCGCCTCAAGCCCATGCCGGGCTCAAACTCCACGGCGAGTAACGTATATATTTTTCTTTATTCACTATTTAACACCTTCCGCCGACTCTTCGGATGGACCCCGTTGTCCTCACCGCGACCACCGTACCACCGGTTCCCCTATGGCTTCGTGTCCCCTATGGACGTGTGCACGCGGGGGCTCCGAAGGATGCTAACGCCTCCCCCTTTCACATCCAAATTTGAGGGGATGGTGGGCTACACTCCCGCCTCCTTTCACGACTGTGGCAGAACCTCCTAAATTATAGGGCCCACATGCACCTGTCTCTGTCCAACGACCTTTGACATCTATGCATACGTTCCCGGTAACTTAAGAAGACTGTCGGGTGTCCTCGGGGAACCCGGAATCATCCACGATTTTCGAGTAGGATCACATTACAGAGTTATTGCAGTATTACAACAGTTTATTCAAATAGATACACCAGAGTAAAAACAACAAAAGTCTTACAATAACATAGTTTACAAACCATTTGTTTCAAACCAAACAACTAAGTTCGAAAAATAATACAAACCAAAGTAGTGGAGTGACATTATAACATATTACAGAACACACAAATAAGCTGCTCTGCCCAAGAGCCACACATCTACTTCTCATCGTCAGATCGAACAATAGTCATGCAGCACGATCCAAAACAGATCTGCTCATGAGGCTCACCTGCAACAAGGGTCAATGAACCCTGAGTACAAAAGTACTCAACAAGACTTAACCGAAATAAGAATTTAAAAGAACGCAGGAATGCATGCTCATGGGATTCAAGGTATGGCTTTAGCAATAATCAAAGTTCTTTTGCGTAAAAGCACTTTAATAAAATACTTTATATCAACATTTAAAACTTCATAAGATCATATACAAAGCTGACACGATCCGCAGTGAGATCATGAAACTTCATATCCAACACTTTCTCGAACCATTCTCAAATTCTAGTTATTTATTACTACGATGATGAACAGTGAGTTGAGTCTCCATAACCGAGGAGCAACGACGATTCGAACCGATTAAACCCAGCTAGGAATTCCAGACCACACGACATATGCAGGTCCCCGACTTACATATATCAACCTACCCTCAGATCCTCTAAACAAGAATGGGTCCGCGCCACCCGAGAATACAGTACTCCACCAATCCAGCCCATAGCCACGTGGGTACACGCTATTCCTGCCATCTCTCCACTCCCAGTGCGCAAGTAGCCATTCTCATAATAGAATAGCCAAGTTAAGGCTTACCGGAGTATGTGGTTAGTACTACAAAGTCTCACCTCATGCAATTCAACAACGGTACGGGCCTTAATCGACACAGGCAGAAAGAACCCGCTCACAAGACCTCCATGTCTTGCGGCTCCCATACACCGAGTCCGCCCGGTCTAGATTTATTACTCCACATTCCCATATCACTTGATAACATAAGTAACCAAAGTTCCATTTAAAACTTGCAGATGACAGGTAATCACCCAACTTTCATCGTTCTAAGCATAGCTAAGCAAAACTAGGCATATACGAATTTAAAACTGGTAATATGGTAAATATGGAATAAAAGATTGGTAATGTACCAATTCGGTTTTCACTTGACTCCTAATCACTTAATGCAGTAAAAAGAAGCAAAAGCAAAATCAATTTGTAAAATACAAGGTAGAGTTGTATGCATCCGGGGCTTGCCTTCGTTGACGAAAAAATCTGGGTCCAGAGTCGTTCCACCGATATCAACACCAACCACCACAGACGGATCAACCTCCTCAACTACTTGATTAACTACCATGTGCTCACCTTCGTTCACTATACATAGTAACAATGCCATGTTTAACATGATGCGAGATACAAAATATGATGCTCGATGATGGATGCAAAAGTTAACGACTTGAATACAACTTTCCTTCGCGGTACAGTTACAAGTCAACTAACCAAACCATTTTTGTTACACTCACATCAATTGCCAAGGATCATTACCAACTAATGACCTAAGGACATCACTCAATCAAAAAATCAAACAAAACCTAAATCACTAAAGGTTACTATTTGCCTTTATGAATTAATTAATTAATTAAGAATTATGAAATAAATCAACTTATTCCAATTGACCTCAAAATTTTTGTAAATGTTCATCACATGATAACTAAGTGGCAAAACAATTTTCATAATTTTTGGATACATAAATAAGCCTAGAAAAATCCTGGAAACTCATTTATTAATTAATTGAGCAATTTTTATCACATTCAAACAGTACTAAAAAACAATATTTCATATTTTTATTAAATAGTATTCATCACATAGAGATCACACAAAAATTTTCATAATTTTTGGAGATCTAAATAAATCTACACAAAAATAACAAATTGCATCACTATTCATTTAAATCTGAAAAACAGAAAATTCATTTTGAACTACACAGTCGTTGACACCCGGGTCCCACCTGTCATCCTCAACCTCTAGCTTTGACCGCGACGGCGACGGCGTTGACCGGCGCTAACTCGCCGATGGTGAGTCCAACGGCGAAGGCAAAGGCACCAACATGCTCTCCACGACTATGCGCATCAACTGACGTCCTTAGTTGCAACGATTGCGGCACAAAATGAGCACGGCACCGGCCATGGCGGACACGGTGGCTCGGCGGTGCTACGCCGGCGAAACGAAACTGAAAACGGTGAAACAAAAGGCACAGGAAGAACCAGGAGCTCACCCCAATCACGTTGAAGGCGATGGACAAGCCGGAGGAACAACAGAGAGGCGGGTCGACGTTCACGGTGGTCACGGTGAAGCAGAGATCGTCGACGGCGGTGAACCGGCGTTTGCAGTGGGCAAAACGACCAAGCAACAATGGATTAAGTACCACAACATCAAGACAAAGCTATACGTACACTGATCACGGGCAACGGCTCACCGGAGAGCGCTGGCCACGGAGAGGTGGAGCTCGGCGGCGCTGCGGACGGCCGCGAAGAAGAAGGGTTCGCACCGTGGATTCCCGACGAAATCAGTCGACCACAGTGGGACGGCTAGGCACACCAGGAGTAGGCGAAGCGATTGAGCGCTTTACTGCGACGATGGAGACACTATAGCGACGGTGCGAGCTCGCCGGAGATGAGCAAGGACGACGGGAAAACAGAGCAAGGGAAAAGAAGAACGGCGACTGCTCCAGTGCTTTATAGGACGGCCAAGGAAGCAAGGAGAAGCCACGGCGGAGTTTTTCCCGTGCCAGCGCGAAGCCAAGACCGCCACGCGCGCGCCTGGAACCGATCAGAAGGTCGTCGGCAATGTAGCAAGAGCGGCGAGCACTGTTCATCAAATTTACAGAATTGCCATTCGTTTTCAAATTCAAATTACTCCCAAATTTGTATAACAACTCAAAAATCTCCAAAAATAAAAGTTGTTCAAAATCAAAAGTTCTACAACTTTGCTTTTATAACCACCCCCTAATTCGGTCTACATTTTGAAATACAAATTTGAATTCGAAAAGGGGACATTTAAGGAATTTCACCTTTTCAAATAACTTTAAATTTTACTAAACAACTTGGAAAACTCCAAAAACAAACTTTGTATAACTTGACAAGATCTACATTTTTTCTTTTAAGCTCAACCCCAAAATATGCTTAGATTTTTGAAATGGGTTTTCAGGGTAGGATTTAAATATTGAAAATCAGAATTTTTGGAATTTCAAATCAATACAAAGATTTTGAACTTGATTCAAACAATACCAAGCAACACTTATAACATAAAGGTAAACTTGTTTTAGTGAATGCATATCAAAGTTTGCAATATGACCGATGTCTTGCAATGCATATGATGATATGTCCAGTTTTTAATATTTAAACACCCGGGGTGTTACAACGACCTCGTAGATGACGAGGTCGAAAGTGATGGCTCCAGCATCGGTGATGTCGTGGCATCTGGCCACCCTCTGTCCTAGGAGTGCGCTATGGTGGACGCATCGAGACAGCCACCGGTGGTAGCAGAATCTCTATAGACTCACACCCCTCTGGACCCTCGTGCGAAAGTCCTCGCACGTGCATAGGAGCATGGTGAGGAGTTATGACAAAGGCAGCAGAGTCAGCCACCACCTGCGCTGGCATGCTCACCGCAGCGCGCTATGCCACATGCACGTAACCTAGCAAGTGGCGCTCAAGGTCACGCCCGCTTGGTCCAGCGTAACATCCTAGACAGGGGGAGCGATCCCCCACAGTTTGCTCGGGTAGGCCAGAACATTGCTGCTACGACGATGCTTCTACGCAGCCTTCCCGAGCCTACCGACCCCCAGGAATAGGCAATCCACTGAAACCTCTAGGTGCTGGTGGAAACCACTACCGTTCAATAGGTGGAGAGCTCCACGTCGCGACACCGTCTTGTGGCCTCTTGCCCCACTGGGGAATGGGACCGCACCAGTTGAATCGCTCCATCCACTCACCACTACAGTTGTCGGGCGTGGGGCAGGATGCCGTGGCTGCCCCATAGCCCGACCCGATGCCCATTCCACACCGACCACATGTGCATGAACGGCTCGGGCCAAACCATGATGCTCACAACGTCATCAACAATCGACGCCATGCCCGGCACGGTGATGACGTCCATCAAGTGGTGGCGAGAGCAGGCGGCATGGGCCCCGGCCTAACCATCGAGGAGTGCGGGGACATGCATCCCAAGCATGGTGGCCGACCAAGCGACCGGGGCCCCAGCCTAAATGACCTGAGGCCACGGGCCTTTGGTCGTCGCATCCTGAGAGCGTTGTTCCCACAACGCTTTTTGACCACCCACCAACATCGCTAGATACACCGGGGAAACGAACCCTAGTATATGGCTCGAAGACTTCTGGCTCGCCTGCCGAGGCGGAGGAGTGGATGATGACCACTTCATCATTTAGTATCTCCCCATCTGCGTGGGGGAGCATGTTCGAGCATGGCTCGAATTCCTCCCGCCCGACAGCATCCACGACTAGGCGGATGTCAAGAGGGTCTTCGTCGAAAATTTCCAGGGGACATATGTCCATCCTAGGAATTCCTAGGACCTCAAGAGTTGCCAGTAGGAGCCCAACGAGTCCCTACAGGATTACATCTGTAGGTTCCCAAACCGGTGCAACTCCATTCCTGATGTCGTTGATGCGGACGTCATCAGCGCGTTCCTCTTTGGGACAACCTATGAGTCCTTGATCCACAAGCTCGGTTGTCTGAAGCCCCATACCACCCGGGACCTGCTCGGCATCGCCACGAACCACGCCTCCCATGAGGAGGCGGTCGGGGCAGTCTTCAGCGGCGATCGGGACAAGGGCAAGGCCAAGCGCGAGGACCAAGGTGAGGGCCCCTCCACGCAAAGGGGCAAGAAGAACAAGAAGGATCGGCGCCGACCGGTCAACCCAGCTTTGGTTGTCGTAGCCGATCGTGTGGGCAAGCAGCCCTAGCAGCTCCAGCCAGATCACTTCGACAAACTCATGGAGAGTCCATGAACCAACCACGCCTACCCCATCAAGCACCTCTACAAAGACTCTAAGCTCCTCAAGCGCTTTCTACGATAGGCTGGCAAGTCAAAGGAGGGGAAGGGCAAGGATGATGATGGCTTCCCCGACCTCGAGGAATGCCTCATGATCTTTGAGGGATCCAACGCCATCCACTCTGAGCACCAGCACAAGGTACGCTATAGAGAGGCATGTGCCACTGAGATGGTCGTCCCCTCTTTCTGTAGCTAGTCGGACTCCCTGATCACTTTTAATCAGAGAGACCATCCTTCCCACATCGCCCGACCTAGTCGCTACCCCCTCATTGTCGACCCCATCATCCTCAAGAAGTGCCTCACCAAGGTGCTGATGGACAGAGGCAGCGGCCTCAACATTCTCTACGTCAACACCCTTAACACCAAGTTCATCCCTCGGTTGGAGGTCTGCCCAGTGAGCTCTCCCTTCCACGGCGTGATCCTAGGGACACAGGCGTACCCACTCGGGCAGATCGACCTGCCCGTCACATTTGGCGACCGAGCCAACTTCCACTCGGAGGTCCCCACCTTCGAGGTGGTGGACTTTCTAGGGTCCTACCACACAATCTTGCGGCGGCCATGCTACGCCAAGTTCACGGAGATCCCCAACTACACCTACCTCAAGTTGAAGATATCGGGACCAAACGACGTCATCACTGTGGGTAGCACCTTTTCGCACGCCAATACCTACGACCACGAGCATTACGAGCTCACCACGGCCACCATCAACAACTCCGCTGAGCTCCCATAGCTCAGGAATTCATCGACTCCAGCAATCCTAGACTGCAATGAGCCGACCCAACCGAAGAAACCAAGGCGGTGGGGATCGACCCCACCGACCTGACCAAGATGGTGCGGATCGAGACCAAGCTCCTGGCCAAATAGGAAAGCAAGATCCTTGACTTTCTATGCGCTAATCACAATGTCTTTGGGTGGAAACCTTCTGACATGCCAGGCATACCAAGGGAGATCGCCGAGCACGCATTACGCCTCGTCCCGGGCTCGAAGCCCGCCAAGCAACGCTTGCGTCGCTTTGACGACGAGAGGTGCAGGGCCGTAGGCGAGGAGATTGCCAAACTCCTAGCAGCGGCCTTCTCAAAGAGAATGTGTGTTGATTATACTGGCCTCAACAAGGCATGTCCAGAGGACCATTTTCCTTTGCCACGCATAGACCAGATAGTCAACTCCACCTCAGGATGCGAAATCCTCTCCTTTCTGGATGCCTACTCAGGCTACCACCAGATCATGATGAAAGAGTCCAACCAGGTCATGACTTCATTCATCACCCCGTATGGTTCATACTGCTACATAACCATGCCTTTCGGTCTGAAGAACGCTGGCGCCACCTATCAACAGTGCATGCAGCGATGCTTCGCCAACCAAATAGACCCGCCCGAGCAGCCCGACCAAGTCGAGAGGCTGAAACCAACAATCGCCATCTATGTAGATGACATAGTGATGAAAATGGCTCAGGCTAGCGACCTGATCGCAAATTTGGCCACAACATTCACAAACCTCTGAAGGTTCAATATCAAATTGAATCCCAAAAAATGTGTTTTTGGAGTTCCGAAGGGGAAGCTCCTTGGATACATCGTGTCTGAGCTCGGCATCGAAGCCAACCCCAAAAAATCACGGCCATCTCCAACATGGGCCCTATACGCAACGTCAAGGGCGTACAGAGGCACATCGGCTGTTTGGCCGCCCTAAGCCAGTTCATCTCCCGACTAGGGGAACGGGGGATGCCTCTCTATAAACTTCTCAAGAAGACAGACGCATTCATCTAGACAGAGGAGGCATAGCAGGCTTTGAAAGGCCTCGAAGCATCACTGATGTCGGCCCTAGTCCTCGTCGCTCCTGAACGGGGAGAACTCCTCCTCCTATACATTATGGCAAACAACCACGTTGTGAGCGCCACCCTGGTCGCCAAAAGGGAGGAGCCGGGACATCCCCTGAAGGTTCAACGACTAGTATACTTCGTCGGTAAGGTACTCATCGACGCCAAGGCTCGATACCCCTAGGTGCAAAAGCTTCTGTACGCCGTGCTGATGGTGACCCAGAAGCTCCTACACTACTTCACCGACCACGAGGTCATGGTCGTCACCTCGTACCAACTGGGAGACATCATCCGCAACCGTGATGCCATGGGATGAATCTCCAAGTGGGCTCTCGAGCTCATGGGTCATGACATCAGGTATGTCCCTCGCACCGCTATCAAGTCTTAGGCTCTCACCGACTTCATCGCCGAATGGATGGAAGTCCAGCTCCCGATCCCGGATGTCACCCATGAGTACTAGATAATGTACTTCGATGGGTCAGTTATGGCACCCGGCTCGGGGGCTAGAGTGGTTCTAATCTCCACGGATGGGAGTAGGCTCTGCTATGTGATCCGTCTTCATTTTTCGGCCTCAAACAATGCCACAGAGTACAAGGCCCTCATCAACAGACTGTGCATCGCCATCGAGCTCGGCGTTACATGGCTGTACGTTCGTGGCGACTCGCAGTTAGTCGTCGACCAAGTCATGAAGGAGTCCTCCTACAAGAGCCCTCTCATGGCAGCATACTACTAGGAGGTGCACAAGCTCGAGGACAAGTTCTGAGGAATCGAACTACATCATGTCCCCCGAAAGGACAATGATGCCGCCGATTTCCTCTCAAAATTAGCTACCAGGAGGGTTCCGTCTCTAGATGGGGTCTTCATCAACGATCTCCATGAGCCGTCTGCCCACATTCTGGAGGATTCGATCTAGACACACTCCGACACAAATCTGGCACTCGGGGGCTCTGACCCCTGACGTGCCCTGACCCCGATCAAGTACTCGGGGGCTCTGACCTTGGCGCCTCCATGATGACGCCACCCACCGACGTCACCATGGTGGTACTCGATCAAGCTGACTGGAGAGCACCACTACTTGCCTACTTCCTCGAAGACGTTCTCCCACTAGAAAGGACTAAAGCATGACTAATCACTTGACGCATCAAGACATTCGTCGCCATCGGTGATGAACTTTACAAGCGAAGTCCGTTGGGAGTCCTCATGAAGTGCATCCCGACCGACCAAGAGAAGCAGCTCCTCCTCGAGGTCCATGCTAGAATCTACGAACATCACACGGCCCTGAGGTCGCTGGTTGGGAAAGCCTTTCGCCAAGGTTTTTACGGGGCCACTACACAGCGAGATGCAGAGGGGGTTGTCCGCAGGTATGAAGGATGCCAATTCTATGCTAGGCAAACTCATTTGCCGGCACAAGAGCTTCAGACCATCCCCATCACCTGGCCATTCGTGGTCTGGGGCCTCAACATGGTCGGACACCACAAAAAGGCCTTGGGCGGCTTCACTCACCTGTTCATAGCGGTGGACAAATTCACCAAGTGGGTAGAGGCAAATCCCATCACCAATATCCACTAGGAAGACGTGGTCAAGTTCTTCCTCGACATCATCTACCAGTTTGGTATTCTAAACTATATCATCACCAACCACGGAACAAACTTCATCAGGAAGAAGTTCCTGGACTTCTTTGATGGATACGGCATTAGGATCGATTGGGCCTCGATCGGGCACCTACGTACCAACGCTAAGGTCGAGCGGGCCAATGGCATGGTCCTCCAAGGACTCAAGCCCTGCATCTTCGACTGAATCAAGAAGTATGCTGGGCGATGGGTTGTAGAAGTTCCAGCAGTCCTCTAGAGCCTAAGAATGATGCCAAACCATTCCATAGGGTTCTCCCCTTTCTTCCTCGCATACGGAGCCGAAGTAGTGTTGCCCTCTGACCTCGATCACGGCGCCCTAAGAGTAAAGGCCTTCAACCAAGACCGAGCCGCAGAGGCCCAGCAGGATGTAGTCGACCTGCTCGAGGAGGCTCATGAGACAACTGTCATCTACTTCGCTCATTACCAACAAACTCTTCGTAGGTACCATGAAAGAAAAATTAGGGGGAGGATCCTCGAGGTCGGTGACCTTGTACTCCGAAGGACCTAGTCAACCAAAGATAAACATAAACTCTCTCCACCATGGGAAGGACCGTACACGGTGACTGAGGTGATCTAGCCAGGCGCCTACCAGCTGAAGGACGACAACAGCAACGTTCTCGCCAACACATGGAACATCGAACAGTTACGTCGTTTCTTCCCTTAAAACTCAGTCTTACCATTCTCTTTCCATTCAACGTTTGCTCCTACAGCACCCCTGCTCGAGCACTCTCAGCCTGGGTCACTCGGGGTTTCCATGGGGGTGCAATACCACCCTCCTCTTCTACTATCATATAGTAATACTTTTCGCCCAAACGAAAGGGCATCGCCCAAATGAAAGGGCATTCTATTCCTTTGATTACCCTATGTAACTTGCGTTTTAACCTCCTGACCAATCACACCCTGCCATGACCTACGGTTACGAGCAGCTGAGCCTCGCGGGCCACTCCCGGGTTCTTAATGTTGCAGCCTACGGGTCAATGGGTAGGTGCAAAAAAGAAAGGACAAAAAACAAAGCTACGCTAGGGTAAAAACAAGGGCGGATTTGACAAGCTTCCCCTCACGAGCGATTTCATCACAAAATGAACATAGAACATTCATGAATGTAAAGCTATTCACACACTCCCCCACGAACTCATCTCTTACATGAACTAACTATTTCTACTCTAAACTTTATTATGGCCTCCCGGCGGCATCAGCTGTCGTTACGATCAACAAGGATGAAGGCAGCTCGCTTCCGGTCGGGACGACGTTCGGCTTTATTGGGGGCAAGATGATGCTCGCCTCCGACCTAGTCTCCACTCCCACCATAGGCTACATGACATCTTCCCCACGCACGTCTTTAGCCATGGATGAACGGTGAGCCTCCATCACCCACTATGAGGTGACCTGCTCGACAACCATCTGTGCATGTGGCACCAAACTCTCCCCTAGCGCATGGATTTCGTCTGCGCTCCACCTATCGGCGTATCCTCTATAGATGGCCATGAAGTATAGATTAGGGTGATGGGTCACCACCAAGGTCAGCACCCCCGTCATTCCATAGAACATGTCGTTGGAGATGAGCACCCGAACTTCATTAGGGACCACCATCAGCTGGACGACGGGCGTACTGGTGCTCAGTCCCAACCCGAACACATCGGAGATGACCACCTGTGCGATGTTGCAAATCTAGTCGAGCTCCCCCTCAAAAGCGTGTTGCTCCTCAAGGGACTAGGCTAGCGCCTCCATGCCTTGACCGACCGCTGCTTTGACCATCTCTAGCTCTAGCTCCAGAGAGCCAATCTTTCCACCCAGTTCTGGAAAAAGACAACAAATTCAGAAGCTAAGGAAAGGAAAAAATCATGGTATTAGCCGAGGGTGGAATAGGTACATACCAAGGTGGGCACTTTCAAGAATGGAGAGTCCTTCCTCTTACCGGGTCACCCCCTCGAGCAGTCGAGCGTTCGACTCCTCTACCCCGAGCATCTGCCCTCAGAGCGCAACCACTTCTTGTTCGGTGTCTAACCGGGCCTTTCGCTCTGCCTCCAGAGCCTCCAAGGACTTCTAAAGCACCGCCTCAGTCTCCGCCAAGTGGACCTTCATTGTGTCAAGTTCTTGCTCGGCAGTTGTCGCCTGCCCGACCGCACGCAGCTCCGCCACCCGTGCTCCCATCGCCTAGGCCACCCGGTCTTGGAACTCACGGCAGACAGACTCCAGCCAGTGCCTAAGCTCGTTAACCCGCCGCAACACCATCGCTTTTGGCTCCATCCGACCATGCTCCTCCCGAAGAAATCAAGACTTACGGCTCGACATAATCTCTAGATCCTATGAGACAAGAAGCAGGCATGCTGAGACAACTATTGAAAGGCCAAGGAGTCAAGGACAACACAAAAAAACACAGAGAACTTACCTCTACAATGTGTGGCAGGTCGACTGTCATGGCCTGATGGATGAGCTCAACCCTCTCCAAGGCCTCCTTGAGCCTCGCCTTGGTAAGGGCGAGATTGGACTCCATCGATAGTCCTCTCTCCCCGAGCAGGTGCTAGAAATTCACCTCCTCCTCATCACAAAGGACGAACTGGGCCTTTCCTGGCTCACCGAGGCAAGGTCACACCAGCTTGCGGATCACCCCCGACCCATTGGAAGATCCAACCAAGTATGATGCGACGACCGGATCATCACCAGGTCCCGGGATGGCGGGATGGCCGACGGCTTCACCCTGGAGCCTTCCTTGCCAGAGAAGGGGATATCCACCGCCAGGACTCCACAGCTCACCGGCGGATGCACTACCTCCGGCCTGGCCGTGGTTCCTCCCGACCCCTCTAGCTCTGACAAAGCAGGCGAACCTTGCACCCCTCCGCTAGGCAAGGCAGGGAGCCAGCTTCCCTCCTCTCCTCCTCCATAACTATTGGGGGAGGGACCATGAGAGTCACCTCCGACCGGACCTCCACCGTCACTACAGGGATCGCCACCATCATAGTCACCGCCGCTGTCGCCGTTCTCGTGACCAACCGGGCGGATGCAACCCCCCGTGGGAAAGGTCACATCGCCACCAACCTACTTCCCCCGATACTCATCATGACCCACTGTAGGCTGGATCTCCACTCTTCCCACACAGAAGGCGGGGAGATTCCTACTCCCGTCAGCCCCTAGCCGCTGTCAAACAAGCACAGGTTAGTCACACTCAAAAACTCAACTATGAGAACAAAAAGAAGCATGAATGCATACCTAGACAAAAGCGGCAGAGCCCTAAAGCCCTGGCCGGCTGACAATGAACCAATCAGATAAGGACCACTCGTGGGTCATGACCTATGCCCCCTCGCATTAGCCGAGGGAGGGGCCGACTCGGCTGGTCCCCGATCGGCCCACGAGCGGCTGTGACTGCTAGCTCATGGTGAAACCACTAGAGCAACTGGCGAGGCATCCCTCCATTGGGGGTCGTCCACACGCGCCAACCCCAAAGATGCAGAGGAACCATCACATCCCCCAACCGACCGGCGTGGTCCACCACACTTGGAGTAAGGGGGCATGGAGCCGATGATGCCTCTGAAGGGCGCGACGATCAGGCTCGCTTTGCCTCTCGTTCGAGGGTGGTAACTTCATTCGTAGCACGCTTCCTCGACTCAAGAACGTCGCCACACGTTTCCACATCATGCCTGCTCCTGATGGACACAACCACAGGCTCATGGTGCTCCACCAAGGTAACAATAGCGCCCTTGACTTCTTCGTCTTCCAAGGCACTTGTGTCATCATCCATCTCCGTGGGCTCCTCTGACTCGGGCTCCACCTCCACGTCACTCTAGCTCTCGCCCCCCTGGACCCGTCAGTTGATCTCTTTCTCCTTATCGAACCTCCTCCTAGCCTTTTTGGCTTTCTTCTTCTTCTTGGCAAGCGTCGCCTCCCTCTGGATAGCTTGCCGAGCCATGCCTTCTGGCCCTCTCAGAATATGCGGCTAGGATTTATAGCCCGTGAGTCCCTTCAAAATGGGCAACTCAGAATCAATCAAAACATCAAAACAAGAAGGAAAAGGTCACAAAAAGGGGGGCATACCAAAATGGACAGCTTCACAGCATGAAGGGGACCGGGCGTCCCTTCGAGGGAGTCTTTATCCCTCAACTACAGCACCCGATCAAGATGAATCTAGACTTTATCCTTTGGCAACTCCTCCAGCGACACGCGGTCGGGATCCATCGGGCCCGAGTATTACAACATCGGCCGTGTTATTTCCACCAAAGGGGTGACCCGATGGTGGAAGAAGGTATGGAAGACCCTCAACCCATCGAGGCCATGCTACACAAGCCTCTAAAGCTCCATCTCGATAAACTCCAACTTGTTCTATCGGACGATGGGACCCCACGACCAACTTTCCCTCCTCTCTAACCTTTTTTCCTGTGAACGTCGGGAATGGTGCTTCCGCCGGGTTCCTGATGTAGAACCACACACTGTGCCATCCCCGATTGGAGTCATAGGGGGAGTACGTAGGGTAGGGGACTGACAGCTTCGGCTTCTTCAACAAGGTGAATCCCCCAATCGGCGCGATTCTGGGTGGCTTCCCCTCAGACAGGGCTCACTCGCTGAAGATCCACCGAAAGAGGTCCACGTGCAGCTCCATCCCAAGGAGGGCCTCATAAATGGTGATGAAGTCGATGATGTGTAGTACCCCAGTCGGGTTGAGGTGCTGCAGCTCTAGGCCCCACTCGTTGGGGAGCCCACGCAGGAACCAGTGCACGGGATACCTGAGCCCGCGCTCGTGGAAGGCGAGGAAGGAGACAACCTCGTCGTCCTAGGGTTGTAGAACAACTTCCCCCAGTGCAGGAGCCCTCCAATGCACCACCTCCTTCAATGGGAGCAGCCCCTTCTTGTCAAAGGCGGCTAGCACCTTCTCATACATGTTGGAAGGCCTCCAGTTCGACATCGCGCCTCGGATTTATGAACGAATCTGTGAGTTCTCCTCTCTCTCGCTCTACCCTCCTCTCTCCTAGAAAGTGCCGTGGCACATGAATAGACTTGGTGAAAGGGAGGAAGGAGAAATGGTAGTGGTGGAAGGAAGGTGAAAGAACAGGAGGAAAATCCTCTCCCTTCCACCTATTTAATGCGAAAAAGCGTGTGGTGGGATGTGGCCCTAGATGATGGGACGCGCCCTGCCCGACGAAACATCGCTCAGTTAGCAGGACGTGGCCTAGGTAGGGCCCACCACTACCCCAACCCAGGCGTGGGAAGTCAGGTGCAACTACACACAAACGATCCTTCGCCTTCCTAGGCAGGATTTTGAAGGGCCCACCAATGGAATCTCCACCGAGGAGAGGCCAATGGGTCACCCGAATCGATCGAACGGCTCGGGTGACTGCCGAGAGATAGGTAAGGAGTAGCGGGATGCCCTATGCGAGTTATGACAACCCCGTCACGAATGATGCACATGGATCCCATTCAAACATAACCGATAGGAGCTCCCCAGACCGATCACTCGAGCCATCGAGGTAACCTCACCAAACCCCTTTTTTGTTTTCTAGTGCATCATTCATCCATTCTCTTGCATGCATTCATACATTCATCCATACATTCATCCCACACATCCAAGCATTGTGTCGGGAACCAATACTAGGGTACCCAAAGAGGAGGAGCTAATGACCATCAACGTTGATTTGTCCGCGCGATCAAGAGCGCGACTACACCGCTTGCCGGGTCCCGCATTATTCGGCCACTGAGGCGGTGGGCCCTGCCTTGTCTAACCCCCGAGGGTTGGCTCCACCTTGATGGGCACTACGGCTGTAGACCCTATCTCGCTCGACCCCCGAGGGTTGGCTCTGCCTCGGTTGACTCCTGAGAGATGGCTACATCTTGTCCGACCCCCGAGGGCTGGCTCTGCCTCGCCCGATGTCTGAGGGCTAGGTCCACCTCGCCCGACCCTCGAGGCCTAGCTCTACCTTGCCTGATGACTAAGTGTCTAAGGGCTGGCTCCGCCACGCCCAACGTTTGAGGGCTGGCTCTGCCTCGCTCGATGTCTGAAGCGTCTGAGGGCTGGCTCCGCCACGCCTGACGACTGAGCATCTGAGGGTGGCTCCACCATGCCCGATGTCTGAGGGTTGGCTCCACCTCGCTCGATGTTTGAGGGCTGGCTTTGCCATGCCCGATGTCTGAGGGCTAGCTCTACCTCACCCGATGTCTGAGGGCTAGCTCCACCTCGCCCGACGTCTGCGCGCGACTCCATTATAATGACGCGCGTAGATAAGGCAGGGCACTCAAGTCAATCGCAATACCGAGGACATACCCTGCACGCCTATAGGAAAGTACCATCAGGCCATGCCAGAAGGGTGCTTTACGACCTTCTAGGCATGTCATAGCCCAAACAGTGTTGTAGGCGCCGATATTTGCCTTACAGTATTGTGGGCGCCGTCATTTGCCCTCGAGCGCGGATCCTTACGGAAGCGCACGACAATCACTATGGTCTAGAAGGAAACTCGCATCATCCATAGTAATGGACGTGCGGTCACTTGCTGCCTGCTCCCTGTATGGCCGTTGATCAGCACCCTGGTCCGTCGTGCCGCCCGCCGGGGTGGCCTGGGACGTGACAACTCGCTGACAATGCCAGGACATGGCATCGTCAGTGGACATACAACCAGCACGGTCATGTTAGGGTCACGGACATGCGCCCGGTGTGGGGCTATCCCTATCACCGCATGCCATGACGATGGGGCCTGCACAGAGAAAAAGGAAGACCCTACACCCTTGAAGGACTTCCTTTGCCTCTGATTTTCCTCTTTTCTCCTATTTGTAATCCCTGCTCTCTCTTGGCCTATAAAAGGGAAAGCAGGGTACCCCACTAAGGGGATCGATTCAACACATCACAGCAGAACCACTAGCATCGAACCTCGAACACATAGCTGAGCAGCGACCTAGCTCTCGGCATCTATTCGATCTTTTCATCAGAGATTTGGGACCTACCCCTCTCTCGCCCGTTTGTAACCCCTACTATGAACTTTTTAGTGCTAATAACATGAGCAGCAGCCATGAACTGGACGTAGGGACATTCTACCCAAACTAGTATAAACCATGTGTCTTTTTAGCACACCATCTGGGCCAGACGTGCAATAACACAAATTTACTCATTGGTGTTTACTCGAAACACCGACACATTACATATGCAGTTGTTGCATCACAATGCTTCGTGTTGCATCATGAAGCGGTAGTCGCCTCATATGATATGAGCGATGACCGACCGAGGTTCGAAGGCTGACCCACAAAGGGCTCGAGTTCGCCTCAAATCACACAGAGCCATGGGAGAAAATGTAGATGAGCCCCAGCGGCCCTTGCCCGATCCACTCAAAAGCAAATAGGGTCATCTCAACCTTCTTGTTCGATCCTGACCTCGAGCCATGCCCACAAAATCTCCATCGAGGGGAGGCCAGTGGGCCACCTGAGTCAGTCTCCAGAACGGCTCGCACATCTGCCAGGAGGCGGGTTAAGGAGCAATGGAATGCCACATGAGGGCTATGCCAACCCTATTATGAATGACTGACCCAGATTCCACTCGGACATACCCATTATTAAGCTCACCAAGCGCGTCACTCGAGCCATCGAGGCAAGTGATGTTAGCTCAACCCCTCCGGTTGCGGAAACCACGGACGGGGTAATGCATGAAACTAGATTGACCCCTCGGCCACGCCCGACACTTGGGTTGGCGCTCCATCTCGCCTGACCCCTCGGCCGCGCCCGACACTTGGGTTGGCGCTCCATCTCGCCCGACCCCTCAGCCACGCCCGACACTTCGGTTGGTGCTCCATCTTGCTCGACCCCTCGGCCGTGCTCGACACTTGGGTTGGCGCTCCGTCTCGCCCGACCCCTCGACCACACCTGACACTTCGGTTGGTGCTCTGTCTCACCCGACCCCTCGGCCACGCCCAACACTTCAGTTGGTGCTCCATCTCGCCCGACCCCTCGACCATGCCCGACACTTTGGTTGGCACTCTATCTCACCCGACCCCTCGGCCACACCCAACAATTGGGGTTGGCGCCCGACACTTCAGTTGGCGCTCCATCTCGCCCAACCCCTCGGCCGTGCCCGACACTTCGGTTGGCACTCTGTCTCGCTCGACCCCTCGGCCACGCCCGACACATGGGGTTAGCGCCCGACACTTCAGTTGACGCTCCATCTCGCACGACCCCTCAGCCTCGCTCAACACTTGGGGTTGGCGCCCGACACTTCGGTTGGCTCTCCGTCTCGATCGACCCCTCGACCGCGCCCGACACTTTGGGTTTGCACTCCGTCTCGCCCGACGGTGACCCACGATCTTACGCCCACTGGATGTGCTCATGAAACGAGTGTAAACAACCCTTTCATGACTTCATAGAAGTCCCAAAAGAGCTCGGGGGCTCCTATTGGGTTCATAAACCCAGGGTCCCTAGTGGACCCACTTCCTAGCAAAAACTCAGCCCAACAGACGACGTATGGACAACGCGCACCTCTCGGGTCGGCCCATATACCTAATGATAGGCCAGGAGAATGATCCGGTCCTCGATTGGAAGGCCTGGCCAAGGTGGGGGCACAGTCTGACTCTGACCTCCTTTTCCGACCAGGGATAGACCGGACCTTTGCTTGTAGCTCTTCCCTGACCGACACGGTCGGGGCCAACTGGGAAACGACCGACCAGGGACGCCCGCTCGGTGAAGGTCCAGGGATCAGGTGGAGCAGATAAGGTAAGGCGCTCAAGTCAAACCATAATACCAAGGACCGTACCCTACCATACCCTGCGCACCTACAGGACGGTGCCACCAGGCCATGCCAGATAGGCACTATGCAACCTTCTAGGCGTGTCAGAACACAAACAATATTGTAGGCACCGACATTTGCCATACCAGGTGAACACGGTAGAGCCTGCCACATGTATCTGGACATGAACAGTATTGTGGGCGCCGGCGACCGTCTCGTACCTGACAGCATGGGCAACAAGACTAGGTAGCACACGTATATATTTCTCTCTCTTTCTCTCTTGTAAGAACCCATCCCCTTCAACTATAAAATGGGATGAGCTCTCTCCTAAAAGGAGATCTGGCCATTATGACTCTAGCTCTCTAGTTGTCCTCAAAAAAGAGAACTCGAATAGCTCAATAGCTCTAGAACTCTAAAGCTACACAGAGCATACGCTCAAATACTTAGCGCACGTTAGAACCCCCGTCACTCTTGGCCCCTCGGTTTAGAGTCTGATCGGGCCTTTAACACCCCCTTTTTATTCCTACTCGTTTGTAACCCCACAACAAACTTCGAGCACCTGGTCTCAGGAATAAAGTCACCAACCGACTGAAACTGGACGTAGGGCACATTGCCTGAACCAGTATAAATCCTATGTCATTGTGTGCTAGGCCACATTCGATCACAACGCACAACAAAACTACAAATATTTACTTATTGGTCACTTTTCGCAGCGACAACTAGGCTTAGGTTACTTATGGTTTAGCTTAGGTTAACTAGTGTAACTAGTGGTTCCTTAGTTAAGAGAAAATCCTAAAGATAAAGAGAGATTGTGCATGGAACCTTAGCTTGGGTTCTTGATGAGTTCCTTGTCATCAAGGTTGGAGATCCAAGACTTGCCATCCTTGCTTCCAAGCTAAAGAGAGGGATTTCATCTTGTCTTGCAAAAATATCCAATAATCCTTATGAGAGGAAATCTAAACCAAATCTTTAGAGGATTGAGTGTAGCATACTTGATCCTTACCCTTGGATTGCTTCCCACTAGGGAATCCTCATGATCCATCCATGCAAAAGGGGAGACTTGAGTTAGGGTTTGGGGATTGATTTCAAGGTAATGGGAAGAGAACGTTTCTTGAGCTAACCATGGAATATGAAGTGGTTGAGATCCTTGATCTTGATCTATAGCTTATCTTGTTGCCCTTGGTAAGCTTGATCTATCTCCTCTTCTCTATCCTTTCCACTTTCTCACTCTTGTTCTTGCTTTCTCCTTCTTGCTCTTCATTCTTGAGAGAGGGAGGATGAGGGAAATGAGGAGAGTGGGAGAGTGAGTGGAGCTGAGGGTCAGTTGTTGAGAAGTGCCTCTACTTTATGCTGACATGTGGGCCATAGCCCTTAATGGATGATAGCTTGTTGACACCAAAATTTGGTTCAGAACGAGAAGACCCTAGGATTCAGGATTTATCAAAGAAAGCTGAAATATTCACAAAAGCGGCTAACTGAATTGCCATCAGAATCGACTGGATAAGGTGATGTTGTCATCTCAAAGGGGTGGGCCCTGTCGGCAAAAATGGTGTGGCATGAAGCAAGAAAACACACTAGACTTCATAGAAGGGAAAGATTGAGGTCCAAGTTATCGTAACCTAGAAAGTTTTGTTCTCTTTTCTAAGTTTTGTAACCAGTCTTGTTCGACCAGGACTCGTAGTCAAGCCTCGGCTATTGTAATAGACATGTCTCATCGATCAAACAAACAAGTACCTTTACTTTTTTGGTTTACGCCACCCCTTTGGAGTAGGAGTAGAGTAGATTTCGGTGAGTTCTTTGGCACGCAGGGTTGCATCGGTAAGGTCCGACCTCTTGCAAGCTCTGTATAAGTTGGTTATCATCAGTTATTGTAAGGTTCATCGGTCCGGCTCGTATCTCTTACAATTATTGATACAAGTTACCCTTCGATTCTTGTCAAAATTTGTACGGTTGCATCGGTTTGGCTCGATCTCATACAAATTTTGATATGAATTAGTTATCGGTTAAATCTATTAAAATTGGTAGGGTCTCCTTGCTGTTTTAATAGATTTGCTAGTTATCAATCTTGTTATAATTAGTATTCTTACTATTTGTAACAATATCACCCCTTATCCGATTAAGATTGAAACGAATCGGCTTTATATTCTTTTGAATCATCGTCTTGCTGCTTTACTCTATTTATATCTCGCTTTGACGTTGGTTTTGGTTAGATTAGCCGTTTTGCTCCAATCTTGATCGAAGATAGCATGGGGTCAAGGCATGTTTAACCCTAAGTAAGCTTGCTAGTTGACAAGATCTAGTCTAGAACTGCTATTATGGCAACCATCGATCCGGTCGACCCCCACTGTTAGTACTATAGATTGGAAATCGTCAGGTAGTAAGTCTTGCTTATGGTCAAACATAGCCTCTGGCTGCATGCTATGTATGCATCGACTATTTAGCCGATCGCCTGTGCTTTCACGATCGTAGCATGTTTTCATAATTCCTTTAAGCACGTATAGATTCGTATCCTTTGAAGGTTTAACCTGTTGTCTTTATCATAGATGCATCGGTCCAGCTCGAACCCCACTATTAGAGATAGCAGATTGGATTTGATAGGTGTATGGAATTATCCATGTTTAATGGTTGAGTGCTTGCATGTTATGAGTTTACTTTCTCTAGAATCGACTGTTTTAGACGATAGCCTACCTATTGAGAATATATATGGCTATTTACACGCTTTTACTTGTTTTTATCTTGGTTAAAAGCTAGTATTTTTCTCAATTAACATGAATGCTTTCACGCCTATTTATTACACCTTTGCATGTTTTTATGATCATCGGCTATTTAGATCTATACAATTGAGTAACTGATAATTATCGATATGCTCGTTTTACTTATTATGCATCATGAACATGCTGGATATCGACTCACTAGTCGATAGCCTTATCTCATCGGCTACTTAGATGCACATTTGGAACTGTCTGGACAAACCGGCATGTTCCACCTTAAATTACTGATTAGTCTTTCCCCCTTGTCAATTACTGGGTCAAACTGACCGGCACAAACTAGGTCACGACCATCCGGTCCAGTGTCCTCCTAAGTCCGGAGAGTGCTCGGAATCTGCTCCACGTGGTTTCTCTCGGCTTGCTTCGTGTGCCGGCGGTGAGTCACTTTTTGCCGTCCACACAGCTCATTTCCCACTCAATCTGTGTCCATGCACACTCATCGGATGGTTCGGTAGAAGTGGTGGATTGTCCGATAGATTCTGATTTCGTCTATCAAGCTTAAAACCAGATCTTTCTGAACTTGAGTTCATATCGGAGTTTGCAATGGCCTTACTTAACCCTTTAGTGAATACAAAGACCTTGAGTTGGGTTCTCCAAATGATATTTTTATTCGGTGGTCATCCGGTTGAAAGGTCATAAATGGCTAGAGGGGGTGAATAGCCTATAAAATTTTCTACAACAACACTTAAGCCAAGTGATTAGATAACTAAGTGGCGAAGCGAATGTTGTGCTAGCCAACTAAAAATGCAAGCCACCTATCCATAATTCTAGTTGCTATGGTCTCTATACCACACAAAGGCTAAGTCACTACTCTCTAAATTAGTGAGCTCTCAAAGACTAACTAAAGAGCCTCACTAACCAAACTAACAAGCTCTCAAAACTAGCTACACTAAAGAGCTTGGTAACACTAGAAAGTAATACAAGAGAGGTGGAGGGTAATACCGCCGTGGCAAGTGATCAATCACAATATATCAATGAATACCAAAGAAGTCCTCGGAGACAAGATGACATGATTTTTCACCGAGGTTCACTTACTTGCCGGCAAGCTAGTCTCCGTTGTAGCGAATCACTCACTTGGAGGTTCACGCGCTAATAGGCATCATACACCTAACCCGCAATCAGGTGCCATACAACCAACACAAGATGAGGATTCACAAGCCATGAGTAATTCACTAAATGTCTTTTGTGATCTCCCATGGGAAAGGCTCAAGAACCCCTCACAAATCACCGAGAGGTGGCCAAGAATAATCACCAACTCTTGCCACTCCTCCGCTACTCCAAACCATCTAGGCATCGGCAAACATCAAGAGTAACAAGAAAACCGCAGCAAAACAATCCCCAAGTGCCACTATATGCGATCACTTAAGCAAATGCACTTGAAATCACTCAATCTCACTTTGATTTACACTATCAAGCAAGGAGATGAGTGGGAGGGTGTTTGCTCAGCTCAAAGGATGCTATTATATACAATGTTTTTCTAAACGGTAAACGATAGACAGTTGGCGAGGTCTCGTGTATTGTTTAGACCGTGTACACGGCGTGTACACGGTTTTACACGGATTACTCGTTTTACTTTATTTGTAAAAATAACTATAATAACCTATGTATATATTCCTATAACATAGATAATATAGAATTACACAACAACAGTTAGTCCAATAATACAGAAATAAGAACCTAAGTGCTAGACCTAATAGCCTAACTGCCTAATAAAATACTCCCTCCATCCTAAAATAAAGTGCACATCTCGCTTATCGAGAAGTCAAGCTCTTTTAAGTTTGACTAAGTATGTAGAAAGTAATACTAATATTTGTATATTCAAATAATTTTTAGTATGAAAGTATATTCCACAACTAATCTAATGGTACTTATTACACATCATAAACATTGGTAATATTTTGAAAATATTTGATAAAATTTAACAAAGTTTAATTTCTCGACATGTGAGATATGAATTTATTTTAAGACCGAGGAAGTAACACACATAGACACACCTAGCATGAATTAAGGAGGTTAACAAATGCATCATCTGCGGCACTAGCAGACAAGGCAATTTAAAATCAGTTATAAAAAAAGCAATTTGAAATCTCTATATCTATTCTTTACAGAGCACATATTATTTATTTAATTACTTTACATAACAAAGCACACGTTGATTTCTAGAGACGAGAATGCAACACTAGTAGTTTAGTATGCACATGCTGGAGCATACCATATGATTTTTAGAGAAAAGAATGGGGTATTATTAGTACTAGTCCACATTCTACACATGCTGTAACATACATATATCAGTTGATTTCTAGAGAATGGAGTGCCAATACTAGCACACACGTGCTGGCGCGCAGAGAGAGCAACTAGAGCACGGCGCCGCATATGAGCAGACAACAGAGGCAGCTGGAGAGTGTCCCACTCGAAGGCTGCCATCGTGTAAATGCCTTGTTGCTCGCTTAACTTGCCGCACAAAACTGTGTTACGACCGAACCGTGTCGACCGTGTAGGCCGTGCACGACCGTTTTTTTACCGTTTACACGGGATCGCTGTGTAACCTACCGTTTATGGCCTAAACTGCACGTTAGGCTACCGACTAGCGATTACACGTCGAGTAATCGGTCTACACGGCCGTGTAGGCGAACACTGATTACATGTAAGAATGGCCAAGAGTACGAGCCAAACACGTCAAAGCTCTATTTATAGAGCCCAAAAAGTTATGTGCCCGGAGAGGTCCGGACACGAGCTCTGAACCCCTGGAACCGTACCGCTACAGTGAAGGTCTAAACCCTAGGATGTCACCACGTGTCCCACGTTATTTACCGTGTTGTTTGCAACCGGACTCAACAACTAGACTCTACAACCGGACCATCTCAACACCGGGTCCGGAGGAGTTTTCCAAAAACTCATACGGACCCGTCAGGACCCGGCTTCCGGATCCTCCTCCAGGGTCCGATGTCTCCCTCTCGTGAAACCGCGCCTGCCTCGTTCTTCTGCGCCGCAACCGGACCGCGCTCACCGGGTCCGACGTCTCCAGCGACGCGGGTCCGAAGGCCAGGAGGCCAGGCGCCCGACGCCGCGCCGCAGAGCCGGACCGCGCCAACTGGGTCCGAGGACCGCCTCGCCCCTGGGTCCGGAGCAGCGAGGCCGACCTACTGCTGCTGCACCGTGCCGAGCGAGCTTGCTGCGACACCGTCGGACCCGCGACCTGCTGCAGTCCGGAACATGCTGCCACTTCTATGTCACCCCTGCGAACCAGCGCAGCAAGCTGTCGGATTCGCGGACCTGCGCGAGCAGAGTCCGAGGCCACGGCCCCTCGCGCGAGCGCGCCGCCGCTGTGCCGTGCTGCAGGGCCGATCGGTTCGTCGTCGAACCCGCGTCCCTGCGTCGGCCCGTTTCGCTGTGCCGCGTGCTGCCGCCAACGAAGAGCCCCGCTAATCACAGTCGGACCCACTTTTATTGCCACGGTCCGAAAGCGCTACGTGCGCTCTGTAGCGCTGCGGTCAAAGCCGCTGCCCTGCGCCTCCAAGCCGAGCGCACTGCTCTGAAGAAAGATGGGCCGGCCAGCTATGGCCCAAGCCACTTTCTTCACCTGGGCCAAAAGCACAGCTGCAGCCCAAAAGGCACCTAAACTCCTTTTCTTTTCTTTTCTTTTTTTTCTATTAACCCTTTTTAAGTGTGAACTTCTCCAACGTGTACAAAAACACTTTTAGCACTTGAGTTAGCATTTTCATAAATATTTTTCAGGATTAATTTGTTAGCACACTAGGCTCTAATGTATATGCATGAATCACTTCACCCAGTGGCACTTGACAACCGTTTTACCGAGATTATCCCATCTTGATAGTACGGCTATCTATCTTAAATCCACGCACACCCGCTAGGTGTCTTGAGTGGCAAAACAAAATGATCCTATCAAATATACCTTTGTCTTGAGGCCATTTTATTTTTCTCTTTCTTCTTTTCCAAGTCCAGAGCTTGATCATCATCGTCACATGTCCACTAACATCACTATGGACTTCATCTTGCTCCATATCTAGTCACACACTTAGATGCAAGGATTAGTCCAAATAGGTTTCATCGATTATCCAAAATCAAACTAGGGCTTTCACTGCTCGACTCTAGTTGACCAATAGTCAATACTTGCCGATAGTTAACTGGGCCAATCATCATATGGTAATTTGATAAGGCGTGGCATTCCTTTGGTTTGGGTCGCTAGGAACTTCCTTGGAGCTCGACTGGTCGTTCCTCGAGTAACAAAAAATGAGAGCGTAGGGTGTAACAAACTCGGGTCGTTACGGTCGACGTTCCCTACCTGCACTGTAGCTGAGCTCGTGGTCGGCGCGTCGCCCACCAGCACACAGGAGCTCTGACAGTTCGACTGATACAACCCCCCACCTGCCTCGCTCGACCCACCAAGCATGGCCGCTCCTCACCGGCACGCTCTGCCATGCCATGGCCACAGAGGAGCTCCTGTTGGTCCCCTCCCTAGCGTCATCCTCCTTATCGGCCTCGCGCTCCACCCCGCCGTGGCCGCGCGGGAGCCGTGAACGGGCTTACTGCTGCCAACTGCCATCAGCCTCCATCTCCATCTCATGCGCGAGAGAGATGGGAAGGATAAGGAAGGGGTGCAATCAACTAGATGTTGGGCTGGCCCAGCAGATCCGCTGTGAAGCTCTCTCAAATAGTTTTTCCAGGATTAGTGAGATCATAGGTCCAAGTTATAGCGACTCCGAAATGGATTTGGTGCTTTAGATATGGTTTTCTAGGGTTTTGCCAAACACGTCGTAAAGGCACAACACGTGCTCGTTTCCCTTCTCAAGGCCTAGCTACGGACCAATGCATCCAAACCCAACGTCCAATTGATGGTTTGCTTCTTTGTTCTTTTCTCTACCTCTGTTGATTTGATTTTTTTGGGGAAACAGAGCTTTATATTATTCAGAATGAATATTGTTTATACCATCCTAAGCGATAAATTGCTCAACAAGCAATGGCACTTTGAAATAGCACACAAGCTCGTGGGCTGCATGATTACGCTCTCTTCATATGGATAACATTCCATTCAAACAAAGGCAAGCTTCACCTATCTTCGTATAATCTAATTGATGGTAAACTGCAAGGATGAACATTGGGCAGCCCATTCGTGAGTAAACTAGCCACTACATTCCAGTCTGTCTCCACTATAGCACTGTGTCAACACCATTCTAATGCTAAGTCGATACCCTCTCTGCAAGCAAGGAGTTCTACTTCATCTGGGCTAGCGTATATTCTAAAGAAATGGTTGGTCTATGGTTGTACATTATCGCTGTTTGTCTCAGATGATTACACCAACTCTCACCTCCTAGGATGCAGAGTTATATGCGCCACCAACTTTAGTCTTGAGCCAACCGTTCGGTGGCCTTTTCCATGTCCGTTGCTCGTGCACTCTTTTCATGGTTGCCACTTGTGAGAGAGTCTACAACACATTGCTTGCCATATTAAGGTCAAACCTTGAGTGATTATGCTCAACATTACATAGCTCCAGCCAGAACTTCCGCATGAAAGCAAAAACATCCCTTGTACATGTTAGTTTTCCAGAAATATGTGTGATGTTGTTCCTCACCTGCCAGGTTCACCATAGGAGGATGAGCCATTATGCAACCATGTCCATATGTAGGGATGTGAGAACATGCAAAGCGTGGCACTGTATCTTATCTGGCAACAACCAAAACTCCCTCGTAGCTTCCCGAAGGACCCTAGCACGGTTGCACCTGACCAAAGCGTGCACGCACACCTCACAAAATGTCACCGAAAATGATCTAGCGTCGTCACTTAATTACTTATGTGGCTAAAAACATTATTTATCCATGTTTAGAATGATAATTTTGTGAAGCCTACTCTTTAACATGGCAAATAACCATTTTTCTCTTGAGTTTGATGGCTACACGAAGAGAATAACAACCTATTTGCCACCATATTCTGACTTCAGTAGCTTATAATGGCTCAGCGGGAAGAAGAAAATGCCCCCCCCCCTAAACTCCTAGGTGTTGTTTGGTTCTACGACGACAACATTAATGTAAACGGGAGGTTCCACGGCAGCAAGGGCAAGGGAATCATTCATTTGCTTATTCTATTTGGTTCATGCGTCGCAATCCAAAGGCAGGTTTATTTTCACGCTGACACATGCGGGAACGTTTACCACTCGGTCGTGGGCATAATCGGCGCTCCGAACAGTCGTATCAATCCTCGTGGCATCTGATTACATAATATTCGAAACAAACAATAACTAACGTGATCTGTTGGCGGTGTGAACGGATGAGGCTACAAAATGAGTCAACCAAACAACATCCTAATAGTAGATTAATAGAGCGCAATAAATAGTTTGATATTTTTAGTCTACTCCTTAATGAGGTCTACTATGATTGTGTTTTCTCGACTTGGAGGTCACATCAAAGTATCCAACAAATATGTTTCTTTCAGAGGATATACACCGTGCTATTTCCTTAGTATTTTTATGGAGTGCTTGGTTTGGAGAATGAACCTATTCTAGATGAGGTGAGGTGATGCATCGTGAATCCATTACTCAAATTTAGTGAACGACTTCATTTCTCGTACTAGTACTAATTACTAGCTTGCGAGGAATGAGGCGGTGATGAATCAACTCATTTTGTTTCACAAACCAAACAAAAAATCAAAGATGATGATAGATCACCTCATTCCACGAACCAAAACACCCATTAGTGGAAAGCTTCAAACTCAAAATTCGCATCCCTATAAAAAGAAGAAGAAGAAGAAAAATTCAAAAGCCAGTGGGCTCCTACTATATACGGGCCTTAACTGTCAGCAGCCCATTAAACCTGAATCCGGTGGGCTACATTATTTTCTTATCTTCTTCCAAGCCTGGCCCGTTAGAAACCCACGGCCGCCGCCGTCAAGAAACCTTGCGCGCAAAAGACCTTGCGACCCTCCCACAGCAAACCTGTGCCCTAACGGCGCGAAGGGCAGGTTCGTCTTTAGAGGCATCCAAAACCCTAGCCCCCAAGTCCTATATAAGCAGCGAGCCAGGCGAAACCCTACCGATCGGGTCCAACACCAGCCGCCGCCATGTCGAAGCGAGGTAAGCCGCCTCCTTTCCCCAGCTCGATACGCCCATTTCCTCGTCGATTGATTATCCATCCTGTTGCAATCTCGCGTTTTTAATGGAGTTCTCGCTTGGCGTGGTGTCTCGTGATGTGATCCAGGGAGAGGAGGTACGGCGGGGAACAAGTTCCGCATGTCGCTGGGTCTGCCGGTGGCGGCGACGGTGAACTGCGCCGACAACACGGGCGCCAAGAACCTCTACATCATCTCCGTCAAGGGCATCAAGGGCCGCCTCAACCGCCTCCCGTCCGCCTGCGTCGGCGACATGGTCATGGCCACCGTCAAGAAGGGGAAGCCCGATCTCAGGAAGAAGGTGATGCCCGCCGTCATCGTCCGCCAGCGCAAGCCCTGGCGCCGCAAGGATGGTGTCTACATGTACTTCGAAGGTATCATCCCGATCCCATCCCACCACTAACTGCTTAGATCAAGCGTTGTCGATGTGCTTATATTGATGTTCAATTTACTTTCGATGGTCCTGGTGATGCATGCTTAGTATCTAGTTTAGAGGTGAAATTCCTTTTCTTTGACGGGAGGGCCGCGAGGCTCTCTAGCTTTTGCTGGAGCAGAGGTCGATAGTGTCTGCATATTCCAAAGCAAACGTCATAAATTAAGCTTTCAGATGTTGAGGATTTCCATTGAAAGACTACTCTTTCATGGATATTATCCATCAGTGGGCAGCCTCATATTCCATCGCCTTGTGCAGCGGCGTCGCTGCCATGAAAATTTGGGACTGGCCATGAGGCTCATATTTCATACATTTCAGTTTCACGATGCAGAGTCTTGTGTTTGCTTTGGTACATCTTTAGTATTTTGGTATCGACTTGCTCCTGAGCTCGTTTGATATTCTGTTGTTGTTTACTGGTTCACATTGTACAGTTAAATTTTACATGTTTTTCACTTGTATAAATGTTGAAAAGGATGTCACACATTTGGGTTTATGGTTAGAGAACATCTCATTGTCACTGAACAACAATTTTCTGATTGACGGTTGGGCGTCCAGGCCCTTCAGCTTTATTGTGGAGCAAACAACACATGTTTGTATATTCCCAAGCAAACGTCATATAATAAGCCTTTGGGTGTTGAGATGTTCCCTTGGAATTTCTCCATCTGAAGGCGGCCTCATATTCCATTGCCCTTGGTAGTGGCGTCGCTGCTATGAAACTTTGGGACTGGCCATGAGGCAGACAGTTCTACATTTACTTTTTTTTTGTTTCATTGCATTTACATTTGTTTTTTGTTGCCTGTTAATTGAACCAGCTAGGTTTACAAATGCCACTTGTTTTTTTAATTGCTTATGTTTGATTGTTCTTGTGATGGTGTTAACTTGGGGAATACCAACACACTGCTTACTGACGGAAGGGCTCCGAGGTTCTTCAGCTTTTTTTTGGAGCAAACATTGCATGTTTGTATATTCTAAAGCAAACGTCAGAAATTAAGTTTTTATCTGTAGAGGTTTGCTGCCAAGGATTTTCATCTTTGAGAGCCTTCCTCCATTTGAAAATCGTCTCATATTCCATTGCCTTGGGTAGTGGCATCGCTGCATTGAAACTTTGGGACTGGCCATGAGACATATATTTTCTTCATTCCTATAATGATGTTTCCTTGTTGTAAGTTTTGGTTCTGTGGAATGCTTTTGTTTCTTTATGTGTTCTAGTGATTTGTACTGTCTAGGCCCTGGCTTTGTTCTTGTTATTAATTGCTGAACTGATCTGGGTTGATGCATTTCATTTGTAGATAATGCTGGAGTGATTGTGAATCCCAAGGGTGAGATGAAAGGTGTGAACTGCCAACTATAATTCCTCCATCACATCAGCCTAATGCTGTTTGGCATGGCATGTGACGAACTAACAATTGCCTCTCTTGCAGGATCTGCCATCACTGGACCTATTGGCAAGGAGTGTGCTGACCTTTGGCCTAGGATTGCTAGTGCAGCAAATGCCATCGTTTGAGAGCTTGTTGGAATGTGTTTAGACTTCTGTATGATCATCTCAGTATCTGTTGCAACTGTTGCTAAGAGTGCTATTGGACTTAATGGCTCCTTTATGTTTGGTCACTCGATTTTGTAGTGAACGGAAATTTGTCTACCATGTGGATCTATATAACAATGTGGTTGCCTTAAGTTTGCTGTCTTTCATTTTTTCTTGAGATGCTTGTATTGTTTATTTTGTTGTAATGTGGAAGCCCTGTTTGCTTACAGCAAGCATATTTCTTTGGTGACTGCAAATTTGTTGGTATATCATTGATGCAACTATCGTGTGAACCGATTGTTTTAAGGTCACGATTGTAACTCATCTGGTCGTTGGCTTTGGACGATTAGCTGAGTTGTTTTTCCCTCGATGTTGCATTTTCAATAAAAAAAATTTAAAATGTTACCTAGTTATTGCGATGCCTGATTGTTTAATCCCAGCCAAACAAATTGATTTATTTCTCAAATCTCCGCTAATTTAAATGAGAAACGTTCCTGTCAGGTATCTTTATTCTCTCTGCCCAAAAATGACTGCACTCAGCTTTAATTTTTACTAAATTCTATAGAAAATGTTATCAACATTATATTTATCATGAATACGATATGAAAATAATTTCCACTGTTAAATAGTTTTATTAGATTTAGAGAATATATCCGCTGATTTATATGAGAAACATTACTATCAGGTATCTTTATTCTCTGCCCTAAAATAACTGCACTTAATGCTTTAATTTTTACTAAATTCTATAGAAAATGTTATCAACATTATATTTATCATGATTATGATATGAAAATAATTTCCACTGTTAAATAGTTTTATTAGATTTAGAGAATATATTATGAATATTTGTCTTTTAAATATTAATGTGTTTACTTAAAAAGTGAGATTTGCAGATATTTAGGCTCTATATTTCAGTTTTACCAATCAGTCAATTTAGGAGATGTATATATTTAGGGTCTACTTGAGTTTACCAATCGTCAAGTCAATTAAGGGATAATTTAAACGAAACATGATTTGTAATTCATCTTTCCGAGCTTTCGCTCAATCGGCCAAAGCCAAACCAACAGATTTGATAATTTGACAGCAGGCTGAAAACAACAGCATGCAATTCTCTCTCAAAATTATAAGTAATATAAATATAAATGACAAGAAATATTCCCATTCTACTATCTACATCTACACAGCGCTTCACCAAGTTTTGTAATTCAGCTACACCAAGCTTTGCAATTCACAGTTTGGGGGCAAAGCTGTGGTGCCGGGCTGTGCACAATTCACAGTTTGGGGCAAAGCTGTGGTGCCGGGCCGTGCACGTGGCTGTGCACAATCGCTATCCCTGTTGAGAAGCATTGCAATGGTGAGATACTCGAGTCAAAGTAGAGGATATACAGGTCCTCCGTGATATTCACGAGCTTTAACATCGTTTCATTCTTTGCACCCTGAAAAGTTACGGTGTAAAGATCAGAATCTGAAACCATCCTTGTACATTAAAACCTGGATTACTCATATACAAAACCACAAATGGCCCAGCAGCAATTCTGATATCTGAAGGAAACCATAAAATTCTATTGCAAATAAGCTCAATGTTAGTTACCTTGACTGAGAGCTCTACTGATCTGCTGTCCTGTGACTCTCCTTCAGGAAAGGAGCCGTCATCACCGTTAAGCACTCTGATGGGGCAGCCAAGATCCCATCCACCGCAATCACAGCATCCTCCAGATCTCCATCTCTCGATGAGGCCTGATGGGCGGCTGCTCTTTGATACCACGCCACCGTGGTAACCTCTGGGGACAACAACAGTTATACATTGTGTGGCACCATTACTGTTCTGAACATCAGTTTCCTTAGTGCCTTCTGAATGATTTAGTCCTGCTTTCTCAAGGAACTTCAGGCCCCAGCCACCCAAAACAGGCTCTTCCTGGCGTTTGTGGCGTTGTTCCCTCACCACAATTGCTGCTAATTCTTGGTTGGTCGGCAGATCATCGGTGTTGAGATTCATCAGGTCTGATTCTCTAGCACTAATCATTTCACCTTCAAGTATTTCAGTTAAGTCGTCGAACTGATGAGAGGAAGATTTCCCGAACTTCCAGGAATGTTTCGGGCTAGAGGAAACATTGCCTGTTCTCATAATTTCTGTCACTCTCTTGACAAGACCCTTCCCTTTTGGAACACTACAGGGACTGCGCATTTGCCTAAGATAGTCATCTGGAGAACCATACAGAACAAACTCAGTTTCCAAAAGACTTGACTTGTCTGAGTTTAGAACTAAAGAACTTGACACCACCATCCTGCCCACAAGTCTGGACACGTTGCTTGAGTGACCCATCCAATCTTTTCTTCCTTGCTCTCCAGAATGGATCATGTAGACATAGTCGAAGGCCTTGTCCTTTTCCTGCACCCTGATTGGGTTTGCAGCGTATACTGCAATAGGATCGTCCAGTGACAATTCAAAATGAGGGAGCCCATCCTTCCATATGCATTGTAGAAGACCTGCACTAAGAGATGATGGGCATTGTGACAGAACAGGCTGATTTGAGCTCATAGATGAGCACAGTGGCGACTTGTTCTCATGGATGCTGACCTCAGCTGTGCCTTTGTTCATTGGAGATGCCCCATGGGAGGAGGTTTCCCATGTCTCTGGAGATATGAGCTTCAATATTTCTGACTGTGTTATGATGTAGGATTTCGACCGGATTTTTCTCAGTTTAGAACCTGCAAGGAAAGGTGATGGGCTTTTCGGTCTTGTCTTTGCATTTACAAGAGCATGCAAAGAATCCAGGACCTTTTTCTCGGAAGGACCAAGATTTACACTCCCTTGGCTTACCCCATCGGTAATCAAGTCATCAAGATCATTGACATTATGGGTTCTTGTTGGGTGCCTGAGGCTTCTGATGAGAAACTCCAAGATCATCATCTTGGCAGGATGTGCAGGGAACAATTCTGAATGGGGTGTGCTGCCACTGCATGAACAAAATGACTTATGGCATGATTGGCAGCCCTTGTTTTTCTTCTCATCTGATATGTGAGGCAAATCAGACTGAACCTCAGATGCAGCAGTGGACGGGTCTTGATCCCCTTCAGCCCTTCCACTGAACTCAGGAATTGCACCCTCGTCGTATAATCCATTTCTCCTTTCCATGTATACAAGTTCCATCCCTGATGAAGAAGTAAAAGATATGGAGAATGCAGCCAAACAAGTCCTTGAGTATCTGCACAGTGATAACATATAACAGATCAGGCCAAAGAGAACCAAATGTGACCGGCTACCATATACTTTGATATTGAAGAAATCCTGGATGGCTGTTTCTGGTGACAGGGACAGATTACATCAGAAAGAGCTAAAAATAGAGATAAGATTCCCCTAAGATAACTTTCGCACCAAGGATCAGAATTTGCCACGGAGATCATACAAGGAAGCAAGGAACATGTAACATGCTCATACAAGGGACTAAGGAACATGTGGCATGATTTCATGGTTGATCAATTAAATTAGAAAAAAATATTGCAAGTGATTAACAGCTGCCAGAGAAGTGCCCATGTGATGTTTTCGATTAAACTCCATTTTTTATGGAACATCCTCTGCTGAAAATAAAACAGGAGTAGTGGAGGTAGGTATACCCAGGACCAGGAGTGGTGCAGAAGTGCTCACATAAAAATGCTTGACATCGATAAGCAGTAACCACAAGATAAAAACTTTCTTTCTCCAAATGGAAGCAGCTAACCGCCGTCCTCAGTTCTCAGCACATTAATTTCTCTCAAGTACTAGGGCACCATTTAAATAAATGGCAGTTACACCACACACTAAAACTTCGTTCGTATGATTCATGGCGTGCACTCTATTCACCAACAACACATCTAAGGTTTTCCTTATCATAACAACAAAAGGGGACATGCCAGTACTATTGTACTAACTGTACTTGGTTTGCTTAAACTGAAAGGTTGATAACAACTTGTATTACTATTTCACTGCCTTCTCCTATCAAAGCAATGGATAATGGCTTACAGGAAAATGGACACAGGTACTTGCAAACAGATTCTGAACTAGGAAGGACAGTTGAGACATGGGTTCATGCTCTGCATCTTTGCTCTGTAGCATGAGAGATGAACAGAGGGCAGGTACAGAACCAATAAGTACATGAACAATGCTTCAGAAGCCACAAATTACTGACCTCTGAACCCCAAAGAACTGAGACATAGGATGGAAGAGATGAGAAGGACTCTTCAATCAATCACATAATAAAAGAAAAGTGTAATTAAAAACAAAAGTTGCAGCCACGCCCACGCTCCAAAAGAGCGGTAAAGCCCAACCGAAAAGCATGACCATAAATGCATTCATCACCGGCGTAAAGAACGGCCAGGTTCAACGGGAAATCACTTTGTTGCACCTTGTTGCCTTTAACACGGCAGCAAAGGAAAGCCTATGTACTTATGGTTACTACAGCACCAAGAGAGAGAGAAAAAAAACAACAAGAAAGTCGCATCCATTCCTTTCCTTTGTCAAAGCAAGAAGTAAACCGAATTAAACACCCCCTTAATCTACAGCAACAGTAATTTAAGCTGAAAAGACAAGCTAAAGATGCATCATTTTAGCCGAACAAAAGCAGGACAAGAGAAGTGGAGGAAGCATCAGATTCCTCACCTCAGGCACAGAGATCGGCAGCACGCAGCATCCACGGCCTCGCGTGAAGCAAAGCACTGCCTCCCAACCTCCCAGCACAGACGACAGACTAGCTCTCCTCTCGTCCTTGATCCCGAGCAGTTCGTCTCGTCTTGGAAGGAGCAGCAGTGGGGACGAGCCACCAATGCGAAGAGCTCTCAAGAACAGAAGACGACGGCCGGGAGATTATATACTCCAGGTCCGAGACCAAGAAGAACTGAACCAACCAAGAAGCAGCAGGTGACTTACCAACCAACCGAAACTAGAAACAAGGTTAGGTGAAGAGCCTAAACCAAGCCGCTGTCAACGGGAACGAGAACGACCGAGAGGCCGGAGGAGCATCAAGCCGAGGCGCAACGCTGCCGCTTACTAGAACGGCAGCGGATGAGACAAAGCGCTCGGCTTTTGTGCGCTAACAACAGCCCCCAACCAAAACCAGCAGGGAGAGGTGGAGGGGCGGACGGGCAAAGGGAAGAGAGGAAGAAGACCAAGGACCGAAGGACGTAGGCAGGCAAACGAGAGGAGGCGCGGGGGCGGCTTCCGGCTTGACTTGCTCCAGAACGGGAGAGGAGAGGGCAGGCAAAACAAGGGGAGGCGTCAAGGGGGAAAAGCTGCTGCCTTTACTCCTTCTCCTCACACTCGTCCCTTTCCATTAACACACACGACGGTTTGTATGGCTTTGGAGGCGGGGGGTGGACTCGACTATCTCTCGGTAACGCGTGGGCGCTACAGTTCCCTTCCATGCCCGGCTGCCTGCGCCTACGCACGCAAGCCAATGAAACAGGGCCCTGCTCAGAGCGAGACGTAACTCCTCGTCGCCATTAATGGCCGGCCGAGAACGGCAACGTTGCGGTATGCTCGAGTTTAATGGCCAAGGGGAAGGGAAGAAGCGGATGCGTCAGCTAACTGAAGACTGAAACCGCGGAAGGAAGCGAGCTGCGTGCGGCAGGAGCCCTGAAATCAGCTGATGAACGGAAGCGAGCGATCTGATGATGGGCGAGATTGGCGTGGGAGAGACGCGGCGGGCCATGTGAAGTGGGACCGGTTTGTTTTGGCTTATTCGCTCATATCTAGTTTATAATCCATAACTTAAATAGTATTTTTTTTTCTTACTAAATTAGTTAACGGTACTTTCAGCACCGAAACGAACAGGCTTACTTGGAACGAACCGATGGACTGCAGCGGCGGCGGCCGAGAAGTGGGGGCTTTGTTCGAGGGACGGCGCTAAAAAAATCAGGCACTCGCGCTGATTTCTTTGGGGGTTCAGTTCTTGGCACGCGTGATTGCGTGCTTCTAGGTTCAGAATTCTGCAGCGGAAGCTGTAATAAAGAAAGAAAGGTTCGCGGTTGCCGGTTGCCGGTTGCCGGAACTTATTCCCCGTTCCGTTCCCCACTCCAACTCGGGCCGGCTGAGGCTGACCACGGGCGCGCGCTGCTGCTGCATCGTGCTCGTGGCCGAACGTTACGGCTTGGACTTGGGCGCTCCCTCGCCGTAGTGCTCGGGCGGGCCAGCGGACAAGGACAAGACGAGGAGACGGGGAGGTGTGGCGTGGTGTGGCGTCACGAGCGGCCGGAGGGAGGGCAAAAGTGGGCGGAGGCGCTTGTTCTGCGTGTTGGACCCTTGCAAAGCTTGGGCAGCTAAAGTCAGTCCCTTTTGTCATTGTCCTATACTCCTTTCTATGCCCTGTTCGTTCGGCTGACTGAAAGTGAAAGTGGTTGATTTATGATGAGAAAAATAATGTTCGTTGGTTGAAAAACTACGGCTTATAAGCTAAGTGAACAGAGCGCTAGTCTGTATACTCCTTGATTTTAGTTTTTTTTTCCTTCCCTTTTTTTGCGTTCTCCAAATGTCCCATGTTTTTTTACACTTGCAACCTGCCCTCAATCTGGACCGATTTGCATTCTCACAGAAACCTGCGTGTGAATCGATTAACAAAGAACATTGCAGTATGGAAGCTACTGGCTGGTCAACCCTCTGGTCTTTGGAGCAACACTTAACAGAAGCAGAAATGCACACACTGCCACAGCGACAATGAACGAACTAGTGTCGTCCAGCTTCAATTAGGCTTCCCAAAAATTTTCACCCCAAAATATCACATCGAATCTTACGGTACATGCATAGAGTACTAAATATAGACGAAAAAAAACTAATTACATAGTTGGTGAGAAATCGCGAGACGAAACTTTCGAACCTAATTAGTTCATAATTAGACACTAATTATCAAATACAAACGAAAATGCTACAGTAGTCAAAGCCAAAAAAAAAAAAATCGCGAACTAAACGCGCCCTAAGTCCATGCGACAATGCAGGCTTGGATGACGATAAGAGGGGCGACGTGTACGTCTAGCCCTCTCCAGGCCCCGGTCTATTCGTCGGCCCGGCCGGCCTCGAGGCGCCCACCACTAACGGCCACTTCCCGGGACCGGCTGCGCAGCTGTTGCCAACCAGCAGCCCGCCTAGCACGACTCCCCTGTGTAGTGTGTACGCCGTGTCCACCCAGATTTTTGTTGCTTTTCCCCGCGTTTCTTCCCGTTTTCAACCGGTCCTGCCCCCTGAACACGCGGAAGGTGACACCGCCCGGCGCCCGTGGAGGAGGATCCAGAGCAGAGCAGCTTGACCCAGCCAAACCTAGAGACACCTCACACCCGGGGTGTGTGCTTCGTCGATCTGCCTCCAGCAGCAGTCCAGCCCTCCAGGGCGTGCGTTCCGGGGACGAATGGAGCGAGGTCTTCGGTGAAACTGATGAAGGGCGGCGAACGAGGCGTGTACGCCCTGGTAGACCTGAACCAATCTGAAGAAAGGTTTGAAATCTTCAGAGGAGCGCTGAACCTGTCCGGGCGAGGGTACTAGCATTGTAGCAAGACTGTTGCTGTTGCTGCAACTGGTTTTGTGCAGCAGTACTAGCACCATGTTCGCTTGATCGTTTCTGTGACTTATAAGCCACCGATACTGTTTTGTTGGGAGAGAAAAACACTGTATGATGACTGATAAACATGGCTGACCACGACTTCTTTGTCCCAAAATGATTTTTGAAAATGTAAGGTAATCTTTGGATATGGTTATTTAATTCTGAAAACGACAGGATCAGCTTCCACCGATCCTACGTGATGTGAGATAACGCACATAATGCAGTGCTCAGCCTCTTTTATTCCTCTCCTTCCAGTGATGCTGAACAAGGGATAAGAATGGACAGTTCTGTTCAAGCAGATACGCTTCCGGTCTGCAGGGCGAAGGCAGGACGTGGCAATGTCGACGGGGGTTGACCGGGCAACGTCTCGTACAACTACAAGGCGTGACGGAGAAAGAGGAGGTAGACAGTGCGTCGTCGTCGCGGTAAAGACAGGGACCGGCAATACTCAGTAAGCCGGCTCCGATTTAGCTACAAAGATCTCCGGTTTTGACAGCCACCACCACCACCTCTCTGTTGTTCTTGTTGTTGAGGAACGGCTGTGGGTAGGTGGAAGATCATCTCCAGTCTCCACGGATCACCATCCTCAAGTGGATGGATCAAAGCGACGGGCGACGGTGACTTGCATTACCGCCGTGCCGACGAAGGATCGATAATAAACCTACAAGTACGGCAGTACTATTATGGTAGTAACAAAAAGTCTTACTAGTTTTACTAGATGTAATTTTCAGCATAATGGTCCCGTTCACGTAACAAAAAAATCTTACCAATTATGGAGGTACATTGTACTTTAATTTCAGCACCAGTACCGGCTGAACTTTTCAGTCCATTTTTTTACACGGCCCAGGTTATTAAATTAGATTAATTAGATACCAAAATCTAAGTTATAATTTGGTGGTCAATAAAAAAATACAAAGGGATCATACCAGCTCTCGCTGGCAGTTGTACATGTGAATAGCCTTCAGCTTCAGCAGGTGCAGGTGGCCTAATCTTCACAGTAGAGACCAGATTCTCGGCACTCGATGGCATCATCTTGTGTTTGGTAAGGTACAAAATAATCCACATGTCCTAACTCCTAAGTCATGGCTCGTGCCATTTCGCATTTCCCCTCCCCGCTCGTCCTATCGTTTTCGTCACAGCCGTTGTTGGAAGCAGAACAGCCATGTCATGCCATGCCATAAATAAAACAGTAGTATATACATGCGTACGATTTCAAACCTTGGTAAGCAACCAAACCCAAGCGAGACGTGAGGAATTTTTTTAATTTTAACACTTTTCTAAACTAATTTTAAATATAACATTATTTAAAAAAACTAACACTCTTGCCCGCGCCTATTATCATGGCGTGGTGAAATGCATGTGCCGCGCCACCTTTTGGCCGCGCCTATTATCATGGCGCGGTGAAATGCATGTGCCGCGTCATGCATGGTGGCGCGGCAGGAGGGTGACGTGGCGAAGACCGGGGCCACTGACTGGTGATGTGGTAGAGTCTATCGCGCCACCGATCTTGGCGCGGCACTGACGCGCCACGGCGCATGGAGCGGTAGGACCTGGTCGCAGACAGAAGATCGGCTGCTTTTGGTTGAGGATCGACAGCGACGCGATCATGGACTCCGGCTTCCTCGACCCCTTCCTGGTGGGCTCCGACCAGGTGTTCTAGTCCGACATGGGGTCGCGCAGCACGGTCGATTACTGCGCGTCTAACCAGGGTGCCTTCTTCGGCGATTTCGTGACGGCGATGACTAAGCTCAGGAGGATTGGGGCCAAGACGCCGGCCACCGGCGTCGAGATACGCCTGGATGACCGATTCCCGAACTAGTTGCTACTTAATCTCGCCGGCAGTGCTGCCGCGACGTATTGAAATGAATATGAAGCAAATAAATGCAGTCCGTGCGCAGATTGACAAGCTGCCACATAAAATTTTCATTGGTTTGACATAAGTTCGACATAACATAACCAACTAAGCCTGCAAATTTCGGACGCCTAATATTTGTTCAACCTAACAAACTAAGACCCAGGAGTGTAAGTATCCATCGGACACCTCTGTCTCTTTGGATTTGTTAGCAACACATTACGAGTGTAGCCAACGTCGGTGTGTTCACGTAGCCGGTGCGTACGGCTCGTACCCTACAAGTATATGATATGCACGATTACTTATAATCTTTATGATCGTTAGTTCATGGAGCCTACGTATTTAAAGAAACTACCTTTGTTAGTACATGTGAGGCTCCTTGGGTACCGAGCGGGGCACCACCTAGCTGAGACATGCCGATCTCGTTCTGCGGCCAATCGTCCCACTGGTCGTGCTATCTACAGAAGCCCGAGGGTCATCGTCCTCGTCCTCGTCCTCGTCGTCCTTGGTTGCAGAGTCATTCCTAGCGCTATGATGTGGTGGTGTATGCACTGCGGAAGTGGCACCTGTCACCGGCTGAGAAGAGCCGGCTGGTGTCCTCAAAGAGGCTGAAGACGTGTCACCCGACCATGCCGGAAGTGGTGGTTCCACATAAGGAGTGTCCATGCAGCTCAGCTTCTAAGCTAGCTTCTTCCAGCTCTTCACCTTCCGCATAAATAGACGTTAGAGTTAGTGCATTTCCTAAACGTATATACACTAAAGAAACATTTTCGGAACAAATAAGTTTATTTTTACCTCCACAAAAGCCTCGAGAACGCCTGACCCCTGCCCTCTAGACTCGTGTAGCCGAACGCTGCTTCGTTGGACATCCTTGATAATTGTGTCGCCTAGGTATAGAAACGCGGTTGGACAATTTTAGTACACATACTTAATACCAAAAGGATAACAAATTGTACCATTCAAGTATCTTACCACGTATCTTTGAAGCGGGCTCTCTGTAGCTGTGTGTCCTTCCTAGTGGCAACGTCGTACACATCTTTGATCACATCTTCCTCCGAGTCCTCGTCAATCGCCTTCTCAGTGATACGGGGCTTGATATGTGTCCTTGTAGACCTGTGAAGCCACCACAGGTACTCGTCGAAGATGTGCTGGTCATGTGGAGGACCCGCATGGACCGGCTGCCGTTCTCTGGTCTCCCACAAAAGGATGTGCGCGTTGTGTGTCACGCGCCAATCCTTGGTCTTGTACCTCTTCCTGTGGTCATACCTGCAACAAAACGATGTTAGTTGCACCACACACACATCTGAATTATAGCTTTGTTATTAATTGATAACGCACCCGTGCAATCCTTGGTTGGTGGAGTAAAGCGGTGGTGGGCAGCCTACCATTCTTCCAAACTATCTACAGACCTTGATGGGTAAGTGAATCTCAACCACGTAGAAGAAAATAAGAGGGATGTTGCAGCGATACTCATCTGACTCGTCCCTAGTCACATGACTCAGATAGTACTCAAGCTCAAGCATCCCAAGGACACCAATGCACCTGAACATTTCGTAATTGAGTTAGGTTGTGAGATAGTGTACATCGAACAAGACACATGTATGATAGTAAAGAGAGCGTAACCTGGTGCTGTGTCAGGACGTTGAGACCGTCCGTGTACTCCCTGTACTTGTGCCTCGCATTCTCTCTAACTAACTATGCTTCCGTCCAGATATACAGACCTGTAGGGAGTGTATCCTGCCCATTCTATTGCTGCATTGAACACGATAATGAAATAGCCATTAAAAATTTAATTATATGTAACTGCCTCGAAAAATATAGTGAACCAAAGTACTTACCGGCAAACCAGTATTAAGGGGCCTTCTAACGGGCCATCATTCCCAACACCAAACCTGGAGTAGGTAGAAGCAACCTCTAAGGTTCGCATACCCTAAGGTGCGACGGCAGGCAACGCACAACTGTCGATATGTCCATACTAGGACTGATGCCCCAACTTGTACACCGCTATGTTCTCCCACGGCTGGCATAGTATGTTAAGGAAGATCCAGCTGATGGTGTTGCCCGAGATGTCTGGGAAGAGGAAAGCACCAAGGAAGTGCCAGAGCCACACTCTAGCGAATATGTCGATCTGAGCCTCCTCAGCCTGTGGGTCCAAGTAATCAAAATGCTCTGTGATCCAGGACGACGAAACACCGAACTTTTCCTGAAATTGACCAAAGAAAATAAGACCCGATGACTGCAGGAAAGCAATACAAGTATTAAATAGGCTTGAATTACTCACTTATTTTTTTGGAAGCCTCGTCGTCCGGTGGAAAAAAGCCAGTGAACTGAGCCACTAGCTCCCTCTAGTGATCGTTGTCAACTATCCCTGTCACTGGAAGTCCCCCCAACCGAAGGCCAAAGATAACCTTCACGTCCTGCATGGTCAAGGTCATCTCGCCGCAAGGTAGGTGGAATGTGTGGGTCTCAGGCCTCCACCTGTTATAAGAATAGAACGATTGTTAGTTGCCTCAAATTTGTTATAAGAATGTTTACGTACAAAGAAGGCACTCACATCTGTCTATAGCTGCAATAAGTAGTGCTGGGTCAAGGGGCGGAAGACCGTAGTTGATAACACGGACAAGCTCGAGAAAGCCGGCACGCCGTATATACGGCGCGTAACGCTCGTCTCCACTGGTGCGCCCTAGTGTGCGTGCGGGGTCTCAAAGTAGGCAAGGCCACCTGTGCGTCGGTGTCACTAAAGATGTGTGCTCAGTGCTGGTCATCGTACTCCACCTCAAGAATGGAATACAATGGATGCTGCGTGGGAGGGCCATCCTGTTACAAATTAATAAACAAAGGGTTAAAGTATTCAAATTAACAATATTCAAATTAACATTACGTAGCATTGCAAAATTTGAACTACTTGTTATGCAATACGAACATAATATGAAAGCACATGTATATATTCAAAGTAACATTAACAGACATATTAAACAACTTCACTAGAAAAATAAGCATTTGACGAAACTTCATCAAGTCAACCAAATCGTCGTTTCATGCACTACTAAGTACCGATAATCAATCCCTAAACCCAAAATCCTAACTGACAGTAATCTAAACCCTAACTGCCTAACCAAAACTACCTAACCTAAACCCAAAATCAATCTCTAAACCCTAACTACCTAACCAAATCTTAGCTATCCTAAATCACTAACAAATTATAAATCACTATCATAACAAATTCTAAATCACTATCCTAAACCACTAACAAATTCACTAACATAACTATCCTAAATCACTAACCCTAACTAAAATAACAATCATAATAACATGAAATCGAGAGAGCCTACCTTGATATGAGCGGGTGGACGGCCGGCGGCCGTGACGCGTCGACGTTTGTGGCGCGGCCGGAGTGGGCGGGCGCGGCCAGCGTGTGCGGCGCGGGCGGGCGGCCGGCGGGGCTCTGCGCGGCGTGCGGGCAGTCGAGCGGGCGGGTAGGCACGGTGGTCGGCGTGTAGGCACGACGGCGGCGCTTCGGGCAGGGGCGGCAAGCAGAGGCAGGGCGGGCGGCTCGCGGGCAATATTTATCTGACCCTGCCGCGCCATGCGCCGTGGCGCGTCAGTGCCGCGCCAAGATCGGTGGCGCGGCAGACCCTGCCACGTCACCGGTCAATGGCCCCGGTCTTCGCCACGTCACCCTCTTGCCGCGCCACCATGCATGGCGCGGCACAGGCATTTCGTCGCGCCATGACAATAGGCGCGGCCAAAAGTGTTAGTTTAAAAAAAACAGTGTTAGATTTAAAATTAGTTTAAAAAAGTGTTAAAATTAAAAAAAATCGACGTGAGTACGTACGTGACCACGACACGACACGAGAGCCATGATTTCGCCGACAAATCGTTGCATCACGGCGGGTGCCTGACTTGCTTGCAGCGTTATGCCTGCTGCCTGGTGATCCGCAGCTAGCAGTGTCATTTTCCGGTCAAACGAACGGAATGGCGCCAGCCAAACAACAGAGACGGGAAAGCTCCTCGGCGTCCACCGTCGCCGTCACAGTTTAGGGCGTGTTTTATTACTACTGATGACAGGCGACAGATCTGCATAAACCAGGGTACATAGACCCGGACGCTCTTCTTATCTGCACCGTCATCATCTCGCTGTTCTGTTCTCCATTGCCGGCCTGATCGTTCTCCATTTCTCCACTGCAGTCTGCACTACCCATGGTTCTCTACTTCTCTTGCAGTCTCCAGCTGCAATCCTGCAGAGATAATGTATATAACAAACTGAAGGAAAGAAGGAGAGGTTGCTTGCAAGCTGGTCAAAGACAAGTGCACCGGGATAAGTGACTTGTTACGTGTCTGTTGACTGCTTGCGTGCCACAGCTCAAGTGCAAGTGATAAATAAGATACTAGCAAATTAACCACTGCCAACTGACAGTACTAGCATATGGATCAGCATACTTTATTAGGCCTTGTTTAGATTGTAAATTTTTACAATCTGGATACTGTAGCACGTTTCGTTTGTATTTGATAAACTTTGTCCGATCATGGATTAACTAGGCTCAAAAGATTCGTCTCGTGATTTACAACCAAACTATGTAATTAGTTATTTTTTTACCTATATTTAATACTTCATACATACATCTAAAAATTGATCTAATGAAGAGAGAGTGAAAAAACTTAGAATTTTAAGACAATCTAAACAAGGCCTTAGTACCACTTATCAGGCCAACGCAATGATGCAATCATCTGTGTCACAGGACGCCGAAGACCAAGCCCAAGCGAGCGTTAATTCGTCGCTGGCGTACATGTCTGGCCCTGCACTGCAGCTATAAAGGAAAGCTGTTCAGTTCTGCAAGTACGGCGTGCCGCCACTGACCTGTAGTTGAATACAGAGTACTAGTACTTCAGCGTTGTGTACCAAGTACGTAGCGTACTAGCGTGTGAGCGTTAGGTATCGGAAAGAAATGTTGTATCCGACGACCTTTCCGGGAGGGTCGCTTGCCCGGCCGCTCTACGCAACCGAGTTCACCGGTGACCTGCGGTGCATTTTCGGAGCTTTCGTGGCTCCGGAAGGAACGCAACCAAGCTGTTCAGTCTCGTTGCTGGCAGTGGCAGGAAGAGCAGCAGCCTGTGCTGCCGAACGCTGACACTTTGCCAACTCGCATGTTCCCGAGCGACTGGTTTCTTGTGGCCGAAATCATTTGGATCTAGGACTGGGTATGGATGGATCGGACACTTGGGGTCACACGTCGTCTTCGTACACGTGGACTGCCCGTTCATGGTGCCTGCAGTTAGCAGAACGCTTTCCTCAACGTCCCTCTCTGCAGCGAGGGAACGGCTCATCATCAGATTGTGATTTCCGGAATAAGAGTGAGCAGATCGTTTGTGATTTCCTTCAGCTTCTTTGTTCTTGTCCTTTCGTGGTTTTTTTGGTCTACTAGAGGAAATTCGGAGTTGAGAGACCAAAGATGAATTCTGCTAGCTCAGGAGCCCAACAGCACCACGGCAAGAAATGAGGCCCACGGGAACACGACAAACACGCGGGCCTGGGACCATGTCTCGACGCTTCCAGAGCTGCCGGTCCACCAACGTCGTCCAGTAGAGTGGAGGGAGAGGCACGGAGTGGACCGACCCCGACGGCGTTGCTTTCCCGGAGAATTTTCGATGGGCTGCGACCTTCAATTCTGACGAGTTCGGCTCGGTCGTCCTGTGGCCTCCCCGCGCCGCCGCGCCGTGCCAAACGACACGGCCACACGGCATATGCCGCGGCGCACCGGGGGAATCAGCGACGGTGCGCCCCCGCGTCCGGCACATCTGCCACGAATTCTCCCCGCAGGGCCCCGCCGCCGGCCGCCCCAAGCCCCCCACCAACGCGCGATCGCAGCCGCATCCACGTCACGCCTTGTCATCCAAATCCAATGTTGAACCCCTTCGTGCCGTGACCTTTTCCCCCCCTTTCCCCACCCCACCGGCTCGCTACACCTTTCCATGCCCACCCGCACCCGTCTCGCCGCCTCCTATGGCCTGCGCCTCCCCACGCGGGCCGCCGGCAGCATGCCTCTGGCCGAGCACGAGCTCGCGGCGGCGGCCGCCACCTCCGCGCTCGGCGTAGCGCTCGGGGTGCGTCTGCTCGTCGCGCTCTCCCGCTCCCGCGCGCTCAAGCCGCTGGCGGCCGCCACGTCCGCCGCCGCGGGCGCTCGCCACCGCCTCCTCCCCGGTCGCCGCCATCCTCGCCGCGTCCAAGGCCGCCTCCAAGTCGTACAAGGCGGCCCGCACGCTCGGCCCCGCCGCGCGCCTCCCCAAGCTCCCTTCCTCCAAGCACGTCAAGGCCGCCTTCGCCGCCGCCTCGCTCCTCCGCCTCGCTGCCGCCGCGCCGGCCTCCCTCCACGCCGCGTCGCCCGCGGGCGTCGCCGTGCTCGCCGTCCTCAAGTCTAGCTACAAGCTCTCCAAGAACACGTCTAAGATCGTCGAGGGCTTCCTTGGCCTCCAGGTGCACAAGGGGTTCAGGAACGGGGTCGACGCGCTCGGGGTGGTCGTCAAGGTCGCCGTCATCGTCTCTGAGGTCGCTGTCTGGGTCGGGGGCCGATTCTGGGGTTATGGACGCGCTCGCTGCGTCAGGTTCCTCGGCTTCACCAGACCCAGTAGCTTAGTCCTGCTTGGGTGTAGCAAATCTGAACCCCAAGTTGTACTATTCGATCCTGTTCTGGTTGACATGGATGCTGAGGGGTGCGAATTGGAGGAGCGAGGGGCCTCAGAATTGCTCTCCCTTGCTGTGCCAGTGCCCCAGGTGACAACATTAATGAGTATGAGTTAGCTGACATAGTAACTGTTTTGTACATTTGCTTCCATATCAGATACATATAGGTGGTTTTTGATCCTGTGCGTGAAACTATATTCTTGTATGTCAGACAAGTGTGGGTGAAGAAACTGTACAGCAATTTAAGGACCCAACTGCATTGACTTCATCGATAAAATCATGTTTGACAGAGTAAATTCTGACTGTTGTTTTCTACACTGCCATTCAGTCGGAGTTCCAATTCTGTAGAATGTTGGTTTGAGTCATCATTGTTTGTAAATTTGACCACTCATTGTAGCTTAGCTGAAATGCAGATTTGTAATGTGGTAGTACTACTAGAGCTTCACATTGCCTACTTGCGGTGTGGTATGTCTTTCATTTTGGTTACTTATTAAATGACACAGGCAGTGCTTATACTTCAGAGAAAAACGTTTTAGTTGATTAAGATTTTCATCTTTGCACTAACGCAACTGTGGATACACTACTCTATAAGTCTGTAGCTTGTTCTTGGATAACTTCACTAAAACAGAAAATCAACAGAATTGGATTTCTACAATTGCATGGGCCTATGAATTATCAGCAAGATCATGAACCTTACTAAACTCATGAGTGTAGTGTTAAACATTTTTGCTATGTTTATCCATATTGTTCCGGGTTTGAGTCGCGGTCTCCTCGCATTGCACAGGCCCGGTAAGGCAGGCTTGCCACCGACACCCTTCCCTAGACCCCGCACAGAGCGGGAGCTCTCTGCACCGGGTACGCCCCCTTTTATCCATATTGTTCGTTGTTGGTTCCAACTCTTGATCCTTCTGCAAATAGGGGCACAGGCTAAAAGGCAGCTAGGTGACATTCCAATATATTAAGTTTAATTATTACTATGCTCTGTTACCATGTTATTTTGATTACTCTGATGTATCATTGCTACTTGCTGTCCTTGGAATTCTCTGAGCAGACCAAATCTAGACTCTGCAACAAAGAAATATTGAAGAGATCCTCGGAACTTTTATTTCCCTCTATAAATGGCATAGTTATATACACAAATCACTGTTCTAGAGACTAACTACCACATTCACTTATGACAATGGTAAACAAGTGACAGCAGATTGACACATACATTAAATCTACATTAATTGAACTAAGTTCTTGACCTGCAATTGAGCTTCTAATGCTGTAAATTTATTTTAATGGAAATGAAAAAAAAACTGTGCTCGATGTTGCACAGCTTGAAATAAGACACTGGGTCTTAGTTTGTGTGGTTGAGACTTGAGAATCATATCCATGATTCAATGGTGCATTTATACTTGTAGTTGTAGAAATTGAATCCACTCAGTTGCGCAAGAATCTCAGATGTGTCCAGCATCTCTTCTTCTTTCATATGGTCCTGAAAAAGGTAAGAGTTCTTGTTAACTATTCATAGAAATATGCCAGGTTTACGTTTAAAAACAACGAGAATGCATAAGAAGAATCATGTTTTTCTTAATTTTAATGGGACAGAGACCTAAAATCATGGCCTCATCTCCTCATCCACTACAATCTTGTGCTCAGTCACTAGTGTACATGGGTGTCCAGTACATATCCTAGCTTAATATTTGTTAGAATGGATACATAGAAAGTTGAAACTAATGGTTTATGTATTTCTCGATTTGTCTTTGTGGTGCATCAAGTTACATTTACCCTTAACATTTACTGTAGCCATTTCTTCTAGTTATACTAGACTGTTTGACAAGACTGTAGCATAATTGAAAACTTACAGTTTGTTCATAATGTTCGTGACTCTGGGAGCCTGATTGTGCTGCTTCACAGAGTTCTTCATTCTTTGCAAACCTTCCACGGACACGGGGCCTGCTATCTGCCAAGGTTTTTCTACAAGCGTACTGCATTTTGTTGTGTGTCAGCACAGCTGAATTGGTAAGATGTCCATGCACATGTATTTCTCTATTGAAATGCTCAATGGTACCTTTATTTTTTTGCTGTAATTTCTCTCGTTGCGTTTCTTTATATACCTATGGATCTTTTCCTTTCTCTCTTCAGGTGACAGGCGGACAACCTTGAATGTGGAGTCCTCCAATCCTGATAGTTCTGCTGGAGGTAATGTTGCTGGGTTCCCATTGCATCCGTTTATGAGGTGCTGATTATTTCCTCCTACCTGTTTAGTTAATATAATAGTTACTTGACCTGTGCTTTTATTTGGCATCATTGTGGTGTACATAGGTTCTAAATGTTACCTGCATCTCTGCATTAGTATTAAATGTCCCTTGCATGGAATCTGTGTCGTTATATGCTGTGGTCAGTCCTTCACCTTCCATCATCTTCTGATACTCGCCAATCATCACCATACTATTGCTGCTGGCACTATTGAAGAATCCCTGTTGTGATGCTTCTGCATTGCAGCCTGGAAGAATTGCTCCGGTTTGCCGATACATGGCTCCGTCCAGACCCATGAACCCTCCAGCTAATGCTGCTGTGAAGCACTCATCATAGTCTGAAGTGAGTGGCATCAAGGCAGATGCACTGCTGCTCATTTGCATTGGAGGCACCTGTTCAGCTAAGGTCTCTGGAAGTCCCATCTGGTTGAATTGCCCTATGCTGGCCTCATCGGTGGCAGTTGGATAGTATGCTACTTCTGAAAGGCCATCGATCTGCGGAAGGAGCTCGGTGTCAAGGCCATGGTGTTGCTCTTCCTCAAGGAGGGCTGTGAGAGTGGTGTCGAAGGATGGCAATGGGGAGTAGGCTGTGGCACCAGCAGCTGGAGCGTCGTCACTGTAGCTGCAGATAGGAGGGGTGGTAGTGGTAGACGAAGAAACGTCATCATCAGTGGCAGGAAATGGACCGGAGGTGGTAGTCGCCGCAGCAAAGAGGTCATTACCAAGGCCACCATCATAGAAGTCAAGAATATGAGCAGCTATGGGGCTTGAAATTTCCTCCTGTAAATTTCAGAGTGGGACAAAATATGTGAGTCCTTTTTTTTTGTTAAATGAGTGTTATTCTAATAATCAAATCACAAAAAATGCAGGTCATAAATTTTGAAGGCAAATCAATAACTTTGTGGGTCTCTGATTGAATTATATCTTATGGGAAGTGAAATAACCGCACTTTGCAAACTCGTCGTGAGAGTAGTGAATATTAGATGCATCACTACCTTTTGTTGCAAAGAACAGCTATTTTTTTTCAGTGCAGTTACTTCTATGCAATTTGTGAGAGGATCAAAAGCTTTAGATATTCAAACACGTGCGATTTTAAATCTACGTACTGTGTTCATTGAAGCGAACTTCTCAAAATAAGATCATCTATGTGATTCGGAATAAAATCATAAAGACATAGACGGCAGGTCGAAAAAAAAAAAAAAAAACAACTTTTATTCTCTGGTAAAGTTGAAGGCCCAAATCTGAAAGAAGCCATGATGTTAATGTTATGCTTATGTCAACGCTGTTGTGCTTTAGCTTTGACAGATGTCTAATAACTATTGAATTACATGCACAGGCAAATACCAGTTGTCCTAGGAAACAGACTTCTTGTCATTTTAATTACAACCCCATGAGCATGCATTGATGCATATATAGACAGGATGCAAGAAATACGGCAGCAAAAGATCTCAAGAAGGAAATGAAATTGCTCGGTTGGGTTTCAGAACATCATCGCAAACCTAGGAAGAAGAACCGAGCAAAAAAATGTGTTAGATCAGAGAAGCAACTACAGTGATGCAATCATCGGGAAGCATGGCGGGCACCAACGATCTTCAATGCATGAAGATGATCAAAATTGTGCGCAGCGCAGCTTTTCGTGTAAACTTTCTCCAGTATGTTACATTGATCCTTGAGAAGAGAAATGGCTCTACTTGTGGCTATATTGGGAGAACGGGCATGTGCGAGCAAGATAATAACGAAAGAGGGGGGGACCGAAAATAAGCCTGTTTGGCCATGCAGATGCACATGACTTTTTTCCAAGATGACATCACCAAGGAAGTCAGGACCCTGAAGTTTCTCTGCTACGATTGCGGTCGGGAGAGATACGGGATAGAACCAAAGACAGAACCAAGAAGTCGGCGAACATAAATTGGATATCCTATAAATGCTGGTGCATGGTCTAATGCAAGGATGCTATTTTTGCGCAGACTGCTTATTCCTGGAAAGAAGTCTCAATGAATTCGGTCACTCCTCGAACATCATGCGACCTCATTGACGGAGTGTTTTAGCTGGTATGAAACATTTTTTGCAATGTCAATCTCCTTTTAGCCATTTGACAGTACATAACATTGTGTTTTACTGAATATATGAAATATATATTATATCATGCCTGTTTTAGCCTTGCTAACGAAAAAGATTTTGACAAGCAAATATATTATAAGCATGATATGAATCAAAGGTTAGACAGGCAGACATCAAGAGTGAGAGACTTACAATGCACAAGCCATCCGGGATGGCCATGCCGGCTGCATCCTGCTCGAACAGCATCATCATTTATTTGTATGAGCAGCCTGTGGGAAGTTGCCGCTATATATGCACGCGGGTACGGTGTTGGTTACACAGTATGGGAGGGAGATATCTGGTATCAGAACACCATATTTATGGACCGATCGATGAATGGAGGAGAGGGATGGTGTCGTCGAAGCTATCTGGGCAAGCGAGAGAGGGGGGCGAGGAAGAAAGGTCAAAGTGAAGTGGATTTCCTCCTATGCTGGCCTAACCATGGCGAATGCAGGAGCTCGATACTTATAGGGGAGGGAGAACGGCAGTGCCAAAGCAACTGCATGGGCGTACTTTTGCTATCTTTTGGTGGTGGCGTCTGGTGTGATGAACCGACAAATAACAACCTGATGCAAAGCTTGGTTAAACCTGATGCATATGCACTCTGGACAGGAAGTTTTTGCGTTTACTCCATGGAGAGTACATATGCATGGGTGACCACGTAACTAGCTAGATATGACTGTTGGATTAGTGCAGCTGATTACTGTCGTGATTACCTAGCTAGCCTGTACGTACTGGTGGGAAGACAAAGACAACCTCGGTAATGAAGTCGACAACGGGATTGGAATCTGGTCGGGTGGTCGATCAGCTTTGGGTCATCTCATGTCTGTCAGCTAAGCCTGTATGTGCCTAGCAGCTATCCGTCTGTCCATCTCTCTCTCTCTCTCTCTCTGCAATGTGTGCCTCGACAAATATAATGTATCTTCATCCTCAAGGATGAGCCGCCACCGGCCGATATGATACTGCTCCACTTGCGCCTTGTTTAGTGCGCCCGATTCGGGGACGACGAATTTCCTGTAGCGCACTGTAGCGCGCCGTAGAGTTTCGTTTGTATTAGTTAATAATTATCTAAACATTGACTAATTGACTAATTAGGCTCAAAATATTCGTCTCGTAAAGTACAATCAAATTGTGCAATTAGTTTTTGATTTCGTCAATATTTAGTACTACATGCATGTACCGTAAATTTAATGTGACGGAGAATCTTCTTTTTGCGTGCTAAATTTAGGAGTCTGGGAACTAAACACGCCCTTGAAGCCGTAAGGGCAGCAGCTGCTAGATAGCCAGAGGATCGTACGACGGTAACATGCTAGTGTCTATGAGTCTTTAGGGCTTTAGCTAGGCATATATATAGGTACTAGCCCTTTATTTCTTCTGCAGATTGTTGCCTTGAAGATATATAGATCACTGATGAGGAGGTAGAGAAGGAAGCGGCCGGATCCCAACATATCGATCGGCACCCGAACTTTTGCGTGACAGATTCCGATCTTCCGACGAGACCGCCGATTTCAACAATGGAGGACTTGTTCGAGCGAAACCCGGCCCGATCCTCCCTCTCCACCAGCTGGTTCGGTCGGACCAAACTCCGTCGTTCACGGTAACTCCTCTGCCGTGCGTGTGCTCTGCACCGCAGCACCGTACCCCGTCCTGCCACCGCTGGTCGACACGTGTGGCGCGCAGTGCACGCTAGCTAGATGCTGCGAGAGCGAGCATTTGGGGACAGTCCCTTGATCGAACGAACCATTGCTGTGTTAAGCAAAAGGCAGAGTAACACTGCTACTGTGTCGACACGTTCCCATACATACGATCTGTTCGTTTGACTTATAAGCGGTACTTTTTCAGCCAACGAACAATATTTTTCTCTTACAACAAATCAGTTAATAATACTTTTAGTCATGACTTATCAGTCAAGCGAACATGACAATAGCCGCAGCCACTTTAAACTTTTTTTTCTTCTTCCGTCCAGAGAGGGGAATGATCAGTGAATGAAGAAATTGGAGAACAATGTCAATGTGGTGGCGTGGTTGCCGAAATTACCATATTGAAAGTTGGAAACGACCGCCGGGTATAGCTGAAAAAAGAAAGCAATCATGCGCACAGAGACAGCAGGTGCAAAGGCTCGTACGCCTGAGGTACCTGGGGGCGAGAGGGACAGGGCGGGGCCCCCCCGGCACCGGCACCGTTACCGCGCGCGAGAACAAAGGCGGTCGGAGGTCGAGACGAGAGCCAGCCGGGGGGGGATGAAGCGTGAGGCACAAGAGCTGGAGGAACCGAATGCCCATCATCCATCAGTCCCGGAGAAAGGAAGGCCCAAAGGCCAAAGGAGCCACGTACGGTTTAGCGTTTAGGGCACCACCCCACCCCCCTGCGCTGCTGCAGGCTGCAGAATCTGTCGATCCCCCGTCCCGTGGTGTCGTGTGGTGTGGTAGCTAGCTAGGCCTGCAGGGGATCGGAGGAAGCCTCGCTAGGCCAAATCCCAGCGCGCGTCCTACTAGCGTGCAAGTAGCGCCGGCCGAATGCCTCCTGCTGCGTGCTTGCGGCGGCGGCGCAAGCGCCACGCCAACAGCGAAAGTGGCGGTCCGCGCGGCAGCTCTATCCGCGCCGCGCTACGGGTGTCCCCGCTTTGGTGGTACACGGCGCGACCGGCGATTCCGTGGCGCGCGTGGCCGCCTCGCTCGCTCGCTTCCTCCCGGCCCCGCCCGCGTGCGCGCTTTGACCGTCCGGGAAAACACGGGTGGGATTCCGGCCGCGCCCGGGGTACGAGTACGACGTACTCCTACGACACTTGAGGTGGTGCCTAGGGGTACTGCTAGCGCTCTCTGGGCCGTGGGCCGGGGCGGCGCGGCAGGCCACGCGCACGGGCGGACACCGGGTCGGCGCGCTCTGGATGGTGCCGATCCGGCGGACATATTCCCATCGCGGCGACGGGACGGAGGATCCGGCCGTCTCCGCGGCCGGGGCTCGGGGCTGGAGCCCCGCTAGCGGCTAGTACGCGGTAGGCGCCACTGCGTGTGTGTCGGCATTGTAGGCGAGGCGCGCAGGCGTCCGTAGAGAGTCAGAGACGGGGGGCTTCGACACGTTGCCGTTCGTGAAAGCCTTTACGCTTCGCTTCCATACGATTCTGCCAGTACCAGGCCAGGCGCTACTGCGACCGCAGAGATGAAAGCGTCGTGCAAGTGAATATGCTTAGTGTTTCCGTGTTTGCACTTAGTAGTAGGAGTATATATAGGTTAGTATGTAGCTAGGGTTGGTTGTTGCCTTAATTCGTCTCGTACTTATTATTGTCATGTTCGCTTGTCCTCCATCCCAAAATGGTAAGTCATTCCGAAAATCTTGGATTTTTTCAAGTTTGACTAAAATTATAGAGAGAACACAAAGATGGATGACATCAAATAGGTATAATATGAAAATATAACTAGAAAAATCTAATGATACTTACTTGGTATGATAAAATTATTATTTTGTTATATAAATTTGGTCAAACTTGAAAAACTTTGACTCTCCAAGATTCTTGGAATGACTTATAATTTGGGATGGAGGGAGTAAGCCATACCGAAAATACCGGGGCGACGCATATATATAAGCCAAACGAATGGTACATATATGTTCATCTTACTGATGGTTGGTTCGTCAAAATGTTGGCGCTCAAGAGAAGCCTCACAAATGTTAAGATGTGATGAGGAGCAGACGTTATCAGAATCAGAGGAAAAAAAAAAACTATCGCTGTGCTAATGGTGCCTAAACTTGGGGCCGTTGGAACTTAGCGGGTTGAATGTACTTGGTAGGTCCAGCATGTGGTCTGGTTTCAGTCTGCGAGGCAAATTAAAAGAGGGCCTCAAGCCCAGACCAGAAACAAGACACCCCGAAGAAAGAGGCCCACGAGAACAAGCAAATTACCACCGCGTTCTCGTCACCTCCTCACCAGTTCAATTTCTGCTTAGCACTTCGCGTGGAGCCAGGGCGCAGCGGGCCGCCCTCTCTTCTCTCTCTAAAAAACAAGAAGGGTTCAGGTCGGCAGGTCGCTGGTGCAATTTTCCCCTTAAATTTTTTTTGTTGGTTTCGTTACTAAGCTACAGCATGTTACTTGTCCCTTCGTCAGGCATGGCAATGCCCGCCGGCCGCCGGACTCATCTTCTTCTACCCCCAGCTCGCGGCAGCCGGCAGGGGTGTTGACGGCGAAAATCGCTGTGCTAAGGGGACGGAATTGCCTAATTTTTTACAATTTGATCATTTTTTTTAAGAAAATTTACGTTTGACCTCTTGAAGACGTAAACTCATCTTTGAACTATGGGGAGTCGGCGTCAGAACTCATGGTGCCGAGGTAACACGTCTCGGCGCCACAGATCTTGGCTCCGAGGTGCCTGACCAAGCACAACAAGACAACCTAGGTGGCGTTGACGTGGCCGGTACCTTGGCGCCAGAATACATGGCGCCGAGGTCGGCGCCACAGATCTTGACGCCGAGGTCGGAGCCACAGATCTTGGCTCCGAGGTGCCTGACCAAACACAGTAGGACATCCTAGGTGGTGTTGATGTGGCCGGTACCTCGACGTCAGAATACAGAATACATAGTGCCGAGGTCGACGTCACATATCTTGACGCTGCGGACCCGGCGCCGAGCACACCATCCCATTTACTACTACAAGTCTCCACTGCTCCTTCCTGTACTAGCTCTCGCTTAGAGAGAGGTGTGGTCTCAGGTCTCAGGTCTGGTGTGTTGCTGTTCCATGGAAGTCACGGGGCTGTCTTGAAAGTTGCAAGCAGCAAGGCAGCAAGCAGCCGACCGGACCGCAGCAGCAGCACGTTTCAAGGCAGCCCCGTGACTTCCATGGAACACACCCGACCGGCCGGCAGCAGCAGCACGTTTCAAGGCAGCCCCGTGACTTCCATGGAACACACCAGACCTGAGACCACACCTCCGCCTGCTTGCTGCCTTGCTGCTTGCAACTTTCAAGGCAGCCCCGTGACTTCCATGGAACAGCAACACACCAGACCTGAGACCTGAGACCTGAGACCACACCTCCCTCTCTCTCTCTCTGTGAGCGAGAGCTAGTACAGGAAGGAGCAGTGGAGACTTGTAGTAGTAAATGGGGAGAGTTATGACCATGCATCCATCCAGAGTCCAGAGGGGTGCAATGCAAGCTAGTTAGGAGAGGGATCCACTTTTGAGGGCAGTGCATGCAATGCAATGCAATTGCAGCTGTATTTTTCTATTGGCCCTTCGGCCCTTTCTCCTGTTGGATAGGCTTGGCCTATATTATATTTAATAAATCAAATAAAACTCTATGGTATGTAATATTAAGTGTTGTATGACTTAATACCATACGAGATTTTGACTGAACACTGACTCAGCTTATATGGTTGGAAATTATTCATCTAAATTGAGAAGCTGAGAAAAGGATAAAGGCGTGCACGCGCGCGCACCGCCACCGCCGCCGGCCGGGCCGGGCCGAGGCCGTGGCGTGGCGTGGCAGGCAGGCGGAGGCGAACTGACTGCGTCAGTTACTGTCCCTTCCGCTTTCCGTCTCCTAGGATTATCCGCTGCCTTCGTCTCCTTCTCCTATCGCAGCCATATATCCGCAGTCCTCCGTCAGTCCAGATCCCGTCTTCCGCAACCGCTCCTGAGAGGATCCACATCTCCGCAGCCCTCTGTCTTCCTCGTCCCGTACCTCTGCGCGCACAGAGTAGCGGGAGAGCAGGTGCCTCCGGAACCCTCATCCGCGAGAGAACCTTGCACGGGGTGCGCGACGATTAGGTTTTTGGGGAGCGATCCGTGACTACTCGTCCACGTACGCCTTCTTCCTGGTGGCAAATCTCGTCTTCTTCCCGGTGATTGTCTACGGAACCGCAAGCTACCTTCTTCCTGATGATCCGTTCGTGGGACTGCACTGTGAATATCGTCGTGCACCGACTATGGTCCGCGACTTCGAGCAATGCGCTATGTCGACTAGTGCGAATGGAGCATCTGTTGTCCTCGGCATGGGACTCTCCGCTGGCTACTCTCTAATCTCTGTGATTACTGTACTCACTACTATTGTATTCGTTTGTATATCATCTCTGCATGCTGTAGTGTTCATTAGAGAAATATACATGCACATATATGCCATCACGAACCTGCTGATGTTATTTTTCTAGATTAAACTGATAATGTAAATGTCTAAATTTCTAACAATCCAAAAACCTAATGTTAGGCAATTTTCTGTCAGTGGTTTTGCTGCTGCTTTGAAGCTAAGTAATTTTGATGGCAAGAATTTCATGATATGGCGTGCCAAGATGGTATTGTGGTTGACTGCGATGAACTGCTATCATGCCGCGCAGGGGAAGCCTGAACAGTTTACTCCTGAGGAGGAGCATAAGTTTTTGGTTGTCGATAACCTGTTTCGAGGCGGCGTGATCAGTGCACTTTATCCCAAGTATGAGAAAAACTACATATCTTGCACATCAGGCAAAGAGTTATGGGATGCTCTCGAGGCAAAGTTTGGGGTTTCTGATGCTGGCAGTGAGTTGTACCTTATGGAGCAGCTGTATGACTATAAAATGGTTGAAAACCGTTCTGTGGTCGAACAGGCTCATGAGATACAGGCGCTAGCAAAGGAATTAGAACATTTTCCATGTCTGTTGCCCGACAAATTTGTGGCCGGCGGTATAATCGCTAAGCTGCCACCTTCTTAGAGGGATTGTGCTACTTCTCTAAAACGCAAGAGACAAGAGTTTAGCGTTGTTGAGCTTATTGGATCTCTTGATATTGAGGAGAGGGCGAGAGCAAAAGACAAACGTAGAAAAGGAGTTGAGTCTTCCGCTGCCAATATGGTGCAGAAGAAAAACTCATTTGCATCTCGTAACAAAAAGAAGAAGAACATGTAAGAGAACAACAATGCAAAGCCTAAGCAGACTGCACAGTTTAAGAAGAAAAACAACAAGAAAGGTGGAGGTTGCTTTGTTTGCGGGAGTGATGAGCATTGGGCAAGTGCGTGCCCAGACCGCAAATATAAGCAAGAAAGGAAATCAGCAAACATGATAATTAGCGAGACTGGAGGAGGAACATCTGGGTATGGTAATTCTTTACCTTTTGTTCTTTCAGTTTGTCTTTCACCTGAGTGGTGGATGGACAGCAGTGCTAATATTCATGTGTGTGCTGATGTTTCTTTGTTTATTTTCTATCAAGCCGGCAGGAGTGGAGCCTTGTTGATGGGAAACGGTTCGCATGCGCGTGTTCTTGGTGCTGGTACGGTCGTTCTGAAGTTTACTTTGGGAAAGACGATGCTGTTAAAGAACGTGCGGCATGTCCCCTCTATCAAAAAGAACCTTGTTAGCACTTTTCAGATGTGTCACGATGGCTTTAAAATTGTGCTTGAGTCCAATAAGTGTGTTGTATCGAGACATGGAATATTTGTTGGAAAATGTTATGATTGTGGAGGCTTGTTCTGCCTATCTTTGCTTGATGATGTGTGTAATAAAGTAGTGAGCAATGTTAATATTTTGGATGAGTCGAATATATGGCATTCACGACTTTGTCACATCAATTTTGGCTATCTCACGCGGCTTGCAAATCTGAATTTAATCCCGAAATTTAACTTAGTCAAAGATTCTAAGTGCCAGGTGTGTGTGCAATTGAAGCAACCGTGCAAGCCTCACAAGGCTGCTGAGGCGAGGAGCTTGGCACCATTAGAACTCGTTCATTCTGATTTATGCGAAATGAATGACGAATTGACTAAACGCGGTAGACGGTACTTCATGACATTTATAGATGATTGTACTAGATTTTGCTACGTGTATTTATTAAAAACAAAAGATGAAGCGTTACATTATTTTAAGGTCTATAAAGCTGAGATAGAAAATCAACTTGAGAAGAAAATCAAGCGTTTGCGATCCGATCGTGGGAGAGAATATTTCTCAAATGAATTTTCTGAGTTTTGCGCGGTGCATGAAATTATTCATGAGAGGACGCCACCATACTCACCACAGTTCAATGGGATTGCAGAGAGAAAGAACCGCACTCTAACTGATTTGGTTAATGCCATGTTGGAGACTGCGGGACTATCTAAGGAGTAGTAGGGTGAGGCTATATTGACAGCGTGTCATGTCCTAAATAGAGTACCTACAAAGAACAAAGAAATTACACCATTCGAGGAATGAGAGAAGAAGAGATTAAATCTCTCTTACCTGCGAACTTGGGGTTGTTTAGCAAAGGTGAATGTGCCAATAAACAAAAAGTGAAAGCTTGGACCAAAGACTGTTGATGGTGTTTTTCTTGGTTATGCTATTCACAACGTGGGTTATATATTTTTGATTATAAACTCTAGTGTTCCTGAGATGGCTGTTGATACAATCATGGAATCTAGAGATGCTATACTTCTTGAGAATGAGTTTCCCATGAAAAATGCAACTAGCACAACTGGTCATAAATTTATAATTCCCCATGAGCATGAAAATTTTACTCCGATAGAACAAATTGAGAAACCCTATGTGCAAAATCCTGAGGAGGATAACACTATAGTCATTAGGAAAAGCAAGAGACAAAGGACTGCAAAGTTTTTTGGCGATGACTATATTGTGTACCTTATGGATGACACACCAACGACCATTGAAGAGGCATATTCCTCTTCTGATGCTGACTTATGGAAGGAAGCAGTACGGAGTGAGATGGATTCTGTTATGTCTAATGGAACTTGGAAAATAGTTGATCGTCCCTATGAGTGCAAGCCTATAGGTTGCAAATGGGTGTTCAAGAAAATGCTTAGGACTGATGGTACTATTGAGAGGTACAAGGCAAGGCTTGTGGCCAAAGGTTATACTCAAAAGGAAGGTGATAATTTCTTTGATACTTATTCACTGGTTGCCCGATTGACCACAATTCGAGTTTTGCTTTCTCTGGCAGCCTCTTATGGTCTCATCGTTCATCAAATGGACGTTAAGACAGCTTTCCTAAATAGAGAGTTGGGGAAGGAGATCTATATGGATCAGCCTGATGGGTCTGTAGCAAATGGTCAAGAAGACAAGGTGTGTAAATTATTAAAGTCATTATATGGCATAAAACAAGCTCCTAAGCAGTGGCATGAGAAGTTCGACAGAACTTTAACATCTGTTGGCTTTGTTGTGAATAAAGCTGACAAATGTGTGTACTATCGGTATGGTGGGGGTAAAGGAGTCATTGTGTGCTTATATGTTGATGACATACTGATCCTTGGATCCAGCCTCAAAGTGATCGAGGAGGTGAAGGAATTTCTATCAAAAAAATTTGAGATAAAAGATTTGGGAGAGGCTGATGTTATTCTTAATATCAAACTTCTAAGAGAAGATGATGGTGGGGTAACTCTGTTACAAACCCACTATGTGGAAAATGTGCTGAGTCGCTTTGGGTTCAGTAACTGTGCACCTACTTCTACACTTTATGACCCTAGTGTGCTATTGAGGAAAAATCAGAGAATAGCAAGGGATCAGTTGAGATATTCCCAGATCATTGGTTCGCTCATGTATCTTGCTAGTGCAACAATGCCTGACATCTCATTTGCTGTGTGCAAGCTGAGTCAGTTTGTGTTAAACCCGGGAGATGATCACTGGCGTGCTCTTGAGAGGGTGATGCGCTACCTAAAAGGGACCATGAGCTATGGTATTTGTTATACTAGACATCCAAAAGTGCTGGAAGGCTACTGTGATGCCAACTGGATTTTTGATGCCGATGAGCTTTATGCCACAAGTGGATATGTGTTTTCGCTTAGAGGTGACGCTGTTTCCTGGAAGTCTTGCAAGCAGACTATCTTAACGAAGTCTACAATGGAAGCAGAACTCACAGCATTAAACACTGCTGGATCTGTGGCTTAGTGGCTTCGTGATCTCCTTATGGATTTACCGGTTGTTGAAAACCCTATACCGGCTATTTGTATGAACTGTGATAACCAAACTGTGATTACAAAGGTTAACAGTTCTAAGGATAACATGAAGTCCACAAGCCATGTTAAGAGACGACTAAAATCTGTCAGAAAATTGAGAAACTCCGGAGTAATAGCGTTGGACTATGTTCACACGTCTAAAAATCTGGCAAATCAGTTCACTAAGGGTTTGTCACGTAATGTGATAGAAAGTGCATCGAGAGAGATGGGTTTAAGACCCACTTGATATTTGCTATAGTGGTAACCTGTTCTATGTGATCGGAGATCCCGTGAAATAGAATGGTGAAACAAGCTAGTAATAAATTGTGAGGAAAGATCCTTAGTAAGACTCATTTCTGATGCATATCTTTTCTTTCTATAAGGCTGGCTGGCTTTTGCCTTAATGTGTTCCAAGTGGCTTGTCAAAGCAAAGATGTTGTCCTACAGAACATCTTTTGATGAACACACCTATATGAGTCAGACTGCTGGTCACAGTCTATGAGATTTGAGTGATCTCTAAATACTCATGAAAGGTACTGAAGTATGACTTATATGCTTCAAATAGAGGGGATTCCTTTTGCTGCCCAGTATCAGCTAAGGACTTTAGGAACATTCAGCTCACACAAAACTATCAATTCAAGGCTTAGTCCATTGTTCAGTTGTGACTGAGTGAAACTATTATTGTAGATGGATGTTCAACTTAACAGTTTCCATCGAAACACTGGTATATAAAAGAAATGTGGTTCTAAGACTACTTTGTTACAAACCCTAGAGTTTAGTGGGGATTGTTGGATATAATATGGGCTTGGCCTATATAATATTTAATAAATCAAATAAAACTCTATGGTACGTAACATTAAGTGTTGTATGGCTTAATACTATACGAGATTTTGACTGAACGCTGACTCAGCTTATATGGTTGAAAATTATTCATCTAAATTGAGAAGCTGAGAAAAGGATAAAGGCGTGCCACACGCGCGCGCGTCGCCGTTGCCGCCGACCGGGCCGGGCCGTGGGCGTGGGTGTGGGCGTGGGCGCGGGCCGGGCCGGGCTGGGCCGAGGCCGTGCCCGTGCCGTGGCGAGGCAGGCAGGCAGTCAGGCGAGCAAGCGGGCGGGCGTGGCCAGTCTTTTGCCACTTAAATCCACATTATCACGGGAGTTTCGCTCCTTGATGGTGGAGGCGAATTGACTGCGTGAATTACTGTCCCTTCCGTTTCCCATCTCCTAGGATTCTCCGTTGCCGTCGTCTCCTTATCCTGTCGCAGCCATATATCCGTTGTCCTCCGTCAGTCTAGATCCTGTCTTCACAACTTCTCCCGAGAGGATCCACATCTCCGCAGCCCTCTGTCTTCCCCGTCCCGTACCTCTGCGCGCACGGAGTAGCGGGAGAGCAGGTGCCTCCGGAACCCTCGTTCACGAGAGAACCTTGCACGGGGTGCGCGGCGATTAAGTTTTTGGGGAGCGATCCGCGACTGCTCGTCCACGTATGACTTCTTCCTGGTGACAGATCTCGTCTTCTTCCCGGTGATTGCCTATAGAACCGCAAGCTACCTTCTTCCTGGTGATCCGTTCGTGGGACTGCACTGCGAACATCGTCCTGCACCGACTGTGGTCCACGACTTCGAGCAACGCGCTATATCGACTAGTGCGAATGGAGCCTCCGATGCCCTCGGCATGGGACCCTCCGCTGGGTACTCTCTAATCTCTGTGATTACTGTACTCACTGCTATTGTATTCGTCTGTATATCATCTCTGCATGCTGTAGTGTTCATTAGATAAATACACATGCACATATATGCCATCATAAACCTGCTGATGTTATTTTTCTGGATTAAACTGATAATAAAAATACCTAAATTTCTAACATCTCCCTCCCAGCAATTGCAAGCCCCTTCCCAGCCTCCCAGGCAGGCCTGCATGCTGCCCTGCTACAGCTGCATCTGCATGATGCATGGGTGTGTGTGATGGTGAGCTCGGCACTGGGTCGGCGCCAAGATCTGTGGCGTCGATCTCGACGCCATGTATTCTGGCGTCGAGGTACTGGTCACGTTAACGTCGCCTAGGTTGTCCTGCTGTGTTTGGCCAGCCACCTCGGAGCCAAGATCTGTGGCGCCGAGACGTGTTACCTCGGCGTCATGAGTCCTGGCGCCGACTCCTAGAATCCAAAGATAAGTTTACGTCTTTCAGGGACCAAACATAAATTTTCTTCAAAAAAGGGTTAAATTGTAAAAAATTAGGACGGAATTGCTCGTTTCCTGAGACTTGCCCAGCTTCTATTGACGCATGCGTCCATCTACGGCATTATGATCATGTTCGCTTGAAGTTCTTTAGCAGTACTTTTCAGCGATTGGGTGCTTTTTTCTTATAATAAATCAGTATAAGTCAAATTTCAGCTAAAGGAAAAGGGTACGTGTCACGCTACCGTTGGGCGCTACAGTGAGTGAGTGAGACAGAGAGAAGCCAGTGGTCCATGCGCGCGTGCTGTCATTTCGATCCGAGTTTAGTAGCGTTACTTTCGATCCCACGTGGCTCTCGCTGTCAACAACTCAGACCACTGACTGTGATGCCCATCCTGGCATGCTGCTGAAGAATCTGACGAACAATAAGCTCGATCCATCATTTCCCAGACGAACAATAGTACTCCGTACTGGACTAGAAATGCGGGCCCAGCTTTGCCGCGCCTTCCCTTTCGATTAGGCAAGTGACAATAAGAACATAGGTGTAGTTTTGAGAAACTCAGCATTTTTTTTCATTTTATGATTTTTATGTATTTTCAAGACTTTAAGGTATAATTTTATTTAACCCTAAAAAGCATAGGTAAAAGTTTATATGAAAAAAATATTACTAAAACATGCCATATTATGGATGCACTACATAGTTCTACTCGTGAGGATTTTAGATCAACTTGATTTTCTAATTTACAATTTTTCTGTGATTTACTATACAATTTTAAAGTTTCAGCTAATTTATTTTTTTAAAAAAAAGAGATATAATCAAAGGTGGCTTGAATGTTGATTTGAGAAAAATCTGAGGAGGTTTTCGCAAAAAATGTTGAGTGGGTCTCGGGAGCGTGGGTTGATTTTCGATAAAGAGAAGGTCTTGTTTGCAAAAAACCCGTAGCCCATCCGATTTAGACCGTGAGTTCATTTCGAAATAATATGATGTGTTTTTTGAAAAATATACTGAGAGGGCCTCTGGAGCGCTGGTTGATTTTCGAAAAAGTGAAGGTTTTTTGACAAAATGACCGCTGCTCGCCTGATTGGGCCGTTCACGTGCCTGATCGAACGGCCTCGAAAAGCGGACAACGTGGCCACGCTGCCTGGCCTTCTTTTAGGTGCAGGATTCCTATAAGAAGATGCGAGTGATAACCACAACGGCAAGGAGCGAGAGCTGTGACACATTGCAGCATAGGTGTATGTCAATGGCCGTGCCTGCCCAGTCACCACCCGGCGGATTTCTCTGCAGATTCTCCGTGCAGTGCAGTCCCGCACTCCCGCTAGCTACCTCCTGCCGCGCGCCCGTGCCTGCCCAGTCGCCATCTATCCACCGTCGTTTTCTCCACCGAACCCAGCGAAACAAGACCCCGGCGCGCCCACACTGCACCGGCACGGCATGGTACGCCGGCCGGCGTCAGCACAACTGGGACGCTTCGTTCAGCTGGTGTCCGGTCGCTGCCACCCCGGGCTTGTTCTGCGCTAGCCAGTCGGCGTCTGTCTGTTTGCGCTCACAACTAGCAGCGATGCCGATGCCACGGGCTACTCCACTTGGGGTAGTGTACGCGCCTCTTCTTCACCCAATCCGTCGAAGCATCGGAGATTCGTTGCAAAACATACCAGGACAAGCTGCCTGTTTGGCGTACGTGCTGCACTGGCCAACGAGCCTCTGTATGTATGCGTGCAGTTAATCGTTTCCCTTTCTTCCTTGAACACCACGACTGCATGAAAGGTACTCTAGTTATTATTAGCAGTGGCAGTAGCTATGGGCTTATGGCGATCGAGTTGATGATGATGCGATCATTCAGACTGAGCTCCTCCACAAGTTTCAGATAGGTAGTAGTACTTCTCCTAGCCCCGTCCAACAGATAATCTTCTGCATGCCGATATTTCGCAGGTTGATGGTCTCATTCATCTCTTCATTCCATTGCTTGCGTGTGTTGAACTTGGCGACACAGACTGAGCATCACAGAGACTACTGAGATTAGCTAGCGCCCTTTTCGTTTGGGCTTGTTTGTCTGATAAGCCATGACTAAAAATACTGTTGGCTAATTTGATGTGAGAAAAAAATACTGGCTTATAAACCAAACAAGCCCAAACGAACAGGCAATCAACTAGATGGACAATAATTTCAGAAGAAAGCGTCAACCGCGTCGCTTTCTCTAGCCTATTTCCATGACACCGAATTAACTCCCACTGATTGTAGGCGGAGCACACACGCGTGCATCTTTTTTTTCTCTCGATCGGGCATCACCACGCCAGAAAACAACAAAGGACTAGAGACGGTCGTCTGCAACCGTCACAAAAAGGACTACAAACGGGTGATATAAAGAACCGTCTCTGAAATATTAGTCCACAGCCGCACATCCGAATACCTGTCTGTGATAACACAATATTGGAGACCCGTCTTCACGTAAGCCGTCTCTAATGTATTAGCGACACGTGTTGTCGAGGCCCGTTGTAAATTTGATCAGAGACGGTTTATGATTCTGAGACGCGTTCTTTCATTACCCGTCTGATCTAAAATGCATATAAGAGATGGCTAGTAAGTCAGAGACGGTTTCGGTTGTATCCCGTCTTTTTTAAGAAAACATCGGTGACCGTGTGGGATATCAGCCGTCAGTTGTCATATCAAAAGACGGCTGACGATATCCTAAAAAGAAACCGATCGGAACTCGGTCTCTCGCAAAGTTAATTGGGTGTACTGTTGCTCGCTGGATCGGTGTCGACGAGCTCTAGCTTATTTCAATTCCCTATCAACCTAGCCAGCTAGCAGCTATAGCCTAGATATTTTGCGCGTGGGGGCGCACACACAGGGCTGGCGACGGCGCGGGGGACGCTGGGGGCGCACGCGGTGGCGGGCGGCGACGCGCGCGCGGAGCTAGCTGGCTAGGTTTCCAACCAGCCATCGGCTGTGGGTCACCCGCAACATGTGAAGATCCTTCGGTATAAAACTGCTTGTGCGAACCCTGGAGCTAGAGCTCCTCTCAGTAATGATTTAATTGTTTGTCTTATCTAAAAGGCTGTGTTTTTGTATGTCAGGATTTTGAGGTGCCAACCATATAGTACTGGAATATAATTTGATAGATGTCTCAATTAGACATGGTTGCGAGAAATGTTAGCATGGAAAAATTCGGGTTTGTAAAACATTTTTTGTATCTTATGAGACATGGTCGGTTACTTAATTTTGCCATTACTATCTGTCCACTTTTGTGATGAGCATTAAGAGACACGATTTTGCATGTCTGTGATAAGCTGCGTCAGAGAGATACTATACAAGAAACCCGTCTGTTTTTTCAATGCATATTTGTCGAGAATACGGAGACATGCATTTTTAGCTGTCCCTATTAAATCCTATCTTATCTGAGACGGGTAGCGCTCAGCAGCCGTCGCAAAATTCGATATTATCGCGAGACGGTTTGCTTTTTATAACCTTCTTAATCTGCTAAATATCAGAGACGGCGTTCTCCTAACCGTCTCATTTTAGACTGGTTCGAGACGGGCAGCGTTTTATAGCCGTTGCAATTTTTCATAATGGAGACGGTTTACATAAACACTCGTCTGTTTTGTGTTTTATCGGAGACGGTATGTACTTAACAGCCGTCTCATTTTATGCTGATCAGAGACGGTTGCTGGTAAAGAACCGTCTGTTTTATAGACTATGTGTGACGGTTGTTACTTAAGGATTTGTCTGTATATGTTACGTATTAGAGATGGTTTTTGTCTGAGCCATCTCTTTTACGTTCTTATCTGAGACGGTTCTTTAACCGTCACTAGTACTGGCCGCATCACAGACGAAAAATCTCAGACGCTTGAATTAACCGTCACTAATTGACCTCGCGAACAGTCTCAAACTAGCTTTCCTGCCGTAGTGCGTTGCACTGTCAAGTCTTTAAATCGCTCGATATATAGTATACTACTTTTTTGGTTTGTACCAACACTGAGTTCATGTTGGACAGTTAGGTGAATGCTAGCTGCACAGCTTCTTCATTCCGTGCTACCTCTATACAAGAAAACATGTCAGCGTGGTCCGATTGGTTACTTTTGCATTAGTACTGCATTGCATTATAGGTTATACAACATATCCTTAACCTAGACAAGGCAATGCAATTTGCTATAGTCTGATTTGCTTGGATAGAAAGTTGTGCAGTGTTATGCGTGTGTTTTATGAATAAACACACAAAGCAATAGGAGAGTATAATTAATTCTGATCCCGCAAGCGGCAAAATCTTGGAAGAAGCCAAGAATAGTTAGTATCTGCTACAATCATTGAACAATCAAGCAATGAGAGTACATCGCATCTTCTTGGCCCGTACTCCCCCATCACATTTTAGCCTTTTACGACCTCGTTTGCCCTAAATTATGTCATTCTCACTTCTCAAAAAATACTTTTCTTTTTTTTTAATACACCTCTATCTTTATCTCTTTCATTTTTGTTTTCTATGCACTACACATTTTCACTTCTTCATATATAATTCTCGTGCTTAGAGCTAAAACGACTTTTATTATGAGACGGAGGACTAGGGGCCACCTAAAAGCTTGATGCTGACGAGAACAAGGATAGCTACAGCATAGAGCAGATACAAATCGCCAGCAAATTAATATCACGGGCTAATATAAATATATGATAATCCTTTGGAGTCTGCTGGAATCCATTGGAAATGCAAGAGTTCAATAAATTAAGACGTTTTTTTTAAAAAATATATGCAAGAAAGTTCCTCAAATTAAACCTACTCTATACCGGACAAGAGCCGACGGATCTAGCTAGCAAGAGATGACATAGATAGATAGAACTTTCCTTTCCATGCATGCATCATCCCAATTCACGTGCATGGCCGAGAACAAATAAAGATATATAACCTCCAATCAGCGAGCTACCAAAACCAAAGATTTAGGCCAAGCACAAGGTGGTGCCTGAATTCGTCCATTTGCTTTCCTAAAAAAAAATCGTCCATTTGCTCAGTTTGGTGACACATCTAGCTCACCATTCTTCACACCCTGGCATAGTGCAGGCCTTGCAGCTAGGACGCGCTATTACTTTAATTTAATTTCTACTGATACATACCGAACGATTTACAAGTAATACGATAGGACCACCATTAGAGAAACGACTTTTGGTTCGCACATTTAGTCTCGGTTGTGTTGGGGTTCAGTATTAATGTGAGCATTAGTACCGGGTCTAAATTTTGCAGGCACCGAAGGCCCTTTTATCCCAATTAGTAACACCAACCGGACTAAAAGCCACCCTTTAATCCCGGTTGGTAACACCAACAGCCAACTCGGACTAAAGGTCTCCCACGGGTTAATTCAAAAGGAGAGTGCCCATGACTCTATCACATGTGGTGTGCAGTTGAATTGGTCAAAGATTTATATGTGAGGCAAGAGGTCTTGGGTTCAAATCTCACGCATCACAAAGAGGCTTTAGTCCCAGTTCCATGACCCGGATTAAAGGTCACGGCCTTTAGTCTAGTCTCGGTTGAAAAACCGGAACTAAAGCCATTTTCAAGCCCACCTATGCACTAGTGGACTCACAAGGTTGCAGCCCATGCACTGGCCGGCGCCTGAGTGAGGCTACGCTCAGTGTGCGTTGGTCCCCTATCTATCGATCGTGATATATGGCAGGCGTGATGATTGACGACGATGCAAGCGTGTACGATACTAATGGCATCCATAATGGGGCGCTGCTACTTATATACACACACGTACGTACACATTCATGCGTGTACGATACTAATGGCATCCATAATGGGGCGCTGCTACTTATATACACACACGTACGTACACATTATGCCATCACTTTGCGATCGTGATATATGGCAGGCGTGATGATTGACGACGATGCATGCGTGTACGATACTAATGGCATCCATAATGGGGCGCTGCTACTTATATACACACACGTACGTACACATTATGCCATCACTTTGCGATTGCTAGCTCGGCTCGTTGTACAACAACGGGCGGTATATATAATTTCTTGATGCAACAGCAAGTAATCCATTTATTAGATGAGCACATATGACTCCACTCACCAAGCTTCTCATACATACTACCCTTCTAAATTTTTTTGGAACGAACCATCACTGACGGTGAATGTGTTCTATATATTAGTGTAATATAGAAGAAAATACAACTATAGGTACGGTACGTAACCCAAGGCTAGCTACCTGCAGGAAACAGCAACTTCAAAACCAATGGCTGGTCTAATATATATATAAACAACAACGCCTACCATGGCACATACCCTTTATAGTTGGGATTGGTGCAGAAACTGGTGATGATTGTATTGTATATATGCACTTCTGCCTCTTCCTTGGTTAAAAATGAAAATAAGACGCCTTTAATTGCAGCTGCCTGATTGAAATGGGGGACGCCGTTTTCGGCTCTGCAGCGCGCTAGCTACTGTAGGAGCGTACGCCATCCCTGTTTCTGTTTGACTAGCAGCTGGGCAGCAAGGATATGCATGGATGCGTGTTGCCCTTCAGTTCCACAGGTTGGCCAGCTAGAGCGTGTGAACGTTCCCAATTAAGGCTTCGTTTGAATGTATGTGTATCCAGTTCAATCCATATGTGTTGGAGTGGATTATAGTAAAATTTGAGATGAATACATACGCATTCAATCAAGGCCTAAGTCATGGGTCAACCCTAGCTTTTCACATGAAATTGTCCACTGCTATATGCTATAGGTCCTGGGTGAAGCCACGTGCAATAAGTTTTATTTGCATGCAGTCCTGAATAACTGGAACAGAAGGCCGGTGGCATATATATGTACATGATACATGCTAGCGTCGCGTTCCAGGATATATATAATACGGAGCTAGTACACGTAGGCAGATGATCTTGTGTCTAGAAAAATTGGAGAGGCGGTCCGTGGACTTATGGTATGGGTACGTATATAATACCTTGTGTAGCGACTAGCGAGTAGTAGCGTACAGTACTTCAAGATAAGATCGGAGAAGAGACCCGTACGTCCAAGCTACTAGCAGCCAGCCGCCTGCCGCCCACACCTCATCACTCATCGGATGCATGCTAATTGCTATGTGAACCCTGCAGCTGCAAGGGTTTTCTTGCCTACTGCCTACATACAGGATTTAAATTTCTTTTGCTACGTGTGAAGCACACGGAGAGGCCGGGCAATGCATGATGGATCCGTACGCACGACATACAGTGAAAATCACTGTATATCTGTATGTACGTAAATGTACCATGGACACCGACACGGCGACACGCAAACGTGTTTGAGGCAGCAGTGGCCATACGGATAGCTAGCATGCTGCATGCACACAGCGAATGGGCTCGCAACACGGCAACAGCATAATCAGTTAATCACTCGAGCAAAAGCCCACGAGATCACTGTGCATGCAGCATGCATCCTATATCAGAAATGCTATATAACACGTATATGTTTTAGTATAAAAAAAACACATGAATTTTTTTTCTCTCCCTCCCTCTCTCTTTTCAACTGTCTTCTCGGTCTATACGCGTATACGCGTGCACTCCCGTAGCGGCGTGACCAACTCGGCTCCCACGGAGGACCAGCGCGCCAGCCAGCCGAAGGACCGCCCGTCCTATACGCGTATACGCGTGCGGCAGGACGACCCCCTATTTGTCCTTTTGTCCTTGCATAGAAAAAAATTTGTTTTTGTGATATTTGGATATGTGAATCTGTGATCTTGTGATTTGTGATTGTTTGGAGGTAGAAGAAGACTGGAGATAGAAGGAGGATGGAGGATGTTGGATCTTAATTCTATGGTACAAAAAAATTCATGTGTTGAAACTGCATAAAACATATGGTTGTGTGGTACACATACTCTCGTATATACTCCTACTATAGCACAGGTACAGTCGTACAGATTCGATCGTGGCCTCGGCCGGGTCCCATAAAGATCTCGGTCGAGACCATGCATGTGAACCAGCTGATATATTTGATTCTTCCAAAGGCATATGGTTTTATTACGCACGGTAAACCGGCCTGTGCCAACATATGGTTGTTCTAGCAGCTACAGCCGAAGTACGTAGTAGTACGTTGACTGCTCGGAGATTGTCCATTTGCATTGCCACGAACCCACGATTGAGGTAGTGCTGGTGAGATTTGGAGGCAATCAGTCATTTCATATGTACTGCTGGGGCCTGTTCTAATGCATTGTATCGGCATGCACATTATATATTGTACGAGTAATTGGCTCGATTGGTGTAAAGAAACAATACACCACGCAATACAGTGCATTGTATGTAGCATGCAGTTGTTTATACCCATATTTATGTTTAATTTTATCCTAGTGACACGGCAGTAGCTAGCAATTAAAAGAAATCAAGTTATTCGGAGCCAAAATAAGCAAAAAATTCGATGGGAACCATTTTTATGGAGCAACTGTAGACACTCACCGTGGAATCACAACACGTGTTCACGTGTACATGCATGCATCCAACACAAGATGAGACTCTTGTTTAAATTGAAGATGAATATAACTAGAAAGAAAAACTACAACTCTTTCTCATGCGTTGAATGCATATACATGGACACTCGCAGGTGTCCATGGTTACTCCACAAGAACCGTCTACTTATTTTTTTTCTCTCATTATAAGCCGACCGGTCGACGCAGACGTGTATATGTTTGAACGATTCACAAGACGCCACGTCACTAGCGTGATCGGGCGACCGGGGATCACGTACTCCTCCTGTGCATGCATAGTGGTGACTAGCAAGCTTGCTTCCAAATAAAGAGAAAAGGACGCCCGAAAAGACGGCACAACTAATTCTGTTTGGGGTGGGGGCATGGGCGACGACGCATGGGACGCGCGCGCGCGCGTACGTACACTCTTATCAGTTCTTTTGAGTGGCTGATCTCGATCGATCGAGCCGGCAGCGCCCATGATTGATCTTATCATGTTCTCATCATCACATCACATGCATGCAGTAACACCAAGCGAGCGAGCACCGACTGGTTGTGGTCCTAGATTTGCTGTTGATAAACAAGCACCTAGCACGTACGATTTCCCGTCACGTTTCCAATCCATGCAACAAACTGCTTGCATTTCAGTGACTTCTGGCTTTTGCCAGAGTGACGACTGACGAGAGCATTGTCGGGTGTTGCTGGGCAAACGTCCAATATTTAGCTAGTACATGTAAGCCCCAAAGGACAGTGAGGTCTATTTGCTTACAACAGCAAAGGTAATTTTATCTCCTACGTACTTGCATGGAGTGAACTCTGTATGTACGGCTTGGAGTCTTTGGAAGTCGGACGGCTTCCCTCATCTCCTTTATATCATATTTTCAAGAATCAAGATCGTCAAATACACATGGATGCAATGGTCGTCCCAACTCTCCAACTACAGGGGTTTGTTGCCGAGGAATCTTATTATATATATATATATATATATATATATATATATATATATATATATATATATATATATATATATATATATATATATATATATATATATATATATATATATACACACACTATCATGTAGCTGGCTACAAAATAGCTTATTCTGTAGCCACTTTGAGTTACGATAATTACTGTGTTAATTTATGAGATTATAGTAACTCCTTACTAAGTGGTTTACTATAACGTTATGGTAAATATCCCCATGTGTTATAGTAACCCAACTATCATAAATATGTATTGATATTATCGTAAATTAGTATATAAAATTATCGTAAACAGAGGTGGCTACAGGAATAACTTATTTTGTAGCCGGCTACTGAATAGCCTCTCCATATAATATATATATATATATATATATATATATATATATATATATATATATATATATATATATATATATATATATATATATATAAACGATAGACGGCTTGAGAGTTGGCTAGGCCGATTCTAGCCCACCTTCGATCAGTTTGCAATCCCAGCATTCTAGCTCTTTTTTATGTGTGAGTGTGTGATCGATTTCACATCAACAATATATATATATATATATATATATATATATATATATATATATATATATACACACACACACACGAGTGATGTCTCTTGAAACTTGAAACTCCACACAATCAAGAGAGATCTTGTCGAGGTGTGCGGCGGTCATGGGCTACCCTAGCTTGTCGGACCGCTCTAGAGCTTTGCCATCGTTGGACCGCCAAACATCAGCAACAAGGAAGAACGAGAAGTAATAACAGATATAGGGAGAGGCTATTCAGTAGCCGGCTACAAAATAAGTTATTCTGTAGCCACCTCTATTTACGATAATTTTATATACTAATTTACGATAATGTCAATACATATTTACGATAGTTGGGTTACTATAACACATGGGGATATTTATCATAACGTTATAGTAAACCACTTAGGAAGGAGTTACTATAATCTCGTAAATTAACATAGTAATTATCGTAACTCAAAGTGGCTACAGAATAAGTTATTTTGTAGCCAGCTACAGGATAGTATATATATAGGGTAAGGCTATTCTGCAGCTGGCCATAAAATAACTTATTCTATAGCCACCTTGATTTACGACAATGTTTGTACCAATTTACGATAACATGAATATACATTTATTATACTCGTGTTATTATAACTCACGGTGATATTTACCATAATGTTATAGTAAATCACTTACTGTAATGTTGTAAATTAGAATAGTAATTATCGTAACTCAAAGTAACTACAGAATAGGTTATTCTATGGCCAGCTGCAGAACAGTATATATATATATATATATATATATATATATATATATATATATATATATATATATATATATATATATATATATATATATATATATATATATATATATATAGTTGATAGGGATAGCTATGGAAGTTTGGGTGAAGTACCATTCATATTAGAGGTTTTGTTGCTTTAAATATTTAGAGACTAATTCACCCCATCTTGATCTGTTCAATCCTTTTAGTAGAGTGCCATGGCAACAAACCGAAACTTCAAAATGCAGGAAGGAGAGAAATAGAGATCACATGAACTATAAAGATGGTGGTGGCTAGGTCCAATTAAGGTAATCCATTTAGAGCTTCGAGGTATGTCGCCATTAGACAAGCTAGTCTCAATGGGAGTTTCATGTCACTGCTTCGAAGACTCTCAGGTGTTGGAAACCGTCACTAGTACAGAAACAAGCCGTACTCCCGGTTGGGAAACCCCTTCAGTCCCAGTTTTCCAACTGGGAGCACGAATCCGGGACTAAAGGGCCCTTCCTTTAGTCCCGGTTTCTCGCCCGGGACTAAAGGTCCACCTTTAATCCCGATTGGTAATACCAACCGGGGCTAAAGAGGCCTCCCGGCCTGGCCACGTGAGCCGGCCTTACCAACTGGGACTAAAGATTTTCTTTTTTTTTTTTTTTTTTTGTTTCTATTTTCAATTGATGATTCGTTTTGGTTTTCGAATAGGTTTTCGAATACGCATTCTACGCTGCTAATAATATACGTATTCTACATGTTTATAATGTTCGAACATTTTGTACAAACTAAAGTATGGAACTAACGTATATATTACATGCATATACATATATTGTACGTTATTTTATGTACATATATATATATATATTACAAATAAAGCTTGCATTGTATATTCTATCATATCCTTGGGATAACAAATTCACTCCATGTGGTTTGGCTTCCATGTTTCATTCATGTCATTGTAGAACTCGTCGGCGGGGTTTAAGATCTGGTCATTAAGAAATCCTGCTATGGTCTCTTAAATTGCTTTCAGTTGGTCATGTCGTATGACTTTTTTCTTCAACCATAGAGTCTTCAATAAAAGTTAAAGAAAAAGTATTAATATATATATATGTGTGTTGGTCACGTGATTACTTATATATATGAGCAATAAAAGAAATTGTGAATATATGAATATATTTATATAACGTACTTTGAGGATCTCTTCAGGAGTTTTTTTAGTACGCCATGATGAACTCGTAAACATAGTATCCGCAGTAGTTGGTCCCCTGTTCTTGCTTCGGAACCCACTTTTACGAGAAAAAAGATCCGATGAATTGAAAGCATGCATGGTGTTAATTGAATTATATATATATATATATATATATATATATATATATATATATATATATATATATATATATATATATATATATATATATATGTAGCTAGTACTTACTTTGTGTGCGATTACATCCAGTGGCGCTTTGCAATGTTTCATGTGGTGTTTCTCAATGAAACTTTTCCAAACACTGCGCCCAATAAAAAAAAAAATTAATTTGGCCTTTAATAATTATTGCAGTTAAAAGATCGGGGTATATATAGTTGCTAGAGACACCAAATTACCCTTGGATAATATCTATCATGTCTTGGTACTCTGTTTGCTTTTTTTAACGAGTCTAAGATGCTCAACTGACTATTGGCCATATCGATGACCATCAATATCCAGTGATTGCTGCATATGTTTTTATACACAAATATGATCGACATTAACTAGAGTAAACATATATATATGGGAGATAGCTTAGCTAGAAAGCAAATAATTGAACAAATCTCCATATGATCGACATTAATTATTTAACACTCACTTGAAGTTGTAGGGGAAGAGTATGTCCTTGTTTTGTTGGTTCACTAAGAACCTCATGATATTTTTCTGGAGTTCAGCTTTCCATTGAGACGGGGGATTATGGTGTTTGAATAAGACATTTGGATCAACGAAACCAACATCATTATCCTTTCTCTTTCTGAGTTCTGTCATCTCATATCTGCATATATAAAAATATAGTGTGAGGATATATAATTTATATATATACATGTAGCTTTATATATATACACTTTAATAGTAGAAAATAATCACACTTACAGACAATAGTAGCTAATGAGACTTTTGTCGAGAGAGTCCAGGTGGCATAGTTGGTGTAATTCTAAAAACTCGACATATATAACGTCATCGCCACGGAAGTAATGTTGGTTTCTAACTCTGACAGAAACAAAGGTCTCTCCCCGTTCACACGCCGCCATGTACCACTTGTTTAGCAGGTACATTTGCGTTCCCAGTTCACCTAAGGCCTCAAGGTTGTATAGACTCTTTTCATGTTCAAATTTCTTCCAAGGATCCACTTTCGGAGCAGATGGTCCTTCAGCGAGAACTTGGGCAAGGTCCAAACCAGTATCCTCATAAAACCGAATCAGGTCCTCAAAATCGACGTCCAGTAAGTCTAAGTTTGAACCATATTCATTACGAATGATAAGAGGGGGGACTGATTGTTACGATTGTTGTCCGAGTTGTGCAACACCTTTCCCTGCTCTAGTCTTTTTCTGCGCCGCCTCAAATGACTTGGTGAGAGAGCGGTCGTAGTCCGATTTTGGCAGGGTCTTTTGAGATTCCCGCTTTTTCTGGTCCACCTTCTTTCTTAGAAGATCTAGAGGTAGGTAGAAGTACGGTTTCTCCGGGTTCTCCCTCGCTTCTCGTTGCTTTCTTACTTTTTCGAATAAACTGTTCACATCTTTTTGTACTGCAACATTTAATTCCTTTTCACTTTTCTCGTAAGACAGTTTTTGGGGAATAACTGGATTAGAGGAGGCTTTCTTTTTTGCCGGCTGGTGGGCCAACGGCTTCGTTTGCGGGGCGGATCTCTTAGGAGATGGCTGCTTCTTAGTCATCAAGGGAGGCGGGGCAGCCGTTGGAGACCTCCTTGGTGGCGTTGGAGACCTCCTTGAAGGTGGCGGCGGTGGCGGCGTTGCATAATCATTGACCGGAGCACTATGATGATCTAGAGATTGAATAATTGGACTTAGGTTGACGGAGGTCCTGCTATGTGAGTACAAAAAAGAATAATTAGGTATAAGAAATTGTTATTATTAATCATGCATGTCAATAGAAAATTAGTGAAAAAATTGTTTCGTTCACTTTTGTCCGCACCTATTGTCTGGCAGTTGAGGAAGCGGCGGTGGACTAGAAACCCCAAGAATAATGATGTAGCGCTTGCGCCATAGTATGAATGTATTCTCTGCTTCTCCTAGAGTCTTCTCCCCATCACCTCCTGAAATGTCAAGAGCCCGATCATTAAAACCTTTGTTAACTCTATTCCCTAAGACGCTAACATATCCAGGTGGTATTATTGCCTTATGGATTCTTGGTGTCTTGGTAGGATCTGGAGGAGAAAAAACACCGAGAGCCACCATGATTGTGGCATTCCCTTTTGGAATATGTAGCTCACATGATGTAAACGGTGCAGTGATGTCATCCATGGGGAAACGTAGCATTGCGTCATCTTGATTTGGCAACTCCGTGGAAGCGCAGCTGCTTTTCAACTGATAGGGGGGCTAATATTAATGTTGATTCTTGGATCTGATGCCTGTCTTTGAGCACTCATTGCTATTTGCACTTGCTTTATGATTTTCTCCTGCATTCTAGCTTGCATGTCTTTTTCGTGCTCCTATGCTTGAAGCAACGCATCCCGTGACTCACGAACATATAATCCTCCAACCTGCTGATCCGCGCTGCTTCCTCATCCTTCCTTCTCTGCCAGCTTCTGTAGGTATCTCTGTCGTTAGGGAAACCATGCTCCCAAGAAATGTTCCGTCATAAACCTCTCGTTCAACCACTGTGTTCAGGAGTCCCGATGACATACGTCAGTTCATCCTTCTCTCTATTGGGCCTGAACGCACCAATAGCTTTAGCTTGTAGAGCATAAGAAAATCTTTGTGTTGCTCTTTCGAGTTTTGGGTCATGAACCAGCTTCCCGGTCTCTAGGTCCAGTCTTTCCCCATGAGCGAAAAACCAATTCTTCGCGCGTTTGGGCCAATTGAGTGATTTTGGTGTAATACCCTTGGCAAGAATGTCCACTTCCATTTTCCCCACTTGGGAATGGCAGTCACGTAGCCACCTGATCCCATGCCATGGTGGTATACCTTCTGTCGGGCATTCTCTTGGTTTCTTCTCACCCGTTCCTCACCCTCTTCCGATGTCTTGTACTCCCTCCGTCCGTGTATACAAGGCGCAACCACTTTTGTTTCAAGTCCGGGAATACAGGGCGGCGGCCTCGGCTGCTGTTCACGTGTGCATGCAAACATTTAGTGCTACGTCGCTCGTCTCCTTGGCTCCCACGCTGCATGCAGCTGACCGTTACTCACCGCTAGCAGCGCATGCGAGCGAGACTAGTACTCCTATACGAAAGCAGTATAAGTTCTCATAATGCATCCTCTTTTCTCAAGTGGTCATTTTTTTCACTGCATGAGTAAGCAGCATCTTCTCTAGTGAGACTATTGCATAATCCAACTTGCGTGCTTGTGCCTTAGCTCACTTACAACATTTTTGTGCAGCGACGAAGATGGCAGAGGTGACTGGAGATGCTGAGGCTGCAGGGGCGCAAGCAAGGCAGCAGTTCGCCCGTGCTCGGCGCATGCGTCGTAGGGCACAGAAGGAGCTCGGCCATGCTCGAGTGCTCCATGTCTGCGCCACACGCATACGACGGCAAGCGCAAGTCGAGCTTGGCCGCGCCCGAGCCCTCCGTCGCCGTCAGCAAGTGGAGCTCCGCCGTGCGGGAGTTCTGTCGAACACTGGCAGATCTTGGCCGCGCCTGAGCGCTCCGTCTCCGTCAGCAAGTGAAGCGGCAGGTGACGACCATGGCACCGACTCGGACAACATTCGGTACGTTCCAGACTCACTGGCCGGCGACACCATTGTTCCAGATTCTTTCGAGGACGAGGAGGAAGAAGCTAGAATTGCTGCACATCTTGCTGCTGAAGCAGAAAAAGATGAGAAAGCTCTTGCGATTGTCCGTCCAATGATGTTTAAAATCATCTTCCCTAATTTTCCTGAACTACACAAGTGATGTGAAACGAGCAATGTTGTACTCTTGCTTTTTTTATCTAACCGGTTACATGCAGTAGGAGTACATTTTTGTGAAACACTAAGGCACTAGCACTAAGCTATGCAGCGATGAAATTCACTGCATCTTGGTAAATTTCCTTATCTACTTGTAGCCTTACTGGAAGTTGATGAATTCTCTCTAATGTTCCCTTCTTCATATGAGGGATAGCATAATGTTGCCCTCCTTTTGCACGTGTAATCTCTATCATGCAACCCTGCAATGTTAGGAACACACGGTTTGACCTGTCTACTGGAAATTCTAAGTACGCTTTGGTCACATTCGACTCGATGTCTTGGATGGTTGATGGAGATGACTTTTCAAACAAAGCCTGCAGAGCTGCAAAAAAACCCAGATCCAAAACATTTAGATCCGGGGAGTTGGGTGGCTGGCACATTAGCCGTATATTCCACCCATCTGCTTGTGCAGCTTGACAAAAAACTGGATCGTCAACTGCAATATGCGTCCTTGCGTTATCTTGTTGGACGAATATAGGACGTCCTCGTTCTTCAGCTGGCCATTTTTCTTTGATGGCTGGCAAGACCTTGTCAACGAGAAAGGTACGAATAGTATCTCTCGTGACCGATGTCATGGCCTTGAGCTGCAGGGTTCCTGTACATGCATACAACCAAGATTAGTAGAGTAATCCTAATTTAAGTAATCCAAATTTAAGTAAAATTAAACAGCTTTACCCTTAGGCCTATTCGGACTTTTCCTCTTGGCTGGCTCCAAGTAGGTGAAGGGAAAAATCCCTATTTTTCCATCAAATGTGCATATGCCGTTCTCAAATCTTGGGCGGGCTTTTACGCCTAAAAACATCACTTTTTCAATGAAATTTTTGCTCTTGACATGTCTTCGAGGGATCTCTTCCCCAGGCGCCAAGTAATAATTTTGGTTTTTCTTTGTCCTATAGAACCATTTCTCATCTATGTAAATGACATTGTACAAAGATTTGAAGGTTGGATCGTCTGGTATGCTTTGACTATCAAGCATATTTAAGCAAAAACGCACACGTTCTTTCATGTTTTGTTCTGTTAAGGTGAACTTTATGGCATTTGTATGACGCCTAAACTTTCCTTCTTTGAGCCGGTCATGCAATGTGCTTTTAGGCATTTTCAAGGCGTTGGCTAGGTCTCGGACAGTATGACGCTCTCTAAGCGGCACATCTTTTATGGCATCTGGGTTAAATGGTTTTTTTTTTCTACCACAAATTTTTTTTTGTTGTTTTCGAAAGCTAAAATACCACCACCAGTTTGTCCATCTCGCCATACGCGCTGGACAACTCTCACCGGAATCCCCGTATCAGCAGCAACAGACTTCGTTACTCCCTCCTTCATCATGCCTGGAGCAGATCTTTCTAAGCACATGGCATAGATGACCTTTTTTATATCAGGAGGGTAGTGCCTCCTCCTCCTGATATTGGTAGGAGTACCTACACACAAAAATAAAATCATGCCCGTGTCAAACAGCCGTACGTACATGAGACATGCAGCAACAAAAATAAATGAAAAAAATCAGCTTCGTCGGGTACTAACCTAAGTCGAGTGCCACAAAATCAGCTTCATCGGCAGCGGCGTCGTTTTGGTCCATGGCATGCCCACCGTCGTCCGTTTCTTCAGCGTGGTCCACAGCGTGTACACCGGCGTCTCCTTCTCCAGGTTCAGGTTGAGCCACGGCGTCCCCTTCGGCTCCAGCTTCATGCATGCCATCAGCTGCGTCGTTGTCGGTCTCTTCGTCGTCGCCATCACCTGCAATGCCGCTAAACCATTAGATTCCGAAAGGCGCCGAAGAATAAAAATGGGAACAAGAGGAATGAGTACCTTCATTGCCAGGTTCCCAAACGAAATCGTAGTCCAAATCAAGTACGCCTCCTTCAAATTCTTCAATTTCATCCCAATCTATAGGCTGATTCAGATCTAGACCGGACATTATGAGTAGAGGGAAGGTTAGAGGAGTAAGATGTGGTGTCCACTGTGAATAAGCGTTCCCCATATTTATAGGAGGAATACCGGAGGCACACAGGCCGTGGCGCCACATGAAAAAATTCCAGTCAGGCGCCAAGGTTCAAAACAGGCATGCGCCAACGAAAAATTTCAGAAGCGAGAGAAATTAGCGCGCCAGGGGAACAAAATTCATCTGCATGTGCAGCACGGGGCAAGTGAAAAGTCCCAGCCGTTGGTTTGGCGCGCTGTTCACGCGCGCATGCAAACATTTAGTGCTACGTCGCTCGTCTCCTGGGCTCCCACGCTGCATGCAGCTGACCGTTACATGCGTTTATTGGTCTTTGTGAAAATGGAGTTGCGCCTTGTATACACGGACAGAGGGAGTACTGTACAAAATCATTTCAGTAGGGCCTCAACTTCGCGAGCGGGCCCCTAGTATTGAAATTAGGCGTTAGGTTCTTCTTGACGTATTTCGTGTATAGGGATTTCTTCCAATTCTGGAATTGTGTGGCCATCTTCTTCATAGTTCACTTTCGAACTAGCTGCTTCAATTCATCATCGTTGATATCATCATAATCATTCGCTTGCAACGTGAAATATTGAAGGATATCATCTCAAATTAAATTCTTATCAAGATCAGAGACAAAACTAACATGAGGCTCGTTGATCTTTTGCTTCCATTCACGGGCACTAATCGGAAGTCTGTCCCTTATAAAGTACCCACAGTGTTGCACGAATTTTCTTGCATATGGACTAAGTGGTTCGCCTATCTCGATATTGAATTCCGATATTATGTAGCGCCCCTCCAATGGCTTTTTCGGGTCTCGAATATTTTTGTTTTTCGCCGTTGTGGTCGTTGATCCAGAGGGCTACGTATAAAAAAAGAATAAATAAATATCATGTGTACACATAATAGATGATAGATATTCAAATATATATATATATGTTAACACTGGATTTTGGTCAATTCTGGAAGATGACAGGTGGACCCACATGCAGGAAGAAGAGTGTTCGGCAAACAACGCAAGCGGTCGGCTAAATGCTTGTGCGGTCGGTTATTCTGGAAGGCGGTAACTCCATTCGGGAAAGCGTAAGATGGCAAGCAAGCCGATCGAAAAGATGAAAGTTGTAATAATAAAGGACTCGAGAGTTTGGGGCAAGGAATCGTAGTTTCCAAGTTTATTTAAGAGTTCCTTTGTAAATCGTAGTCTTTAGGACTCGTGTTTTCGCCTAGGGTATAAATATTGACCCTCGACCATTGTAATAGGCGTTCACAACCAAATCAATACAACCGCCCCGTGCAACTTTCGAGTCCTTTTGTCGTGGTCGCCGAGTTCTTCGAGAGGAGTCATCGATCCGTCGACCTCCGTAAGTTCCGGCAACCTTGTTATCATGTTTAGTATCATGCGGTGGATTTAGACGTGACGCAAGTAGTCTTGTTTGTTTTCAATGATCGTATGCGGCGGATCTTTGCTTGACAATCAAGAAGTCTTTGCTTATACTTTGTTTATGAGTAGATACCGTATGCGGCAAAGCGCTTGCTCAATATGCTTAGTGGAAGCAAGATGCTTATCGGCTCTATTAGATTACGGCAAAATCTAAATAGATTCATCAAGTTATCCTGTGTTGCATGTTTTAAATATTTTATATATTTGTAACACACTTTTGCCCAATCTAGATTGATATTGTTCGCCCTCTTCTATGGTTTTATTCGAGCTTCAATGATCATTACTTTCATAATACCTTTGCAAATAGATAACATGCTTGTAATGGCTGAATTATTTTAATCTAGATTGTCACATGTTGTGGGTTCATGTATGTTAATCACGCTTAAGTTTTTGACGAAATTAGGTGTCGTATGCGCGCATTTGTGTTTTAGATTGGCTTAATCGTGTTTATCTACACGCTCCTTCTTCATGGACCCCAACTCGGCCGGATTGTCGAGCTTGGATATGCATTAACGCATAATCAATTTCACTTGTTCAAACATGTCTTCCCATGCATATGCATTCGCAATCGAGATCTTTACGTATGTCCATCCTACGATTAGTCAATGATTTATAAACTTATTGGCGCATGACTTCCTATAGTCGTATGTGTCGTTGTAAGTGGCTTCGTGGTCGTATATACGGAATCGCTCGGTCTCACCCGACATGTTCCGGTTTGACATTTAACTGCTTTTATCCCTTGTCGCTTTTTCGTGTCAAACCGACCGCACGCTCGGATCACGAAGCACCCGGCACCCGATTGAAGCTACGCTTTTTTGCTTGTTTGTAGCGCACAAAAGGCGTCACATTTTGTGTCAACACACTTTTGGCACGCTTTCGGTGGGACAATCTGCTAGTTCAAGATGGCATCCGAGATCAACAATGATCATGTTCGATGTAAGCATGGCGTAATTGCGAGATAATTACAAGGATTTAGTGCTACAAGCGTGTGAGCAATACCAACGGAAGTGCTTGATGTCTTTTTCCAAAACAAGAGCAATAAAGTATTTCAAAAGCAAATCAATGCCAAGGGTTCTTCTTCCGCATCAAACCGATTACATCAAGAGGAGGATGCTTAGAAGATGGCAGCCCCGGTTTATAAAGCTATGGGAGAAACCATGACAAACCATCACACAAATTTTTTCTCAATACCTTTCGGCAATCATGATCAAGACTTTTGGCCCAATGGTTGATAAATACTTCGAGGAAAATGTTGGACCACTTAGTGGGCCGACGCTTTTCAATGTTCCAAAGCATCAAGAGAAGCCTGTTGGAAAGGAAGTAGCGTCGCTTCAAATATAGGTGGATTGACTCACACCGAAAAGCAATCACATCCCACCTATGGCCGATGACATTTGGTACCACAGAGAAGTGCCACTTTCAGCTTATAGAGTTTCTCCCAAGATCAAATAGATTACGTAAGAATATGTATGGAGATGGATATCAAGAATTTACCGATTACGAGTATATCAATGCCGTACAAAAACCTGTGGTATAGAAGTGTTTCAGATTGCCTTCTCGGAGTGCAAGTACAAGGAAACCAGATCCGTGCATTGATGTTTTGATGCACAGGATGGCCGATATGATGCAAAATCAGTTCGCTTGAAGCCAAAGAATCAATCCTATTCATACAAATCTCCTTATCCGTAATGGTACAACAGAGTGGCATTGCCTCCAAGGGTGAAGCCTCCAACAGATTTGACCAAGTTTTCGGTCAAGATGATACTAGTACCATAGAGCACATCACCGGTACTTAATGCAACTTGAGAAGCCGCTTGGATGAAGCATGGAGGATTCGATATTTTCCTTTGTCTCTTACAGACCGGCTTTCACATGGTTCACGCCTCTACCAAATCATTCCATTGGTACGTGGGCGTAACTAGAGCGTAAGTTTCATTCATATTTCTATACGGGTACCAATGAGAAGAAATTGGTTGATCTCATGAGTCCGAGGATGAGAACAAATGAAACACCATTGGAGTATCTTCGCAGATTTAGGGAGACCAAGAATATGTGTTATTCTCTAAATTTACCAGATGATCAACTACCCGAATTGCTATAGTAGGAATGTTGCCGAATATCGTGGGAGAAGTTGTTCGGTTTAGAGTTTGATGATCTTGGTCAACTTGCACAAATATTTAGCGCCTATGAGTAATCAAGCCCAAGGATTCGTGAGAGATAATCGCTTTCGTAAGAACAATGCCACTAATGAGGTGTATCATGGCTTTCTGGACGAAGCGACTGAGTATATTGATGAGGATGAGATAGCTGCAACTGAGTTAAATTGGGACAAGGAACCCACTCAAGTTAGTCAACGCTGGTTGAAACAACAAAAGGGAACCTATGATTTTGATGTTACTAAGGCGCATGACTTTTTGCATTGTTGATAAAGGAAGGACGCATCAAGTTACCGTAAGGACATCCTATGTTACGTCCCCAAGGAGTGAAAGACAAAAATATTGTGGCTTTCATAACACTAATTCTCATTCTATTAATGATTGCCGAGTGTTCGTAATGCGAATCCGTAAAGCTATCCAAGAGGGACATTTGAGGTTTGATGGCAAGATGAAAATTGATGATCACCTTTTCCACAAAATATGATTTCTTTCTCTCGTGAATGTGGTATCCGCCAATGATCTCAAAGGTAAAGGCAAGGTGAAAGTGTTGACTTCGATAGAGCAAAGGAGAGTGGTGCTTTGTTGACCCGGATCGGCAAATCACCAAGAGAGAGTCAGCAAGATCGAGTTCGGTTTCGTAATAGCCGAACCGAGAAAGGTCAAACTTCCAAACCCGTAGTTACATCACGATTTTTGCTAAACAAGTGGCGTAGAGAACAAGAGAAGGAATACTCATAAGAAACAATGGTTTATGGAAGAATGCCGGAGGTATGAGGAAGAAGTATACCAAGGGAGCAAGAAGAATACATGATGTAACGTAACAGCAGCAGCCTCATTGGGGTTGTTCGTTCTTTAGGCATTGTTGGAATGAAGGTTTGAGGTTGCCTCGCAAGAAATAATTGTCCGGAGTGTAGTGCTCAAGATCTCGAGTATAGGCAATCTCGAGTCAACCGCCGTCCCGCCTATGAAAGACTTGGAACGAAGATTCTCAAGATGATCGGCGCTTAAAAAATAGGTGGCTTTGAGAATCAAAGAAAGGAAAAGAGTTGCGTGTTCAAAGTTGATTCATGATAGAGTGCATAATGAAGAAGTCCGACTTTTGTAAATACGTATGGCAAAAGGACAATGGTGTCCTCCGTGCCTAAGGAAAAGCCGTAAAAGAAGAGTACAACGATTGAGGAATAGGAGTTGGAACAAGAAGTTGCCAAACAAAGCAAATTTACGTCCTAAAAGAAGCCTCGATGGATGTGGTCCTTCGCTAATGCTTGCATGGCTTTCTTCCTCCCATCGTAGTTTATAGCTCCCGAAAGCCAAGATTTCCAAGAAGAGGTGTACTCGATTTTGATGAAAGTGAATGTCGATTTGATGGCTCACTTGTATTAACACAAAGAAAATTTTTTTGATAAACCAATCAAGAATCGCCACTTGAGGCCACTCTATTTAAAGGGATATGTCAATGGCAAGCCTTTAACTAAGATGTTTGTCGATGGAGGGGCTGCTATCAATATCATGCCTTATACTACCTTCGTGAAACTTGGGATGACTAATGAAGAATTACCAAAACCCACATGGTGCTTAGGGATTTTGTCAGGCAATCCTTCCGATACCCGAGGTGCTATCCATGTCGAAATGACTATTGGGTCAAAAACTCGATTACTACCTTTTTGTCATTGATGGCAAGGGGGCATATAGTCTACTCTTGGGCGTAGATTGATCCATGCTAATTGTTGCATTCCTTCAACTATGCATCAAATTCTCATTCAATGGGTTGAGATGATGTTGAAGTTGTACATGCCGATAATTCGGTAAGTGTTGCTGCCACGGAATCTACCTATTGGGAATATGAGGGCGTCGATTGTTTCTCCGAAAAGTGTGGAAAGAAGGTCCTGTAAATGTTTTTAGCGAAGGCCAACAAATTGATCCAAGCAAATGGCTCTCATAGCAATTTTTAATGGGAAATCCCGTCGATGGCAACAAAGGAAAGTTAAAGCGTGGTTTTATGTCACCGATAAGTTGGAGAAATCAATGTTGGTGATGGTTCTAAGCCAAGGCCGATGTATATTAGTGCAAAGTTAGACCCGTAATATAAGTCAAAGTTGATAGATTTGTTGAAAGAGTTTAAAGACCTGCTTGCTTGGGATTACACGGAAATGCCCGGATTGGATCGTTCCATTGTTGAGCATCGATTACCCATTAAACCTGGTTTCGTCCTTATAAACAACCTCCAAGGAAGATATACAAAGAGGAGGTATTGGCCGATGTGAAGAAGGAGGTTGAAAGGTTAATAGAAGCAAACTTTATTCGGCCATGCAAGTATGCAGAGTGGATTTCAAATATAGTACCGATATAAGAAAATGGAAAATGAGAGTTTGCATAGATTTTAGAAATCTTAATAAGGCTACTCCCATGGATGGTTACCCAATGCCGCTTGCCGATTTATCGGTAGATGATGCGGCAAAGAAAGTTATGAAGTCATTAGTTTTATGGATGGTAATGCCGGCTATAACCAAATTTTTATGGTGATAGAAGATATTTCAAAAACATCTTTTCGATGTCCCGGTCATATTGGTTTGTTCAATGGATAGTCATGACGCTTAAGTTAAAGAATGTCGGTGCAACTTATCGTAGAGCTATGAATTATATTTTTCACGAGTTGATCGGCAAGATTGTAGAAATCTACATCGATGATGTAGTAGTCAAGTCTAGAAATCATGAAAGACATTTAGCCGATTTAAGAAAGACTCGAGTGCACAAGAAAGCATGGCTTGAAGATGAATCCAAACAAATGTGCCTTTGGAGTTTCGGGTGGTGAGTTTTTGGGATTTTTAGTTCATAAAGGAGGAATTGAAGTTGGGAAAAGAGCATGGAAGCAATAGACAAAGTTGTGCCGCCAACTAATCTCACTGCATTGCAATCATTGTTAGGCAAAATCAACTTTGTAAGAAGATTCATATCCAATTTATCGAAAGAGTTTTACCCTTTTCCCTTTATTGAAGCTCAAGAAAGATCAAAAATTTGTATGGGGTGACATACAACAAAAAGGCTTTTTGATGAGATCAAACAATATATGAAAGCACCACTTGTGGCCGGTACCTCCACAACTTGAAAAGCCTTTTGTTGTATGTGGCGGCCGATAGCCTAACGATAGGATCGGCCCTTATGCAAGAGTTTGAAGGAAAAGAAAGAGTCATAGCTTATTTTAGCCGAAAAGTCATTAGACCTTAAACAAGGTATTCGCCACAGAGAAACTTTGCTTGTGTGTATATTACTCCTGCATCAAATCACGGCACTATTTGTTGAATTCAATGCGTGGTGGTTTCTAGTTTTGATGTAATCAAACATATGTTATCAATGCCGATTTTGAATGGAAGAATTGGCAAATGGATTTTAGCATTGTCGAATTTAATTTAAGGTATGAATCGGCAAAGGCGGTAAAGGGTCAAATTATTGCTGATTTTATTACCCAACATCGGGATCTTTCTGCTTGAGGCGATAAACATTGTGCCTTGGGCCTTGTTCTTCGATGGATCATCTTGCAACAAAGGTGGTGGTGCTGGTATTCTTTTGATTTCCCCACAAGGAAAAGCTTTTGAGTATGCAAATCCCTATTGAATTTCATGTTACTAACAATCAAGGTAGTATGAAGCATTGCTTAGAGGGCTTCACTTTCTTATAGAAGTAAAAGCCGCTGTCATGAAATCTTTGGGGATTCTCGAGTTGGTGATTAATCAACTAAATGGTCAAGATGAATGCAAGAATAATGTGTTAAGAGAATATTATGAGGAGTGTAGAGAACTTTTGAAGAATTTTCCGATAGTAACCTTGCATCATATCCCTAGAGAGTACAATGAAGAAGCAAATAAGTTAGCTCAAGTCGCTCGGATATCGAGAGAATCGGGAAGTTTTTACTATAGAGGAAGATGTTTTAAATATCGATCCAAAGAGATGGTGATTGGAGATACGGTTACCAATTATCCTAAAAATCCATCTCAAAGGGTTTCCGAAAACTTAGGTACAAAGCTCTCAAGTTTGTGTTTCTTGATGATCGCTTATATTACAAGTCCATCGATGGAGTATTGCTCAAATGCTTGAGTCGAAGAGGCCAAGAAAGTGATGTATGAGGTTCACGAAGGGTTGTGTGGTGCATCACCACCTTTTATCGGATGAAGTGGATAATTAGGAGAACTGGTTATTTTTGGCCAACTATGTTGGAAGATTGTTTTGAATATTACAAAGGGTGTCACAATTGTCGAAATTCGCAATATTCAAAAGTTCCAAATATTCGCTATGAATCCTATAATCAAGCCTTGGCCGCTCGTGAGGATGGGGTATAGATTTAATTGGTCGATCAATCCTCCTTCTAGTAAGGGACACAAATTTGTACTTTTGGCCACGGATTATTTCACCAAGTGGGTTGAGGCTATCCTTTGAAGAAAGTAACGCCGTAAAATATGATCAGTTTTGTTAAGGAACATATAGTTCATGATTTGGGATTCTCGACTATAACAACCGATCGTGGGACTCAATTTACTTCTTCTTAATTTTGTGACTTTGCCAAAAGTATGGGGATTAAGTTATATAATTCTTCTCCTTATTATGCACAAGCTAATGGTCGTGCAGAGGCATCAAATAAGATTATGATTAAAATTATCCGTAGAAGAAGATTGATGAAAACCAAGGAAATGACACTTGGTTCTTAATGAAGCAATCGTGGGCTTACCGAATGGCTTGTCATGGATCCACTCAAACGCCTCCCTATGAACTGGTTTATGGGCATCATGTCAGCATTACCATGGGAGTTACGGTTAGATTCAAGGCGAATTGTGTTACGTAAAGAATTGGCAAAAGAAGATTATAAGAGTCTCGATGATGGATGAATTGGAAGATTTACATTTGATTCGCCTCAAGGCATTGGAAAATATTGAGAAAAATAAAATACGCGCTGCCGTGTATTATAACAAAAGGTTAGGGTCAAACAATTCGCAGAAGGAGATTTGGTTTGGAAAACTCAGATTGCCGGTTGGGACAAAAGATAGAGCGCTCGCAAAATGGTCTCCAAATTGGGAAGGTCCTTTCCGAATTGTAGAATGTGTGCCCGCAATGCATACATATTAAAGACTTTATTCGAGAAGAGTTTACCAGAGCTATTAATGGAAGATTTCTTAAGAAATACTACCCCAAAGGTTGTTGAGGTTGGTTCGTGAATATAGATCGTAAAAACCGATGTAGGAAAATCGCTTTTGGCCTAGAAGATCGGATACAGATTAAAAAATAGCCGATATTGTTCATATCGCTTTAGCCTAAAAAATCGATACGAGATTGAAATAGCCGATATCGCCTATATCGCTTTTAGCACAAAATAGCCGATGTAGTTTGCATCGCCTCTAGCACAAGAATGTTTATCCGAAATCGATGTTTTCAAATTTTTCCGGCAATCGCAATCGGGATTCTACCAAGAGAATCAAAGAAGTAAATGTCATTCCAAAGGATGAGATTATTTATAAAGTTCGTCCCTAATACAAACTACTCTTCAAATAACTTGTTGAGGACGGATTGGGGGTTTGTGATTTCGGCAAGGGCAAAGAAAGATGATCGTCGTGGGGCCTCCGTGACGCCATCGATGTCGCCAACTTCGCTCTGAAGCGCCTCCAACAAAGCCAACTGGGTTGGGAGGAGTAGTCTTCGTTGGTTTGGGAGGTCATTGCCGCCACCGAGAGAAGTGCCGAGGTGCACACCTTGGATGACGGCCGATCAATGCGGGCCGTCCACAAAGATCAAGGCGTGCCTCGATGTCTCCCTTGAGCATTCACCTTGTCGGCAATCTTGTTCGTTCGCCGCCTTCAAGCGGTCATTCTCCGCGAAAGAGTCAAGCGTAAAAGAAGAAATGGGTCGACAAGCAAAGGAAGTCGTGGTGACAAAACTAAAATGAAAATATCAAACCGGTGATGGCATCGCAGAATTGTTTCATTGGTTCTCCCATTCGGCTTGATCAATGCCGAACTTCTTGGAGACGCCGCCTAGCTCCTCCCGGCTTCGTCCCTCTCCTCGCGAAACTTGAGCGCCTCGTGAGAGTATGGATGGTGTGCGTCTCATTGCTCACGAACCCCAAGGATTGGAGTGGTAGGAGCTTGAGGAGTCGGAAGACCCGGAGGAGCCGGATGATGGAGTTCCTGCTGAGCCGCCACATCGGAGGAAGGAGATGGTATTGGCCGGAGCCGATGACCCTTATCCCGATGAATGAGAAAGAGGAAATCAAATTAAGAGATGAACAAGGAAGTTGCAAAGGGGGGCAAAAGTCAATCATACCCACGACGCCGGCAAATACGATGCCCCTGCTTCCTTCAAATTTTCCCTGGCTTGGGCAGACGCTTGCCACGGCTGCCACTGTTAATCATTTGCTTTGATGGAGGTTAGGGTTTCCTTCGAGTGAATCGGATGAAAGAAGTGGAAGAGACGGATGTGAGAACGCTGAGGCAAAGATAGTGATGAAGGCCAACGGAAAAGTCTATTTATAAGCCGGCGAGGATCGTGGCGAGTTCCACGGGTTGTGGGGCGAGAATCCGAACGGCGGAGTAGGTTTTCCCTTTTGATGGACCGTTATCGATCGGGCCAGCCCGAGTTAAGTCGAACGTCGCTTGAATATCTCCATGATTTATTGAAGCCAACATTGTTCGCTATACCTTCACAATATTTGGATTGGATTCGCTTCGGTTATCGGAAGAATGGAGACAATCGGCTATATTCTAATCGAGTAATTTAAGGAAAATGGCCGATTGCTTTTTTCCGAACGAATGAAAATAAGTGAACATAAAGTTGTTTAATCAAGGAAAAAGGGTATCACACTTAAAGTTTATTACAAGCCTCCATTTCTACTTTGTTCGTAAGATGATTGATTGCTTCGTGGCTTCATTCCCGATTCGCTAACATTATCTAGCACTTTTTGATCTTCATCTTCGTAACTCGGATGTCGGACAATTTATTTTTGATCTCGCTTCTTCTTTGATGGTCGAAGCTATCTTTAGTGAAGTTGCTTCTATGTTCTTCTCGCAGATTGGCTATGTGGGCCTGTGAGACCAATTTTGGCATTCGGCCTGCTAGTTGAGCTTCTAGTCCGATTTTTTCATCCTCCATGGATCTCGGCCAGCTCCAAGGTTGCCAAAGAATTTCTCGTAGTCCTGATATGAGAGTGAAGATCTTTAATCTCCAAATTTTTCAAAGATCTATCCTTCGCAAAGCGCCCTCAAGATATGTTCTTGGTTGCCCTTCTCACCATAGCAAAGTGATCATCAAGATGGGCCGCAGATTCTAGGGGAGCCTTGAGAGCGTATGGGATATCTTGATCAATGAGTTCAAGGAGGTCTTTTATCCGGTCTCGCATCCCGAACCAGACCGATGGTATCCTTATTCAAAGCAGAATAATCACTTCTTTTAGCCGAGCCTCGATTCTCCAAAGACAAAGTTTGATGAGAAGTGATCTCTTCACCTTTCTCAATAATGTAGTCCTCATAGAGAAGGAGTAGCCGGTGGTCGGTTTAGTGATGTTCTTCTAGACAAAGAGGAAGAAAGAAGGTGTTAGCCGATTGGGTAATTTTGCTAAAATATAGTATGAGACAAGGCATTACTGCTAATGATTGGTCATCGTGGATGGGTTATACCGCTTGGTCGGAGGACTTGATTGAAGATTCAGAGGAGACGGATCCGAGATTGATCAGAGAAGTTTCCTTGCCGCTTCATCTAAGATCTCATCTATTCTCGAGAAAAGTAAGTGATAATGAGCATAAGAGATAGATGTTGTTAAAGAGAAAGGAGAGGAGAATTGGTTGAGCAATGTTACCTATAGTCTCATCAGTTTATGAGCCTTTGAACCTTCACTTTTTCATGGGTCTCTCAAATTTCGCTATCATGGATTTCTTCATCTTCAGAGAAACTTCAGGGGTTGGTTCTACAAAGCGCCGAGGTATTACCCCCAGATGGGAATTTCGACTTGTGGCTGCAAAGTGGAAGAAATGAATGTAGAGATAGTCGCCTTCGCTAAATGAAATGGTTGACCTGATAAGAAAATGTAAGGTTCATGCCTTAAGGGATAATCTGGCTTTCTTGGTCCTTGGTTTCTTGGGTAAGAGAAAACTTTCGTGTGTTTTCCTTTTGCTTTTTCCTCCGGAAGATGCAAAGAAATTTGAAGTAGCAGGAGTTCTTATGAGTGCCTTTAGAGGTGCCGAATCCAAAGTTGCGTAAGTTTTCATGAATTCCTTTAAGTTTGGAGCATCAAACCCCGAGAGCAGTGTTTGGGACCAAATTGGATAGTACCGAATTGCTTTGGCAGGGGAAGTAAACTCAAGATCCTGTGCATAACCAGATGTTAAAGTAAGAAGTGGATTCAAGAATAAGAAATGATGGGCATAATGAAATTACCTCACCGTCAAGCAAAATCGGGTTGCAAGTTTTTGCATAAAGAATGAACTGCTATATTGAAGATATGAGCATGCCATTCTTGCCACCAAGAGACAAAGAGGGATGAGCAAAGATCTATTAGCCCAAATGGAGATGGTTCATATATTGGTAATTCCCATCCTAATTCAAAGACATTCTTGGCTTCCATTCCTTCATTATTGCTTCCTTGATTTTATGATTGTTGAGAAGAGGAATTTTGGGGGCGCTTGGCGCATCCTAATTGTCCGCTACCATGTTGGGATAATAGAACTCATAGGTGGATTGTACTAATCTCCCATGATGAAATTCGGCCGGCAAAGTGCAAGGTTTGATAAAGGAGTTGAAAATCTCTGGGATTCTTGGCCCGAACAACCAATTTCATAGCTAAACTTGCAGGGCAAAGTCGATCTTCATTTTCCTCAGTAAGGAAACCAGAGCACATTGTCAATCCTTTGAAAAATAGCTTGAAGAGATGACCAATGTCTATATCAATGCTTATAGATGCCACCGCTTCCCCCATAAGTCCGGATGCTTTAACCTTTATTGCATCGCCTTTCAAGATAGTTAATCGAGGGGAAGCTTAGGTTGAAGAGGCTCACAGGGGTTATCTGATGCATATATAGTTGGAGCCACATTTGAATTAGCCACCAGGACCATTCACATAAGAAATTTCTCCACCTTGGCACATCCTCAGGGTGATCTGATGCATCATATGATAAGTAGACCCTAAAAGATATTTGCCTAATGGGATCCGGGTGCTGCAGCTAAGTCTTCACCATTACCATGTGATTCGTGGTTGGTTCATTGGATTTTCCACAAAAATGAATCAGATAGCCACATATTCATGAAAGCTTTCAACTCTTTGTCGAGACGGCGCCAGATGCATTCATGTAATTCAATATGTTTGACCCATCCACATCCGTAACTAACGGCTCTTTGATTACTCTTGCTCTTGTACTTATAAGGATATACCGGCAATGACACATTCAAACCAGTCATCATGTATACGCTCGGCTAGAGTGATGGTCATAATACCATGGTCAAGATAAAGGCATTGGTAGCGCTGCATCAAAAATGAGAAGTCGCTATCGAAGGGAATCATTCTCGGTGTCTCTCTAAAGATAACTCCAGACAATGACCGATGTCCCGACTTTCCCCAAAGGGTCACTGCTTTTCTCCAACATTCTCCCATACTGATTCATGCCATCCGGTGATTGGGGAAATGGCCAATTCTTGAACGTGTTTGGCCATCGGGTTTGGTGAGGTAATTCCGCACTTGAAAGGAATTCTTTGAGTTTCCTTCTCAATGATTTCGAAGGGTCGATTTCCCATTGGGCCAAGGAAATAGGAGTCGGGGTTGGCAAACAGTAAGGGATCAAAATCGCTCTTGTACTCCTTTTAGAAGATGATTGAAATCAGAGGGGAATAAGTCAAAAGAGGAGCGGAAGGATGGGATGAAAGTTGCCGAATAGAAATAAAGTTTACCTCTGGGACTTCATCCTGGGTCGCCATTGAAGATTTAAAGGAGGTTCAAGTTGCGCCGAAAGATTGAAATTTTGGGCAATGCACATGCGGTTTTGAACGGTGATGACCTAGGAGGATGAAAGAGCTTGTGGTCAATTTCGTAATAAAACAACTTTTATCCCGAAATTGAGGGGGCATGTGTTAACACCGGATTTTGGTCAATTCGAAGATGACAGTGGACCCACATGCGTGAAGAAGAGTGTTCGCAAACAACGCAAGCGGCTCGGCTAAATGCTTGTGCGGTCGGTTATTCGAAAGGCGGTAACTCCATTCGGGAAAGCGTAAGATGGCAAGCAAAGCCGATCGAAAAGATGAAAGTTGTAATAATAAAGGACTCGAGAGTTTGGGGCAAGGAATCGTAGTTTCCAAGTTTATTTAAGAGTTTCTTTGTAAATCGTAGTCTTTAGGACTCGTGTTTCGCCTAGGGTATAAATATTGACCCTCACCATTGTAATAGGCGTCACAACCAAATCAATACAACCGCCCCGTGCCAACTTTCGAGTCCTTTTGTCGTGTCGTCGAAGTTCTTCGAGAGGAGTCATCGATCCGTCGACCTCCGTAAGTTCCGACAACCTTGTTATCATGTTTAGTATCATGCGGTGGATTTAGACGTGATGCAAGTAGTCTTGTTTGTTTTCAATGATCGTATGCGGCGGATCTTTGCTTGACAATCAAGAAGTCTTTGCTTATACTTTGTTTATGAGTAGATACCGTAAATGCGCAAAGCGCTTTGCTCAATATGCTTAGTGGAAGCAAGATGCTTATCGGCTCTATTAGATTACGGCAAAATCTAAATAGATTCATCAAGTTATCCTGTGTTGCATGTTTTAAATATTTTATATATTTGTAACACACTTTTGCCCAATCTAGATTGATATTGTTCGCCCTCTTCTATGGTTTTATTCGAGCTTCAATGATCATTACTTTCATAATACCTTTGCAAATAGATAACATGCTTGTAATGGCTGAATTATTTTAATCTAGATTGTCACATGTTGTGGGTTCATGTATGTTAATCACGCTTTAAGTTTTTGACGAAATTAGGTGTCGTCTGCGCGCACGCAGTTTTAGATTGGCTTAATCGTGTTTATCTACACGTTCCTTCTTCATGGACCCCAACTCGGCCGGATTGTTGAGCTTGGATATGCATTAACGATAATCAATTTCACTTGTTCAAACATGTCTTCCCATGCATATGCATTCGGCAATCAGATCTTTACGTATGTCCATCCTACGATTAGCCGAATGATTTATAAACTTGTTGGCGACATGCTTCCCTATAGTCGTATGTCGCTGTAAGTGGCTTCAGGTGGTCCGTATATCTCGTCTATCGTCTCACCCGACATGTTCCGGTTTGACATTTAATCGCTTTTATCCTTGTCGGGCTTTTTTCGTGTCAAACCGACCGCACGTTCCGGATCACGAAGCACCCGGGCACCCGATTGAAGCTACGCTTTTTGGCTTGCTGTGTGTGCGGCACAGTGCGTCACATTTTGTGTCAACAATATAATATTCAAATGTATATATATATATAATATTCAAATATATATATAAATATATATACCTTGCCAGTATTTTCTTGCACAATATTTTCTTGGTTATTTTCAAGAGCCAGGTATTGACTCCCGTCATCTACATCCTGCTGGTCACCATCGGCAAATTGAGTACCGGTGTTGATAATATCCATCATTTCTTCATCCATGTTGTCTCTCGGGGTAGCCATCTAGCTTTTACACCACTAGATATATCTATAAAAAATAAAAACCATATATCTATAAAATGGATCGAGTCATGTGCTTAAAATTAATTAAATAACTCCACTCGAAATTCAAGTCTCCAAAGCATAACTTTGATTTCTTATTTTCTAGAAATATTTATTGGCAAGTGATATATATATCAGTCGGCTGGAAATAGGGCATCCTCTTATAAGGAATCGAAACAAGCTTTGGCATGTGATTCACTCTCATCTTAGGCTAGCCACTACGGCTACAACATACACATAATTTGTTTAACCAAAGTCAGGGGAAAGTATCCAATTACGATTGTTTGACAAGCTAGCAAAGTGGCTAATGAATCAACACAGCACTGGGAATATTGTCTTGCATTGACTACAGGTCCACACCTGCCCAGCATGCTTTACACATGCTTTGCCTGCCACATGTTTCTTCCCTCTTCTTCATCACAAGTCTCTCTCAATCTCAAAATTAAAGAAGCTAGCACCATCACTGCCACAACAGACAACTTCTCATTCTCAAACACAATCACCAGTTTACAACTACAAACGAACTTGAACTAAAACGAATATTCTTCAACTTCAATAAGCATATCACCCAACTTGTACATTCTACGGTTCAATGCGGCAATCAACCGCGTCTATACCTGGCTGGGGGCGTGCCGACGTGACAGGAGACGGCGGCGCGGGACTGGGGATGCGCCGGCGTGGCTGAAGACGGGGCAAGCGGCGCGGAGACTGGGGGTGCGAAGGTGGAGAGCTAGGGCCTAGCCGCTTAGGGAGTCCGCCGACTAGGATGGGGGCGGCGCGCCAGCGCCGATTCCCGACTGGCGCTGTCGCCCGTCGCGCGGAGGCGGAGAGATGTCGAGGGTGACGAGGGTGGCGGTGACGAGGGTGGCGGCGGCGGCAGTGGTGATGGGCGACAAAGACGAAGAGTGAGGAGGAAGAAGAAACATCCGCCTTATATAGGGGAGGGACCTTTAGTCCCGGCTCCTGTAAATGCCCGGGACTAAAAGACCTTTAGTCCCGGCTGGTAATACGAGCCGGGACTAAAGGTGTATTTTGGCGGGCCGCAAAAAATGCAGCCCACCTTTAGTCCCGGGTGGTAGATCTACCCGGGACTAAAGTTGGGCTGCAGTTTCACTTCCCGCCCGTTTCAAGCTCCATTTGTTTTTTAATATATTTGTTTCTATAAAATGTTAAAGTCTGGTTAATTGCACAGTAAATTAAATACAAGGCATAAAATTGTTTTAAAAGAATATGGATTTACTTTTGCTTTATTGCACACAGGAAAATTGTGTGACCTAAAGTTTTTTTGTTTTTTCTTATAAATATTGAAACATAATGTCATTAATAATTACTATTTCATTAATGCAAAAATGTAGTGTTTAATTTAAATCATTAAAACTTTTGTTTTCGATTGGAAATTTGTTTTCACATCATTTTAACGTAAATCTTTTCATTTTTTCATCACTCATTGTCCAAAAGCGACATGGAAATCTCACCATGAAACACAAATTTAATCTGAACATAGAAAAAAAGGAAACACCTAATAAACATATATGAATTCACAATTATTACATAATACCTCTAATATACACTATTAAACATCACTATATATATCAAGCGGGCACAGTAGTGAACTTTTTCTTAACGTATATCTCTTGGTTATGATCGTGCCGTAACCATGGAGTGTCCTCATTATTTAGCTGGATGCTTGGGTCTTTGTTCACTGTGAAGGGTGGAATTCGGTCATCCTTTTCATAATCTTCTGATATGTCTAACTTGTCTTCAATTCCGATGATATTTCTTTTCCCTGAAAGAACTATGTGGCGCTTTGGCTCATTGATTGGGTCATTGTTGTTTTTCCCCTCTTCGGTTTTGTAGACACGTCCTTGACATAGAACACCTGATTCACATCCTTGGGAAGGATGAACGGTTCGTCTTTGTACCCAATATTGTTGAGGTCCACGATTGTCATTCCATACTGGTTGTCGACTGCTACCCCACCTCTAGTCACCTTTACCCATTGGCACTTGAACAAAGGTACCTTAAAAGTAGGTGTATAGTTTAGTTCCCATATCTCCTCTATGTGGCCATTATATGTTTGCTTATTTCCATTAGGGTCGGTGGCATCTATGCGGACACCACTGTTTTGGTTGGTGCTCCTTTTATCTTGGGCTACTGTGTAAAATGTATTCCCATTTATCTCGTACCCTTGGTATGTGAGGATATGCCACGATGGCTGCCTAGCCAACAAATACAGTTGCTCATCAATACTCTCATCACCCTAACATTCTTTTCGTAACTAGTCGTTGAAAGTTTCCATGTGCTGACGCGCAATCCAAGCGTCAGACTTCCCTAGAAACTCGGATCGGAGCAACTCTTTATGTGTCTCGATATACGGATCCACCAAGGAGGAGTTTTGTAGAACTGTGTAGTGTGCTTTATTAAAATAATTGTCATGTGTACCAATATATGGTTTCTTCCCTAGTGTCCCCTTTCCACTTAGTCTCCCCTCGTGTCGTGATTCAGGAACACCAATCGGGTCAAGGTTCGGAATAAAGTCAACACAAAACTCAATGACCTCCTCTGTTCCAAAGCCCTTGGCGATGCTTCCTTCTGGCCGAGCACGGTTGTGAATATATTTCTTTAGGACTCCCATGAACCTTTCAAAGGAGAACATGTTGTGCAGGAACACAGGACCGAGAATGCTAATCTCCTTGACTAGGTGAACTAGGAGGTGTGTCATGATATTAAAGAAGGAAGGAGGGAACACCAACTCAAAGCTGACAAGACATTGAACCACATCATTCTGTCGTTTAGCTAGATCCATTGGATCGATTGCCTTCTGAGAAATTGCATTGAGGAATGCACATAGCTTTATGGTGGCTAGACGTACATTTGGAGGTAGAATTCCTCTTAATGCAACTAGAAGCAATTGCGTCATGAGCACGTGGTAGTTATGGGACTTTAAGTTTAGGAATTTCTTCTCTGGCACATTTATTATACCCTTTATATTCGAGGAGAATCCAGATGATACCTTGATGCTTGCTAGGCATTCAAACATGCTTTCCTTCTCTTCTTTGCTAAGAGTGTAGCTAGCAGGACTTAAGTAATGGCGTCCATCATCTGTCTTCTCTAGATGCAGGTTGTCTCGTTCTTTCAAACACCATAGGTCCTATCATGCTTCAAGTGTGTCCTTAGGCTTCCCATACACACCCATGAAGCCTCATAGGTTCACACAAAGATTCTTCGTCAGGTGCATCACGTCGATCGTGCTACGAACCTCTAGGACTTGCTAATAGGGTAGCTCCCAAAATATAGACTTCTTCCACATGGGTGCGTGACCGTCGGCGTCGTTCGGAATAGGTTCGCTGCCATGTGCCTTTCCAAATACTACTTTCACATCCTTGACCATATTAAGTACATCCTCACCAGTTCAGTTGCCCGGCTTGGTCTGGTGGTCTGCCTTACCTTTAAAATGCTTGCCTTTCTTTCTTAGGGGGTGATTCGTAGGAAGAAATCGACGATGGCCAAGGTACACGACCTTTTGACATTTTTTCAAGAATATACCTTTAATGTCATCGAAACAGTGCGTGCATGCATTATATCCCTTGTTTGATTGTCCTGAAAGATTACTTAGAGCAGGCCAATCATTGATTGTTACGAAGTGCTCTTGTTTGTGCTCATCCCATACACGTACACCTGGTCTGTTCCATAAAAGTAGAAGTTCTTCAACTAGTGGCCTCAGGTACACATCGATGTCGTTGCCAGGTTGCCTTGGGCCTTGGATGAGCAGTAGCATCATAATAAACTTACGCTTCATGCATAACCAGGGAGGAAGGTTGTAGATACATAGAGTAACAGGCCAAGTGCTATGACTACTGCTCTGCTCCCCGAAAGGATTCATACCATCCGTACTTAAAGCAAACCTTAAGTTTCTTGCGTCATTTGCAAACTCCGGGAATTCTCTATCGATTGCTCTCCACTGGGATCCATCAGCAGGGTGTCTCAACATATTGTCTACCTTACGGTCTTCTTTGTGCCATCGCAACAACTTTGCATGGTCTTTGTTTCTGAACAGACGTTTCAAGCATGGTATTATAGGAGCATACCACATAATCTTGGCAGGGATTTTCTTCGTGGGACATTCGCCCTCAACATCACCAGGGTCATCTCGCCTAATCTTATACCGCGATGCATGACATACCGGGCATGCATCTAACTTCTCGTACTCCTTACCACGGTAGAGGATGCAGTCATTAGGACATGCATGTATCTTCTGGATTTCTAATCCCAAAGGGCAGACTACATATTTTGCTTCGTACGTAGTGGCGGGCAATTCGTTATCCTTCGAAAGCATCTTCTTTTAGATTTTCAGTAACTCCCCAAATCCCTTGTCAGATACACCATTCTTTGCCTTCCATTGCAGCAATTCCAGTGTGGTACCCAACTTTTTCTGCCCCGCATCACAAGTTGGGTATAGCAATTTCTTGTGATCCTCTAGCATGCGCTCGAACTTGATCTTCTCCTTTTCACTTTCGCATTCTCTTTGTGCGTCACGAATGGCCTGACCAAGATCATCAGCGGGCTCATCTTCTGCCCCTACCTCTTCTTTAGCTTCCCCCATTGCAGTATCATTGAAGGCACCATATTCAGCAATAATGTCATTATCGTTCCATTATTCTTCTTCACCTTCTTCCATTACAACCCCGGTTTCTCCATGCTTCGTCCAAAAAATATAGTTTGGCATGAAACCCGACTTCAACAAGTGTGAATGAAGACTCCTTGAGCTAGCATATTCCTTCAAATTCTTACATATGGCACATGGATAGCACATGAAACCAATGCGTTTGTTTGCCTCGGCCACACGTAAGAAAGAATGCACGCCCTCAATGAACTCTTGGGAGCGGCGATCAGCATTGTACATCCAATGCCGGCTTATCTGCATTACATGACATATATACCATATTAAAACCTAGAGCATAATTAGTTAATTATACGACATGCATGCCACCACACAAGGTATTAATTTATGAAAGTCTCGCTACAATGTAGACAATCCCAACTACCACTAAAAAAACTAAAGCTAAAATGTACTTCAGCAGCATAAGGATTTCGCGACCAATCCCAACTAAAACAGACCGATCATGCATTTGTTCAACATCTATGGGCTTCTTCCGCAGAATCACTGCCTCATCAGCCGCCGTAGCCGCCTGTGCAAGAGAGTTTTGCACGTGTTCAGCATACTCTTCCTCCCTGTACCAGTCTGAACATCCAGTGCCATTCCACTGAAATTAAAACAAAAAATTAGAACTTTAATCACAATCATCATGAAAATAAGTATAAATTAACCATAATTATCAAATACGACAAAATAACTCACATTTGCGATCTGGACACTTATAGAAGATACGGCCTTTGTTGGGACACTCCTTCCTCACCCGGTACTCGATCACAATCTTCTCCTCACACTTGCCACATGCAATGAGAGGGAGGTCTGGCCTCAGTCGCTTTGGAACCCGATGAGAGGCCGAGGACCCGAAAGCAGTTGTCATCTACTCTCTATACTCATTTTTAATATAATATAAATTTCTCATTTTATAAACAAATAAAATTAAAAAAACTCTAAAATTCTCTATATCTCTAAACCATGAAGTGTGCCATGCATGCTAGAAATGAACGCTGAATACTAGTTTTGAATAACTACTTTAACCTTCCTTCATCCAAATATGCAAACTTTAAAGTGATTTTGAGCTTAAATGGCTTACAAATAAAAAAAATCCACCATAAAAAACCACATATATCTAGTCCACAAAATGAGATATGCTACTGATGAAATATGAGAGTATAAAGTTGGTAACCTTTAGAACCGAAGAATCGATGGAGGAATCGAAGAAATCTTGTGATTACCAGCGATGAGGAAGAAGAGAGGCCGACGATGAAGTAAGAACACTGAGGTCGAAGTGGCTCGGACTCGGGGAGGAAGAAGGGGTATATAGGAGAGGACATTTAGTCCCGGTTGAAGACACCAACCGGGACTAAAGGTCCCTTTCTAGTCCCGAACGGAGCCTCCAGCTGAGAGTAGACTTTTACTCCCGGTTGGAGGGACCAACCGGGTCCAACCGGGAGTAAAAGTTAACCTTTAGTCCCGGTTGGTAGATCCAACCGGGACTAAAGGTCCCCTGCAGCAAAAGCCTGCCGCAATAGCCATTAGGCAGGGACCTTTAGTCCCGATTGGAGCTACCAACCGGGACTAAAGGTTTCTCTAGTCCCGGGCGCGAAAAATACCGGGACTAAAGCCAAATTTTGAAGTGGATCAAAAGTCGTTTCTCTACTAGTGAGTGTAAACAACTTTGATCCTCATAAAACTTATTTTATCCTATAAAACTTTTAACACCTCTCTCTTTATTTATACTGTGTCTGTCTACTTATTTAATATCTATGAAATTCTCATTGAGACTAGCCCTAGGCTTATCCATGCGGAGCTTCAATCTTCGAGGTCCTTTAAGGAAGGCACCAATTTAGGAAGGAAGGATCTCGATCCCATTAGGGAAGACATCGATTTGAATGCAGTAGAGATCAATCTTTTGTTGGGTTCCAATACAAATGAGCTTTGTTGTGCCTCGTGCTGCCGTGCAACCAATTACACAACCCTAGTCATCTCGACCTTTCAACCCTGCTAACGGGAGTTCCTCAAAGCTCGGCCTTGGCTGCACTGGCGGAGCCTCTTGGAGGCCAACTTGGGTTCTGCCCCGCCCCCTTCTTGCACACTTGTGTGTGTCTACACACACACACACACACACTTGCCCTTCCTTCTTGCACTTGCATATACTATCCTTCTCTAGTTGCTATAGAAGAAAGAAAGCTAGTTGCTACATTTATTGCTAATTTGTTACTGCCTGCTAGCTATTAGTGGGGAAATAGATACAATTTGCTTATTGCATACGACTTCAATTTTTAAAGTTTACAACACAAATCTAGCTTAAGTTCAATGATGAGCTAGCATATATATAGAAGAATAGAATCTTGAAGTTCTTTTAGTGAAAACATAAGAGTCTGCAAAAATAATTTGTTATACTAAAAAGAGCATAACCTATGTATCGTTGATACCAGACAATTTTGTCCCCCCCCCTTGTTTCATCTCCACGCTCTGCCACTGCTTGGCTGGTCGATAAGTGGAGCGACTGCAATCCACCCTTTAGTCCCCCCCCCACTCTCTCCAAGATCAATATGACCGCATGGCACTACTAACCTGTCACGTGGAAACCCACCAACACGTCATGTGAACTGCCATAAAAACCATGGCCAGGTACGATATCAATTCCACAGTATTGGTCAATTTGGCCCCATTCACTTCACTGAAAAAACAAGCTGAAACACTGTTTCGGCTGATTTATTGTGAGAGAAAAACACTGTTCTGGCTGAAAAGACAAGCCGAAAAGTACGGATTATAAGACAAGCGAACATGTCCTTTATGGTGTAAAATATTTGGTTTATGGTTTATGGTGGAAAATTGAGCTAGGGATAGTTAAGAGGGGGTGTGTTGTGAAATGGACATCTTCCTGATTTATATAAGATTATGGACCCATGGACTAGTTGTTAGTCATGGCTAAAAAATAGCCAGCTAAAAGTTAGCAAACTAGTTGTTACCCCTTGCTTGTTTGGATCCTCAGCTAAAAAATAGCTCCAGACAAAAAATACCCTCCTCGTACCTTTTCTCTCTCACCTGGCTAGAGACAGAATATAGAATAAAGATGCCATTTTTTTTATGTCTGTAGCACTTTTAGTCTTTGTTAGCTGGATTTAAAGAACTAGTAAACTAACAATTAGTCAGGGGTTTTAGCTAAATTTTAGCTCATCCGTTAGCCCTCCTGTTCGAATCCTGGTGGCCTAGAGTTTAGGAACCAGTTGTTAGGGCATGAGATGTCAGAAATATGTCATGTGGTGCCGGTGCCCGGTGATCTGCAACTGTTTGCTCCTTCACGTGGCTTAACAGAAATAGCAGTAAGTTAGCAGGACGCAACGGCGGAGCGAAGAAGCAGGGCATATAAACACCAAAACATCGAAGGAACTCCATGCTTCCACGAGCCAGGGGGGAAAGACTGAACCTCATTTCGGAAGAAAAAAAAAGTCAGACACTACTTAGCCAAGAAGAGGGAGAGGGAGTATAAAAAAAAGAAGAGGGAGAGGGAGAGGGAGAGGTGAAAATAAAACATATGACATTCGGATATATTTTAGTCATCTACGGACCAAAAAGACTACGAAGGATGCTCAAAGAGAAAAAAGGATTTGTCTAGCAACGACTGAGGGCCTGTTTGGTTACTTAGATCTAGTTTTAGTCCATGTCTCATCGGATGTTGACACATACATGAAGTATTAAATATAGATTAAAAATAACTAATTACACAGATTGCGACTAATTTACGAGACGAATTTTTTTAAACCTAATTAGTCTATGGTTTGATAATGTGGTGCTACAGTTAATATGTGCTAATGATAGATTAATTATGCTTAATAAATTCATCTCGTAAATTAGTCTCCATCTATGTAATTAGTTTTATAATTAACTCATGTTTAGTCCTCCTAATCAGCATCTAAACGTCCGATGTGACATGGACTAAAATTTAGTCCGTGGAACCAATCACCCCCTGAGTGTTTTAGAAACTCTTTTCATTTGGTTTTTTCCCATGAATTTACAATGTCTTTTAGCTATATTTACATTGTTTTATTACTATATTTACATTGATTCCTTCATTGTAATTTATCATACAGTGATGTAATTTGGAGATAAGACAATTTCTATTTCTATAGATTGCACATCTCGTGGAAATAATCTGTAATTTTTTTAAAAAATATAAATTATTTCTATAAATTATAGATATTAGATAAATATATATTAAATTGTTGACAAATAAATGTCAGATGTCAGAGAAAACCCTACCACAGGCCCAACCCCAGCCACAGCCTGATGTCGAGGCGCAGCAGAGGCGGCTGCTGGACCTAGCCGCGGAGCTCGAGGAGGAGCGCCGTTATGCCGGCAGCCGCGACCCCATTCCCCGCGCAGCAGCAGGTCGCCGTCGTCTCCTCCCCGGCCAGCTGCGCACCACCGCCGCCGTCCTACAGCTGCTCGCCGCCACACAGTAGCCGCGACCGCCGCCTCTGCCACGCCGCGACCCTGCCCAGAGGACGCGTCCTCGCCTTGCAGTCGCGCGCGTCCTGGACCGGAGCGCCGCCTCCGCCGCGCCGCGACCCGGACCTAGCCCCCGCCCATCCCCGCGGCTGCCAGGAAATCGTGTGTTGAGAGCGCGTAAAACAACCGAGTGTTCTGTAGCAATTCTAAAAAAAAGACTACGAAGTAGAGCAGAGGGAGAGCTCGTGGTAGGAGAGGAGACCCAAGGCTCCATTGGTTGTCTCTCGCAGTCTTTCTTGAGTATGCCATAGAAGTGCAATGTGCAGAGAAAAAGTGTTACCGTGCTGGTTTTGGAATGACATGCAGGCGAAGGATACCTGTCCTATATAGCTCAGCTTCGTTGTTGAATCAGTTTTTTTTTTTTGGCTTTGACTCGAAAAACAACTTTGGTGGTAGAACTGAATCTGTTTTGGTAAATCGGTTGATAAATTAGCTTCACCTGGTGTGTAAAATAGTGGAGTACCCATAATACCGGTATCTTTTTTTGTATTTTATTTTATTTTATTTTTTGCTTTCCCTCTTTCCTTCCCCCTTATTCGCTCACGCGGTACTTGCCGCCCGCAGCCCCAAACGAACCACGCCCACCTCGTCCCTGGCGCCGACATCCACTCTCGTCCTCGACGACCCATCCCCGCGCCGTCGTCCTCGCCACCCTCGTCCTTGGCGACCCGCCACTGCGCCGGGACTTCGCTCCCATGCTGGGCTCTGCCCCAACGCTGGCCGACCTCTAATCCCGCACAGGTCGGGCTCTGCTATCGTGGCCACTCCACCCCCGCGACGGCGCCCTGGTGAACACGTGCCCCTGTCCACATCGGCGCCTGCACGTCTGCACCCCACACCCCTCTGGCCCCATTCACTTCGCTGAAAAAACAAGCCGAAACACTGTTTCGATTGATTTGTTGTGAGAGAAAAAACACTGTTTCGACTAAAAAACAAGCTAAAAAAGACGGATCATAAGATAAGCGAACAGGGAAAGCGAGCAGGGCCAGTATGCCGGCAGGCGCAGCGGGGGCTTAGCGCCCGCGCACCCTATCCTCCTCCCGTCGGCCCGGGGGCAAATCCGCCCCAAGCGGTGCTAGAGCTCAGGAGAGTGGCGGTGAGAGGGGAGAAGCTTGTTTTTTCAACTTCACCCCTACTTTCGGCTTTGTGAGAGCGTGTATTCCGGAGATTATGAGGCGAAGCTGTTTCCTGGGATCCGTTTGGTCAAAAAGTGACAAAATATCTTTGTGAAAGCTACGCTACGATCTCTACCAAACACGCCTACGATGTACTCCCTCTGTCCCAAAATAAAAGATGTTTTGGGTTTTCGTGCCACAAGTTTGACTCGATTCGTAGAAAATACGTGCAATATTTATATCTTCAAATAAATTTGTTAAAAAACTAGACAAAAAGATCTTTTCGATGATACTAATTACTTAGCATAAATATTTATATATTTTAATATATAATTGCCGGCAGTCGTTTCTCGGGAAGCGAGAACGTCTTTTATTTTGGGACGGAGGGAGTAGTTTGCTACACATCCCGACCTCCGTGGAAAATGTGACGGCGGTGACACTGACAGAAAGCAATCAACTGGTCTGGTGTAACCTCAAGACCACAATATCCAGTCGTCACTCCTCGGCTATTTCTCACCTCATCTCCACTCGTATTAAAAAGCCTGTAGCATACGTCCGCATGATCGATCCCCATTGCGGCATAGCCACTGGCAGTTCGACAAGTTCTCCTCAGCATAGGCAAGTACAGTAAGAGGCAACCAATGGCGTCGCCGTGGGTCTCCTTCCTCGAGCTCTGCCTCTCCTTCCTCTGCTTCGTGGTCTTCTACTACTTCCACATCAGATCCAAGCGGAAGAACCCTGCCATCCCGCTGGACTGGCCGTTGGTGGGCATGCTCCCGGCCCTCCTCGGCAACCTCCACCACCTCCACGACTGGATCACCTCCCTCCTGGTAGCCAGCCCGCTCAACTTCCTCTTCACCGGCCCGCCGCGCTCCGGCATGCAGTTCTTCGTCACCGCCGACCCTGCCAACGTTCGCCACGTCTTCACCTCCAACTTCGCCAACTACCCCAAGGGCCCCGAGTTCGAGGAGATCTTCGACGTCCTCGGCGGCGGCATCTTCAACGCGGACGGCGAGTCGTGGCGCCGCCAGCGCGCCAAGGCGCAGCTGCTCATGTCCAGCGCCTCGTTCCGGGCCTTCGTGTCCCGGTACAGCCGCGCCAAGGTGGACACCGCCCTGCTCCCGCTGCTCTCCCACTTCGCTAGCACAGGGAAGGCGTTCGATCTCCAGGACGTGTTCCTCCGGCTGACGTTCGATACCACGACGACGCTGGTGTTCGGCGTCGACCCCGGGTGCCTGTCCGTCGGCCTGCCGGAGGTGCCGTTCGCGCGCGCCATGGACGACGCCATGAACGTGCTCCTCCTCCGCCACGTCGTCCCGATGACGTGGTGGAAGCTGGCGAGGAGGCTCCGGATCGGGCACGAGCGCAAGATGGCGGAGGCGTGGCGCACCATCGACCAGTTCGTCGCCGACACGATCGCCAAGCGGCGCGCCGAGAAGGCAAGGCACGGCATCAGGGACTCGGCGGACCTGCTGTCGTCCTACATAAACGACGACGAGGACACTGCGGTGGATAAGTTCCTGCGCGACACGACCATCAACCTCATGCTGGCCGGCCGCGACACGACGGGCTCGGCGCTGTCCTGGTTCTTCTACCTCCTGACGCGGAACCCGCGCGTGGTGGCCAAGATACGGCAGGAGCTGGAGTCCGTCAAGAGCAAGAGCAGCACCGCTGACGCGGACGGCGGCGGCATGGTGACCTTCGACGACCCGGACGAGCTGAGCCGGCTGACGTACCTGCACGCGGCGCTGTGCGAGTCGCTGAGGCTGTACCCGCCGGTGCCGCAGGAGCTGAAGGAGGCGGCGGCGGCGGACGTGCTGCCGAGCGGGTACGAGGTGCGGCCCGGGGACAAGATCCTGGTGTGGCTGTACGCGATGGGGAGGATGGAGGACGTGTGGGGCAGCGACTGCCGGGAGTTCAGGCCGGAGCGGTGGATTGCGGAGGACGGCAGGGTGCGGTACGTGCCGTCGTACAGGTTCATGTCCTTCAACTCGGGGCCCCGGACCTGCCTCGGCAAGGACATGGCGTTCGTGCAGCTCAAGGCGGCGGCGGCCGCCGTGGTCAGCAACTTCGACGTGGAGGCAGTGCCGGGGCACGTCGTGGAGCCCAAGCTGTCCATCATACTTCACATGAAGAATGGCTTCATGGCAACGGTCAAGAGAAGGCGCCTGGCGCTTGCTTAGCTTGAGGATAATATCATCTGAGATCGACGGTTGTCCATTGTTGTTATCTGTCGGTAAACATACTATGAGATGGTGATCGGTACTGTTAACTCGCATGTATGTCCTACTACTGCACTCGATCAGTAGCGCTAGCGCCGCGTGTCCACAGTCGGTACGTTAACTCACATGTATGTGCTAGAAGGTGCAAGAACACGTACTCGTCGTGCCGTGTACGTGTACAACGCTCCGTTGGTCGTTGAAAGCGTGTACTTGTACGTGTGTGCTGTGGTAGAGTTCAAACTGTGCGTCTATGCGTAGCATATGGGTGCTTTTCTCTGGTGTGGTGGCTGAAACGAAACCATGTTAAATTATTAAAAGAGAGAGAGAGAGGGACTTAAAACATATAGGCGTGGGGTGTTCGGCAGCTGCCTGCGGGAGTGATTGAAGAGATGAAACCTTTGGAATAGCTGTAGTTTAGCAAAAGCGAACAGTCTCGTAAATGCAAGAGTCCCTCCGTCTCATAGTAAATATTGTTCTCGTTTTCGAAGAGTCAAACGCTCTCAACTTTAACAAAATATATACAAGAAAATATTAATATTTATAATATATAATTAGTAATATTAGATATATTTAAATCTAATTTCATAATAAACTTATAGAGATACAAATTGTCGGATACCATAAAAAGGGGTACTCTAAGCAAGAACCGAAAAAATCGTTTAAAACCTCGCAAATATCAAAGCCAAAAGACAATCACAGGGTCTCGGCCGATTCTCCGACTTGCCCGAAGCCCGCGTCACGACGACTCTCCGCCTCGCCGAGGCCCTCTCGTGCCGAGGCCCCGCTCCGTAAGGCCTCGGACGGGTTACCGATTCTCCGATTCGCCCGAGACCCAGCGAGTGAAGCCTCGGATGAAGTACCGATTCTTCGACTCGCTTGAGGCCGGCTCGGCAACAACCTCGTCGCCTCCGCCTCGACCGACTTCTCTGACAAAACGTCACGCGTCCAACCACTCCCGTGACGTCAGCCGCACGTGGGCGCAGTACAGCAGGGTGGCCGACGGGACGTGAGACAGGACGGAACAGGGGTTACCGGCCACTGTGCTCAGCACTGCACCCATGCCTGGCACCCATACTGCACTGTGCTACCTAATTCCTGCTCCAGGAGCAGCACGGCATGGGGAAGCAGGCACGGGTCACTGTAGCCTCGGAATCGGTGCATGAGACCAACTGCTCCCTCCAAGGCCTCGGCAATCCACTTCAAGGTTTCGGCAGCCTCGGGATTCGCGCCCACCGAGCTCCCCACGATGGCTCGGCCTCGGCACCAACTGAGCCTCGGCTCTTTTTACCGTCAACCCATAGCGACCAACACATCGTCGGCCATGCCCTGCATCAAGCTGTCACTGGAGCGCCCACGTCATACGAGATCGGGTGTGACCGGCGCGTTGCTCCAGTACATCAAGGACAAGACCACTCCGTTGACCATGCCGCTACAGTAGTAAGCTATAGGACTCCAGCACGCCACCTCCGCTCGCCGCATGGCGAACACATGTATCACCCCTGTCCCTCCTTCAACTATAAAAGGGGAGACCGGGGCCGTTCTTAAAAGGACGAGGCACTCACGAGCTCACGGAGATGGGCTCACGTAGACACACACTCTCCCAAGCTGCCTGAGAGCAACGTCTCAAGCAGCCCGCATCGCTCCACGCCGAGACCTGGGACCCGTTCCCTCTCTCACCCAGCTTGTAACCCCCTACTATAAGCACTTCGGTGCAAGGAATATAAGATCGATCTCTCAGACTGGATGTAGGGCATTGATTGCCTGAACTAGTGTAAACCTTGTGTCTCTTTGCATCACCATCCGGGATTAGGGGCACGCAGTTCACATTTACTAGTTGGTTGAGGACCCCTCGGTCCGAAACACCGACAGTTGGCACGCCAGGTAGGGGCCTCTGCGTGTTAGCTTGATCGTCCCAACAAGTTCCGGATGGCTGACCCCATACGTCCACTACGTCTCGGCACGGTGGTCTGGTTTGGGAGCCTAGAGTTCATGTCTCTAGGATGTGAGTACGATATGGTACTCCTCACACCCAGAGCCCCCCCAACCGACGACGACGTCACGCATCCGCAGCCCGGGCGCAGGCGGCGCCCGGGCCGCCGCTCTCATCGCGCTCGCCAGGCACGACGCGAGCGGGACTACCCCGACACCGCACGAGCTCAGGGCAGCGCGCCGCACTCCGCCGGCATCCCATGCCCGGCTGTTGGTATAGAGTCCCTGGCTGGGGACCTGTCTAGCTTAAGCTTGGGCAGGGGAAAGACGACGGTGGCGCGCAGCGACGTCCCATCGTCAAGCTCTGCCCCGCCACATCCTGAGGAATCGACTCAGGCGGAGCGGAACCCAGCGGTGGCACCATCCCCGTATCCCTTCAGGCTGAACAACATCGCCGCCACCTACGCTTTCACCTACGCCTCCGCGCACGCAGAGCCCCCGGGATGCCACCAACGATTCGCCCTCGACTTCTCCACCATAACCTCGACCCACACCCATGCTGACTCCTCAGAGGAGGACGAGGCATGGGCCGGAGCGGACTTCTCTAGGCTATGCGCCGCTTCTTGGCCGCAAGCGACTACTGCTTCGGCTACTTCGACTCTGATGACGAAGGCACTTATGATCCCACTCGAGAGTGTCTCCACATCGGGCTCGGAATGCCAGGGGCAAGTAATGAGAGTGAAGGGGCAACTGCTTCCCGCTCCGCCAAGGGGCGAGCGACGCCACGCCTCCGCTCGTCGAGCTTCGGGCAGCACGGAACGTGAACACCGCCCTCGAGGAACTTCGATGCCTGGAACTGGAGCAGCTCCGTGAGCTCCAGGCAAAAGTCGACCAAGACCGACTCCTGCTGCAGCAGCTCCGCGACACTCTCGAGCAGGAGCAGCGAGGTCACGGTGACGGCGGAAGGGCCCGGCGGAGGGCCCACGACGTGCACCGCCGCATCAACAACGACGAAGGAAGTGAGCAACCCCCAATCTTCAATCGCGCTAGCCAGAACGTCGCGACAGCGGCGATGCTAGTCCGAGCGATGCCCGAGCCCTCTACCATGGAGGGGCATCGGGTTCACGGCGAGCTCCGAGACCTTCTCGAGACCGCCACGGTACAGCAGGCCAAAAGCTCCGCATCTCGACGGCGCGGAGACACCTCGAAATGGCCCTCGGTGCACGATCGCCTCAAGGCCCCCTCAGTGCACGACCGCCTCAGCGACCGACGCGAGGCGTAAGACGACCACGATGTGGTCAGCAGGCGACGACGCCACGACGACGATGGGCCCGCCCGAGGCTACCACCCGCACTGAGGCGGCCGCTACAACAGTGGCGAGGACCACAGTCCTTCTCATGAGCCGCCTGGCCCTCGAGTCTTCAGCAAGGCCATCCGCGGCACCCCATTCCCCGCCCGATTTCGACAACTGGCCAACCTCGCAAAATACAGCGGTGAGACCAACCCCGAGTTGTGGCTGGCCGATTACCGCCTAGCTTGTCAGCTAGGCGGCACGAACGATGACCTGCTCATCATCCGTAACCTCCCCTTGTTCCTGTCGGACTCAGCGCGAGCCTGGCTCGAACACCTCCCTCCCTTGCAGATCCACAACTGGCGCGACTTGGTAAAGATCTTCGTCGGAAATTTCCAGGGCACGTACGTGCGCCCTGGGAACTCCTGGGACCTCAAGAGTTGTCGCCAGAAGCCGAACGAGTCTCTCCGAGACTTCATCCGGTGATTCTCCAAGCAGTGCACCGAGTTGTCCAGCGTCGGCGACTCGGAAGTTGTCTAGGCTTTTCTCTCTAGCACCTCCTGCCGAGACCTGGTCCGAGAGTTAGGCCGGAACGTACCAACCTCAGCGGCCGTGCTCCTCGATATCGCCACCAACTTCGCCTCGAGCGAAGAGGCTGTCGAGGCCATCTTCCCCGACAGCGACGCAAAGGGGAAGCGGAGGGACGAGACCCCTGGGGCCTCGGCCTCCTGTTTCTCGAAGAAAAAGAAAAAGGGGCGCCCAGGGAAGCTAGAGGCCCTCGAGGCCGATTTCGTCGCAGCCGTTGATCGCAAGAACCCTCGAGGCCCCGTCAGAGGCCTCGGAATATTCGACGACATGCTCAAAAAGCCCTGCCCTTACCACCAGGGCCCGGTAAATCACACCCTCGAAGAATGCACCATGCTCCGACACTACTACGCCAAGCTTGGGCTCCCCAACGACGAGGCTAGGAAGAAGGGCACCGGCGACGGAGACAACGACAAGGATGATGGGTTCCCCGAGGTGCACAATGCCTTCATGATCTTCGGTGGGCCTTCAGCGTGCCTCATGGTGCATCAACGAAAGAGGGGACGTTGGGAGGTCTTCTCGGTTGAGGTAGCTACTCCCTAGTACCTTAACTGGTCTCGGGAGGCGATCACCTTCGATCGGGAGGACCACCCCAACTATGTCCCAAACCCCGGGCAGTACCCTCTCGTCGTCGATCCGATCATCGGCAACACCTGGCTCACCAAGGTACTGATGGACGGAGGTAACAGCCTCAACATCCTCTACGCCAACACCATGGAGCTCCTAGAGCTCGATCAGTCACGGCTCCGAGGCGGTGCCGCACCCTTCCACGGCGTCGTGCCGGGGAAGCGCACGTGACCCCTCGGGCGCATCGACTTGCCGGTCTACTTTGGCACTCCCTCCAACTACCGCAAGGAGATCCTCACCTTCGAGGTGGTTGGATTCAAGGGGACCTACCACGCTATCCTAGGGCGCCCGTGCTACGCCAAGTTCATGGCGGTCTCGAACTAGACCTACCTCAAGCTCAAGATGCCGGGCCCCAACGGCGTCATCACCATCGAGTCCACGTACGAGCATGCATACGACTGCGACGTCGAATGCATCAAGTACGCCAAGGCTATCGTGGAGGCCGAGGCCCTCATCGTCAACCTTGACCAACTCGGTGGTGAAGTGCCCGACCCCAAGCGCCGTGCCGAGACTTTCGAGCCCGCAGAGACCGTCAAGCTCGTCCCGGTCGACCCCAACTGCTCCAACAGCCGAACGTTGAAGGTCAGCGCCACCCTCGACAACAAATAGGAAGCCGTGCTCGTCGACTTTCTCCGCGTGAATGCTGATATGTTCGCATGAAGTCCCTCGGACATGTCGGGCATACCGAGGGAGGTCGCCGAGCACGCCTTGGACATTAGGACCGGCTCCAGACTGGGGAAGCAGCGCCTACGCTGATTTGATGAGGAGAAGCGCAGGGCCATCGGCAAGGAGGTGCAGAAGCTTTTGGCGGCCAAATTCATCAAGGAAGTGTCCCATCCAGAGTGGTTAGCTAATCCTGTGTTGGTTAGGAAGAAAAATGGAAAATAGAGGATGTGTGTGGACTACACCGGTTTAAATAAAGCATGTCCAAAGGTTCCATTTCCATTGCCTCGAATCGATCAAATCGTTGACTCCACTGCAGGATGCGAGACCTTATCTTTCCTTGATGCGTATTCCGGTTAACATCAAATCAAGATGAAAGAGTCCGACCAGCTCGTGACTTCTTTCATCACCCCATTTGGCATGTACTGTTATGTAACCATGCCGTTCGGTCTTAGAAACGTAGGGGCCACATACCAGCGGTGCATGACCCAGGTCTTCGGCGAGCACATTGGGCAAACTGTCGAGGCCTATGTGGACGACATCGTGGTCAAGTCCAGAAAGGCCAGTGATCTCGTCGATGACCTGGAGATTGCCTTCAAATGCCTCAGGGAGAAGGGCATCAAGCTTAATCCTGAGAAGTGTGTCTTCGGGGTCCCCCGAGGCATGCTCTTGGGGTTCATAGTCTCAGAACGCGGCATCGAGGCCAACCCAGAGAAGGTCTCGGCCGTGACCAACATGGGGCCAATCCGAGACCTCAAGGGAGTACAGAGAGTTATGGGATGTCTTGCGGCCCTGAGCCGCTTCATCTCGCGCCTTGGCGAAAAAGGTTTACCTCTGTACCGTCTCTTGAGAAAATCCGAACGCTTTTCCTGGACCTCCGAGGCCGAAGAAGCCCTCACCAAGCTCAAGGCACTACTCACTAACCCTCCCATCTTGGTACCACCAACCAAGGGTGAGGCCCTCTTACTCTACGTCGCCGCAACAACCCAAGTGGTCAGCGCGGCCATAGTAGTCGAGAGGCATGCTCTATCTATCCAACGACCTGTTTACTTCATTAGCGAGGTACTCTCCGAAACTAAGACACGCTACCCCCATATCCAGAAGCTGGTCTACGCCATAGTCTTGGCTCGGCGCAAGCTACGTCACTACTTCGAATCCCACCCGGTGACTGTGGTGTCGTCTTTCCCTCTAGGGGAGATAATCCAGAACCGGGAGGCCTTGGGTAGAATAGCCAAGTGGGCCGTTGAACTCATGGGGGAGGCCCTGTCTTTTGCACCTCGGAAAGCAATTAAGTCCCAGGTCTTGGTCGATTTTGTGGCTGAGTGGACCGACACCCAGCTGCCACCTGCTCAAATCCAAGAGGAATGTTGGACCATGTACTTTGACGGGTCTCTAATGAAGACCGGGGCAGGCGCGGGCCTGCTCTTCATCTCTCCCCTCGGAGTGCATGTGCGCTACATGGTTCGGCTCCACTTCGCCGCCTCCAACAACGCAGCCGAGTACGAAGCTCTTGTCAATGGCTTGTAGATCGCCATCGAGCTTGGAGTACGGCGTCTCGACGTGCGGGGCGATTCTCAACTCGTCATCGACCAAGTCATGAAGGAGTCGAATTGTCACGATCCCAAAATGGAGGCGTACTGCAAATTGGTACGTCGCCTAGAAGATAAGTTCGACGGTCTCGAACACAACCACATTGCGCGGAAGTTCAATGAGGCCGCGGACGAACTGGCGAAGATGGCATCGGCACGGGCCTCCGTCCCCCCGAACATATTCGCTAGAGACCGGCACAAGCCCTCGGTGGACTACGCCTCGACGGTAGAAGGGGGTCCACCGGTCGAGCCCACCACAGGGCCCGAGGCCCCCTCTGTTACCGAGACCCCGGTGGCCGAGCCTGAGGCCATGGAAATCGATGCAGGGCCTCCCGAGGCCAACCAGGGGGTGGACTGGCGGGTCCCGCTCCTTGATCGCCTCATTCGAGGAGTGCTTCCTGTGGACAGGACCGAGGCCCAATGGCTTGCGCGACGAGCCAAAACTTACCTCGTCAGCAACGGCGAGTTGTACAGACAAAGCCCATCCGACGTCCTCCAACGATGCATCACCACCGAGGAAGGCCAAGCCCTACTTTGGGACTTGCACGTGGGAGCCTACGGGCACCATGCTGCGCCTTAGATGCTCGTCGAAAATGCCTTCCGTCAAGGATTCTACTTGCCAACGGCGGTTGCCGACGCCACCAAGCTAGTACGCTCCTGCGAGGGATGTCAGTACTATGCGCGGCAGACGCACCTCCCGGCCCAAGCCCTCCAAACCATCCCCATCACATGGCCATTCGCCGTATGGGGACTAGACATGGTTGGGCCTCTACAGAAAGCCCCCGGGGGTTACACCCACTTGTTGGTAGTTATTGACAAGTTCTCCAACTGGATCGAGGCTCGTCCGATCACTCAAATTAAATCCGAGCAAGCGGTACTATTCTTCACTGATATCATCCACAGGTTTGGGGTTGCAAACACCATCATCACCGACAATTCCTGACGTTCTGCGATGACCACCACATCCGTGTGGTCTGGTCGGTCGTAGGACACCCTAGGACGAACGGCCAAGTAGAACGTGCCAACGACATGATCCTACAGGGCGTCAAGCCAAGGATATACAACCGGTTGAAGAAATTCGGCAAGAAATGGCTGGCCGAACTCCCATCGGTCATCTGGAGCCTGAGGAACACCCCGAGCCGAGCCACGGGGTTCACACTGTTCTTCTTGGTCTATGGAGCCGAGGCCATCCTCCCCACTGACTTGGAGTACGGTTCCCCAAGGCTACAGGCCTACAACGAGCAAAGCAACCGGCACTACCCGCGAGGACACCCTCGACCAACTGGAGGAAGCCCAAGACGTTGCGCTGCTACATTTGGCCAAGTACCAGCAAGCCCTACGACGCTATCAAGCCCGGCGCATTCGAGGCCGAGACCTGAAGGTGGGCGACCTGGTGCTGAGACTGAGGCAGAGCAACAAGGGCCGCCACAAGTTGACCCTGCCATGGGAAGGGCCGTACATCATCGCCCAAGTGCTAAAGCCCGGGACCTACAAGCTGGCCAACGAGAATGGCGAAATCTTCACCAACGCTTGGAACATAGAACAGCTACGTCGTTTCTACCCTTAAATTCCCAAGCATTGTATACATTGTTTCTCGAAATATATTAAAAAAGCGTTCTTTAATTGTTCTTATTTTTCGAGAAACCCCCCGAGCCGATCGATGGGGGATTGGCGTTACGATAACGCTATAAGGGAGACTCGACTTTGCCTCTATAGAGGTGCCCACTGCGGGGCTCGAACAACACTCGGCTCTGCCACTGCAGAACCGAGCCTCCCTCGGGGGCTAGAAGGTGGGGGAACCCCCCCTAAGTCCCTGAAACCATTTTTTCGTTTTTTTGAATAAATTTCTACGCCAAACTCTCTCGCGTACTCTTACAAATCGATTGTGAAAAACCTAAGGACCGAAAGCGTGCCTCGAGGGCAAAAGGCCGGCCGAGCCGTGAGACCGCCTACGCCCCTGGGCTACGACAACTCCCTCACCACCTTTCGCCGGAGGGGCAGCTGAGGCTCCGAGGAAGTTTTTTGCAAAAGACTTGTCTAGAAACAGGACAGAGAGCTGAGGCTCGGAAATATAATACAAAACAATTAAAAAAGCGTACACACGAGTACTGTATAAAGGCCTCGACGGCCGCGAACATCACGACAATAATCCTAACCAGTTTACATGGCCCCTTTGGCCCAGGTCAAGGCTCGGGATCTCCCGCATCGGCGGCTGGCACGGGAGGAGCCACTTCTTCTTCAAACAGACTAGCCAGCACTGTGCTAGGTCCCTCAACCGCCTCCATCAGCTTGTTGACCTCCTCATCGGCCTCCTCGTCATCATCAGGCAAGACATAACCGTCGCTGACGGCCTCAAGGTTGACAGCGTAGTGCGAGGAAACGACGGCCAGGGTGCGCTTGATGCTCGTATGCAACGCCCCCCGAAGTCGCTTGCGCACTTGGCCACTCAACGCAGTCAGGTGGCTCCTAAGGGAGCTACCCGACTAGACCCCCTCAACCTCTAGGGCCTCACAGACGGTATGGGCTGTGCTCTACAGCGCATCGTGCTCCCCGGTCTCGGCCTCGAGCGCCGCCTGCACTGCGGCTGAGGCCTTAGCCGCCCGGGAAGCCTCCTTCTCCAACACTGCGCCAGAATACGCAGGATGCGGTTAAGCGTGAAAGAAAAATAGGCCAGACAGGGGCAAAGCCCTACGGGACTCACCCTTGGTTTTCTCTTTCCAGCGCTGGACTTCGACCTGAGAGGCCTCGGCCCTCTCCTTCCAGTGCTGAACCTCGACTCGAGAGGCCTCAGCTGCCCGGGAAGCCTCTTTCTCCAGCTCTATACCACATTGGGGAGTTAGGGGCCGAACGCAAGAAAAACAAGTAAAATAAAGAGAACAGAACTTACCCTCGTACTTCTCCTTCCAGGCTAAGGCATCAACCCGGGAGGCCTCGACCGCCTTGAGGGCCTCGTCCAGGGCACCCTTTGTTAGCACATGCGCACCCTGCTCCTCACCTAACTACGCAGCGACGGCCTTGGCAGAGACCGTCGCCTCTTTAGCCTGGGAAAAGAAGGCGTCCCGCTCACCGACCACCCGGGTCAGCTCCTCCTCCAGCTCCTTAACTCGTGCCGCCAAAGGGGCGACCTGCTCCTGAGCCGTGGCCGCCTCAGCCTTCATATCTGCATGTCTCTCATCCCCTGTAGGAACGGCGAGCGCAAGTAAGCGAATGAGAAAATGATGAGGAACGAGGAGGCCTCGGGGGCTGCAGCGGCGCGTGACTTACCAGGGAGAGGTACCCCTACAACGGGCGCATCACGATGGGGGTCAGACCACCGCTCTTCAGCTTCCCCTCCACCGTCTCCCTCACTCGACGTAGAATTTCCTCATCGAAGAGGGCGGCGGCGGACATCCGGATGCCCTCGATCGGCTCATTCGGTCTCATGTCGAACAGGCACCGCCGCCGAGCCATCAGCCGCAACACCCTCCGGCGGTGGAAGGCCGCCACGACCACAGCCGCCATAAGGCAGTGGCCCCACTGCCTCTCTAGCCCCTCTAGGAGCGGCTGCAGCTTGGGCTAATCCTCCCTCGGGACGCCATACCCCCACTTCTCCGGACAGTCCTCCACGATCCGCCCGGTGTAGGGGGGAAGTCCGCTGTCATCGTTGCGGAGGTAGAACCAGCTGGTGTACCAGCGGCGATTGGTTGACGCAAGCTAGGCCAGGATGTAAAGGTGCTGCCGGCCTTGGCGCACCTGGAGAGTGCAGCCGCTGGCCCTCGTCGTCTTCCTCGTACCCGCCGTGCCTATCGGCTTGGTGGTATGCCCCGCCCGGAAGAGATGGAGCCACAGCTCCTAATGGGGGGCAATGCCCAAGTACCCCTCGCAGACGGCGACAAAGATGGCCTCCTACGCGATGGAGTTGGGGTTGAAGTTATGCAGCTCCACGCCGTAGTAATGCGGGAGCGCTCGCATGAATCGGTCCATCGGTAAGCCAAGACCCCGCTCGTGGAAGGACATGAAGCTCACGACGTACCCCGCGGGTGGCCTCGGCTCCGGCTCGCCCAATGGTGCAATCCACTCTGGCCTATCGGGGTCGGTGATCGGGCAGAGAAGGCCGTCGTCGACAAGAGACTACAGTGTCTCCACGGACACATCGGACGGATCCCAAGGATCCGCCGGGAGGATGATAGGAGGGCCGCTGGCCATTGCATGATGGAGAATGCGGGCTACGACAGTAAGGCTCTCTCTCTCTCTCGCTCTTCTCCCTTCTTCTCCCCAGTGCTCTCTGTTCTTTGCAACGGCTCGAATGCAGAAAAGGAAAATTCGGGCAAGGTAAGGAGGGGAGGGGCGAGACTCATTTCGTATTTATGCAGGAAAAGGACGAAACGGTCAGGCGACGAAATAGGGGAAGTTTAGCTCGAGTCCAGGCACAATTAATCCAGATCCGATTTCACCGCCCATACGCCTACCTTTTCCTCATTAATCGCAGGCACAGTTATGTCCTGTCCGCTGACACCGTGTCGCATCCAACTACAACAACAGCAAGCCCTGAGAAACCGCCTCAAAAGGCACGCCTGCCATTGTCAGCCGATGGGAGGGGAATATTCCCCCAGCTGATTCCTTCTAGACTAAGGAACTAGGCGCCGAGCCCGTTACGGTCCAGGGGTTCAAAGGCTGGGCCCCCTAAAGGTCTTGACAGCCGCCCCTGGACGAACAGAGTCAGGGACAACTATGGGCGAGCCCGTACATGGCCGAGGCCCGAGCAAGCGATCGCTCAGGATGCCCTAAGTCATGTCTAAGACCGGCAGGGAAGTCTCCGAATGGGATCCCACCGTAGGGAGGTGCCGAGCCCCCGGGGCCAATCAAACGGCCCTGGGACCCACTAGAGAAGCCCTCTGGTACTTTTAGAGCACGTCTCTAGACCGCAAGCCGACCCCTATCGAATGGGGAACGAGCCTCCACTCAGACTTACCCGATAACAGCTCACCGGAAGTGTCACCGCTCGCGCCCACCGAGGGTAGCCTGACATATTCCACCCCTCCTTCCGAACGAAAAGGATGCGCGAGGGTCGCATAAAAAGCTAGGAGAACTCCTGATCGCCCTCCCACTCCGTGCGGAGGCTCGAGGGTTTTTCCTACAAACTTGCTGAGACCCAGCGACCCAGGCTCGCACTCGATGGGCTCGGCAAACAACCCCTCCTTTCGAACGAAAAGGATGCGCGAGGGTCGCATAAAAAGCCAGGGGAACTCCTGATCGCCCTCTCGCTCCATGCAGAGGCTCGAGGGCTCTTCCTACAAACTTGCTGAGACCCAGCGACCCAGGCTCGCACTCGATGGGCTCGGCAAACAACCCCTCCTTCTGAACGAAAAGGAAGCGCGAAGGTCGCATAAAAAGCCAGGAGAACTCCTGATCGCCCTCCCGCTCCGTGCGGAGGCTCGGGGGCTTTTCCTACAAACTTGCTGAGACCCAGCTACCCAGGCTCGCACTCGATGGGCTTGACAAACAACCCCTCCTTCCAAACGAAAAGGATGCGCGAGGGTCGCATAAAAAGCCAAGGGAACTCTTGATCGCCCTCTCGCTCCGTGCGGAGGCTCGGGGGCTCTTGCTACAAACTTGCTGAGACCCAGCGTCCCAAGCTCACACTCAATGGGCTCAGCAAACAACCCCTCCTTCTGAACGAAAAGGATACGCGAGGGTCACCTAAAAGCCGGGCTCGGATCGCCTCTCTCGAGGCTCGGGGACTCTTCTCCCTCTCGAGACCCAATCCCAAAGCTCGCACTTGAGGCTCGGGGACTCTTCCTTCGCAAAAGGATACTAAAAGCTGAGACTCCGCCCTCTCTCCCGTCAAGGAGGCCTCTTCCTGGACTCGCACTTTCGATGGGCTTGACAAACAACCCCTCCTTCAACAAAAAGGGCCAGCGCGAGGGTCGCGCAAAAAAGCCGATCCCGCGCCCTCTCGAGGGTCGCTCTTCCTGCAAAAGACCCAGCACCCAGGGAACTCCTGCTTGGCAAACAACCCCTCCTCGCGAAAAGGATGCGCGAGGGTCGCCTAAAAGGGGGGAACTCCTGGGACCTCTCTTCCTGCACCCAAAACAAAAGCAAGCCACCCAAGCTCGCACTCGGAGGTTCGGAAAAATACGACAAAAAGGGCACCGAGCCCGTTACGGTCTAGGGGTTCAAAGGCTGGGCCCCCCCAAAGGTTTCGATAGCCGCTCTAGGACAACAGAGTCAGGGATGATTGTGGGCAAGCCCGAACATGGCCAAAAGCCCAAGCAAGCAAATGCTTGGGAAGCCCTAAGTCATGTCCAAGACCAGTAGGGAAGTCTCCGAATGGGATCCCACCGTAGGGAGGCACCGAGCCCCCGGGGCCAATTGAACGGCCCTGGGACCCACTAGAGAAGCCCTCTAGAAATTTTGGAGTGCGTCTCTGGACCGTAAGCCGACCCCTATCAAATAGGGGCACGGGCCTCCACTTGGACTACCCGATAACAGCTCACCGGAGATGTCACTGCTCACGTCCACCAAGGATAGCCTGACATGTTCCACCCCTCCTTCCGAACGAAAAGGATGCGCGAGGGCCGCCAAAAAAGATAGGGAAACCACTGATCGCCCTCTCGCTCCGTGCAGAGGCTCGGGGGTTCTTCCAGCAACTAGGCCAAGTCCCAGCGACTCGAACTCACCCTCATGGGCCCGGCAAACATGATAAAATTCCTCGCTCAACAGGGACAAAGCCCCTGGAGGGGTAAATCCACTCCTCCAGGGCCTCGGGGGCTACACCCGATGGGTGCGCTCGCGCGCACCCACCGGAACCACGAGTACAAAACACTATCCCGACGGGAGCCGCTGCACGCCAAAATCTCGACAAAGCCTCAGGAAGAGTGCTCGCACTCACCCTAAGGCTCGGGGGCTACTGTCGGATACCATAAAATGGGGTACCCTAAGCAAGAACCGAAAAGATCGCTTAAAACCTTGCAAATATCAAAGCCAAAGGACAATCACAGGGTCTCGGCCGATTCTCCGATTCGCCCGAAGCCAGCGTCGCGATGACTCTCCACCTCGCCGAGGCCCTCTCGTGCCGAGGCCCCGCTCCGCAAGGCCTCGGACGGGTTACCGATTCTCCGATTCGCCCGAGGCCCCGCGAGTGAAGCCTCGAACGAAGTACCGATTCTTCGACTCGCTCGAGGCCGGCTCAGCAACAACCTCGTCGCCTCCACCTCGACCGACTTCTCTGACAAAACGTCACGCGTCCAACCACTCCCGCGATGTCAGCCGCACGTGGGCGCAGTACAGCAGGGTGGCCGACGGGACGTGAGACAGGACGGAACAGGGGTTACCGACCACTGTGCTCAGCACTGCACCCATGCCTGGCACCCGTACTGCACTGTGCTACCTAATTCCTGCTCCAAGAGCAGCACGGCGTGGGGAAGCAGGAACGGGTCACTGTAGCCTCGAAATCGGTGCATGAGACCAACTGCTCCCTCCAAGGCCTCGGCAATCCACTTCAAGGTCTCGGCAGCCTCGGGATTCGTGCCCACCGAGCTCCCCACGATGGCTCGGCCTCGGCACCAACTGAGCCTCGGCTCTTTTTACCGTCAACCCATAGCGACCAGCACATCGTCGCCCATGCCCTTCGTCAAGCTATCACTAGAGCGCCCACGTCATACGAGATCAGGTGTGACCGACGCGTTGCTCTAGTACGTCAAGGACAAGACCACTCCGTTGACCATGCCGCTACAGTAGTAACCTACAGGACTCCGGCACGCCACCTCCTCTCGCTGCATGGCGAACACATGTATCACCCCTGTCCCTCCTTCAACTATAAAAGGGGAGACCAGGGCCATTCTTAAAAGGACGAGGCACTCACGAGCTCACAGAGATGGGCTCACGTAGACACACACTCTCCCAAGCTGCCTGAGAGCAATGTCTCAAGCAGCCCGCATCGCTCCACGCCAAGAACTGGGACCCGTTCCCTCTCTCACCCAGCTTGTAACCCCCTACTATAAGCACTTCGGTGCAAGGAATACAAGATCGATCTCTCAGACTGGACGTAGGGCATTGATTGCCTGAACCAGTGTAAACCTTGTGTCTCTTTGCATCACCATCCGGGATTAGGGGCACGCAGTTCACATTTACTAGTTGGTTAAGGTCCCCCGGTCCGAAACACCGACACAAATTTTGATAATACTTTATATGAATTTAATCAAATTTAAGAAAGTTTAACCGATACGAACACCATAACGACACGATATATGCCAAGTACTACTTCCATAGTTCCATAGAACCTTCAAGCAAATTTGTATGTATATTATATATACCAATGACAATGACAACACGTATGTGCTCACATGCATTTCAATATATCAACTGTTCCGAGAAGATTTGGACCCTCGACCTCGAGCTAGCTACCTTGCATTCCGGTGATGAAGACGCCGGCGCAAGTTGTGTATAACAAACTAAGTCAAAGAGTACAGGGCGTCATGGGTCCCTTGCGCGCGGTTGAGGAAAGGCCAGAGCCACACCAGCACCGTACCGGTAAGACAAGGAAGCACCAGCCTCCAGTTCTGTGGAAGATCAAAGATTGGCATGTTCATGTACGTACGTCGCGTCGGTCCGCGTGCGGGACAAACCGAATGAGACGTCGCTCGCTTGTGCACTCACTGAGGGTCGATCGAGAGCAACAACACGTATCGATCCCACTGACTCCCACCATACCGCTCAGGCGGCCGGGTCGCCTGCTCGGCACACAGACCGGACGGCACGCGATCGATGACGAGCGGAGTGAAAATTTTGTATTTTGGCCCTTTTTAAAATCATTTTTTACAAATAATCTCCTAGCAAAAACATTTTCTGAAAATAGACCACCACCTCCGCATGTTAGAATATCGCGCCGAGGTCAGCTCCGTGGCGCTATGTCAGTTAACGCCGTGGTGGTGCCACGTCAGTGAAGAGGCTGGGCTCAGCATGCGCCGTGGCAACTGGGCCCACACAGCACGACATAGGGCCACTTAACGCTGACCCTTCAACCCTCGGCGTGGGCCAACTCAACGCCGAGGCCTAGACACGGCAATGGGCCCGCAAAGCTCAGCGTGGGCTTAGTTAACGCCGAGGCCCATAGCTCGGTGCGGCCTGATTCAGCACCGAGCTATGTCCACTAAAGCCGCGTCGCGGCTCCTTCTTCCCCCCTTCTCATTCTGTTCGCCACCGTCGCCGCTTTCTCTCTCTCTCTCCCCCTCCGCCCCCACGGACCCTAACTCCAAATGGCGCACTAGGTCTTCCCGGATCCCGTGTTTGGACGCTTCCCCGAGGTAATGGTCGTTGCCCTCCTCCACTTTGGCCGGTTAGTTTTTGCTGCTTTGCCTCTTTACTTGTACAATCTTGTGTATGGTGGTATGGTATGTTTGTACATGTATTTGTGAAATGTATGGGTTAGTTTGGTTACCTATTTGTGGTATGGTATTTCGGTTTGTTTTGTCTAGTTTCAGTTTATTTGAGTACTAGTTGGTCATTTGGCATTAGGGTTGATAGTACACTATTGGTTATCACTGTGTTATTGTTAGCATGCGTTAGGGTTTCTTGTTAGTAGTGTGTTCGGTGTTAGAAGTGCATTAGTTATCCTTGGTATTCTTTGTTGTTTGTGGTTTATTGATTATAGAATTTTGGCAAACCTAGTTAGAATTTTTTTATATGTGACTTGGTATGTATGTTCGGTAATAATTTGAACTACATTTGTTGTGTGATGGCTGTAGATGGATAAATTAGTGAGGTTGCATCATGGAGGACATGTTGTTAGGACAAGAGATGATAGTTTGGAATTTGAGGACTTGTTTGAGGATGTGTTGATTTTTTCTAAGTCACCCTCTTTGACCCAGTTAGTGGACCGAGTGAAACTAAGGTTAGGTTGGTCCGAAGGAGATGTGCATGTTCAGTTTGAAGGGGTCATAGATGTTGGGTCATGTAAGGGTCCACGCATCAAGAGGTTGCTCAAAATTACAAGCGAGTCCGAATGAAATGATTACAAGGCAGTTGTGTTGTCCTCCGAAGTGCGATATTTGGATTTGGTGGTAACTAAGGAGTACGGCATAGGAATTGAGAACATTGAAGCATGCCCATCGTTCGACGCTCGCATAGAGAATGGTCCTTCACAAGAAGAAGAAATAGTTCTCACACAACCAACCTATAGCGGTAATGAAGGGTTAGGATCGGTCGAGGGAGATGAAGGTTGTTGTGACGGCATCGGAGATGATCACGACAATGCGAGAGCCGATGGTGATGACAATAATGATGGTGATGATGATGAGTCTTATGGAGTTGGTGAGGGAGAAGAAGCTTTGGATGACGCTAGCGGAGATGACTTAATTGATGATGATCTTAGTGACGAAGCTGATCTTAGTGGTGAAGATGACTTTGGCGATGCCAGGGCTACGAATCGGTTTGATATGGAGGTAGCTGGAGATGATGAAACCTTTGTAGAGGAATTAGCTAAAGACTCTGACAATGATCGTCCTATTCGTCGTCTCGGTGATAGGGAAATAGAGATATTGAGGAGGGTGTTGCCTAGGAGGGATCCACTAGTTCCTGATTTCGAGGACCTTAGCCACGGCCGCAGGGCAATAGCTGATGTTAGTGGTTGCAACTTCATAAGAAAGGGCATTTTGTTTGCTACCATGGATCACTTGAAATCATGGTTGCAAGAGTACTCCATTGTGCACAACCATCCATATAGGGTCATCAATTCGTGCAAGGACTGTAGGTACATTGTTGCTTGTGAAGAACAAAATTGTGGGTGGAGAGTATGCGATAGGAAAACAAAGGCAGGCACATGGAAGATTACTTCACTAAAATAACCACATGTTTGCGCCACGGCTGAGGTAGAACAGAACCATTTGCATTTCAATTCTAGGTTCATCGCAAGGCAATTATGCGCCGTAGTGAAGCAATTGCCAACCATTACGGTGTCCGCGTTGGTTGAGATCATCTTCCTACATTACAATTACTATGTCAAGTATGGAAAAGCATGGAGGGAAAAGTAATGTGCACTTGAACTTATCTTTGAAAATTGGGAACAAGCGTATGAGCGTCTTCCTGTAATGTTGAATGCAATGAAAGTTGTAAATCCCGGGATGCAGTTTGAGTATTTGCCTAAGGAGGGTGAAATGAGGAATGGGAGGCAAGTTTTTGGTAGGGCATTCTGGGCTTTTGGCCAGAGCATCAAAGCATTCAAGCATTGCACACCCATCGTCTCAATTGATGACACGTTTCTTACAGGAAAATTTGAAGGCACAATGCTTATATGAATTGGAAGTGATTCAGAAGACCAACTTGTCCCATTGTCCTTTGTGATTGTTCGGAAGGAGGACACGGATAGCTGGTGTTGGTTCCTCAGACTAGTAAGACAAGTGGTTATTGGGCTAGGGCATGTTGTTTGTGTCATATCAGACAGGCATGATGGCATTCTAAATGTTGTACAAGAAGAGATGCCCGGGTATGGCCAAACACATCACCGGTGGTGCATGAGACACCTTGCTCAGAATCTTATAAGGCATGATGGCACAAAGGACAACTTCAAGTTATTTGAGGAGGTTTGCAGGCAGCTTGAGATTAAGTTATTCAATGAGAAGCTAGAAGAAGTTAGCCACCAATGCTAGTGGAAGACAGTTCCTCGTTGAATTAATGCCATCGAAGGAGAAGTGGACCCTTGCATACGACACTGGAGGTTGGAGATGGGGCTTTGTGACTATTAACATGGAAGAAATGTTCAATAGTCTTCTCAGAGGGTGCCAGGGTCTTCCCGTGACTACTATTGCCTTGTTCACGTTCTATAAGTTGAATGCTTGGTTTGTTGCGAGGAAAAAACATGCGAGATCTCTATGGATAGGAAACAAACCTTGTCCACTATTAGTATCTCAACAAGTCTCTTTCTCAAAGAACAAGTCTAAAACACAAAAGGGAGCATGTTTTGATCCTTTGAACAACGCATGTGAGATTCTAGAGAGCGGTGGAACTAACATCGGTGGTGAAGACCGTGGTGCTACAAAGCATAAAGTAATAATCAATGAGAACAAATGTTCATGTGGGAAACCAACCATATACCATAGGCCTTGCTCCCACATGATTACGGCTTGTCGGATTAGACGTGTTGATGCTGAGGTCCCTCCCCGTTTGGCAACTGAGTTCTCATTGAGAAACCTTTTGAGCACTTGGAATCCTCAGTTTGAGCCATTTCTAGATGAAGACCAATGGCCATTATATGATGGCCCGAAGTATGTGGTTGATCTTGGCTTGCTTTAGAAGAGTAGAGGACCTAGGAGGTAGAAGCGGTTCAAGATGGACATAGACTGAGCCGCCAAACGAAGATCAACCACGAGTAAGGCGGGGATACATTCTGTAGAGGACACTCAACATAGCCGTTGCTCAAAGTGCCATAAGCCGGGCCATAATAGAATGAAATGTCCTGAACAACTTAGAGAACAGGTATCCAATGCGTTTGTTTGCTTAGTAGTTATTAGAGTGTTATTACTTGTTTTCTTATTAATGTTTTGTTATCTTTTGCTGTACTTATTTTTCTGACAAGTCATCAACACTAATGCTTTGTCACTTGTTAACATGTAGGATGGACCAGTTCCCCCTATGTTGGTATAAATTAATGCACATAGAATAATCCACAAGCGCACGGATAATATACCGATGTAGCACTTCACCGGAAGTACCCAGTTTTATATCGAGCTTGAGGAAACATGTGTGAGAATAACCAAATCTAACTTATCTCAACTTCACAATCAACGCTAAATAATAGGAGCGTAGAGGAGACTGCTAAGGTCTTCTAGTTCTAACTTCGGTAAGTTTTGTCTTCTATTGTTCAATTCTAGGGGTATTACTAGAGAAAACATAGGCAGTGTATGTTTTCTATAGCAACAAGGTCCTGCTAGGCCTACTAACGGGAGGTGGACTACAAAGGATTCAATGAGGCTATAAGAGTCACCCTCGTGAGCTACCACCGATCCGGAAAATAGGGTACATCCATGAGTAACCGAGTCTAAGGACCATGCTTACACTACGAATACTACTTTAACCTAGGAGCTACAAGGATTAAAGTACTCAAAAGTGAGCCGCAAACCTAAAGAACAATATAAACAAGATGTTTACTTGAATTGGAAGTCAATTACTAGAGAAATCTCAGAAGCAAGCTCAAGAAGAACTTGATTCCGCCAGGGTACAAGCCATAGAGAGAGCACCAATAGGCTGGGACTCCTCCAAACTCTTCCCTCTCACTCTATCTCACTGTCTAATACAAGACTGGATCCTATTGAGTACTAATCTTCTCTTGATTGCTAGCCTTGATCCTGGTGGAGATATAAATTAGGGTTTTTGGCTTCTCAGCTCTCAGGATCAAATGAGGTATCTGCCCTGGGGGGTGCAGGCAGGTATATATAGGTCAGAGCGTCAATCCTGAGCCCTCGAATCAAACTAACTTGAATAAACGGTGGAGATGCAATTCTTAAGGTGGTGGAGAACCGACATAGCAATAGGAGGCTGACATGGGGGGCCCATAGGTAGGGTGGCCTCTAGGTGGGGCCAGCCAGCCCCACATGTCAGAGACACGGGCTCCGCTTCGGTAATTCGCCTTCTGAAGTCTTCTAGAGTCTTCCCACGTCGATTACGCGATGAAATTCCGTAATTTTCTTTGACGAATAGGTCCTCCTTGGCGGTTTTTAGATTAAATACTGCTGGAAACACAGATTCACCAAAACTCATGAAATTTGTTAGTTTAAACCTCTAAGTCTATATTGGTGATCCATTTTAGCCATTTATATAAGTTATATTGATGGTTTATGATGAATGTTAACTATCGTCAACAAACTCCCCCACACTTAGGTTTTACTCGTCCTCGATAAAAGGATGGATTACTCAAGACATAACCTTAGAACAAGACATCAATATAAAACCATTCCTAGTCATGTATGCACTGCAAGATTCAAAGTATATACCATAAAACTTTGGACAGTTGAAGAATGAAACAGCTTGAAACCGATCACCATCTTCCTTCAGTCAAGTCAATCGGAGAAATATTTTAAGATTTGTGAAAATAAAAACATAGCTTACCTTCTCCTTTTGTAGTACTCTCAAATCACTCCGTATATATGATATTTTTGGATCCTTACCAAAGCATTGATGACTTTGCCTTCTTTTTACCTACTTCTAAAAGCATATGTGGAGCTAGGTAGGGATGAATATGAAAACATACTTGCATTGCATATATTATAAAGTCAAAACAAGGATCCAAGGAGAAAGATGTCATACTCTTAGATCAAGATGTGCATGTGTGTGGATATGTATATGGTGGCTAACCTAATTCTACTATGCTCCTTAAAACATATCTCTCTTGTTTGAAATTTGAAAAACTTTTGCAAGAAAACATGGGCTATCTTATTCATCTTTCTCTCTCTTTTTTTGGGTGGGCATCTGAGTACCCATTATTTTTAATATCTCATACACTTATCCATTTTTTCCATTTTTTTCAATACCTTTTCTTTTTCTTTCTTTAATGAATAATTTTTGCATAGCTTATGCCTCTCTTTCCGTAATTGAAACTTTGCAAGAGATACATTTACAAGAACTTAAAGCATTTATCCTATCAAACATATGTTTGTGTCTATTCCCAATGTAGGAGTAGAACATTTTTGGGTGGATAGAAAACATGTTTTTGCGTACTCCCAGTGTAGGAACAACAAATATATGTAGAGTGTACGTGATCTTGATCTTGAGAGCATGAAAAGTTTCTCAACAAGGGTCATAAGGATTTGACCAAACTCAATCAATGTTTTAAATAGCAGGCTAAGCCCCATAGCGGCTGCCTCTCCCAAAGGCTAAGAAAGGCTATAGCGGGCTAAATAGTAGGCTAAGCCATTTAGCGGCTGAGCAAAAAATATGTAAAAAATCAGGTAATTTTACACATAAACATAGAAGATGAAGACATTACAAATACCAATTATCAAGTAACTAGGGACAGATAGTTCAAAGCCTTACTAACACATCAGATCACAGCTTCATAGTTCATACATGATACATCACATAGACACATACACACATGAGTTCAAAGTTCAAACAAGGTTGACAGACATTACACTGCATACCAACTAAACAGTGACAGATAGACAAACAAACATAAGGCATGGAGGCATAGGCCATAGTCTGATACATATCAGTACATCACACATGCATTTCAGCATCTGAATAGTTTGTTGTACTCATCTTATCATCTTCAGTATCAGTAGATTCTATAGCATCTTGATTTTCCTCTGATTCAGAAGTAGAGGCTACAGACCAAGGTTTCGTCAGAGATGCCATGGTCCTGAATTTCTTCCTAGGGCGCACATGCCTTTTCCTTTTGGCTTTTGCTTGTGATGTTGATGCTCCCTGTGATGCTCTTTCTTGTGCTTTTGCTGCTGTTTCTGCACATCCCTGATCTTCTTGACTTTGATTTGTATTTGGTTCTAATCCAGTAATGAACTCATTGTTGTCATCCTCCAGCACATCATTTATTTCCTTCTTTATGGGATCTCTACTCTTGTTCTCTTTCTTATGCCTTAGTTTGGAGTTAAATTTGACAAATACAAGGTCTCTCATCCTCTCATGAAGTAATCTGTTGCGCTTTTTGTGTGCACCTAGTTTTGTTTAGGTGAATAAAATTCAAGGAATGAATAATGATGCAAAAATATATTCATGTAGGTGAGTTGTGGAAGTACAATTATTTTTATTACCTATTCAAATACTGACCAACACCTCTCACAACAAGTGGACCTATTCAAATACTGACCAACTTAGAATCTTTATCGCCAATAGCCTCAAATTAGGTGTAGTTGAACCATGATTCAGCCACCATGTTGCTGCATGAACAAGCAAAGAGTTAAAATCTTGTGATAGCAAAAAGGATTATATCGGATAATTCATCAATCACATTAGTTTCACAATTTTCACCTGGGTTGAAGTTCTTATTTCTCCTCTGCCTTGTGGCAATGTCATGTCCAAATGACCCTTGCTGTTCCTTATATTTGTTTAGGTCTTCAATGGTATTATCTTGAATTTCTTCATCATCAATCAGCGTTGTAACACATTTAATTACAGCAGCTCTAAATGATCCATCCTGCTCAATCTCTGACTTATTTGGGTAGTAATAATAAGGGTTCAAAAAGTACCCAGCCAAGTATAGTGGACTCTTCAACTTGCTGTCCCACCTTTTATCAATTATTTCCCAAACAGGTTTGTAGCTTGTCTCGTTATTATCAAACCTCAAAGCAATTTCTTTCTTTGCCTCAAGCATATATCCATGCAAAAATCCCATTGCAGGCACATCGTTATCCATTCTTCTCAGCACATTAGCCAATGGCTCAAAAAAATTAATAGCCATATCAACATTTTTCCAAAAGACTTCAAATTTCACCAGTTTTTCCGCCTTCTTCCCCTTAACACTCTTCAAGTAATTCATCTCATTGAGTTCATTATCTCTAAAGAGCCTTTCAAGCTCTTTCTTGTTGTCTTGCAAACTCTTCAGATTCAAATAAGCAATGGCAAATCGAGTAACTCCAGAGCGGACCAAGTCCTTACCAAGATATTTTCTCATCAAATCTAGCACCCTTGTATGAGCATACAGAAATGCAGTCACTTGTCTTGCACTTGCAATTGTTTCCTGAACTGGTTCAAGCCTCCCAATGTCCTCCAACATGAGATCCAGGCAGTGAGCTGCACATCCATTCCAAAATATTTTGGGTCTCTTTGCTACTAGAAGACTTGCTGCTGCAACATTAACACTAGCATTGGCAGTGACCACTTGGACAACATTTTCCTCTCCTATGTCTTCAATGCATCTATCCACAAGGTCAAAGATGTATTTATCATTTTTCTTGACACCAGAGCAGTCCACATAATCCAAAAAAGGACCCCATGAGCACTATGTGCGACTAAATTCATTATTCCCCTACCCTTCTTATCTGTCCATGCATCTGTCATAAGTGTACAACCTGAGGTTGTCCATGATTCTTCATGGCTCTTGAATACATCCAACACCTTCTGTTTCCTTTTTTGCAAAAATGGTCCACACATCTCATAGGGACTAGGCCCTCTCAAACCTCTACCAAAGGCTCTAATGGCTTCAACCACATTGGCAAAGCTAAGAAGAAGGACTGTAGAACTTCTTGATAGAGCCACTACCCGATGAACCAACAGCACTACAACTAGGTTCTTTTGTTGACTTTAGCACAACAACCTCGTTCCCATGGTCAGAGTCTTCACTGCACATTTCACCATCTGAGCGATCCAGATCAATTTCATCTCTGGCCCTTTGCTTTTCCTTCTGCTTTTGTTCCTTTTCACTAGTTTTCTTGGCAACCAAAGCTAGCATCTCTTCCTTCACATCGGTCGAAACCTTGTCACACTTACTGACATTGTGGCCACCAAAACGAGCAAGATGGTACTTCACTCTTGTAATTCCAGCGTTTATCGTCTTCTTATAGTAGTTGCACACTATTGAATGCTTCTTCTTTAGGTCTGGGCAATAACAATGAATCCATGAAGGGTCATTTGAGTTGATAACAACTTTGGTTGAAGCTGATTGTTCTACTGATTCAGATGTAGTACCACCTAAGCAACAAAAATTAATATGAGATAAAAATGCCAGCTTACTGCACCAACCTGGAATAGATATGATACTTTACTTGCTTCATGGGATAATTGTCAATTTATTTATAGTAAAGAGTAAACCATTCAACAGCAGCAGTAACAAATTAGTAAAACATTTAAGAGGGAAAGGAAGGAACTTGCCTGTCTGCTTTGGTTGGGACATGGTCGCCAGCTCGCCACTCCCCAATCGAAGTTGCTCGTCGCCCCGTAGCCGCACTTCGAAGACGGCCGCTTGCAGATCGAACTCACAGCTGCTTGTCATCCAACAGCAGCAGCTGCTACCACGCCGCCGCGGCCGCAAAAACTACTATCGTCGAGAGCTGAGAAGAAGCCCACCGCTGGTCGAAGCAACAACAACAGCCACCGCCGGTCGAAGCAACTCCTCCGTCGAGACCGCCGCCGTCGTCTGATGAAACATGAGACGAATGGGTGGCTATGGTCTGTAGCTAGGGTTACCAGTCTCCAATGCGTGTATTGACTCGATTTGGGCTGCCGTGTGATTTGGGCCGTAAGGTGCAGAAAGCCCATGCTTAGTCTGGCCTGATAGCGGCGCTAAGGTGCCTCCATTTCAGCGCTATTTCACCGGCTATTAGCCGCTATTAGCGGCAAATTCAATTTAGCGTCAAAAGTGGTGTAGCTTAGCTGTGGAGCTCCCCAAAGGCTAAATAGCGCTATAGCGGGAGCTAAATCCCGCTATTTAGAACATTGAACTCAATACGATGACAAGTAGTATATGTAGAAGGTTTCTCTAGTCTATATTTGGCTTTGGAAGGACATTGCTTACCGAAAAGGAGAGGTTTAGCTATTCTTTTACTTTTTTTTTGAAATAAAATTCTCCAATAATGAGACATCAAGAATCAAGTTCTCATTATTCTACTATATCTCATTCCACAACAACTTAAGTAACATGGGGTCCCTAATAATAAGTTCCCAATAGTAGCATAACTTCTAGAAAAAGTATTATGTGAGTCTATTCTTAAGTCATGACTAAAATAATCTTTCCTCAGATTTTAAAGTTGTTTTATCAAAGGATTTTTAATTCGGTTCGAAACAAAAAGTGAAACATATAAAAATAGAGTGTATTGGGCTCGAACCTGACCGTGGACGAAGCGTGAGGCAAGGTGGCGCTGTGATGGGCTGGCCGGCCCATGTAGGAGGCTAGACGGCCCACTCTCGGGCCCGTTTCGGTTCAACTTTGGCGAGCGTGGTTTTTAGTCCATTGCTTTCTGAATTTTATGATTTTCGCGATCGAATTCCATCTTGTTGTCGCGGTGTGTCTCCCCCACACTTGTTTTCCTGTATACCTTTTTGCACAACATGTGGAGACAAACACATATCCAAAATAGAGAGCATATAATAGTAATTAGACTCTATTAATATATATAAGGCACTTTATTACACAAGCACAAACTAAACACAAACTTTTGATTACCTAGCACAAACTTGAATATTCTAACAATCTGAGCTAAGCGAGTAACCTAAACATACTATCTTTAAACACTTGACCTAACCACTCATGCATTATTATTAACTACCTAATTCTCACTTCTTTATCTTAGCAACAAAATGGTTTAAAGGATTTAGGCCATGTTGCAGGCTCTTGCGATAGACGTGTTTTTCGTCGATCCTTTGCTCTAGGGTATAGATAACATCGGAGAGGTCTTCAATATTCTTCATATTCTTCTCTAAGAGAGCAATTTTCATCTATGGTCGCTTCTTAGCCTCTGGGATAGGGGGTGATGGCTCCTTCCTCTTCTTCTCTTTCAGAGGAACAACCTTGATCTGATTCGGCATATCGTGAACTCCATTGATGATGGTACGAGGGGTGACCATTTTGTAATTTGCACATGTAACATCTCCAAATTTGTTGGTCTTCACTTCGGTCAGCACCTCGTGTCCCTTCGGAGGAAGGAGGTTGATCTCCTTCGTCACCTTGATCAGCTTCTAGACGTCTAGACGAGGCTCTTGTGGACATGGCTTGTCTTCAAGAAGTGGACGTGGCAGCGGCGGAGCGATCACTGGACAACGGATAGCTTGGGCGAAGTAAAATTGACTTGAGCGAATAGGGGTAACTTCTGGAGGAATGACGGTCAGCGCAAGCGCGTCGGGCTTCTTGCTAGGATCAAAACCATAGGAGATGATCTCTTTATTGGCCATGGGGACTAGAAAGGAGGAGAGCTTTGCTGCTATTGGAGAGAGAAGCCTTTGATGGGATGGCTATGGAGGAGGTAGAGGCTTGCTTATATAGGGGGGAACAACTTGTAGCAGGGGTCAAGATCTATTCATATGAGGTCTCGTAATGAGGAAAAACGAATGCGTCAAAAAACTATGCGATTTTAACAAGGAAGAATCTAGAAGACACGAGAGAGTTGACCGAGCGCGAGAGGGGCTGACAGTGGGCTTGCGACCTCTAGGTGGGGCCAGCTGGCCCCACATGTCATCCTCTCGTGGTGATTTTTCTCACAGCAGTTTCTAATCCCTATCTAATCCTAAAAAGTATATTTTCACGTTACAAAACGTAAGGAGGATGATAGTGATGTAAATCTACGGTAAAATCTGGAAATCTAGCTCATCTAAATCCTCAGGTGTTTTTTCAGGTTCTAGAAAGATCTTGAGATGATGGCCATTTACCTTGAATATTGTACCTTCATCATTTTGAAGTGTTACCGCTCCATGCGACGAAGTGCTTATGACCTTAAATGGTCCTTCCCATTTGCTCTGAAGTTTTTTATGCCCGAATAATTTAACCCTGGAATTAAAAAGTAATACCTTATCTCTGGGGGTGAACTCCTTCTTCTTGATCCTCTTATCATGCCATCTTTTTGTTCTCTGCTTGTAAATCTTGGAGTTGTGATATGATTTTTCAGGCCATTCATCAAGTTCAGAGAGTTGCATCTTCCTCTTGGTTCCCACGGCTTTAAAGTCCATGTTCCATCGCTTGATGGCTCAGTGAGCTTTGAATTCTAGCTCAACAGGTAGATGACAGGTCTTCCCATAGACCAGTTGATCTGGTGACATTCCAAGTGGTGTTTTATAGGCCGTTCTATAATCCCATAGTGCATCGGGTAGTCTATCTTTCTATGTAGTTCCCATCTCTTTGACCGTCTTTTGCAGAATGTTCTTGATTTGTTTATTTGATGTTTCTGCTTGGCCACTTGTTTGAGGGTGATATGGAGTAGCGACATTGTGACAGATCCCATGCTTTGACAAGTAATTATGAAAGTTCATGTTAGTAAAGTGAGTGCCTCCATCACTAATCACCATCCTAGGAACTCCAAATCTTGGAAATATTATTTCTTCAAACATCATCTTGGAGTTCTTTGCATCAGTAGCCTTGCATGGCATGGCTTCAACCCACTTGGAGACATAATCAACTGCCACCAATATGTATTCATAGTTCTTTAACTTCGAAAAAGGTCCTATGTAGTCGATTCCCCAGACATCGAAGAGCTCAATCTGAAGGTTGTTGGTGAGTGGCATGGCATCTCTTGAATTAATGTTCCCATGCCTTTGACATGCTCCACACCTCCTGATGAAGTCTTTCATGTCTTCATACATGCTTGGCCAAAAGAATCCACTTTGACAGATCTTTGAATGAGTGCAGAATGCACCATAATGTCTTCCATATGGTGATGAGTGGCATCATTCGATGATCTTGATGCCTTCTTCCACCGGTACACACCTTTTGATCAGGCCGTTAGAGGAGACTCTAAAGAGGTATGGTCCATCCCATATGTGGATTCGACTTTCATAGATAAGCTTCCTTTTATTTTTTCCTAGTGGAACATAACCCACAACCATAAAGTTAACAATATCTGCATACCAGGGGTCGAATTTTGTGACCTCGAAGAGCATGTCGTCCCGCAATGAATCATTGATGGGTAGTTCCTGTGGATTCTCAAACTGCATTCTGGACAAGTGATCGGCAACAGAATTTTCTACTCCCTTTTTATCTTTTATTTCTAAGTTAAATTCTTGGAGTAAAAAAACCATCTTATTAATCTGGGTTTAGCATCTTTCTTAGTGAGCAAATATTTTAAAGTAGCATGATCAGTATAAACAATCACCTTAGCTCCTACTAAGTAAGATCTAAACTTATCAATAGCAAAAACAACAACTAGGAGTTCTTTTTTAGTTGTTGCATAATTAAGTTGAGGTCATGTCAATGTTTTGCTAGCATAAGCAATTGCATGATGCTTCTTATCTTTAGTTTGTTCCAAAACTGTCCCCACAGCATAATCACTAGCATCACACATAATTTCAAAAGGTAGCGACCAATCAGGGGGTTGAATGATTGGTGCAGAGATGAGTGCTTTATTAAGAATGTTAAAAGATTTCAAACATGCATCATCAAATTCAAAGGGAACATCCTTAGCCAAAAGATTTGTTAGTGGTCTAGCAATATGTGAAAAATCTTTATAAAGCGGCGGTAAAAACCAGCATGACCAAGAAAACTGTGGATCTCTCTGATATTTATGGGAGGAGGTAACTGTTCAATTACTTTAATTTTAGCTCTATCTACCTCTATCCCTCTTTTAGACACCAAGTGTCCAACCACTATTCCTTCTCTAACCATAAAATGATATTTTCCCAATTAAGGACTAAATGCTTTTCTTCACATCTTTGCAAAACCTTGTCTAAATTTTCAAGACAATCATCAAAAGTTTTTCCATAAACAGAAAAGTCATCCGTGAAAACTTCTATGATTTCTTCAATCATATCCGAAAATATAGACATCATACATCTTTGGAAAGAAGCTAGAGCATTACATAATCCAAAAGACATTCTACGATAAGCTTAAGCTCTATATGGACATATAAAGGTGTTTTTGCTTTGATCATCTAGATGGATCAACATCTAATGATAACCTGAATACCCATCAAAAAAATAGAAGAAAGAGTGATTCGCCAGCTGCTCTAACATTTCATCAATGAAGGGCAACGTAAAGTGATCTTTCTTTGTTGCCTTGTTAAGTTTTCAGTAGTCAATGCACATCCGCCATCCAGTGACGGTTCTCTAGGAGATTAATTTATTCTTTTTATTTTTAACAACAGTCATACCTCCCTTTTTAGGCATAACTTGAACAGGGCTAACCCACTCACTATGCGGCACAAGATAGATAGTCCCGGCATGCAAGAGTTTTAAAACCTCTTTCTTAACAACCTCTCTCATTGCATTGTTAAGCCTATGTTGAGGCTCCCTAGAAGGTATAGAGTTAGGGTCTATAGGGATGCGATGGGTGCAAAGAGTAGGGCTGATTCCCTTAAGGTCTTGGAGCGAGTAGCCAAAAGTAGAACGATACTTTTCTAAGACAGTTAGCAAGCGTAGGGATTCTTCCTGACAAAGTTTATCACTTATAATCACAGGAGAATCCTGATCATTATTAAGAAAAGCATATCTAAGACCAGAAGCCAGAGGTTTAAGATCAATGGTGGGCTTAGGTGGTTCTAGTAATTTATCTAGAGGTTCAAACTTCATAGGATTTTCCTCTTCTTTCTCGATGAAGAACTGAGCATCATCTTCAAGGTTGGGTTCAATCAAATAATCAAGGGATGCAACCTTAACCTCTTCCATTGGGTCTTCCTCAGGAATTGGCTCACTCTTAGCATTTGGAGAATGAGTAATGGGTATAGAAAGCTAAAAAAATTTCCTAAGTCTTATATTCAACTTTCCCGTTTGTCCTTCTTGGATAAGTCTTTCAATTAGTTGTCCTATCAACAGGTCGAACTCCATAATATTAAAGATATAGAAGCTCAGATTAACCTTGGTTTATTTTACTTAGATAGGGAGGACATATAAAGTTCCTAAACTTAGGAGAATATGTCCTGAAAGACTTTTCAACAACTTTGTTGTTGGGGTCAATGGCATGTGTTTCAATAAATCATGAGCAAAAAATGCAGACATGATATTAACATACACAATAGGATTATAAAGAGCATCGAAAGGAGCTTTATTAATTGGACAATGAATGGATATATATGGTGAATCTAAGTGAATCGCATTAGAGGAAAGCTCTGATTTTTCTAACCATTCATTGCTTATAATAGACACTAGCTCTTTCATAGTCTTTTTAAGGAAAGCTTGCTCAGAAGGGTCTAAAGGTTCTTCATTGGATGATGATTTCCTTGACTTCTGGGGTCTCCTCATAGTATGGTAATTCAAGGTATTCCCATATTCATCAAAAAGTTCATCCTCGAATTGAAGCATGAAGTCCGAAATCGAAGTTTCCTCCTTCTCTAGTGGTTCATGATTTGGGATAGCTGAAGTTGGTGATGGGTCTGGTAAAGATTTAGGTTTAGCTATTTGGGATTCTTCCTCTAATGGCTTCTCTTCTACTTCTTCGGGGATGTTCTCTAAGATTTTTGTAAGAATGCGTCTCCCCGCATTGGCGGAGATATGCAAGAACGAGCCTCCTGAGACCATATTAAGAAGCTTCAAGGTTTTCCTATCAAGACTCATATAGAAGTATTGAAGAAGAATAAGGTCTTGAATGGCAAGGTTAGAGCCAGTATTAATAAGAGTATTAAAGCGTTCCCAAGCCATGCCTAGAGATTCTTTTTTCTTTTGTATAAAAGATAGAACCTCTAAACGAAGTTTAACTACCCTAGAGATGGGAAAGAATTGCAAGCAGAAGCTAGAGCACAGGGCTTTCCAATCTCCTTGTCTACTCCCTATGGTGAGATTGTACCAACATTTAGCTTTCCCCGTCAAAGAAAAAGGAAAAAGCTACCATCGTAATGTTTCGTCTGATATGCCTGCAATGCATAGGCATGCACATGTCTGCTCAAATTCATTTAGGTGGGAATAGGGGTTTTCATCATCTTCACCCGAAAAGGGTTGATCCTGAACCATGTTGATTAAACATGGGCGTAGCTCATAGCCAGGTGTTAGGATAGGCTTTGAAGACTCTTTTGGCTGTTGGCTTGCGCTCGTGGGTGCACCATATTGGTATATAGGGATGGATTCTAGATCCATGGTAAAAAAAAGAATAAAAGAATAATGATACAAGAATAAGCTAGGTTTGAAGTTAACTCAGCAACCGTTTCCCCAGCAACGGTGCCAAAAAATGCTTATTGGTATAAATTAATACACACAGAATAATCCGTAAGCGCATGAATAATATACCGATGTAGCACTTCACCAGGAGTACCTAGTTTTGTATCGAACTCGAGGAAACATGTGTGAGAATAACCAAATCTAACTTATCCCAGCTTCACAATCAAGGCTAGATAATAGGAGCGTAGAGGAGACTGCTAAGATCTTCTAGTTCTAACTTTGGTAAGCTTTGTCTTCTACTATTCAATTCTAGGGGTATTACTAGAGAAAACACAGGCAGAGTATGTTTTCTATAGCAACAAGGTCCTGCTAGGCCTACTAACGGGAGGTGGACTACAAAGGATTTAATGAGACTATAAGAGTCACCCTCATGAGCTACCACCGATCCAAAAAATAGGGTACATCCATGAGTAATCGAGTCTAAGCACCATGCTTACACTATGAATACTACTTTAACCCAGGAGCTACAAGAATTAAAGTACTCAAAATAGAGTCGCAAACCTGAAGAACAATATGAACAAGATGCTTACTTAAATTAGAAGCCGATTACAAGAGAAATCTCAGAAGCAAGCTCAAGAAGAACTTTATTCCCTCAGGGTACAAGCCGTAGAGAGGGCATCAACAGGCCAGGACTCCTCCAAACTCTTCCCTCTCACTCTATCTCACTATCTCTAATACAATACTAGATCCTTTAGAGGATTAATCTTCTCTTGATTGCTAGCCTTGATCCTGGTGGACATATGAATTAGGGTTTCTGGCTTCTCAGCTCTCAGGATCAAATGAGGCCTCTGTCCTAAGGGGGGTGCAGGCAGGTATATATAGGCCAGAGCGTCAATCTTGATCCCTCAGATCAAACTGACTTGAATAAACGATAGAGATACAATCCTTAAGGCGGTTGAGAACCGACATAGCAACGGGAGGCTGACATGGGGGCCCACAAGTCGGGCGACCTCTAGGTCGGGTCGGCTGGCCCCACATGTCAGAGACACGGGCTCCGCTTTGGTGATTCACCTTCTGGATTCTTTTATAGTCTTCCCACGTTGATTACGCGGTGGAATTCCATAATTTCCTTTGACGAATAGGTCTTCCTTGGCGGTTTTCTGATTAAATACTGCTGGAAACACAGATTCACCAAAACTCATGGAATTTGTTAGTTTAAACCCCTAAATCTATATTGGTGATCCATTTTAGTCATTTATACAAGTTATATTGATGGTTTATGATGAATGTTGACTACCGTCAACACCCTACTTGATCCAAGGTTCGATGAGAAGCACCGGGATCGGAGGATAGAGTAGGAAGAGGTAAACTTCAATTGCCTCCATTTCTGTGAATTCAACAAATGTAATACTTATTGTCTATTCTATTTTTTTGTAGGTGCTCAACATCTTGAGGCCAATGACACATGAGTCCGCTACGACCATGGTCTATGATGAGCGCTACATGCTCCTACTAAAGCGTGCGAAGCTTGCTACCATTGCTCGTGTCTATCATCGTGGGGTGCCACCTTTCAACCCAGCAGCGCTGACAACGATGATTGATAGGTGCCAACCAGAGACACACAGCTTCCACCTATCGTGCGGAGAGATCACGGTCACTTTGGAGGATGCAGCCATGATCCTTGGACTAAAAATCTAAGGATTCCTAGTCACAGGAGACATGGAGTCCGTTGGATGGGAGGACTGTATGGCTCAGTTCTTGGGACATCCCCTACCAGAGCTTCAGCCTGGCAAGAAGCGGCGTAGCAGTGGTGTGCCACTTAAGTGGCTTCTGGAGCAGTTTCATCAGTGCCCACCTAGAGCAGACGAGGTAACCGTGAACTACCACTGCAGGGCCTGGGTCCTGTACATGTTTGGTACCGTTCTATTCCCTAATGACACCAGAGACATGGTGTCGTGGATGTACATCCCTTGCCTTCTTAACTGGGATGATGCCAAGAACAGGAGCTGGGGATTGGCGGTACTTGCCTTCTTGTACCGTCAGCTATGCAAGCTTGCCGGCGGCCTGCATGCACGCACGCTACAATGTCAGGGTGCACCACACTTTTCCAGGTAAATGAAAATTGTGTAAGTATGAATTCTTCAATTGTTGTATGTTTAACACATTTCTCTAACTTTGCAGATTTGGATGTGGGAGAGACTTCCAGTTGGGAGGCCGCATAAGATTGAACACCCTCATGCTTAGTTCCTAGAAGGAGACGTAGTCGTCGCCCCTACCATGGCACACCTCTACGAGCGAGCCTGCGGTACCTACCACGTCACCCGCCACGCGTACATTAGCTACATGAATGAGCTGGACATCCTATTGCCACAACATGTAAGTTTGCGAACATGCTAACTCCTATTTGGATTTGTGTACATAGTGATCACCACATTGTCTGTAGGTTGAATGGCGGCCATATACTCATGAAACAATTATGGGGATGAATTTGAGCACACTATGCAAGGAAGACGAGGAGTTATGGACGATGAGGTGCCCGCTTATTTGTTTCTATGTAGTGGAGTACCATCTCCCTCACCGTGTCGCACGACAGTTTGGTAGACTACAGCCTTGTCCTCTGGAGGACTTCTCCACCAACTGGCAGCTCCACAAGTATGTAACCTCCACTATCTCATGCGTCATTGCAATGTACCATTTTCTTTGAATTGTTGTCAATATTGCAGGTTGAATCGACAACGCCAAAAGAAGATCATGAACTGGTAGAGTGAACACTAGCATTTCATCGATGAGTGGCATTTGTTTGAGCAGAACAACATGCGAATCCACGCCGTCCATCGAGAAAAGGCATTATGTGAGTACCTTGTTTGGCTAGGGGAAAGGACAAGGTTACATTTGAAGCCGGCTTGGATGGAGAAAGATATTGCTGAGATCGTGAGCTCGGATGAAGGTGACAACCCCTATGACCAAGCTAACCAAGGAGGACGATAAGTTGAGGTCGCCCCTCTCTTAACTCAAGCGGTGAGTGAGAACCAAAGCTTGTTTTCTAGTTTCTATGGGCAGCGTACTAACGAATGGCTTGATTAGGGCAAGGAAATCATGAGGACAGTAGCAGAGCAAGGGGTGGTGTTGATGATCCCCGAGGGTGATCCTGATGAGGCCAGCCCGCTACGACAAGCCCTTTAGGTGGTCCTCAAACTTTTGTTGTCATTAAACAAGGATTATCAACAATTGGTTAACTTGCATCGTGTTGACAACCGCAGTGTGCCATGTATCGCCTACGCAAAATAGCAGCACGCATCGGATGCCGACATGGCCAAAACATTGCAGTCCCACCACAGCTTGTTACTACTCCATCAAGTTCACATGGTGCAGGACCATCGGCTTCACATGGTGGTATAGGTACGTCCAGCGCTGCCCATGAAGCTGATGAAGGAGGACACCAAGGAGGCGACAAAGGAGAAGGTGATGACGATGATGATGACGACGTCAACTATGATGAGCTAGGCATATCATAGCTCGATGATGCACCTCAGGGAACTCAAAGATCCTATGATGCTGCACGTCCACATAGGACGAGTCGACCAGTGGACAGGTACACTCCAGGGATGTATGCACTTGGTAGAGGCAAGCATAGGACTCGGGCTCCACGTTAAGGTAGAAGGCTAGGCTATGTTGCAAAATAAATGTATGGAGTATGTTGGAAACTTGTATGCACCATGTATGGAACTTGTGTGAACTATGTTGACATGCTATGTCTTGAAATGGTGTGTGTTCACTTATGTTGAATTTGATTTATTCTGTGTTGACAAATGTTGCTAAAATGTTTACAACTTGTCTAGAAGTAGGTGGCAGCATGTGTAACAAAAATAATCCTACATGGTCGGCGTGCAACAAAAGCGCACCGAGCTAAGTGACCTCGGTGTGTGACCATTTCACGCCGAGGTGGCCGCCTGAAGCTAGACCTTCACTAAATAATTGGTGCTCGCGGCGCCGACATGCCCGTCCTCGACGTCAAATGAAAAAACGCCGAGGCCTATACCTCGGCGTGGCCCGACTCAATGCCGACGCCTGGACACTCCCACCAGTTGGCCCTACCTATCCTTGGCGCGGCCCATGTCTCGGCGCGGCCTGACTCAGTGCTGAGGTCTTAGCCGTGTCGCTATGCTGGGCCCAATCCTCGGCGCGGCCCGACTCAACGTTGAGGCCTAGACACTCAAAACCCACGACGAGGCCCATATCTCAGCGCGGCCCGACTAAGCGCTGAGGTCTTAGCCATGTCGCTCTGCTGGGCCTAATCCTCGGCGCGGCTCGACTCCTACCTACCCTCAGCGCGTAAGGACTCCACGCTGAGCTATTGATTGTTCGTGTGTGACGACTCAGCACCGACATATGGACCCTAAAAAGGTGTCGGTCGCTACCCTCGGCTTTAAGGTAGTCCACGCCGACCTTTTCACCCTCGGCGTGTCCTGACTCGACGCCGAACCTTCAACCGTACAAAGGCTTCCAAGGCTCGCCTCCCTCAGTCCTCCTCCCATCGCGCTGTGCCTAGGGTTTAGGTTCACACTTGGCCCATGTTGTAGCGACACTAGCCACAACGCTCCACCGTTAGTGGCGCACCCTAGCCCCACTCCGCCACTGTCAGCCACGCCGCCAGCCGCCTTCGCCCCTTCTCCGTTCTGTGCTGTTGCCTTGAGCACGCCCTCAGCAGCCCATCGTCATCCCCTTCGGCCTCCATGGACCCGCCTCTCCGCTGTTTCTCTTCGGGTCCCTTCTCGCCCGATCCGGTACGCCAACGGCTTTTTCTCATCCCCTTTATTCTACGCTCGTGCAGATCTGGTTTTGAACTCTGACATCTTCCCTTGTTCTGTTCTTGCTGTCTAGAGCACTCGACCGACCTTTCAATCGTCGGCCTCTAACAGTTCTCTATACTTGCACCATGATCAACAGTTTCCTGGTCACCGCCGGAAGCTAGTAGGTTCAAGTTGCGTGCCAAACGTGCAAAGTGAACAAGCAAGGCAAGTTTACTGTTATTATGCACATTCCATCCTGTCGTAGTTTAAGTTATGTTGTGCTGGCCTTAGGTTTGTGCACTGTGATTTGTTTGCAAACACACAACGAAATTAGCCATTGAACGTGCACATAGATGCCACGCCGTAGCGCAAGCGAACGCGCAAGATGGGTTGACGCGGAAACCAAGCTTTTGCTGGACTTGTGCCTTCAAGAGAAGCAAAAGTTGAACTTCCACCACTCAGGTGTAACTAGGGACGACTGGAACAACATTTACAGCTACTTCCCCCAATATGATCGGAGACAGGTCAACAACAAACTAGGAGCCCTAAAAGCCAATTACCTAAAATGGAAGAAGGAGCTATCAGCCACTAGGCTCGGTCGGGACACACAAACGGGGGCGTTGACGCTGAGCCTGAGTACTAGGAGACCCAGGAAGGTAACCAGCCGGATAGCGCCGACAATACCATGTGCGCGGTAAGTTCACTAACTATTGTCGTGTGCCCAAAATCAATTGAGACATAGTTTTCTCAAATGACATCAACCAACCAATCAAAGCCTACTATAAAAAAACAACAAATGCAACCGAAACTAACTAGATAAAATGAAAGAGGTCAAGGAAGACCACCTTGGGGAAGCGTCCAAAACCTCAATCTGGCCTCCCCATACCTGCATTTAGGGTTCAGAGTTCATGCGAACAGAGGGGGATACAAAAGAATGCACCAAGGAAAGAAGAGAATGGAGGAGGGAGGAAGAAGGGGGCCGTGACGTGGCCTTATGTGTCCAGACCTCGGCGTTGAGTCAGGCCGCGCTAAGGCCTGTGGCTCGGCGTTAACTAAGCACACGCCGAGCACTGCGGGCTCCAGTGGCATGATAAATTCTACGCCCGGAGCCAGCGCTGACGTGGCGGTACCTCAGCTTCAACGGATGTCCTAACACGCCAAGTGTTTGGTCTACTTCCAGAAAATATTTTGCTAGGGTGTTATTTGTAAAAAATGTTTTCAAAAAGGATCGAGATGTAAAAATTACGCACGAGCGGACCACGGTTCCGCGCGCGGGCCGAGCCAAGCCAAGCCAAGCCAAGTGCGATTTCCTCGTTGGCTAGCGGGTGACCCATGACGGTTAGGCGGCGCGGGGCTTTCGGCCGGGACACCATGCTTAGGCTTCGCCGTGCAACAAGGCCTCGCCAGGCGGTGCCGCGTCCCTGTCGCACGCACTGGGGCCTAGCCGAAGCCGCTAGAGTGGTGCGCGTGCCGTCGGGGAAAACAATAGGTGGGGACGACATGCTTTGCATGCTGACGATACTCAGTGTATATACAGAGGTAACTATCGAACATTCCAACGTTGTCTATAAATTCATTCGATCAGGAGGGGCAGTTGGAAAGAAAAAAAAGCTTATTACCATATGAAATTTCAAGAACGACAGTTTCTCCGGCCGGACTTCGAATACCTGTATCCTCATAGTATTTTCGTGGCATACAATTTTTTTTCATGTGCCATGTGGTCCGCGGCGATGCATGCACCTTTTTTGAGTTAGAGATCAATTAATTGTTTTGCCTCCACGTGAACAGATCTCGGATTTGTACTTGAATACTTTAAATACAATATTCCTTCATTTTGTCACCGATAAATTAGTATTTGGGTCCACGGATCGAGATCTATATTTGGCGGTCCACAACCACAAGTAAATCAGTGGTGCAGACAATAATATACTAGTAGTTGCGACATGATCGTAGATCAGTTGGTTAGATTATTTGTCGTGAGACCTGCTCATCCGGGTTTAAGTCCTCATTAGCACGGGTGCGGCGCTATGCTTTTAGTAGTAGGCGACGTCTCCGTCGACAACGAGACGCCAGTGGTGACTTCATGAATCTTGAATCTCGAGATCTGTTGGTTCAGTTCTTCGAATGTGCTCATAGGAATAGGGGTGAGTGTGCGTGCATGTTAGGAGCGTCTGCGTTGTACTGTGTAATTCTCAATAATATATTAATAGTTAATTTCCGCATTATATATATCTCTTTTGTTTCCTTCCGCTATACTATAGATTTTATCACGTCTGTGATCGATTCATTGATATTATAAGGCGCATGAAGTATTTAATAAATAAAATATGCATATATGCCTAATAATTATATATTAAAGAGGATCAGCTTTCTCACCCGTCATTACTCACAACCATCTGATAAGGACCTGACGGATCTAGGGATAGCAAGGTACCCTAAACCCAACTACACCGTGGGTTTTACCCGATAAAATTGTAAGTATGGAAATACTTCTTCACCCTTGAGCATGCTAATGGGTAAAAGCCTCTATCCATCGAGTAGAGCAGGTGCGAATACAAGTAGTACATACTACCCACAGTTGCGTACCCATTTTAGCTACACATATGTCTTTATTAATTACTACTCCCTCTGGGCAGCTTTCTAAGGCGCAAAAGGGGAAATACCAGATACAACGGTGGAAAGCTGTGCGCCATTGGCTGCATGCATGCAGCAAACACTTCAACGGAGAAAATCATGGGGGAAAGGAGTATTTCATGCATGCATGGAGCCAACTATTCGTTCCCAAGTGCATGGTCTACTCGTGTGTATTTACTGTCGCAGTGTCGCTGGAACTCGAAGCAACACGCTTCCTGTTCAAGGTGCCATGCCTTACAAACTTGCCTATGTGAAAAACTAGAGAACGCCTTACAAAGCTGCCCGGAGGGAGTATGAAACATGCATATATGGATTTATGCCTATTAGACTATATACTAATAACTGTGAAGTTTTGTTGCTATGTTAATATTATTGATTTCTATTCATAAATATTTGATAATATATAGTTTTAATAATTTGAGATATTTATATTTTTGTCTACAATGGGTATACATTCGGGTGTGGGTTACTCGTCGGGTACTTTTACCATGTGGATACAGGATGGGTAAAATATTTTACTCGTGCGCGGTACTAATATTTTAGCACGTAAATTTTGTCTGGTGGGTGCAGGTATGGGATAGCACTATCGGTCTGGTTTATACACGTTGCCATCTCTAGACAGAAGCAATCTCTCCCGTGTTTGTACGTGTCCAAGTAGCGTGTCCAAGTATGGTGCAGAGTTTGATTCCAAAACTGATTTCCATGTTCTGCCATTTTCTCCCATGCTCGTACATGTTAAATGTGCAAGCATGGTGCAAAATCGGATCCCGAAATGAACTAGAAACACATGACGCGATCATTGCTAAATTTTTAACCTCACATACTGATACGAGTTAGAGTAGCATGTGTCGAGACATAGTACGGAGATTGATTCTGAGACAAATTGAAATGCATGACGTGATCACTAAATAAATCTTCAAGTAGCAAATTGTCTATGTAACCACACAATAAGCTAGTTGAATGTTTTGTTGCAATGCACGAGTATATTTGCTAGTCAAATATAAAAGAACTCTCTTTGTGACCATTTGGATTGGCTGATGCGTTTAGCTGTGATCCACTGTGTTGACGCCTGATTGATTCCAAATCACACGCTAGCTAGGGCTGCCACGGACCAAAGAACGTAGCGAGGATGTCATACTTTTCTGGTGAAGAACGGAGTGGTTTACGAGTAAACCATCAAAAGATAACCAACATGCTTACGTGACAAAGAACCGGCTAGTTTTCAGACAAACTATCAAAGAAACCGTCAAAGCTCTCTTCTGGGAGAAACCCCGTCGGGGCGAGGACGTCGCCAGATTGTCCTAGGTTGGCCGGCAAGCCTAGGACGTCATTCTTGATCGTCGGATCAAGAGATGAACAGCAACATGAGGTTACAAAGAGGAAACAAAGGAGTTGTAGATGTAAAAGTAGAAATGGATTACGGCTGGTTTCCCTTTCCGTATAAAACTCTGATCCAAATAAAGACATATCTATTTGATTCGGCTCTGCGTAAGTATAGCAACGTCGGTCTTTTGTCCGGACACGTCACCGGTCAATCATGTACGTGTACGTATTTGCTGATTCTTTTCTTTTTTTTTTTTTTGCATATGACTCCCGACGAACTTGCATGCAAGATTAATATGTGTGGACTCCTCTTGGACTTGCCTTTCATCAGCTCTAGATTCCTTCATTATCTGATCTGCATGCATATATAAATTCTTTTGCCGAAGCAAAGAACCACGGATTCCTCGCCTTTTTTTTTCGCTTTTCCTCACGTAAACAGTCAGGTTGGCAGTAGTAGTTCTTCTGGACTTGTCCACGTATGACCGAACGTACAGCACCTGGACTCCGTAGTCCATACCGGAGCTCCGTGCCTCAGCGATTAGAAAATCTCATAAGCAATACAGGTCACAACTAGCTCAAATAATCGGTCAAATATACTATTAATAATATAGTAACCAGCCCGATTAATCAGACTAGTGTGTTTACTACTAAATAATTTGACTTGGACAATCTTGCGTGTCAACACACTGGTTCAGGGAGCAATTCTTCATGACTTAGCTTCATGATCAAACCACGTTCTTTATACAATATCACTGTATCAGAGTCGAACCACGTTCTTTATGCAATACCACTGTATCAGAGTTGTCCTCGCCTTCCTTTCTTATATATGACTTTCCCTTTCCCGTACTTCTAAAAACAACACCCGGGCATGTACAGTGTGATGGGCAAACAACTGTTGTCTATAAGATGTTCCATGTCAATCGTAGAAATAGACAAGTCATTGTGTAAATTGTTTAAGAGCAATCTAAATAGCATCCACTTGTTAAATGATATATAACAATATATAGATATATAATAGATGGCACCTACAACGGGAAAACTATCGTTCATAAGAGACTTTTCTCATGCTCTCAGTCCGTCTGTTAATTATGGTTAGTCATTAGATGCCATCTTCCTCTCTCCTATTTCTGTCTCTTCCACATCAGACCAAATCTTATGTGACATCCTCTTCTAGTTCAATGATTTTACCTACTGTACACACTTATAATTTCTATTAATTAATCTAAGTAGTTTATGATAGCCAGCCCCATTTTCTAGTGCAATGTTTGGGTACTCCGCGATCTTGGCACCCCCTCCTCAAAACATAATAAAATAAAAATTCACCTTCTAATGTTAATTAAAATCGCTTCTTTTAGGGCAATTCCAACATAGAAACTAGATGGTTTTTATGACCATTAAAATTAGGATGCTAACCAAGCAAAATGGTGATGTGGCATTGGAATTAAGGCAGAGAGAGAAGGAAATGGTTTATACAAGAAATTATATCAGCACGATAACTAAGATAGATATGTGATACGTAGATGATAGGAGAGAATACATGTGACTAGATAAAAATTAATTTTGAGGAAATCATACATGGGAAATATGACTTCTATATGTACTTTCTATATTATTTGGCAAGTGTAGAAATTATCTCATGATCTCTCGATTGGTTCTGCCCTTATGATAGAACAACAAGCACGATGAGAAGTTTTTGACAATGCCAAATCATGTGACAATAGTGCAAACATAAGTTTTACCTTAATCATGTGACTAAGTTTTTGCCAAAAGCAATCCACTTTTTTGAGTTTTCTGCATCTAATGAAGATCCAATCAATGCATGGCTCAGATCTTCCCATCCTCTCCCTTTTTAATCCAATTCAGCATAATTGTTAGAAGAGTCAAGAGGAAATTGCTAGAGTATTTTGTGCTGTGTTTGTGCTATGCGCTCTGCCTCACATTTAGATATTTTTTATTTTTTTTCCTTTGTTGCTAAATTTTATAGCTCTTCTCTATGAATACATGATTGGCAGATCTCCTGTCGTTGCTTCAAAAAAAATTGCTAGAGCATTTTCACGGTCAAAGATGTAGCACCACTAATGACTTGGGAGACTTCAAATTCAGGTACATCATTCTAGCTGCATCACAATGCTAATGAGGGCAAGGCTTGTTGACAATCCATCACCATATATAGCCACTACTTTGTGTAATTGTGTTATTGTGCTTGTTGTCACGATGGATGCACATGTTTTCATTGTCTCGATCTGATTGATTCAAATGCCGTACGTTGGAGGATTCATTATTATCCAATGTTCCAAAGACGTGGATTATCAAACATTTTTTCTACTAAACTTAGTACACATGTGAACATTTGGGTTCACATACATGCATAGACATTTTACGTACTCTTATTATTAATTAATTACAAAGAATGGTCTATATTGGTCTCTTTAGACCCATGAATTTAACGTAGGTGCCTTGCTGTTAATGAACAATATCGCCTACCCTACTGGTTCCCATGGCCCTGTTTGGTCAGCTTATAAGTTACTTATGGCTAAAATAAACTTTTTTTTGCAGCTTTTTTTTAACCACGCTTCTTCCCACGGCTTTTATTTGTACTAAAATACAAAAGTAGGACCAGGCTAGAACAACCTGTTTTAATCATGCTTTTCCGCTCTACTAAACAGGGCCCATGTAGCTTAGTTGGCCACTCAAACCGATCTTGATAAATGGTCAAAAGTCATATACCTCGTGAATATTGAATGCTCGTGTCAGTATAACGAAAGGAAAGAAACAAGAATTTATGTGCGATAAAAGACAAGCTAAATATATTTTTGTTACAATGGTAATTAATTAATTAATTGTGTACGATATCTTGTAATAATAAAATATCAAGTCATTTTATTTTAAAATGTGAAAGCTGCTTTTACTAGAAAAAGAACTCTGCTTGCTGTCAATTAATCTATACTGACAGACATTTTTCTTCCAGATGCACATAAAGGGACAGCGAGAGCTGGTGAATGAAACCGCTACCGCATACCATGCATCCTCAATCTATACCTTTCATAAATATATTAAAAACAACCCCTTTTCCCAAAAAAAAAAAATCTAGACTTTATCATTATTGGTTCGAACATAAATTTTTGCAAGTGACAATGACACGAACGTCCAATCTACCTCGAGATTCATGCAATTTAAAAAATCAGGTTAACCAATCACAACCATGCATATTCTATCCACTAGGAAAGAACAAATAAAATTTTGGATGCTACGATCGGATAGTGGATTCTATTTCTCCATTTGGCTCCAAGGAGAAGCCAATACCGAAAACAGTCGCTTTGCCGTATGCCACAGGCACTCGGTAAAGTCTAAAAAACACTCGACAAAGGATTTGCCGAGTGTAACACTCGGCAAACAGCACACGACATCTACAGTGCCAGTAAATGGCTCTTTGCCGAGTGTTTTCTATCGGGCACTCGGTAAATACTTTGCCGAGAGCTGAAATCGACGCTCGGCGAAAAAAAGTAACGTGACGGAGTGGAGACGGTCACGGCGCGTTTGCCGAGTGTCAAATCTCAGGCACTCGGCAAACCTTCCTTTTTTTGCCGAGTGTCAAATTCTAGGCATTCGGCAAACCTTGCTTCTTTGCCGAGTGTCAAATTTCAGGAACTCGACAAAGCTTCCTCCTTTGCTGTGTGTCACATTCCAGGCACTCGGCAAACCTTCGTCCTTCGAATCCCAGACACTCGGCAAACCTTCGTCCTTTGCTGAGTGTCAAATCTACTAGCCCAGAACGTACAAATGTTGGCTTCTTTGCCGAGTGTCACAACGCAAACACTCGGCAAAGAAGCCATTTTAGTCCTAGAATGAACAGAATTTTGCCACGTGTCCACTTTGCCGAGTGTTTTAACCCCGGCACTCGGCAAAAAGCCTCTTTGCAGAGTGTAACACTCGGCAAAGCGATCATATATTTCCTATTTTTATGGTTCGGTCACGTATAACCTACGCCACTCAAATAAACTTTACAGGCATCACACATAGTTCACAATAAGCACCACAGCCAGTTCATCGCACATATATCGATAGCAAATAAATGTAAATAAACTTCAGAATCACAAGTAGGTTCATTCACAACCACAAATAGTCACGCGTAGTCACAGATAATCCACAAATACAAATGCAAATAAAATCACAAGTAGTCACTTAGGCCACGAGTTCCACTGCGACCACGCTAGGTCATGAGGTTCATTTGATGCCGCCGATTGATGCTACACAAAGGAGAAGAGATTGCATGTGTGAGACAAGATTGCATGGTCTCTCTCCTGCCTAACTAGTTGGTAACAAACATATAACACTAGTCACTAAGTTTCTAGTGTCTGGGCATCTTTGTAAGATTGGTTCTTCATAAACTAGAAACTGTGATTATAAGGTTGTAAAGCGACTCACAGTGCCTGAAACAGTATTTGGAGCAGGTTGAGGAGGAGGAACTGGCATCGGTGGCGGAGGTTGACCGATTGCAGCGTAAACACCCCTCGTATATTCAAACATCTACAGCTCCATCCTCTGCCGCTCTGCCTTCATCTTCGCCTCTAGCTCCTTCCGGCGCCTCGTTTCTTGTTCCAGCTGAGCCTATAATATTTCATCCGAATGTTACAATGCAATGCAAAAATATGTAAAAATCAATGAACGATGAATAAAACAGAAATAACCTGGAGTGCGTTCATCTAGAACCGTGTAGAGTCCGGCCGTGGGCGTATCGCCGGGCTGGAACTCGTGCTCCGTGCTAGAATCTGGGAGAGAGTGGGAGTACTAGCCGTGTCGATTGTGCCGTTACCAATCCAGAATCGGCCATGCTTCTTGCCTCCTCCCGTCCTCATGACCACTTCTCCATCAAGGTCATGGGCGCTCGGATCGTACTCTGGGCCATGGACCACCCTTGCCATCGATGTGTATCCATCGAGGCGGCTGTGGACGGACTCGTTGTTGTACGCCGAGGGCGGGTCCTCCGGGTTGTAGGCGACGTCAGACATCGCCTTGCCCTTGTGGGCTAAAGCATATGCCATGAACTGGGAGCAAGGCTCGCCACCATGTGCCGCCGACTGAAAAAAAAAAGTAATATGATTAGAAATTATGCAGAGTTGAGCGTTAAAATAAATAAATGAATTCGCGTACCCATCTAGCTGCGTATTCTGAGAGGTTGAGGTTGCCTTGATGGTGTGGTGCACCCGACATCAGTAAACGCCGCTTGCAATAAGCGTTGTGATTCTCCTCCGGCCGGTCTAGCTGAACAGGGTGCCAGTACATGGAGGACCGATCGAGAGGAGTGAGCAACCGGCTAACTACAAGGACAAATCACAAATGGGGAGCCTCCTGGTCTAGCTGAACAGGGTGCCAGTACATGGAGGACCGATCGAGAGGAGTGAGCAACCGGCTAACTACAAGGACAAATCACAAATGGGGAGCCATCAGGAGGCTCGCTCGGTCCTGGGTCAGTCAGTTTCAACGACCTGCTGAACGACTTGTATACCTTTGCTAACTACAAGGACAAATCACAAAAGAGCAGCTCTCGTCGTCCTCAAAAACCTCTAGCTAGCTTAGGTACAAGAGCATCACCTGTATGCCTGTGTAGCTAGTAGCTTGGGCTACCTAGGCCGCGTTTAGTTCCGGCCGGATTCGACGTCGGCTGAATTCGATAGCACGGTAACATACTGTAGCGTTTTGTTTTTATTTGGTAATAATTGTCTAATCATTGACTAATTAGGCTCAAAACGTTCGTCTCGCAAAGTACAACCAAACTGTGCAATTAGTTTTTAATTTCATCAACATTTAGTACTTCATACATGTACTGTAAATTTAATGTAACGGAAAATCTTTTTTTACATAGTACCAAATTTTGGATTTCGTGAAACTAAACATGGCCCTAGTATACGGCTCATCATTTGAGGGCTCGTCCAGGCCCTGCCAGAGAGAGACGTGTACTGTTTATCTTGCATCGTCGCAGCTACCAGCTACTGGCCGAGGGGAGAAAGTTTTCGCAGTCCTTTCCTTCCAAGCATGGCCGCCAAAGAGTGCCGTATCAGTGCTGCGTCCACACGTACGTACTCCCTCGGCCCACGAGAGAATATATGCGTGCCAGTCAGACTGCCTGCCTCAAGTTTAACCGAGTTTATAGAAAATAGTATTAATATTTATATTTTTAAATAAATATATTATAAAAATATATTCTATAACGAATTTAATAATATTTATTTTGTATCATAAATGTTAGTAATTTTTTATATAATTTTAGTTAAAATTTAAACCAATTGACTTCTTTAAAAAAACGAGAATTACTTTTTTTTTGACAAATGGAGTACATGCAACTGCTCTTCCCATGTGGGGCTTCAGTAGTACTTTTTTTTACATAAGAGTTTTTTTTACAACAGTACATAAGGAGTTGTTCGTCACGCTTCCGTGCACACGGATCAACATTGCACTGTCGTTAGAAGCATAAGAGCAGGGCGCACCTAAGGAGCTAGCTAGGCGTTAATTTACAGCTTGTTCGTCCAATATTTTTCTCTCACACCAAATCAGCCAACAGTAAATAATCCACGATATGATACGGCCTTCCTTAACATGCTGTTAGTAGTCAGGATTAAAACATGGATGATGTTCGCTTAATTTTTTTTTCTAAAAAAACATTCGTGATGTTCCAACTTGAACCCTGAGTAAAAATAATTTTCAGAGGGTTACATGAGACTTACCGAATTACCGTCAGAGAGACGAAATTCAAATAAAAATCAAACAGAACATGGGTAATCATGGTGTATATTGTTTTTACGATGTCCGATGGTAGAACAAAGATAAACTAGGTCTACTGCTTATTTTGTTGACTCCCCCTAACCATAATTATTGTCGTACTGATCTTAATCTTCCCCGAAGTTATGTTTTGGTATAGTTAGTGGCTTTTTTGCTAATAATATTATAGACGCAAATACTCGTACATACACGCATACACCCTAATTCTTTGAGGACCTCTAAAATAATTAAGACATATCTCCAGTGGCGGAACTAGGGGGGCAGCAGGGGGCGTGCCCCCGCCCCCAAATACAGTAAAAGTTCTTTTAATAACCCTGTAAGTACTGCAATTTGTAGCATATTAAGGCATCAATTCATCTATTTTATATCATAATATTATGATTTTTCAGTAGAAAATACTAACTACATATATAAAAACATTAAAAAAAGTTGTTAAAACATATACATATGTATATATTTATCACACTTAGAAGTGCCATTATATTTGTTCGGTCCCCCTTAATCAAAGTTCCTGGTTCCGCCACTATAGATCTCAAGATTAATAAAGTCGTCACAATCAGTCTTGTTGTTGACAAGTACATCGCCTACCACTAAAAAACAATGCTTTAAATCTTAAAATAAACCTAAGAAAAAAAGTGAACATCTACATTTGGTTGAGAACTTTAACTCCGGTAGATAAGTTATATTATAAAGAACCAAACCAAGTGAGCTATATTTAGTTCATAGTTGGCGGCTGATTGCTTTCTTAGCTAGTTAGCTTTCACAATTTCATGAACTAACCGAGGAGTACTTCTAATATAATTTGTACATTTACCTAGGTTGCAAAACAATATAATATCCTCTTGGTCTCTATTTATAGTGTCGGTGTATCGGACCGAGAGGGTCCTCAACCAACCAGTAAATTTGACCTGCGTGCCCCTAATCCCAGATGGTGATGCAAAGAGACACAAGGTTTATACTGGTTCAGGCAATTGGTGCCCTACGTCCAGTCTGAGAGATCGGTCTTGTATTCCTTGCACCGAAGTGCTTGTAGTAGGGGGTTACAAGCTGGGTGAGAGAGGGAGCTAGTCCCAGGTCTCGGCGTGGAACAGTGCGAGGTGCTTGAGACGCTGCTCTCAAGCAGCTTGGGAGCGTTGATGTTATAGGATGTGTCTAGGGCGCATATGGGAGCGCGGTTCTATCATATGTTCTTCTTTTTTCTCCCCCCCCCGAGCTATCCCTGGCCGCTTCCTTTTATAACCGCAAGGAAGGAGCCAGGAGTACATGAGTGAGCTACACGTGGAGCCTACTGTAGTTTTGTCCTGTAGCAGCATGGCGTTGGGAATGGAGATCGGTACTTGTCTGGCGCGCCGTGCTGGTCAGGTTTGAAGTGGTTGAGGTCGTGGGGGTCCTTGTCGATGTCTAGTCAGTATGACTTCCACGGCCGGAGACATGCCATGCTTTGGTGGACTCTCGACCTGGTGGAGTGCCGAGGCCTGGCGGGTGTTGTAGCTGATCGTGTCGAGGCCTGCTTTGCCGAGGCCCTAGCGGGTGTTTGTAGCTGACCGTGCCGAGGCCTGATTTGCCAAGGCCCTAGAGGGAGCAGTTGGGCCTATGCACTGATTCCGAGGCTATAGTGACCTGGTTTAGGTGGAAAAGTGTAGGGCAGGGTAACCCCTGCACCGTCACTAGGGGATGGTAAAAAGGAGATTTGACCGCCGTCCCATCGCCCCTGTTGCTATACCCTGCCAATTGTTGCTGACGTAGCGGGTGCATTCAGGCACATTAAATGGATGGGACAGCCTGCCAGGGGATGGTTGAGGCGGAGGCGATGAGGATGCGGGACGAGCCCGACCTCGGCCGAGGCGGAGAAGGAACAGTACGTCCGAGGCCCTGCCGGGGGGTCTCGGGCGAGGCGGAGGACGAGCAGTTGGGCTCTCCTGTTGTTGCTGAGACTACAGGGACCTGGACTTGACCTTCCACACCGCTTTGTCCTTGGCGCAGGGGTTAGGTAGCATAGCGCAGTACGGGTTTTAGTAGGGAGCACAGTGATGAGCATAGTGGCGGGTAACCCCTGCTGCGCCCGGTCCCCTATCCTGTCGGTTGTTCTGCGCGTACTGTACCCGCGTGCGGCTGACGTTTGCGGGAGTAGTTGGGCGCATTAATCCGACGTGATGTTTTGTCAGAGGAGTTCGGTCAGGACGGAGGTTACGAGTTTATTTTGCCGAGCCCGGCCTCGAGCGAATTGGAGAATTAGCATCCCGTCCGAGGCCTTTCGGGGCGGGGCCTCGGCGAGAGGGCCCCGACGAGAGTGCCTCGGCGAGAGGGCCTCGGCGGGGTGGGGAGCTTTTGGTCTTTCACCTGAGGCCTCGGCGCAAGGCCTCGGGCGAATCGGAAAATCTGCTGAGACCTCGCGGTTTGATTTTTGCAAGGTTTAAGCAATATTTTTGGTTCTTACTTGGGGTACCCCTTCTTGTGGTATCCGACAGTAGCCCCCGAGCCTCGGGAGGAGTGCGGGCACTCTCCTGAGGTTTTGATGAGACTTGGCCTGCAACAGCTCCTGTCGTGATCATGTCCTGTATTTGGTGGTTCCGGTGGGTGCGCGCGAGCGCACCCGCCGGGTGTAGCCCCTGAGGCCCTGGAGGAGTGGGTTTTATTCCTCTAGGGGCTTTTTTCTCCGTTTGAGCAAAGAGTTTTATCGTGTTCGCCGGGCCTATGAGTGCGAGTTCAGGTCGCTGGGACTTAGCCTAGTGCAGGAAGAACCCCCGAGCCTCCGCACGGAGCGAGAGAGCGATCAGCGATTTCCCTGTCTTCTTTGACGGCCCTCGTGCATCCTTTTCGCTTAGAAGGAGGGGTTCGTTTGCCGAGCCTCCTCGATTGCGAGCCTAGGTCGCTGGGTCTCGGCAAGGTTTGCAGGGAGAGCCCCCGAGTCTTCGCACGGAGGGAGAGGGCGGTCAGGAGTTCCCCTGGCTTTTTATGCGACCCTCGCGCATCCTTTTCGCTCGGAAGGAGGGGTGGAATATACCAGGCTACCCTCGGTGGGCGCGAGCGGTGACACTTCCGGTGAGCTACTATCGGGTAAGTCCGAGTGGAGGCCCGTGCCCCATTCGATAGGGGTCGGCTAGTGGTCTGGAGACACACTCCAAAAGTACTAGAGGGCTTCTCTATTGGGTCCTAGGGCCGTTTGATTGGCCCCGGGGGCTCGGCGCCTCTCTACGGTGGGATCCCATTCGGAGAACTCCCTGCTGGTCTCGGACACGACTTAGGGCATCCCGAGCGATCGCTTGCCCTGGCCTCGGCCATGTACGGGCTCGCCCATAGTTGTCCCAGACTCTATTGTCCTGGGGCGGCTGTCGAAACCCTCGGGGGTCCAGCCTTCGAACCCCTGGACCGTAACGGGCTCGGCGCCCTTTTTGTCGCTTTTTTCCGAATCTATGAGTGCGAGCTTGGGTGGCTTGCTTTCGTCTTGGGTGCAGGAAGAGCCCCCGAGCCTCCGCACGGAGCGAGAGGGCGGTCAGGAGTTCCCCTAGCTTTTTATGCGACCCTCGCGCATCCTTTTTGCTCAGAAGGAGGGGGTTGTTTGCCAAGCCCCCTCGAATGCGAGCCTAGGTCACTGGGTCTCGGCAAGATTTGCAGGGAGAGCCCCCGAGTCTTCGCACGGAGGGAGAGGGCGGTCAGGAGTTCCCCTGGCTTTTTATGCGACCCTCGCGCATCCTTTTCGCTTGGAAGGAGGGGTGGAATATACCAGGCTACCCTCGGTGGGCGCGAGCGGTGACACTTCCGGTGAGCTACTATCGGGTAAGTCCGAGTGGAGGCCCGTGCCCCATTCGATAGGGGTCGGCTAGTGGTCTGGAGACACACTCCAAAAGTACTAGAGGGCTTCTCTATTGGGTCCTAGGGCCGTTTGATTGGCCCCGGGGGCTCGGCGCCTCTCTACGGTGGGATCCCATTCGGAGAACTCCCTGCTGGTCTCGAACACGACTTAGGGCATCCCGAGCGATCGCTTGCCCTGGCCTCGGCCATGTACGGGCTCGCCCATAGTTGTCCTGACTCTATTGTCCCAGGGCGGCTGTCGAAACCCTCGGGGTCCAGCCTTGAACCCCTGGACCAGGGGGCTCGGCGCCCTTTGTCGCTTTTTCCGAATCTATGAGTGCGAGCTTGGCGGCTTGCTTTCGTCTTGGGTTGCTTGGGAAGAGCCCCCAGCCTCCCTCCGCCGGAGCGAGAGGGCGGTCGGAGTTCCCTAGCTTTTTATGCGACCCTCGCGCATCCTTTGAGCTCGCGAGGAGGGGTTGTTGCCAAGCCCCTCGTCTGAAGCCTAGGTCACTGGGTCTCAGAAGATTTGCAGGAGAGCCCCCCAGTCTTCGCACGGAGGGAGAGGGCGGTCGGGAGTTCCCTAGCTTTTTATGCGACCCTCGCGCATCCTTTTTTGCTCGGAAGGAGGGGGTGGAATATACCAGTACCCTCGGTGGGCGCGAGCGGTGACACTTCCGGTGAGCTACTATCGGGTAAGTCCGAGGAGGCCCGTGCCCCATTCGATAGGGGTCGGCTAGTGGTCCGAGACACACTCAAAAAGTACTAGAGGGCTTCTATTGGGTCCTAGGGCCGTTTGATTGGCCCCCCGGCTCGGCGCCTCTCGGTGGGATCCCATTCGAGAACTCCCTGCTGGTCTCGGACACGACTTAGGGCATCCCGAGCGATCGCTGCCTGGCCTCGGCCATGTAGGGCTCGCCCATAGTTGTCCCCTCTATTGTCTGGGGCGGCCGTCGAAACCCTCGGGGTCCAGCCTTCAACCCTCGACGTAACATCCGCCCTTTTTGTCGCTTTTTTCCGAATCTATGAGTGCGAGCTTGGGTGGCTTGCTTTCGAAGAGCCCCGAGCCTCCGCAGACGGAGCGAGAGGCCGGGAGTTCCCTAGCTTTTTATGCGACCCTCGCGCATCCTTTTTGCTCGGGGGGGTTGTTTGCCAAGCCCCTCGAGTCTGCGAGCCTAGGTCACTTCTCGGCAAGGTTTGCGAGGAGAGCCCCCGAGCCTCCGCATGGAGCGGGAGGGCGGGTCGGGAGTTCCCCTAGCTTTTTATGCGACCCTCGCGCATCCTTTTCGCTTGGAAGGAGGGGGGGTTGTTTGCCCCCTCGAGCCTCGGGTGCCACCCTAGGTCACCAGGTCTCTGGCAAGGTTTGTAGGGAGAGCCTCGAGCCTCCGCATGGAGCGGGAGGGCGGTCAGGAGTTCCCCGGCTTTTTATGCGACCTCGCACATCCTTTTCGCCGGAAGGAGGGGTTGTTTGCCGAGCCCCTCGGGTGTGAGCCTAGGTCGCTGGGTCTCGGCAAGGTTTGCAGGGAGAGCCCCTGAGCCTCGACACAGAGCGGGTGGGCTGTCAGGAGTTCCCCTGGCTTTTTACGCGACCCTCGCGCATCCTTTTCGCTCGGAAGGAGGGGTGAAATGTGCCAGGCTACCCTCGGTGGGCGCGAGCGGTGACACTTCCGGTGAGCTGCTATCGGGTAAGTCCGAGTGGAGGCCCATGCCCCATTCGATAGGGGTCGGCTAGTGGTCTGGAGACGCACTCTAAAAGTACCAGAGGGCTTCTCTATTGGGTCCCAGGGCCGTTCGATTGGCCCCGAGGGCTCGGCGCCTCCCTACGGTGGGATCCCATTCGGAGAACTCCCTGCTGGTCTCGGACATGACTTAGGGCATCCCGAGCGATCGCTTGCCCGGGCCTCGGCCATGTACGGGCTCGCCCGTTGTTGTCCCTGACTCTGTTGCCCTAGGGCGGCTGTTGAAACCCTTAGGGGCCCAGCCTTCGAACCCCTGGACTGTAATGGGCTCGGCGCCCGGTTCCTTCACCTGAAAGGAATCGGCTGAGGAAATATTCCCATTCCATCGGCTGACAATGGCAGGCGCGCCTTTTGAGGCGGTCTCTCGAGGCCTGCCGTTGCTGCGGTTGGAAGCGACGCGGTGTCAGCGGACAGGACATAACCGTCCGTGCGATTAATGGGGAAAAGGTGGGCGCGTGGGCGGTGAAATCGGATCTGGATTTACTGTGCCTGGACTCGAGGGAAACTTCCTCGATTTCATCGCCTGACCGTTTCATCCTTTCCCTGCATAAATATGAAATGAGTCTCGCCCATCCCCTCCTTACCTTGCCCGTACTCGCCTTTTCCGCCTTCGAGCCGTTGCCGAGAAGAGAGAGCGCCGGGGAGAAGAAGGGAGAAGAGGGAGCGAGAGAGAGAGAGAGGAGCAAGAGAGACTTACCACTGTAGCCCTCATTCTCTATCACACAATGGCCGGCGGTCCTCCTGTCATCCTCTCGGCGGATCCTTGGGAGCCGTCCGACGTGTCCGTGGAGGTGCTGCAGTCGCTCATCGACGACGGCCTTCTTCATCCGATCGCCAACCTCGACAGGCCGGAGTGGATTGCTCCGTTGGGCGAGTCAGAGCCGCGGCCACGCGAAGGGTATGTCATGAGCTTCGTCTCTTTCCACGAGCGTGGTCTCGGTGTGCCGACGGACCGATTCATGCGGACGCTCCCGTATTACTACGGGGTGGAGCTACACAACTTCAACCCCAATTCTATCGCGCAGGCGGCTATTTTCGTCGCCGTCTGCGAGGGGTATCTGGGGATTGCCCCCCATTGGGAGCTGTGGCTCCACCTCTTCCGGGCAGGGCATACCACCAAGTTGGTGGGTACGGCGGGTATGAGGAAGATGGTGAGGGCCGGCGGCTGCACTCTCCAGGTGCGCCAAGACCGGCAGCACCTGTACATCCCGGCCCAGCTCGTGTCATCCAATCGTCGCTGGTACACCAGCTGGTTCTATCTCCGCAACGATGATGGTGGGCTTCCCCCCTACACCGGACGGATCGTGGAGGACTGTTCGGAGAAGTGGAGGTATGGCGTCCCGAGAGAAGAGCAGCCCAAGCTGTAGCCGCTCCTGGACAGGCTGAAGAAGCTATGGAACCGCTGCCTTACGGCGGCTGTGGTCATGGCGGCCTTCCACCGCCGGAGGGTGCTGTCGTTGATGGCTCGGCGGCGGCGCCTGTTCGATATGAGACCGGATGAGCCAATCGAGGGCATCCGGATGTCTGCCGCCGCCCTCTCTGAGGAGGCGGTTCTACGTCGGGTGAGGGAGATGGTGGACGGGAAGATGAAGAGCGGTGGTCTGACCCACATTGTAATACACCCGTCGCGGGGGTATCTCTCCCTGGTAAGTCACGCGCCGCTGCAGCCCCCGAGCCCTCTCTGTTTCTCATCATTTCTCGTTCCCTTATGCGTGTTTGCCATTCCTGCAGGGGATGAGGGACGTGCGAGCCTCCCCACCACCCATTCCCGAGGACGCGAGGCGGCGGGCGATCAACCGGGTGCACGCCGAGGCGCAGAAAAAATGGAAGGATGCCAAGGCGGCCAAGCGCACGAAGCAGATTCTTGCGCGAGAGAAGCTAGATGAGCGTCGTCGGTAGCAAAGGAAGGACGGCCTCCCACTGGAGGATTCCCCGTCGCCGTCGCTATCAACGGACGCCTCGGACGGAGATGACAAGGGCGAGAGGGGGTGGGGTCCCCTGGACTATCTCCCTGACATTGAGGAGACGGCGCCCGGGGCGTCGGTAAGTAGCCCAGCGCTCCCAGGAGGAGGGGGAGGAGATGGCGCCCCGGGGTCGGCGATCGCTCACCCCACGTCCGAGGCAGACACGCCTGAGCTACGGGCACTGGGGAAGCGTGTCGTCGGCCCATCGGGCTCGACGATAGTGACAGAGCAGGCGGCAGCAGGGGCGACGCAACTGCCACCGCAGGGGGTCGTGGGGGCGCCGGAGCCCGACGAGGGTCGGCTGGCACCAGTGGATGCCGGGGCCGTTCCTCCGCCACCGCCACGGTCATTGCAGAGGAGAACCACGGCGCCGAAGCGGTTGCAACCCCGCTCGAGGTGAGTGTTTTTTCAGTGACGTTCGCATTGTCTCTTGCTCGCTTCATGGTCATCGGCTGACCAAGTGGGTGTTTTGCCTTTAGTCGGAAGCGTCGGGTGGAGGTGCCGGTCCTGGCACCACGCAAGGCACTCAAAGTGAGCGCCAGTCCCACTGCTCAACAGGCGGCAGAGGCGCAAGCCGCCGTGCAGCCTGATGTGGCGTCGGTCGGGGCCGACCTGAAGGGGTCGGTCGTTCAGGAAGAGGCTCTCGGGGCAGCCATGGAGCAGACAGAGGAGGAAGGTCCTACGCCGCGCGTTGTCGAGGCCCATGTGTCCGATGGGGCCGGGGTGCCCCCAGTCGCCGAGGCCGGGAACAAAGCCGAGGCCCCTAGGACTTCCGAGGCCAAGACGGTTGAGGCGAGCGCGGCGGGCCCGGTGGCCCGAGATTCACAGATGGAGGTGGGGCAACCTTTGGTGCCGCCCTTGGTCCAAGGCCTGCCGCCGTCGCAAGAGAGCGCCCTGGAGGTGGAGGTTTAGGCGACCTCTCCTCCCGATGCTTCCCGGGGAAAGGAGGCGGTGGATATCGAGGCAGACAGCACCGCCGAGCAGCCAGCTCCAGCTCCTAGCGAGGGGGACTCGGCCCTCGTGCGGGTACGACCCGAGCCCCGCGGGTGGAATCACCTGTGTATATCGTGGCTGAGCCGAGACGACCCGGAGGGGGAGCCTCTATTCGCCCTCGAGGATGCGGTCGAGGGGGGGCGCTGGAGCTCCTTCGAGCAATATCGTCGGCTGGCGGTGCAGTCGCTGCGAACGGCACTGTCCGTCATGGACGACGATTTGCCCGGCGTCGTCCAGGTACGCGTCTTCTTTTCTCGTGCGGTGTTGTCTTGTTCTGAGTCTTTTCGCCATGCATGACCCCTGTTCTACCTATCCAGGAGCTCGAGGCCCGGTCTCTCAGGAAGTCATTGTTCCTTCATCAGGAGAGGGACATCTGGGACCAACTTGGGCAGTAGAAGGACCTGCTCGCTAGCGCCAACGAGCTTCTATCGATGCGGAGCGCGGAGGTGGAGGACCACCGCCTTCGCTGTGCGGATATGAAGGCCGAGGCGGCCACGGCTCGGGTGTAGATCGCTCCTTTGGCGGTGCGAGTCAAGGAGCTGGAGGAGGAGCTAACCCGAGTGGCCGGCGAGCGGGACGCCCTCCTTTCCCGGGCTGAAGAGGCGGAGGTCTCTGCCAAGTCCGTTGCTGCGTAGTTGGTTGAGACAAAGGGCGCCTTGAACGAGGCCCTCGAGGCGGCCGAGGCTTCCCGGGTCGATGCCTTGGCTTGGAAGGGGAAGTTCGAGGGTAAGTTCTGCTCCCTTTATTTTGTTTATTTTTCTTGCGTTCGGCCCCCTAACTCTCTGGTGTGGTACAGAGCTGGAGAAGGAGGCCTCCAAGGCGACCGAGGCGTCACGGGTCGAGGTCCAGCGCTGGAAAGAGAAATCCGAGGGTAAGTCCCATAGGCCTTTGCCCCTGTTCGACTTATTCCTCTTTTGTGCTTAACCTCATCCTGCTCATTTTGGCGAAGGGTTGGAGAAGGAGGTTTCTCGGGTGGCAGAGGCCTCTGTCGTAGTGCAGGCGATGCTCGAGGCCGAGATCGAGGAGCACGACGCGCTGTAGGCCGCTGCCCGTACCGTCTGCGAGGCTCTGGCTGTTGAGGGGGCTCAGTCGGGTAGCTCCCTCAGGAGTCGCCTAGCTGCGGTGAGTGGCCATGTGCGGGAGCGACTTCAGGCGGCGTTGCATACAGGCGTCAAGCGTGCCCTGGCCATCGTCTCTTCGCACTACGCCATCAACCTCGAGGCCGTCAGCGACGGTTACATCTTACCTGATGATGATGAGGAGGCTGATGAGGAGGTCACCAAGCTGATGGAGGCGGCTGAGGTCCCTGGTGCGGCGCTAGCCAGCCTGTTTGAAGAAGAAGTGGTTCTCCCTACGCCCGCCGCCGACGCAGGAGATCCTGAGCCTTGACCTGGGCCAAAGGGGCCATGTAAACGAATTGAGTTATTGTCGTGTCATGACATTTGTGGCCGTCGAGGCCTTTAAAGTATTCGTGCGTATGCTTTTTTAATCGGTTTATATCGTTTTTTCAAGCCTCTGCCCTCTGCATTGTTTCTAAACAAGGTCTGTACAAATGATTTCCTCGAAACCTGAGCTGCCCCTCCAGCGAAAGGTGGCGAGGGAGTTGCCGTAGCCTAGAGGCGTAAGCAGTCTCACGACTCGGCCGGCCTCTTGCACTCGAGGCGCGCTTTCGGTCCTTAGATTTTTACACAAGGCCTGTCAGAGTACGTAAGAGAGTTTGGCGTGGAAATTTATTCAAAAAATGATTAAAAATAGTGCCTGGGACTTAGGGGGTTCCCCCCGATTCTAGCCCCGAGGGAGGCTCGGTTCTGTACAGGCAGAGCCGAGTCTCTCTTATAACATTATTTCTACGTCGGTTCCCCGTCGAGGGGTAACTAAAGAACGCTTATTTAATATATTTCGAGAAATAATATATACAATGCTTGGAGGTTTAAGGGTAGAAACGACGTAGCTATTCTATGTTCCAAGCGTTGGTGAAGATTTCGCCCTTCTCGTTGGCCAGCTTGTAGGTCCCGGGTTTTAGCACTTGGGCGATGATGTACGGTCCTTCCCATGGCGGGGTCAGCTTGTGGCGGCCCTTGTTGCTCTGCCTCAGTCTCAGCACCAGGTCGCCCACCTTCAGGTCTCAGCTTCGAATGCGCCGGGCTTCATAGCGTCGTAGGGCTTGCTGGTACTTGGCTGAATGTAGCAGCGCAACGTCTCGGGCTTCCTCCAGTTGGTCGAGAGTGTCCTCGCAGGTAGTGCGGTTGCTTTGCTCGTTGTAAGCCTACAGCCTTGGGGAGCCATACTCCAAGTCAGTGGGGAGGATGGCCTTGGCTCCATAGACTAGGAAGAACGGCGTAAACCCCGTGGCTCGGCTTGGTGTATTCCTTAGGCTCCAGATGACCGACGGGAGTTCGACCAGCCATTTCTTGCTGAATTTCTTCAACCGGTTGTATATCCTCGGCTTGAGGCCCTGAAGAATGATGTCGTTGGCACGTTCTACTTGGCCGTTCGTCCTAGGGTGTCCTACGGCCGACCAGACCATGCGGATGTGGTGGTCGTCACAGAACGTCAGAAATTTATGTCTGGTGAATTGTGTCCCATTGTTGGTGATGATGGTGTTTGGAACTCCGAACCTGTGGATGATATCAGTGAAGAACAATACTGCTTGCTCAGATTTGATTTGAGTGATCGGTCGAGCCTCGATCCACTTGGAGAACTTGTCAATAGCTACCAACAAGTGGGTATAGCCCCCAGGGGCTTTCTGCAGAGGGCCAACCATGTCCAGTTCCCACACGGCGAACGGCCATGTGATGGAGATGGTTTGGAGGGCTTGAGCCAGGAGGTGTGTCTGCCGCGCATAGTACTGACATCCCTCGTAGGAGCGTACCAGCTTGGTGGCGTCGGCAACCACCGTTGGCCAGTAGAACCCTTGGCGGAAGGCGTTTTCGACGAGCGTCCGAGGTGCAGCATGGTGTCCGCAGGCTCCTATGTGCAAGTCCCAAAGCAGGGCTTGGCCTTCCCCGGTGGTGATGCATCGTTGGAGGACGTCAGATGGGCTTTGTTTGTACAGCTCGCCATTGCTGACGACGTAAGTTTTGGTTCATCGCGCCAGCCGTTGGGCCTCGGTTCTGTCCGCAGGAAGCTCTCCTCGAGTGAGGTGATCAAGGAGGGGGACTCGCCAGTCCCCCCCCCCTCGGTCGGCCTCGGGAGGACCTGCGTCGACTTCCATGGCCTCGGGCTCGGCCGCCGGGGTCTCGGTAATAGAGGGGGCCTCGGGCCCTATGGGTGGCTTGGCCGGTGAGCCCTCTTGTGTTGCCGAGGCATAGTCCACCGAGGGCTTGTGTAGCTCTCTGGTGAATATGTTCGGTGGATCGAGGCCCATGCCGATGCCATCTTCGCCAGTTGGTCCGCAGCCTCGTTGAACTTCCGCGCAATGTGGTTGAGTTCGAGACCGTCAAATTTATCTTCAAGGCGACGTACCAGTTTGCAGTACGCCTCCATTTTGGGGTCGTGACAATTCGAGTCCTTCATGACCTGGTCGATGACGAGCTGTGAATCGCCCCGTACGTCGAGACGCCGCACTCCAAGCTCGATGGCGATCTGCAAGCCATTGACGAGAGCTTCGTACTCGGGTGTGTTGTTGGAGGCGGCAAAGTGGAGCCGAATTATGTAACGCACATGCACTCCGAGGGGGGAGATGAAAAGTAGACCCACGCCTGCCTTGGTCTTCATCAGAGACCCATCAAAGTACATGGTCCAGCATTCTAATTGGATTTGAGCAGGTGGCAGCTGGGTGTCGGTCCACTCAGCCACAAAATCGACTAAGACCTAGGATTTAATTGCTTTCCGAGGCGCAAAAGACAGGGCCTCCCCCATGAGTTCGACAGCCCACTTGTCTATTCTACCCGAGGCCTCCCGGTTCTGGATTATCTCCCCCAGAGGGAAGGATGACACCACGGTCACCGGGTAGGATTCGAAGTAGTGACACAGCTTGCGCCGAGCCAAGACTATGGTGTAGACCAGCTTCTGGATATGGGGGTAGCGTGTCTTAGTTTCGGAGAGTACTTCGCTAATGAAGTAAACGGGTCGTTGGACAGATAGAGCATGCCCCTCTTCTTGCCTCTCGACTACTACTGTCGCGCTGACCACCTGGGTCGTTGCGGCGACATAGAGTAAGAGGGCCTCACCCTCGGTTGGCGGTACCAGGACGGGGGGTTGGTGAGTAATGCCTTGAGCTTGGTGAGGGCCTCTTCGGCCTCGGGGGTCCAAGAAAAGCGTTCAGATTTTCTCAAGAGACGGTATAGAGGTAAACCTTTTTCGCCAAGGCGTGAGATGAAGCGACTCAGGGCCGCAAGACAACCCATAACTCTCTGTACTCCCTTGAGGTCTCGGATCGTCCCCATGTTGGTTACGGCCGAGACCTTCTCTGGGTTGGCCTCGATGCCACGTTTTGAGACTATGAATCCCAAGAGCATGCCTCTGGGGACCCCGAAGACACACTTCTCGGGGTTAAGCTTGATGCCCTTCTCCCTGAGGCATTTGAAGGCGATCTCCAGGTCATCGACGAGGTTATTGGCCTTTCTGGACTTGACTACGATGTCGTCTACGTAGGCCTCGATAGTTTGCCCGATGTGCTTGTCGAAGACCTGGGTCATGCACTATTGGTATGTGGCCCCTGCGTTTCTGAGACCGAATGGCATAGTTCTATAGCAGTACATGCCGAATGGGGTGATGAAAGAAGTCGCGAGCTGGTCAGACTCTTTCATCTTGATTTGATGGTAACCGGAATACGCATCAAGGAAGGATAAGGTCTCGCATCCTACAGTGGAGTCAACGATTTGATCGATCCAAGGCAACGGGAATGGAACCTTTGGACATGCTTTATTTAAACTGGTGTAGATACACACATCCTCCATTTTCCATTTTTCTTCCTAACCAATACAGGATTGGCTAACCACTCTGGATGGGATACTTCCTTGATGAATCCGGCCGCCAAGAGCTTCTGCACCTCCTCGCTGATGGCCCTGCGCTTCTCCTCATCGAATCGGCGCAGGCGCTACTTCACTGGTCTGGAGCCGGCCCAGACGTCCAGGGCGTGCTCGGCGACCTCCCTCGGTATGCCTGGCATGTCTGAGGGACTCCATGTGAACATATCGGCATTCGCACGGAGGAAGTCGACGAGCACAGCTTCCTATTTGCTGTCGAGGGTGGCGCTGACCCTCAACGTTCGGCCGTTGGAGCAGTTGGGGTCAACCGGGATGAGCTTGATAGTCTCTGCGGGCTCGAAAGTCCCAGCACGGCGCTTGGAGTCGGGTACTTCGTTACCGAGTAGGTCGAGGTTGACGATGAGTGCCTCGGCCTCCACGATAGCCTCTGCGTATTCGATGCATTCGACGTCGCAGTCGTATGCATGCTCGTACGTGGACTCGATGGTGATGATGCCGTTGGGGCCCGGCATTTTGAGCTTGAGGTAGGTGTAGTTCGGGACTGCCATGAACTTGGCGTAGCACGGACGTCCCAGGATAGCGTGGTAGGTCCCCTTGAATCCAACTACCTCGAAGGTAAGGATCTCCTTGCGGTAGTTGGAAGGGGTGCCAAAACAGACCGGCATATCAATGCATCCGAGGGGTCGCGCGCGCTTCCCTGGCATGACGCCGTGGAAGGGTGCGGCACCCCCTCGGAGCATCAACTGGTCGAGCTCTAGGAGCTCCATGGTGTTGGCGTAGAGGATGTTGAGGCCGCTACCTCCGTCCATCAGCACTTTGGTGAGCCGGGTGTTGTCGATAATCGGGTCGACGACGAGCGGGTATTGCCCGGGGTTTGGGACATAGTCGGGGTGGTCTTCCCGATCGAAGGTGATCGCCTCCCGAGACCAGATAAGGTACTGGGGAGTAGCTACCTCAACCGAGAAGACCTCCCGACGTTCCCTCTTTCATTGACGTGCCGTGAGGCCCGCTGAAGGCCCACCGAAGATCATGAAGGCATTGTGCACCTCAGGGAACTCGTCGTCCTTGTCATTGTATATGTCGCCGCGCCTTCTTCCTGGCGTCGTCATCGGGAAGTCCGAGCTCGGCGTAGTAGCATCGGAGCATGGTGCATTCTTCGAGGGTGTGCTTTACCGGGCCTTGGTGGTAAGGGCACGGCTTCTTGAGCATATCGTCGAATAGTCCGGGGCCTCTGACGGGGCCTTGGGGATTCCTGCGATCCGCGGCTGCGACAAAATCGGCCTCGAGGGCCTCTTTCTTCTCCTGGCCCCTTTTTCTTTTTCTTAGAGAAACGGGAGGCTAAGGCCCCGGAGGCCTCGTCCCTCCGCTTCCCCTTTGCTTCGCTATCGGGGAAGATGGCCCCGACAGCTTCTTCACTCGAGGCGAAGTTGGTGGCGATGTCGAGGAGCGCGGCCGCCGAGGTTGTACGTTCTAGCCTAACTCTCGGACCAGGTCTCGGCAGGAGGTGTCGGAGAAAAAAGCCTGGACAACTTCCGAGTCGCCGACGCTGGGCAACTCGGTGCGCTGCTTGGAAAAGCGCCGGACGAAGTCTCGGAGAGACTCGTCCGGCTTTTGGCGACAACTCTTGAGGTCCCAGGAGTTCCCGAAGCACGTATGTGCCCTGGAAATTCCCGACGAAGACCTTGACCAAGTCGCGCCAGTTGTGAATCTGTGAGGGAGGCAGGTGTTCGAGCCAGGCTCGCATCGAGTCTGATAGGAACAAGGGGAGGTTATGGATGATGAGTAGGTCATCGTTCGCGCCACCTAGCTGACAAGCCAGGCGGTAATCGGCCAGCCACAGCTCGGGGTTGGTCTCGCCACTGTACTTCGCGAGATTGGCCGGTTGCCGGAACCGGGCAGGGAATGGAGCGCCGCGGATGGCCTTGCTGAAGACTCTAGGGCCAGGCGGCCTTGGAGAAGGACTGCGGTCCTCCCCGCTGTCATAGCGGCCACCTTGGTGTGGGTGGTAGCCTCGGGCGAGCCCGTCGTTGTCGTGGCGCCGTCGCCTGCTGACCACATCGTGGTCCTCTTACGCCTCGCGTCGATTGCTGAGGCGGTCGTGGACTGAGGGAGCCTTGAGGCGATCGTGCACCGAGGGCTGCTTCGAGATGTTCTCACGTCGCCGAGACGCGGAGCTTTCGGCCTGCTGTACTACGGCGGTTTCGAGAAGGTCTCGGAGCTCGCCGCGGACCCGTCGCCCCTCCGTGGTAGAGGGCTCGGGCATCGCTCGGACTAGCATCGCCGCCGCCACGATGTTCTAGCTAGCGCGATTGAAGATTGGGGGTTGCTCACTTCCTTCGTCGTTGTTGATGCGGCGGTGCACGTCGTGGGCCCTCTGCCGGGCCCCTCCGCCATCACCGTGGCCTCGCTGCTCCTGCTCGAGAGTGTCTCAGAGCTGCTGCAGCAGGAGTTGATCTTGGTTGACTTTTGCCTGGAGCTCACGGAGCTGCTCTAGGTCCAGGCGTCGGAGATCCTCGGGGACGACGTTCACGTTCCGCGCCGCTCGGAGCTCGATGAGCGGGGGTGTGGCGTCGCTCGCCCCTTGGTGGAGCGGGGAGCGGTTGCCTGCCCTCTCACCCTCATTACTTGCCCCTGGCATTTCGAGCTCGACGTGGAAACACTCTCGAGTGGGATCGTAAGTGCTTTCGTCATCGGAGTCGGAGTAGCCGAAGCAGTAGTCGCTTGCGGCCAAGAAGCGGCGCATAGCCTCAGGGTCACGAAGCCCGGAGAAATCCGCTCCGGCCCATGCCTCGTCCTCCTCCGAGGAGTCAGTGTGGGTGTGGGTCGAGATTGTGGTGGAGAATCGCTGGTGGTGTCCCGAGGGCGATGTTTTTTAGCCCGAAAGGGTACGGGGATGGTGCCACCGCTGGGCTCCGCTCCGCCTGAGTTGATTCCTCAGGATGTGGCGGGGTAGAGCTTGACGATGGGACGTCGCCGCATGCCGTCGGCGCTTCACCCGCGTCCAGGCTCAGGCAAGTCAGGTCCCCAATCAGGGATCTTGCGCCAACAGCTGGACATGGGGCGCCGGCAGAACGCTGTGCGTCAACATGAGCTCACGTGGTGTCGGCATGGCCTCGCTCGCGTCATGTCTGGCGAGTGTGACGAGAGCGATGGCTCGGGCGCCGCCTGCGCCTGGGCTGCTGATGCGTGACGTCGTCGCCGGCCGGTGGGGTTCTGGGTGTGAGGAGTACCATATCGTACTCACATCCTAGAGACATGAACTCTAGGCTCCCAAACCAGACCACCGTGCCGAGACGTAGTGGGCGTATGGGGTCAGCCATCCAGAACTTGTTGGGACGATCACGCTAACACGCAGAGGCCCCTTTCTGGTGCGCCAACTGTCGGTGTATCAGACCGAGGGGGTCCTCAACCAACCAGTAAATTTGACCTGCGTGCCCCTAATCCCGGATGGTGATGTAAAGAGACACAAGGTTTATACTGGTTCAGGCAATTGGTGCCCTACATCCAGTCTGAGAGATCGGTCTTGTATTCCTTGCACCGAAGTGCTTGTAGTAAGGGGTTACAAGCTGGGTGAGAGAGTAAGCTAGTCCTAGGTCTCGGCATGGAATGGTGCGAGGTGCTTGAGACGCTGCTCTCAAGCAGCTTGGGAGCGTTGATGTTACAGGATGTGTCTAGGTCGCATATGGGAGCGCGGTTCTATCGTATGTTCTTCTTTTTTCTCCCCCCCCCCCGAGCTATCCCTGGCCCTTCCTTTTATAACCGCAAGGAAGGAGCCAGGAGTACATGAGTGAGCTACATGTGGAGCCTACTGTAGTTTTGTCCTGTAGCAGCATGGCGTTGGGAATGGAGATCGGTACTTGTCTGGCGCGCCGTGCTGGTCAGGTTTGAAGTGGTTGAGGTCGTGGGGGTCCTTGTCGATGTCTAGTCAGTATGACTTCCACGGCCGGAGACATGCCATGCTTTGGTGGACTCTCGACCTGGGGGAGTGCCGAGGCCTGGCGGGTGCTGTAGCTGATCGTGTCGAGGCCTACTTTGCCAAGGCCCTGGCGGGTGTTTGTAGCTGACCGCGCCGAGGCCTGATTTGCCGAGGCCCTGGAGGGAGCAGTTGGGCCTATGCACTGATTCCGAGGCTATAGTGACCTGGTTTAGGTGGAAAAGTGTAGGGCAGGGTAACCCCTGCACCGTCAGTAGGAGATGGTAAAAAGAAGATTTGACCGCCGTCCCATCGCCCCTGTTGCTATACCCTGCCAATTGTGGCTGACGTAGCGGATGCATTCAGACGCATTAAATGGATGGGACAGCCTGCCAGGGGGATGGTTGACGCGGAGGCAACGAGGATGCGGGACGAGCCCGGCCTCGGCCGAGGCGGAGAAGGAACAGTACGTCTGAGGCCCTGCCGGGGGGTCTCGGGCGAGGCGGAGGACGAGCAGTTGGGCTCTCCTGTTGTTGCTGAGACTACAGGGACCTGGACTTGACCTTCCAGGACGCTTTGTCCTTGGCGCAGGGGTTAGGTAGCACAGGGCAGTACGGGTTTCAGTAGGATGCACAGTGATGAGCACAGTGGCGGGTAACCCCTGCTGCGCCCGGTCCCTTGTCCCGTCGGTTATTCTGCCCGTACTGTACCCGCGTGCGGCTGACGTTTGCGGGAGTAGTTGGGCGCATTAATCCGACGTGACGTTTTGTCAGAGGAGTTCGGTCGGGACGGAGGTTACGAGTTTGTTTTGCCGAGCCCGGTCTCGAGCGAATCGGAGATTGGCATCCCGTCCGAGGCCTTTCGGGGCGGGGCCTCGGCGGGGTGGGGAGCTTTTGGTCTTTCGCCTGAGGCCTCGGCGCAAGGCCTCGGGCGAATCGAAAAATCTGCCGAGACCTCGCGGTTTGATTTTTGCAAGGTTTAAGCAATATTTTTGGTTCTTGCTTGGGGTACCCCTTCTTGTGGTATCCAACATATAGTCTGTATAATATGTGTTTATGGATTTTGATTGGTTGTCTATACAACTCCTTATTTAGACTCTCCTTAAAGCAATTTGGCCACGTTTCTAGCACTCTTCTCAAAGCAAGTTCAGTAGGCATCCCACAATTCGGTCAAATCTCGCGTATATTGCTATGCACCCTTCATCCAACACCTGCTCTGCACCCCAAGGCCCAAGCACGACCCATGTCACATTAGAGGAACCTGTCATCGCCCTCTGGGTCACAACCATAGCGTCGCTAGCCAAGTTGCCACAGACAGAAGTTGGTGAGAGGTCGAGCGTGAGTGAGAGGGTGGGCGGTGAAATTAGTGATAATCAGTAGGAAGTAGGTCGAAGTCCTGCTTTTATGTGGGTCTACAGGAAGTTGCCACAGACAGAACTTCATCGAAAGCAGGGGTAACTTGAACATCCATAATACAGGTTAACTTGAACATCCATAGTACAACAACTTAATTACGCGTGATTACATTGTACAACCTACTATCGAGCTAAACAACAACAAAATGCACAATTTTATTCAGGTTAATGGTACGTTGTATAACATCTAATGCAATGCAATACTAACGTCTCGGCTTGGCCCGGTATGTATCGCATCGGCATCGCTGTCCCGGCAGTCTCGTCGCGCGCACATGGGACGCCTCGAACGTGTCGTGACCCCCGCGCGCGCCGTGCGCTCGGCGCGCCGCCACGCGTCCCCGGTGATGGGATAACTGACCCGTCGTACGGGTGACGACAAGTGCGCCAAATGGGCAAGGGCCATGAACTAGCAACTAGCAACGCAGATAGACCCGGGCCCCGGCGCGGTGGCGCTCCCACATGGGCCAACGATGTACGCCTCCCTCACTCATCAGTCATCTGTCACTCACACCTCTCTCAGTCTCTGATCAGTCATCACCATGCATGGCGTACGTAGCCGAGAGACTACGAGAGCTGGACAGCTAGCTACAGTCTATTTAAATCAGTTGCGGTTCAAATTTAACTTATAACAAAAAGATCTTGAAATATAATAAATTAATTAATTATAGCAAACGGATTCAGAAATATATCAAATCTTAACATGGTGTACCACATGTTATATGTGAAGAGTAGAAAAAGTTTTAAGATAAGAAGAGGAAAAAACTTTTCAATTTGCCGAGTGTCAAAATAAAAATCTCGGTAAACAAACATATTTACCGAGTGCTAGATAAAAACACTTGGCAAAGACGAGTGTCACTAACGGACACTCGGCAAAGTGCTAACGGCCGACATCCTGGTTCACGGCGATGGTCTTTTGCCGAGTGTTTTGTTGTTGTTTGCTGAGTGTTTTATTTTCTACACTCGGTAAATAAGTTTTTTTTGCCGAGTATAATTATTTTGTCGACTGTTTATTTGTATGCACTTGGTAAAGATATTATTTGCCTGAGTGGCTGAAAGAATGCACTCGGCAAACCAAGTGCAGTCGGTATATCTACTGTTTCGGGTAGTGAGCAGAAGACACATGAAAATGACAAGGCCAATCATGCATCAATTACACTAGACTTAGGCTGTGTTTAGTTTGCGAATTTTAGGAATTTGGCTACTGTAGTACTTTCGTTTTTATTTGGCAATTAGTGTTCAATCAAAGACTAATTAGGCTCAAAACGTTCGTCTCGCAATTTCCAACCAAACTGTGTAATTAGTTTCTTTTTCCATCTATATTTAATGCTCTATGTATATATTGCAAGATTCGATGTAACGATGCTGTAGTACTTTCTGGGAAACTTTTTTGACAACTAAACAACCCCTTAGATATCGCTTACTGAAGCACTGACAGCAGACATCTCACCAGCCTCGCTCAAAAATTCATGGCCTACACAGTCTAGTGCTCGCTCAGTCGCTTACAAATAGCCATGTTGCACCGTGATCCTTCCATCTCTCCCAGGCATGGAGCCGTTTTTTCTGTTCATAGAGCTGGCCCTTGTTCTCTGCTTCCTCACCGCCCTGTACTACCGCCGCTTGCAATCTAAGAAAACGAGCCTTTTGGAGCCGACCGAATGGCCAATAGTCGGGCATCTCCCCGGCTTGGTCGCCAACATCCACCACTTCCACGACTGGGCCACCGGCGTCCTCACCGGCGCGGGCTACAACTTCGTAGCCCGCGGAGGCCGCACCGGCCTGCGGTACTTCATCACCTGCGACCCCTCCAACGTGCGCCACATCTTCACGTCCAACTTCGCCAACTACCCTAAAGGCGAAGAGTACGCCGTGATCTTCGACGTCCTTGGCGGTGGCATCTTCAACGCCGACGGGGAGTCGTGGCGGCGCCAGCGGGTGATGGCCCAGATGCTCATGACCGGCCCTCGGTTCCGAGCCTTCACGGCGCGGTGCAGTCGCGACAAGGTGGAGAGGAGCCTCCTGCCTTTCCTCGCCCACCACGCCGACGGCGAGGGGAGGCCGCCGTGCGACCTGCACGACGTGTTCCTGAGGCTGACGTTCGACATGACATGCACCCTCGTCTTCGGCGTCGACCCTGGGTGCCTGGCGGTCGGCTTGCCCGTGGTCCCCTTCGCGCGCGCGATGGACGACGCGCTGGAGACGCTTTTCCTCCGGCACATCACTCCCACGGCGTGCTGGAAGCTGATGAACGTGCTGGAGGTAGGGCAGGAGAGGAAGATGGCCGTAGCTCGAAGGACGATCGACAGCTTCGTCGCCGCCACCGTCGCAAAACGCAGGGCCGACAAGCTCAAAGAAGGCGAAGGCATCAGCAACTCATTTGACCTGCTGTCATCCTACATCTGCCGCGAGGACTCGAGTGATGCAAATGACGACGTGTTCTTACGTGACACGACGGTGAACCTTCTGCTCGCCGGCCGCGACACCACGGGTGCGGCGCTGTCGTGGTTCTTCTACCTCATATCCAAGAACCCTCGCGTCGAGCAGAAACTACTGGACGAGCTCGCGCCCATCGCTTCACGGCGGAAAGGTGCATCAGATGATGCTGCAGACACGGCCAGCGGCATGGTGACCTTCGACGCGAACGAGCTCGGCGGCCTGGTTTACCTGCACGCCGCGCTGAGCGAGTGCTTGAGGCTGTACCCGTCCGTGCCGTTCGAGCACAAGGTCGCGGCGGCCGCCGACGTTCTGCCGAGCGGGAAGGAGCTGAAGGCAGGAGACAAGGTGTTGGTGTTCAACTACTCCATGGGCAGGATGAAGGGCGTGTGGGGCAAGGACTGCATGGAGTTCCGCCCGGAGAGATGGCTCAACGAGGAAGGGACCAAGCTTCGGTACGAGCCGTCCTACAAGTTCATCTCCTTCAACGCGGGGCCGCGGACGTGTCTCGGCAAGGAGATGGCGTTCGTGCAGATGAAGACCGTGGCGGCGGCCGTGCTGTGGAACTTCGCCGTCGAGGTGGTGCCAGGCCACGTCGTGGAGCCCAAGCTGTCCATCATACTTCACATGAAGAATGGGCTTGCCGTCAAGGTTAGGAGAAGGGACGGGACGGCGCCGTCGTCGTGCGTCACGGCTTGCATCTGATCGAGTTCTGACTGAACACAATGCATCTCGCTTATGTGAGCACTGCGTGGTTTCTTATTAGTCTGTTATATCCGGCTGGAATCTACCAACACGTTGCGTGACACGTCTCAATATGCATGTGACCGTACGTGGCATATGGTGTCTTCTTGCACACTAGCTAGCGGAACAATAATATAATGGGCCTTCCATGCATGTACACCAGCTTTTATATATATATATATATATATATATATATATATATATATATATATATATATATATATATATATATATGAAGGGCGCGCCTGGTGCAAGCGGTAGAGTCTTACCGCCTGTTACTGTAAGGTCCCGGTTCGAGTCGCGGTCTCCTCGCATTGCACAGGCGAGGGTAAGGCTTGCCACTGACACCCTTCTCCAGACCCCGCACAGAGCGGGAGCTCTCTGCACTGGGTACGCCCCTATATATATATATATATATGTTGGGATATATATGGTATAGTTTTTCATTCAGATATGGCGTGATTGTTCCTTTGTATGTACTTCTCCGGCAGTTCCCATTCAAGCACTATCATTTTGCCTTCTTGAAAACTTTCATTTAGCAAACATTTCATTTCCTGAAGTAGTGGTAACGCTGGAATGCTATGCCGACACTTTAGTTCATCGACCGCATCTCAGCAATGCAATAAAATTGGTGCTCCCCTGTTCTAAATTATAAGGCATGTGTGCTACCGATGAGGTTTTCGTAATCCCATCAACATTTCTAGTAGTAGTGTGTCACGAAGTGAAGCTGTGGTTGAAAGTGTGGCGTTACCTATGATAAGATGATTAAGATCAATGGAGCTGGGGCCGGCCATTGACATGGTGACGGTAGCTGACTTGTATAACCATGTTTGGTAAACTTTCATTTAGCAAACATGGCGACGGTAGATCTGTGGAGTTCGTGTTAGCTGTACGGTGCGTGGTGTGTGCTGGCTTTATGCATTCTCGGTAGTAGAGCTTAGTTGTCATCTTTGGCCTAGATTCCAAGTTTTTTTACTCTCTCTTTATCACATCAAATCTTTGGATACATATATGGAGTATTAAATGTAGATAAAAAAATAACTAATTACACAGTTTGATTATAAATTACGAGACGAATCTTTTGAGCCTACTTAGGCCATGATTGGACAATAATTGTTAAATACAAACGAAAGTGCTACAGTGCTAAATACTGATTCCTAACAGCTATCTAAACAAGGCATTTGTTGTTTTCATGTATTGTATTTCTTTATATATATGAATAGAATCAGACACTGTCAATGTCGGTGCGTCGAAAAAATGAATTATTTTGGATTCTCTAAACTTATATCTTTATTTGTCTAGATATAGTTTATATCTAGGTGCATATATATCAAAAATTATATGTCTGGAAAAGTCAAAACAGTCCAAATGTATGGGCAGATACTTGTACAAATGTGTTGACATGCAAAATCGATCATGCAGCAACACGTTGTCTCTCGATCAGAACAGCAGCTTGGTCGATCAGTCGGCCAAATACTTTACACCATCCATACTCCTAATTTACCAAATTTAGCTATCAACGGAGTGTTTATATTTTCCCCGAAGAAGTCATAATATAGACACAAATATGATAGGCACGTCACTACGGGAAACACGTGATTTGCCGAGTGCAAAAATCTTTACCGAGTGCCAAATTTCGGGCATTCGTCAAAGACCTGCTTTGCCGAGCGCCGCACTCGGTAAAATATGGCACTCGGCAAAGAGGCCTTCGCCGAGTGCCTGGCACTCGGCAAAGACCTGCACTCGGCAAAGCCAGACACTCGGCAAAGATTGGTAGGGGCCTAACAGCATCCAGCGGCGTCCTCTTTGCTGAGTGCCCCCGTTTGGCACTCGGCAAAGAATTTATTTTGCCGAGTGCCAAAACTTGGCACTCGGTAAAAAAAAAAATTGGATTTTTGCCACCAATTTTTTTGAAGCTTTAGTACACTACCACAAACAACATGTTTAAATTTGGGATATTTTCATTGCTTTTGCCATATTTCTATAGTTTATTTTATTTTGTTGATTTTTTTCCAGAAAATGTAAGTTTGAACTGCAGGTGCATCAAATAATGGATTACATTCATTCAAAAAATATTATCCTTGTTTCTTAGTGTAAATTTAGGCTAAATTCAAAAACTGTCTCGAAATTTCGATCAACATGCTCACGGGGCAACGCCGCCAACTTGCGTGGGAGTGGTTTTTTAATTGTATAAAATGCGAACGAATTCCGAAAATCATGAAACTTGTCGAGTTGTTGCCATATCGTATGCGTATGCCGTGGCAAAAATTTGAAAAAGTTTCGACCACGTTGTCACGTACGATGCTCACAAACCAGGACATCTCCACGTGTGATAGTGTATTAAAGCTTCAAAAAAAAATTGGCAGTGTACTAAAGGCAATGAAAATGTGCTAAAGGCAATGAAAAAAATAAACTATAGAAATGAAAAAAATTGGTAGTGTGCTAAAGGCAATGAAAAATTGGTAGTGTACTAAAGGCAACGAAGAAAAATAAACTATAGAAATATGCCAAAAGGTAATGAAAATGTCCCAAATTTAAACATGTTGTTTGTGGTAGTGTACTAAAGCTTCAAAAAAAATTGGTGACAAAAAACCAAAAAAAAAATATTTTGCCGAGTGCCGCCCAGCTGGCACTCGGCAAAGAGCTGCTGAATTTTTTTTAAAACTTCGCCGAGTGCCAGATCACGACACTCGGCGAAGAAAATTGACTTTGCCGAGTGCCGCCGATCTGGCACTCGGCAAAGCTGCCCTTATCCCTTCACCCGCGCCCGGCCGGCGCTCTCTCTCTCTCTCTTTCTCTCATTTCTCTCTCCCTCTCACCTCTCTCTCCCTCAGCCGCCGCCGCCGCACATCGCTGGCCCGCGCCTCCGCCCTGGCCACCGCGCTTCCCCGCGCGGGCCCCCGCGGCGCCCGTCCCCATCCGCCTCCCTGCGCCGGCGCCTCACGCGGCGGCCCGCGCGGCTCGTCCCTGTCCGCCTCCCCGCGCCGGGTCCTCGCGCGGCCGCCGCCCCCGTCCGGCCTCCACCGCCCGCGTGGGCCCCCTTGGCGGCCACCTCCCCTGCCTACGCGCCCCCCTCGGTGACCACTGCAGAAGAGAGGAGGAGGCAGGGGAGAAGAGAGGAGGAGGGGAGAAGAGAGTAGGAGAAGGAGAAGGAGAAGGAGAGGAGAAGGAAGGTGCCGGCCTAGGCCCGTCGACCCTCACGCCGTTGCGGTCGTCCCCGCTGTCGTCGCCGACCCTCGTTGTTGCCATTCTCGTCGCGAAGGTATGCCCTATACCTGTAGTAGTTAGTAGTAGTACTTAGTAGTGCTAGTAGTAGTTAGTAAGTAGTAGTAGTTAGTAGTTAGTAGTGTTAGTAGTAAGTAGTGTTAGTAGTAGTAGTGTTAGTGTTAGTAGTAGTTGTAGTGGTAGTAGTACTTGTTGTTGTACTACTTTGATACTTTCATCTGTATGGAAAGCGAACTAAAGTACATGGCTCGTCTTGGTATATATATGTTTGTTGGCCTTCGTGCCTATGTTTGGTATATATGTGGTTGTTGGCCATCACGCCTATGTTTCTTGCAGGTTTTGGAAACCTTCCCGCGCAGGGGAGGTGCTGCCGAAATTTTCAATGGATTCTAACCTATTGCCTTTTTATGTAGGAGAAGGACCCATGGGAGGGACTCGGCGACCCCGATCGTCTTCGTCGACGCTGCTGGTCTGCCTGCACTGCATCGCCTCGCCACTGCACCGACACTCCACTGCCCCGCTAGCCTGACTCCACTGCCACCCTAGGTATAACCCCCTCCTCCTTTGCATGCATGTTTTATATGGTCACGTAGCCCAGTTAGGCGTCTCCCGTTCGAAAGAGATACGGTCGGAGGTATGCAGATCTTTGCATATCTGCGGCCGTATCTCTTTCGGATTGTCCACGTATTTTGGACAGCCCGCGGATGCATTGATGAGGTTAGTTTCCATGGTTCGCTCCGATCCGAGACAGACTTTCGGCATCACCTCCCTGTTGTTCTCCGGATACACACTCTCCCTTGCAGGATGTGTATCGGGAGAACAGCGGGGATGTGCTACCGAAATTCTGTCTCGGATAGGAGCGGAGCATTGAAACTGACCTCATCTACGCATCCATGGGTGGGATTAGGACCTATCCTCACCTATTAGATGGTAGGAACGCCATGCAGATGCAATTGCTGGTTATATTACTCGCTTACATATGTATATGCCAGAGGATGGAGAACTGTGATTGGATGTACACGGGCCACACAAGTATGACCCCAGAATGGATGACTAAGACTAATGCTTTCTTGGAGCATTCATTTGGCGAGGCTGCTAGAGGGTTGAGTCGGATGTCGTGTCCCTACAGCAAATGTGACAACCATGTAAGAAAGAATAGGAAGAACGTGGGGGAAGATCTTTGCAAGTATGGATTCATGCCAAACTATACCTGCTGGATCCACCATGGTGAAGCCGATCGTATTAGAGAGGAGGTGGTGAGACCACGCCTCAAGGCTTTTCATGGAGATGCCGGGGTAGCAGACTGGATGGATGACTTTCAGGAGGCACAGTTCGGTGAAGGATTAGAGGACGAGCCAGAGGAATCCGCAAAGGCGTACTACAATATGCTGTCTTCGGCACAGAAGCCCCTTCACGAAAAGACAATGGTTTCGCAACTGGATGCCATTGGACGCCTAATGGCATTCAAGTCGCAGTGTAGCATGAGTCGAGACAACTTTGATGGTATGTTGGCAGTTGTTGGATCCCTGCTTCCGAAGGGTCACATTCTGCCAAAGAACTTGTACGAGTCACAGAAACTTCTTTGTGCCCTTAAGATGTCGTATGAGCACATCCATGCTTGTCCGAATGGTTGCGTCCTATTTAGGAAAGATCACGAGAAAGCAACGCACTGTCCAAAGTGCAAATCCTCTAGATATCTGGAGGTCGACACTAGTGATGGCAAGAAGGAACAGCTTGGTATCCCCGCGAAGGTCTTACAGTACCTTCCTGTCATACCGAGGATCCAACGGCTGTACATGACAGAGGAGTCCGCGAAACAGATGACATGGCACAAACATGGCAAAAGATACAATGCTGACAAGATGGTACACCCATCGGATGGCGATGCATGGACCCATTTCGATGGCATACATCATGGTAAAGCTGAGGAGGCTCGGAATGTACATGTAGCGCTGGCAACAGATGGGTTCAACCCCTATGGATTGCTGGCGGCCCCGTACACTTGTTGGCCCATGTTCGTGATCCCCCTCAATCTCCCCCCGGCATCATGTTTCAACCCAAGAACGTATTATTGTCACTGATAATTCATGGACACCCAGGGAACAAGATGGGTTTGTTCATGGAGCCTCTAATTGATGAATTGATCCTTGCTTGGGAAAAGGGGGTACTGACATACGACCGAGCTATAAAGAAGAACTTCACAATGCATGTGTGGTACCACTACTCCCTGCATGACTTCCTGGCGTATGGCATATTCTGCGCGTGGTGTGTTCACGAGAAGTTCCCATGCCTAATATGCAAGGCAGCTGTGAGGTTCACTTGGCTGAAGAGGGGTGGCAAGTTTACTTCGTTTGACCAACATCGTCAATTCCTCCCTCTTGACCATCCATTCAGACAAGACGTCAAGAACTTTAGGAAGGGGGTTCAAGTCACCGACCCTGCACATGATGTCTGTATGCAGGACTTCTTCAGGTGCGACGAAGGGTTCTTGAAATAATGAAACGATACATGATGTCTGTATGCAGGACTTCTTCAGGTGCGACAAAGGGTTTGAGAACCGAGCGGCGTGAGTGCAGGACAAGGTCTGTAGGTCCCGACTCTCGGACCTGTACCACGAGACGTGGCTCCAGTGCATCATCAACTACAGCGCCGACGTCCTTGGTCAGGTGGTGAGGAAGGCCGATGCCAGGACCAGGACACTCACCAAGGAGCAGTACCTCTCGGTAAGTACGAAACATTAATACTGACTCCTTCCATGAAGAATAGGTAGGCTTCATTTCATCTTCTGACATATCAATAACTTGATGACATGCAGCAATGTCCTGATTGGTGCGCCAGGCACCGCCTATGCTGGGAGGCCATTGTGGACAGGTGGCTCTCGGAGGAGTGGGCGGAGAAGCACAACATCCGTCGGGACTGTCGCCTGCAGATGGGTGGGGCGCCACACCACCAACGCAACCGGAGCCTCAGCGTGTACACCCAGACATGGGTAATCTTCTTTGTGTTTTCATCTTTATTTATTTATTCTAACGCTCAATTCTCATTACTTGTAATCATCTTTGTGTTTTCCTCGCAGTCCCAGGCGCACCAAGGCTAGGAATGCAACGAGTTCATAGCGTACGCCCTAGCACACAAGGGCAAGGCGACAGCCCCGGAAGTCACCTACAACCCGGCAGACGGGCCCGAGGCGTACACCAACGTGAGCGTCCACAGCAAGCTTAGCGAGTACACCTTGGCGGCCCGTGAGCGCCATGGGGAGGACTTCGATCCGGCCACCTAGCCCATGGACACAGACCTCCTTATGAGGCTAGGAGGAGGGAAGCAGCACGGCCGGTACTGGATGGCGGACAGCACAGTCAACTCCGCCTCTGTTCCCATCCTCACCGAGATTCGAGCAAGGAGCACGAGCTCCTCCCTCCCCATACGCTCTCGGCAGTAGAGCTAACAGCAGCAGATGGCGGAACTCCAGGTTAGTACTGTTTTATTCATCGTTCATTGCTTTTACACATCTACCTTGCCTTTGCATTGTTTAAACATTGCGGGTGGAATGTTGCAGGCCGACTTACGGAGGTTGGAGGCCCAGCAGGCGGCCTAGGCGGAGGCCCATCGGCTGGAGATGGAGGTTGTACAAGCCCAGAGGGCGGCTGAGGCGCAGAGGCTATAGGACATGTTCAGCTTCATGGCGAGCCTTTAGGCCTTGCCAGGTGTGGTCGTGCCCCAGTCGCTGCTCGCTCCAGTTGTGGCTCCTCCTCCTCCTGTAGGGACTCCGGTGAGTATATATGGTTGTTTATTCCTTTAGCTTGTGCGGCCCTCCTGCAGATACTCATGAATTCGCTTCTCCTTTGTGCAGCCACAGTCGACGGGTTCGAACCCGACTCCTCAAGGTGGCCCTTCTCCACAGGCCGGGTGGCCAACTGGCCCTCCTCAAGGTGGCAGTTCACACTCCAGGTGGAGAGGCTGGCAGTAGGTACCGTTTATTTGTTTCTTTTCATGTTGCATGGACTTATGTTAGACTTAGCCTTATGTTGGACTACTACTAGAGACATATATATATATATATATATATATTGTGATGGATATTGTCATGTATGATGCGAATGTATGTGATGGATTATGGACAATGAATTTGTATGTGATGTATTATGGATGGTGGATGTGTATGTGATGGGTTATGGATGTGTATGTGATGGAATATGGATGTGTATGTGATATATCATGTGCTGTGTGTTGATATATATGTGATTTCTTTGTTTGTGCTGATGGAAAGCAAAAAAAACCAAAAAAAAAATAGTATTTTCCCCTCTTTGTCAAGTGCCACACTCGGCAAAGAGGGCTTTGCCCAGTGCCGTGACCATGGCACTCGGCAAAGCTGGGAAGCAGAGACCTAATTTCCCAGCTTTGCCGAGTGCCAGTGCCATGGCACTCGGCAAAGATTTTTTTTAAAAAAAAGAAAAAATTTCTTTGCCGAGTGCAAGAGTATGGCACTCGGCAAAGAATTTTTTAAAAAAAATTCTTTGCCGAGTGCCGCTGAGGTGACACTTGACAAAGAGGCCGTCAGAGTTGACGTCGGATTTTTTTTGCCGAGTGCTGACGTGACACTCGGCAAAGAAATATTTGCCGACAGGTTCTTTGCCGACTGCTCTTTGCCGAGTGCGGCATTTGGCAAAGCCTTTGCCGAGTGCAATAGGGGAACCCGTCTATAGTAGTGCATCGCCTACCAATAAAGTAATAATGCTATCAAATCTTTAAATAAATTAAGGACAATGTGGGCACCCATATCAAATTGTGGACTTTATAGATTGGCCACATGTTCATTAATGGCCCATTTCCAACAGTTAGTACTTTCATATCTTTCCATTAACGACTCACGTGTGCATATACTGGTCCATCCGTGCTGGATCTAGAACTTAAACTGCAGTTGTCATAAAAACCTAACTTGCACAGCTCGCGAAGTTTTCAGAGAGATTTACACATGTTCCATCATTAATGGCCCTTTTGCAACAATCAATACTTTTACAGAATTAATTATTTTGGCTGAACGGAACGTTCAATTGGTAGCTAAATTTTCATGATTGTTTTGCATACAAATATCTGCTAGCTAGAGTTATTACAAGTGTGACTGCGGTTAATTACTATACAACTCAAATTTTTGCGGTCAAATTCAATATGTAGCTCTCTGCATTTTTTACTACCGTACGTGCCTATTTCTATTCGGATTCATACGAATTTCGTTTTTACATTTTTATGGTACGGAAATGGCAATGATGGAAGTATGAATTATTCCGATGGCAGTGAGAGAAGTTTAAAAATTTCGATGGCAGCGAGAGAAGAGGTAAAATTTCCAATGGCATCGAGGAAATTGGCTCATTATTATATGCTTCACTTTATTTTTTATGCTAATATATATGGGAATAGAGAAAAAAAATTAATCGAAAAACATCCAGTATCATCCCCACAGGTGAGGAATCAAACAATAGAGAAAAGACCCCCACATGCTAGTACTGTAGTAGGAAGGTTGCACTTGGACCCCGCGGTAGGTGACACGGCAACTTCACGGTGGAATTTGGGAGCACCGGCCACCACGCCAGCCCGGTGGTGGGTGGGCAGACAGCCGTTAATGAAGCGCTTGACTCTGATGATGATGGTGATTCAGCGCGTGCACCTCGTGCGCTACGCGGCCTGTTCGTTGGTTGGTTTATGTACTGATTTATATTGGCTGGTGCTGATTAGTTATGAGAAGAAAATATTGTTGATTGGCTTTGGCTGAAATCAACAAACGAACAGGGGCTACTACTGTATAGTACTCTGAACGAATCGATTGGTCGGCAAGCCAAGGAGGCGTCTGTTTCTGCCCTGCCCGGCGAGGCCTATGCGGTTTCGTAGGTCTAGTACACACGCTCGCCGTCGGCGGCCGGCGGCCGGCGGGCGGGCAGCATCGCACGAATGCCCGCAGCAATTTGCAATTTTGTCGGGGAAGCTAGGCAGGCGGACGAAGGCACCCCACTGACCCACCACCCTTCTCGTTCCGTTGCGATCTCCGATGGAGAAGGTCGCCGGGAGACTGCTGCCTTGTACTGCCTTGTGCGCTTATTCGCTTTCGCATTCTCACCAGTTCCTCCGCCTCATAATAATTTGTACGTACGTTCTGAGATGACGATGCGTCCGTCGTTCACGTCACGATAAGATCACGAGTGTCCGTCGTTTACGGGGCCAAGTCTTCATGTCACCCGAAACGCTCCATGACGGATAGGGACTTTGTTAGGCTCAGACCCAAAAAGAAAAAAAAAGAAAAGAAGAAGCTATCTATGGATCTACAACAACCACCTCAACTCAGAGGGGGTGATATTCACCCTGTTCGCTGATGCTAAAATTTAATTTATATTGATGTTTATGTTAAAATATTATGAAAGAAAAATAATGTTTTATGGTTGAAAAGTAGTTCTAAATAAGCCTAAGCGAGCAGGACGATTGTCATATGCTTCAACTAAGGGCCTGTTTGGTTTCTCCTGCAAAAGTTTAGCTACTAAACTTTAGTCACTTTAACTACTGGCCCTGTTTAGATTGAAGCTGCTAAAATTTAGACAGCTAAATCAGTTGCTAAACTTTAGCTCCATATTTAGCTTGGTGGACTAAAAGAGCTTTTTAGTCAGGGTGTTTAGATTCAAAGTGATTAAAAGGTGATGCAGCCTAGGTTTTAGTTTCATTTAGCAACTCTTTGGTGACTAATTAGCTAAATGTCCTTTTAGTTCCATTTAGTCATATTGTTTAGGTAAAAAGTGACTAAATCAGACTAAAATTAGCTAGCTAAACTTTAGCAGCCCAATCTAATACACCCTTAAACTACCAAACAAACTGACTAAAAAGGGACTAAAGTAGTTTAGTCACATTAGTCATCCAAGAGTAGCTAAAAGTGGGCTAAAGTGCCCAGTCAACAAAGGCTGCCCCTAATTATTGTTGGTCGCCCACCTTGATTTGAGCATTTATTAGGAATAGTTTGGTCTTTATTAAACTGCTTTAATGATCTTTAATCACTAAAACGAAATAGGAGTGACTAAAATTTAGTTAATGAAACGAAACGGGGCCTAAGATCTTCAGGCCACAAAGGTAAGAAAGATATCGCGGGCGCCGCAGCAAGCCTAGCTACATGCTCCGTCACAAAAGCTAACTTTCTCTTTTGTCTCATGCTTTTTTTTGTTCTCTCCTGCATTGGTGAAACGTCGCCGAATGTCCAGTTTTGACTGCTTTAGTTAGAGCTCGTGTGGTGGCCACAACGTCACCCACGACCTGTGTACGTGTGCACCGGCTGTACAGCATGTATTTATATTATTCTTCAGAGATGCAATACAACAGTTATTTGCTTCTATTCTTCTCTTCTAAACACATATCTAGAGAACGTATGACAAGGCCTCAACAGACTCTGCCATGACGCGGGTGTCTTTCAGCTTTTGTCAGGAGACGCAATAGCTACTTGTGGAAGCTCTTATGACACTGTGTAAAACCACTCATGAAGGTTGATTTGGACGCTGGACGCTAACGTGGAGGTTGGTGCCCTGTTCGCTCAAACTTATCAGTAGTATCGTTTGAGTTAAATAATAATATTTTTCTCTTATAATAAATTTCATATCAGCTATTTTTCCAGCCAGCGAACAAAGCCTGGGACTTGCATCCAGCATGGAGCGTTGGAGCTGGCCTAACAGAAAATATAAGGAACCACCGGGCAACGTGACGTGGATAAAACAGCACGCCCAGCACACTTCGAGGCCTCCTCGTTTGAATTGGAGGTAACCCAAAGAAAAATTGCAGGAATTAAGAACGGAGAAAAGGAAGTTAGCTTGAGCGTTAGGAACAGAGGATTACGTGAAGATACTTTTCCTTTGGAATAATGTAACTCACTAGGCTAGGGCTTGTTTGGAACGTAGGAATCAAAAATACGGGAATAGAAAAAAACGTATAAATAGGGTGAGTGTGTAGTGGTAAAACAGAGGAAAAGAAAAACGCGGGAAATAACTAGAAGGGGTGTTTGGAACGTATGAATCCATAACACAGGAAAAACATAGGAAGTAACATTATTTTTTGTTTCTCTTCTCTTGCTGTCTCGGTCTTCGTGAATCCATTTGTTTGGACTTGATGTTTTGTTTCCGTGAAATAAATGGAGGTAGGAAACTTTCCTTTGTTTTACTGTTAAAGTTTCCTTTATTCCAAACACCAAAATACAAAACATTTTTATAGGATTGGATTTCTCCGTAATTGCTTTGGATTTCCTCCGATCCAAACAGGCAAACATTAGCTCAAACCTGTGGTTTTCGTTCCTTCGTGGTTTTCCAAGGCAGCGCCTACGAAGAAGAGAGAGAAACGAAGCAATGCATTGAGGAACAGGAATCTGGCACCTTTGTTGCATGTACCCCCACTCGAACGTGAACCTTGAGTTGCCATCACACTGATGATGGGACCCAGGCTTGTAGGAACAACATGTCAGTGTCTACGAAATGCAACCTGAGAAACTGTGTACCTATTTGAATTTTTCGTACGTGAAACCCACCTAATTCGTGTTTCGTATATTTTCATTCCTGTGTGTTCCAAAATGTTTCCTTTGTCTTTTTTAAGGTCAGGGAGGAGACAGTCCCCACCTCAATATATTATTGCTTAATCAGTGCCCTTATAAAAAAGTTTGTGTTTTTTTGAATGGTAGGCAAAAGTTTGTTGATTACATTGTTTCACACATTTTGGCAAACACATTTCCTTTGGTTTTATTTTCATGTCAGCGAGCCGCCGCTCCAGGGTGGTCTGCTACTCCGCGAAGCACTTGTCAGGTCGTAGCGGTCCGATTGGCAAATAACTCATGTGCATCTCCTCCAGCAGGAGCTTCAATGACTCGAGCTTCATGGCGTAGTGGTCGTGAGGTGGAGGTGGTGTCGGCGGCTGCGGATGCTCCACAGCGAGCAAAGTCCCCACAAATCAAGCATGCGTGGATTTGGAGTTACAGGAACTCGTGGATTCGTTTGCCAATCGATCGACGGACTCGTGGAATCGCATAACCAGGAACAGGAATCCCCTACCAGGTGTAAGCAACGAGGATCCGGAAGGAAGGAAACAGCGAGGTTCGGGATGAGATCGTAGTTCTGAGGAGGGATTAGAAGGTTATTCTTTTTTTTTTTTTGGGGGGGGGCAAACAAAGCTTCATTACTCAAGTAATTCGATTACAATCGGATTGTAGACTCCTCTTCAAGAAGCTAGGAGGTACATGGCAAACAAAATTTTCTAATGCAGCCGGCACACGTTGAGCACATAGATGTGGCACAAAATTCGCCGTTCTTCGAGTATATATTATTGATTATTCTGAAAGAAGTAAAGGCCGCCGTCAACTCCGCGTGATCGGCCCGGCGATCTCCCTCACATGGACACTGTTCATATGAACCAGTCAGCAGTACTTCTCTTTCACGTAAATAAATCAGTAACGATACAAACTAGCCAACCGGTCTGTTCGAGTAACAGTACTGATCTCTGCTTTGTTCAGTCGGCCTGTTAAAATTTAACCGTCCTTTACAGCTGGACCCGTTACAAGCTGCCAGATGCACGCAGGCGCGGCCTCACTTGAATTGGGCCCATTCCGGACCGGTTGTCTTCACACTTGGTCGTCGTCGGGTCCGAGTACCACATCGTTGCCCGGTATCCTTAGGTCTGAGGAGCGTGTGTGCACATCCATTTGAGCTTCTGTAGTGCGTTTTACATAAAGAAAAATGGAAGAAATGCTTGCATATATAGTTGCATCGGAACTTCCGGCGAAGTATACGGGTACAACAATCACGTTATTATATATGATGGAACAACAAATACAACAATCTAGATCCGCACATATATACTGGCGTGTGTACATGGCAAACCTTTATTAACACACATGCCACGGCCACATTATGCAAACGGTACATGATGGATTGATCTGTAATAAAATATGTTGCCAGCGGCTAGGATCTTCTCATCTCCGTCTCTCATGATTAATATAGTGGATGGAAGTAAAATACATAGACACAAGAAATATGTAGACTATTATTTATTCCTCTCAATATTGGTGATTACAGTATAGATCTCCCACATATATATAGTCCTGCCAAGGCCTAAGAGTTTTAGTAAGAGCCTACATACAAATGGACTAGGATTAGGATTACTCCTTCTCCTTTCCTTCTAGGATAGAGTCCGTATGTTTTATAACAGTCCCCCTTAGACGATTACCGCAATATGCACATGCCTCATTAAAAACTCCATCCAAAAATCCAGTGGAAAAAAACGGTTCTCGAGAAAAGAGTACATCGCACTCATTAATTGCATTCCACATGTTGTCTCATTTAAAACCTTGTGTGAAAAACCTTCAAGTAAAAACTTACATAGAAAAAAAGAGTACAACATTTAACCTTCTTAGCCATATATTCTTCAAGGTATTCTATTTTTCATGATAGATATTGATCTTCATGATCTACACTTAAACTTCAGTATTTTAGCAAATATGATCTACTTGATCTTTATAATTCTAGTGGTTTGCCTTTAAGGTAGAGTCAATAAAAATATGCTCCCCCTCATAAAGCTAAATTTTAAACTTCATTGTTCAAACCACACTTTTTATAAATGCGTGCTTAATTAATGGTATGCAGTACCACAATACTATATCTTTCAAAAAGTTGACTCATAATTCTTCTATGAATTATATGGGGAAAAACAAGAGCAACATGCTTCATGCATAATAATCACTTATTAGTTGTGCAAAATAAACAAATTTTATCCTTAAAGGTAATAAATCCTTTCAGGGATTATGAGGGTAAATAAGTTATAATATTCAATATCTTCTTAGATAGTGCATCAAACTTATACTAGATTTTGAGTACTAATAATTCTTTCTTAGTGGATTTTAAATTATATGTTATACAAATCTTTAGGATTTTGATTGTACCACTAAATGAATCCAGTCTTGCATTAGACATTCAGGGGATAATTCAATTGTCAAAGTCACTATTATTCTTATACCTTCTATGATATTTAGAGGATATCATCACTTCATTATTAGCCTTTCAATATGGACTTTCTAAGTGTTTGTATGACACCTTCACGGTGTTTAAGATTCCTCATTTTCTTTCTCGCGGGTCTCTATTCACTTCAGGGATTAATGGTGTTTATTCAAAAATCGACTGGTAAATCCTTCATGGATTAACTCCTTCAAGGACTTTCTTATTTTTGGTGAATAACATTTCTCTTCTATGAGATATATTCTCTACTACATGAGAGATTATTATGTAATATACACAATGAGATAGTGTTATTCACTATCAAGTCATTCGATGACTCTATTCCTTCTAGGATATGCTCTTCTTGAGACTTTAATATTCATCATGAATATATTCTACCTTAGACTTCTTAGTACTTGTATGAGATTTAATTTTTATATGTTGCGATTTATATTCTTCAGGAATTATATGGATTTTCATAATCCACTTATTAACTGCATATTCCATAATCATTCAATTTATTTGCTAGAGATATAGCAAAACATTTATTTCTTCTTAGTAGGAGATTCAACCTCAATTGCTTTCTTCATTGACCCGATATAATCGCTACAAGTGACTTTTTCATGGACTTTGTTTTTCGGATTCGGGTTCTCATAAGAGAAACATTTGTAATTATAGAAGTAGCTGATAGGACCTTGATGTCGCCTGGAGGAGGGGTGAATAGGCATGTTTAAACAAAACTGAAACTTGCTGTTAGTATAGGCGCGGCACTGCTGCTCCCAAGGTGCGACACTGCCGCACCGCAACACTGTCGCACTGAAAATGCAGCACTACTGCGCCGGCAGACAAGCTTGAACTATAATTTAAAAACTGCCCAAGACATATTAGATCGGGTAAATTACTGAGCTTCCTGGGGTAGTGTTGAATCAATTCCACCACTTGAATCACGACGGAAGCTTAAGCACAAGTAGATTGGGACCAAACCCTAGAATCACCACAAATACAAGTATAGCAATGCAAATCATAAGAACATAAGTGAGACACCGATTTATCCCGTGGTTTAACTCGCCACTAAGGCTTGTCTATGTCCACGTTGTTGAGGTAGCCACAAAAGGTTTGCTCTCTTTCAATCTTATCCTCATTCTCAAGTTAAGAGAATGAACTCTTGAGATGAGGGGTGATTTCACTAGTTGATTGAGGTGATTACAAACCTTCCGGGGCTGCCACACAAGTTGGCAAGCTCCATGGACGACGCTCTAGTCGGCTAGGAGCAAGCTCCAAGAGTAATAAACACAATCCACCAGCTTGAACGCGCACCAAGTGCTCTAGGAGATGAAGATCAGTTGGGGCTGCTCTCTAATGCAATTTGGAGGATCAAACTCTTATGGATTTGCAAGGGAAGAAAAGGAGAAGCTTGAGGGCTGCCAATGGTGAGTGAGGGAGAGAGAGCTGCTCTAGTCGCACCTAGGAAGAGAATGGTCGATCTAAACCGGTGACCATTGTGGGGGAGAAGAAAAGGTATAAATACACCCTGCTCCCAATGGTTAGTTAAGTCGCGATAGTGCCGCTGCTGAACAGCTGCAGTGGCTCACTGCGGCAGTGCCTCGCCTGAACTACGGCAGTGCCTCACCTGCCAGGCAGCACAAAAGATAGGATTGCAAAGCTTGCTGTCGTGGCTAAGGCTTTAAGGATATTTGGTGGGTAAATGAGCACTTGGCTACACATTAAAGCTTGTGCATTGTATCTCCCTTTATAGTATGGATTTTTCTAAACCAAATTCAAAATATCAAAGAATTTATACACCTTTGAGTTGGCCACCACATCCTTTTATAATTGGGGGTTTCCACCATTGCATGTATTATCCTCTATCTCAATATCTCCTACAACTAAAAAGAACAAAGCGTGGACATCTTTTGGTGTGATATTGTTTTGGTTCGTCCGTCTGCCCACGCCTGCGATCCCGTGGCGCCGGCAGGTGGGACCTCCTCCAAGCTTGCGATCCCATGAGTCCCCCAACCCTCGCCCCGACGCCTCTCCGGCTCGCGCCCCCTCCTCCATCTCTCTATCCATCTCTCTCCCTCACTCCTTGTCCTAACCCCCACGCCTTCGCCCGCACCGCCCGCGCCACCGCGCCGTGGCTCCTGTCCGTGCCCCGTCCCCTCCCGCCTCCCCTTTCTCTCTCTCTCTCTCTCTCTCTCTCTCTCCCTCTCCCTCGGCGTGGCAGCGCAGTGGGCGGGCTAGAGTGCCGCCTGCTCCTCACGCTGCGCGCAAGCGGTATGACGGCCGCCCCGGGGTGTGGTGCAGTGGCGCCACCGGGCCTCGGCCGTCGCCGCTCGCCCCGCCCCTCGGCACGGCGCACCCGCGCATAGGCCGCACAACCGCACGCCGTGGCGCTGGTGGGCAACACCGGTGGCCGTGACCGCCGGCCGTCAGCCCCCTTTTGGGGCCTCCTGCACACCATTCGCGTGGCTCCTCCTTCCGTCCGCTCGCTAGTTTGCTCCCTCCCTCTCTCACACGCTCTCTCTCTCTCCCTCCTTACTCTACGTGCGGTGAATTTGCCATGTGCGATGCCATTGCTTTGCGATTTGGACGCAATCCAACAGGCCAAGGTCAATTTGACCCTAGATCTCCCACTTTTCCCTTGCCAATCTACATGGTTACTGCCTTACTACAGATTTTTTTGCATTTGTCATCTACTCGGATCAGCTGGATCTTGAGACTACCTACGTGTCGTGGCATATATCTCATGACATGACCATGTCAATGGTATTTGTTTGATTTCTTAGTGCACTGCAGTGCTCATGATTTTTCATGTCAATGATATTTGTTTGATTTTTTAGTATGCTGCAGTGCTCATGATTTTGAGGACATCACTATGTCAATTGTATTTGTCTCATATTTTAGTGCACTGCGGTGCTCATGATTTTGGTCATGTACAATGATGAGTACACTTTCCTCTTGCTGTTAGATTAATTTGAGGGAATAGGACAGTGTTGTGATGGATACACAATAAATCTTTAGTGTTTGGTGCAGTGATCATCTATTTGCCCCGTTAAAGCAAAGGTAACCTTCATCATGTTAATTCGGCCACGTGACCCCTAATTCATTCAGGGTGTCCACGTCGCCCGCAATTGCTCTCCATGGCTGAGACCATGAGCATGAGCAATGTTGATTGTATTTTTTCTGTCTCTTCCTACCTGTTCAATGATAACTGAAGCGATGGTCCATTGGTTGGGTTGCTTGGTTCTGTTTTTTTATGATTCCTTTTACGTCTCCCTACTATGTTGATAGCTGACACAGTCACCATGACCACTGCTGATTCTATTTTTTTGCACCTCTTTCTGCCTCTTCCATGATAACTGCGGCAATGGTCAGTTGATTGCTTCGATTTTTTTTGCGTCTCTTTGTGCCTATTCTATTTTTGTGTGCTTTGAAACCTTTATGCTTTTTCGGTGATAACTGAGGCAATGGTCAATTTTTTGGTTCGATTTTTTCCCTCCCTTTGTATCGAGTCTACTTTGTCTACTGAGTGCTCTAGAGCCACCAATGGGACATACTGTTCATTAGAGTTGCCTCTTAGTTATGAAATCTGAGGTGGCGCTGTGCACGGACGATAGAGAGCGAGGCAACAAGAGATTTTGCCTCTTGTGCGGTACAAATCGGTGCAGTATCTCCGATGGAATGGTGCACATTCTTCTGCCTGATGTGGATGCCCTCTACTCGTGGGAACCCGAACTGAGATTGAGAGCTTCTGATTTTGGTGTCATTGCCACTAATGGTTTCTCTCTTTGCCTAATCTGATCATTGCCTTTGGTTTTGCGCTCATACTTGCTTATGACCATTGCCTCTGATGTCAATAACACATAATTGTGCAATCTCAGCTTCTTATTGCCCAGAGTCATACATATATTCTTCTTGATACTAGGCCTATGATTGTTTTCTATGATCAATGCTATTGACTTCAGGTTATACACTCTTGGTTTTGAGTACACGCCCTATTCTCAGTGATAGCATTGTCAGCCACTTTGCTTGTCTGTGATGACTTTTGCTTGTCCTGTTTCTTACAGTTCTGACAGCAACTATGCCCACTGCTGATATAGGTTCGTTTTAACAAAGGCAGCCTTTTCTAATTTTCTGATAGTGTTCTTCACTTTCTAATACCGATATTACCTATACATGATCGATCTGTACAAAGTTCTCATTTATCGACTTTGTCAAGATGTTCTAATGTGTTTTGGGGCCTCTTGTTCTCCTTGTCATGGATACGAAGGGAACAGAATGGCCAACATGATATTTACTACAATTTGTGTTGCCCAAACGATCATGTTTGATTTTGTGTCTGCATTCAAGAATGCTGATTCAATAGGTTTTCGACACATACTTGAATTACCCTCTCATTTTGCTTTAGATTTTATCTTAAGAGTTCACTGTTCATACCTATGTATTAATGTGGATCCATAGGTTCCTTAGCCACTCTTCAGTTTGTGATTATTTCGATGAATACCTGGTGCAATCTTACTCAGATTTGTGTGCCCACCACCCGTTCTGCTTGGATTAATTTTCTCATTGGTTATGATCTGAGCATTTTCCATTTGCCATTTTTCCCCTCTTCAGCCTCTGATGAAAATTCCATACCCATTGCTCAAAGATATGATCTAATGTTCATTCGCTTGTGAGGTGCTGGGCATGACTTGCTACTTATATTGTGCAATTTCTGAGACTAACCCAGTTGTCGGCATGCCTAAAAGCTCCAAGTTGATGAACAAATAATGATTGGTATGTTTCTGAGGCCTCTAAAAAATCTCGTCTTAAGAAAAAAATTTTGTTACCTTTGTCGTTGCGGTTGTATATAGGCGCTGTAGTTTTATATCCTATTTCTATAGCGCTCTCCACTTTGCCATTTTTCCCTTCTTCGGCCTATGATGAAAATTCCATACTCATTGCTCAAAGATATGATCTGATGTTCGTTTGCTTGTGAGGTACTAGGCATGACATGCTACTTATATTGTTCAATTTCTAAGACTAACCCAGTTGTCGGCATGCCTTAACGGCATGCCTTAAAGCTCCAAGTTGATGAACAAATGATGATTGGTAGTAATCTCATGTTATGATGTTGCTAATGCTTTGAAGTTCCAAGCTCAAGATGTTGATCATTTAAGTTTTGTAATAAATAATAGGTTTGTAATTTTGTTGGTTCGCACCTCCAGAATTAAGTTGTTCATTTGCCCTATCTAATTTTTGGTCATTGATTCTTGCCTCTTCTCTTTAATCTATCCTATATATTTAAAGTTCATTGACATATTTGATCTATCCTATATTGGTTCTTGCCTCTTTGTAGTTTTGTTGGTTGACATCTTGGTCGAACTTTGGCAATTTCATAGCAATACTTGCTAAAATTGACACTTGCTAATATATTTTGACAGCTGTAAACAACAATATTCAGCAATGAAGGCACTGAGCAGGTACTGTACTCAACAAAAAAAACTTTCCCAAGCTAATTAGCTATTTCCACTCGGGTTGCTGATGATGGCACTATTGCCTTTGTTCATGCCTCAATTAGTTTGCATTGTTTAGGCCTCAATTACTTTGCATTGTTCATGTACATGAAGGCGGTAACTATTAGTAGTCATAGGACGTCTTTTGAACCAGAAGGGACCGCTAAAACCGACAATTCAACATAAAAAGGTAAAACAAACGAAGCCCTACATTTTTCCTTTTTGATGAGGGCCAATATTTCAGTCTGAGGTCATATTTTAGTTATCATATAGTTATATCAGAATCATATTCATAGAATTAGTTGGTCACTATGGTCTACAACACCTGTCTGGTAACCAGTTATAGCGTAGGATACATCAATAGAGAATAGCGTCTTTTAGCTTTTGTACATATCTATACAACAAAACACAATTGTCAGTTTTTGCTTCATGGTTTTATTTACCTTCTTTTCCTACCGCTGCTGGCATATATTTTATTTTGGTTTTCTTTTATATCACTATGATCTGGTTTATATAGATGTGCTTTTACTCAGGTACGTATCTACCACACCTGTGTTGGGTCTCATTGAATCCAAACGATTAATCAAGGTGGTGCTTATTATAATACTTCTGTGAAAAAACAGAGTTACCTGTTTATACTCTTCTTCAGGTAACCTACTTATGCTTTTAATTTTATTTGTATTTTTGCCTTCTACATGTTGTGTCCTCCCCTTATGGTTGCAAAATTATTTCCTGCATTTATAGCCTTCGCTTATTCACATATTCACATAAATTTGTACTGTACGTTTCCGCTACATGAACTCCTTGCTTTTAGTCGCAGGGTCAGGTGGCCTCCTTTCCTTTCCATCTTACTACAAGTTCAGGGTCAGCACATTTGTGCCACCTTCAGCTTTTCCAACGCGTTCTCAGTTTTCACTGTATTAGTTGCTCTTCATGGATGTCAAGCTCAACGGTTCTCTTTTGTGTATGGACTGAGTACAGAATTGTTGATCCCGCTATATTCATTTTCTCACATGTTTATTATTCTGGACACTTGGGAAGTCTCATCTCATCTAGAGGCTGCCTAAACCATTTTCTTAGACCTATTAGCAGGCAACCATATTTATAGCAGTTAACTTGCATCATGATTTCTTGATTTCCTCGATGTCTCCACTTAGCGACCAAGAGATCTGTGATTTCATTTATGCGTTTGTAATTCAGTTCTGCACTGTTCTAACCGCTCAGTACCCTTCCTCCTTAGGTGAGGATGCAAAGGATTAATGAGAGGATGGGGGACGCACAGGCGTCAGTTGCTGTGTATGATAAGGTGACCTTCCTTGGCTCATGCTTCAAATAACGCACAGGTTAACTTTGAGAACAAAGATTCGTATCTGTAGGTTTTTGCTTTTCAAACCAGGTTGGTCGTGCAGGATTTCACAGCAGCACTGTGAAAATCCTAAAATGGAAGGCGTGTGCTTCTCTCCATTAATTTACATTTACATATTCGTTTTTTCGGACTGAAAATTATCCTAGGTTAATTTGGATACATCACTGTGTGCCACGCCTTCCCTTTTGTTTTTACTCCAATTTCCATACCTCCCATGACTTTATCATTGGTCACCTGGCAAATATATGTACCACACCTCATAATTGGCCATGCCAAAGTCTATCCTCACTACCTCATTACATGTAGCTAATGTCGGCTTACCATTTTTTACTGATTTTTGTGGGTGAATGAGTGACTATTTGAAGGTTGAAAATTGGCATCTTCTGCTGCTTCCCATGCATGGATGCTCTTACTTGCCCGATATGCCCATTGTCTTAGATACCATAATACCATGTCAACTATTGCTGCTACTATTGCGTTCTACCTTGGGTTCTTAAAAATCACAATAGTATTACCTAGGGTCTGAAAAAACAGTGAGCAGAGCCTACTGTAATATTGAGAGAATAAATTTCCAATCTATATTGCGACGTTTTATTCCTGTTAGTTCCCTTCTTGCCAAAGAAGTTGGTACTGAATGGTTTACAGTGTGCTTTGTGCTCCAATAAAACTATTACATAAATATTTTGCCTCTGCTTCTACTTAAATTTGTCACGCATGTTTATTTAGACATTTATAGAGTGAAGATATTGTAGTTTCTGATGGCCACAGCACAAAAGAGGAGTACCTGTTTATAAAAAGACTGATTTGTTAAAAAATGTGTAAAATGGGCCACTTTTTTACCTACATGTCCATTCAATATATTTTACTATACGACAAAATGGCCTTGTTTCTCTTAATATCCTTCTGTTTTCGACAGCCTGCCAGGATCGTTTTCTCAAACAACTGATTGAATATGTCCTTCATCACTGCTCAGTATGAGAACTGTCCTTCAACTTAGAAGAATGTAGACCATGAATAGTTGTAGCTTTGTGTCGCTATCATTTAGCTAGAGAACATGATTGTATTAAACTGCCACTGACACCCTTCCCCAGACCCCGCATAGAGCAGGAGCTCTCTGCACTGGGTACGCCCTTTAGTGTTGCTGCCTTGCTGGTGTATTAGAATCAATTTATATTTATTTTGTTGTAAGGAAATCTACCGGATTAGGTTCCCTGGTAAACCAACAGAGGTTGGAGAAGGCAAGCCTACTAATCAAAATCATGCCATAATCTTCGCTGGAGAAGCACTTCAAGCAATTGACATGAACCAGGTACACTAATCAATTATGTAATAGGTTTCAAGCCACAAATATGTGGATTAAGCAATGTTTGTCTGACATATTTGATTGCTTTATTTAGTTTGTAATATCAAACACTTCTTGCCGATATAAAACATTATTTTAATCGTACCACGGAAAGGTCTATATAATAGAGTTTGTGAGCACGCGGTGTCGTGCTCTTAGTGACTGTTCATTTCACAAATTTTGATTTTTTTGATTAAATGCCAGTTTAATGTCTTACAGTATTGTTATCTTATCGTACGATCTGTGTGTTTTTAGTACAAAAGTTTAGTTGTCCCGTAGCAACGCACGGGCACGCTACCTAGTTACTTCATAAGGTTTGCAATTATCTTTGTCTCATCTCTTCGAACAAACATATGTTGATCTTATGACTTGAATCTTTCCAACACATGTGAGTTTAGTCCATTGCTTCAAGTCATTTCACTGATGATTTGATCCTTACCACAATATGACTTCACATAGCTTCATTAGTTCCTCGACTCAATGCAAGTACTATCTTCTTCACCTTAGCCATGGTACCTCAGTCCTCAAGCCATCGCTTGACCTTCACCTCCGCTTAGTCCCTCGAAGCCCTTTCCTTGCTATCTTCACCTTATCAAGCCACACTCAAGTCACATCATACTAAGCATCCATTGAAAAACCATTTCTTCAATATTGTGATCCTTGCTTGAATATTCTTCTAGATATGAAAGTTCAGATCAATCAAGCTTCAGTTAGACTCACATAGAGGCATATATGGATAAACATCAATGTTGTCAAGCCAATTCATGATTCCTTATATCCTTTTTATTTTGGCTTGACATTCCTAACACTCAATTCCATCTCTATCTTCATACTTCTAGCTTGATCATATTAATGCAAAGTGATTTTCCAAATCTTTATCCATACAAGCAAACCAACAGAGAGACCGACTTATATCCAATATGAGTTATGTCCTTTGTCATTAAACCTTTGCTTGGTATGTCCTCACTTATGCACCTTGGATTCATTCTTCAATACTTGAGCAAAGCTAATCCACTATCAAACTCTTCTTGTTCATGTAAAGCAAGCTATTGTTGAGACCAATCCAAAATCATCAACTCATGTCTCATTTACCATTTGCTAAATATGATTGCTTCCTCATGATACTATGATATCCCACAACATAGAAGCCATTTCATCAACTCCATTTGCATTGTTGTCTTTCTCTTAAACTATATTGTTTCCATGATCTTCCAACACAACAATACACAATTTTGGCCTTGATTTGAACATTATGTGGAATATCATCAAGTTTGTCTTCTTGTTGAACCTATATACACTTCTCAGTCTACAATCCATGAGTGTATGCAATAAACTCAATTTCCTATTTAACACTTAGTAAACTTGTTAGACCTTTAATGGTGTTATCAGTCAATTCACCAAAACCCACTAAAGGGCTAGATGCACTTATAATCTCCCACTTTTTGGTGATTAATGACAACACAATTAAAGCTTACAAGAGATTGATAAATAATAAGATTTTGAATTCTATGATATAGTGAGCTCCCCCTACTTGTGTGCATAGAATGGAATTTTAAATTTTGGCCTCAAATGCCAAATGCACATATTCAAGATGAAGTGTGGGAACTCTCCTATATTTTAGCATCCGTGGGGTGCAAAGTGTCATCAAGATAAACGTGATGCTCATGGCAGTTCATGCACTCATGAAGTTTCTGAAGCTGTTATGTGCGGCACTTCCGCAAGTACGTCCGGCACTGCCGCACAAATGGCAGTCGGAGCAAATAAACAATACACCATTCAAGGTATGAGGTCACACACTAGCATAAATGGTCCATACCAAGAGCATCAATTTAAACTATCCTTGCACACACCACACAATAAAATTGAAAAATCTTATATGCCTCTCTTTTACCCCCTTTAAATCCACATATCAATCTCTCCCCTTACACTCTCACCCAATATTTCTCCCCATTTGGCATTAATCTCCAAAAAAGATTCCTCCACCAAAAGAAAGAAATAATGGTAGACAAGTGAGAGCAAGAGGTAGATAAAAGTTTAGCATATAGGATTTCTCTCCTGAGTCTTCTACCAAACAAAGTATGAAACACTTTAATTCAAGATTCTTGAGAAGTTAGCATTTTTAGCTCATACCTCACTTAGATGACACTTTTAACATGAGACTAACTCACACCATCACCACAAGAGGTATCAACAAAATAACTAACTCATTCTCTAATCGTCACCATAAGAACAAACTCATGGTGTGAATCAAAATATTGCATACACATACACACACTAGCATGTAAGGGCCTAGATGCACAAAGGTAGTACAAGAGTTCATGGAGCGATGTACCTTTGTTCTAAGCCTCATAATCTCCACCGTGATCATAGAATTTTGGATTTAGTGCTTTGATGGGCTTGGCACAATGTAAAAAGACTTTATTTCTGCCGATCCCTCTTGATCATAGGAGATATCACAAACTTGTGCTTGATTTCAATTGAAAGTCCATTGCTAGCTCTTGTTGTCATTTTGAGATATCAATTGAAGACATATTTCTTGATATACCACATTGAGAGATTATCCACCAATACTAGTTGAAATATGATCTTCACAACTTTGACACCAATTGAAAGAGTCTTCATAAGTTGATGCCAATTGGAATGAATTCTTGTATCTCATAATGTCACCTAGGGAATGCTCATAAAGACAAGAGATAGCATTAAATTGCACAAGCTAGAGTTTCACAACTAGTGACCATTTTGGATGCAAGGCATATAGATCACTAATTGCAAAACCTCATAACATAGACTAAATTCCCCCTTGTTGATAGTGCATACATATATGGTGGAAGGCAAGAACATATTCACTTTTGGTCAATTAAGTCCAATCAAGGAATTTAAGCTATATTATGGAGAGTAGCTACTTAAGAGATAAAGATGCAATCCAAATGAATATGAGAGATAACTTTACCAATTTGGATTGAGTCAATGTAGCATACCCATGAGAAACTCATTCTCACCAAGAGACTACACAAATTCACTAGAAGAAAATGTTAGTCTCAAAGACACAAGACATAGAACGGGCTCCCCCTTAATATGTGCATCAAGTACTAGAATTACTTGTGAAATGCACTTTAATCGGTTTAAGAGTCAAGAGGAGTTCATCCTATATCTTGGTCAAGACATGATAAATTTGCAACAATTAAAATTATGCCAAGGAAACATACCACCACTAAGGTAGATAGATCACCACATAAGTTTTGTTTTTTATAACCATCATAAGTGAGACTTCAATGATTTGAATGGCCATAGTTCTTACTTGATGAAATGTGGTGAAATTGAGTTCTTGTGATCATCCAAGATCTGTTGACACTGTTTTTTGCACGTGTCAAAATGATCGGAGTGGACTGATCGGCAGGGGGAAAGTTACTGTATACCCTGATAACCGATGAAAGCCAGCTTGTAAAGATGGTGGCCGATAGCTGGTGGTGGTCGATGGAAAGGTTGATTTAGACTCGGGCGTTGCCGATGAGGTTGGAGGTGTTATTGTCGATGCCGATGAAGGGAGGCTTGAGGCTTGAAGACTACTGCCGATGAAACAGGGAGTATGCCGATGAAGGAAGACTTGAAGACTACTGCCGATGAAACAGGGAGTATGCCGATGAAGGAAGACTTGAAGACTACTGCCGATGAAACAGGGAGTATGCCGATGGGAAGGAGGACGGTGAGATTTCCATCGTAATTGAGGCGGACAGGGAAATAGATAGGAGTTGATTTCCTTTTCTATATTTGTTAGAGTATGACTCATGTAAGAGTCACGTGTTTCCTTAGATATGGGCTTGGTGTCCTAGTTGTGTTTGGTTGTGTCTCTTTAGATCAGGGTATAAATATGGAGCGAGGGGCAATGTAATAGAGAAGGAATCAATATCAAAACCAAGTTTTACTCCTATTTACATCTACTTATTTTTCGGCGACTTCGTCAATTTGCATATTTTTCTTTTTACGAGTTCTCATTGATTCGGCGAGTTGCATTGTCTCAGTGCGACCTTCGGCGATTCTCGAGTTCCGCGTGAGTACCCCTTGGCCGTGACTTTCGGGCGTATCGCTGTTGTCAGGACCAAAGTGCTCGTATCTTCATCCTTGTCGATTAACAGGTCAAATCGACTGGCACGCTCTGGATATCGATTCGGGTATTAGCCCTTTGTGTTTGCAGATCCACTTTTGCATCAACACATCTTTTGGCACGCTCGGTGGGACAAATCAATCCGATCAATATGTTCAATTCCGAGATCGATGCGGGGAACATTATCGCGGTATCAGAAGAAGATCTTAAGGAAGAGCAGAGGCAGGCTATGGAAAAGGCTGTAGAAGAATACAGGCAGCTTTGTCTGAAATCGTTTAGCCTGAACAAGAGTGGACAAGTCATCCAGAAGCAAGATTTGCCGTTGCCTCGGCAGGTTACCTTTGACTCCAATCCTGGTAAACTTCAAGAGATGGTTAATTCTGCAATAAATCATGCTTTGATTAATCATTCCAATGTGCTGTCCAATCTTCGCTCATAATCTTTGGTTCAACTCTCAAAGAAGGACAAGCGTCCACCGCATTATGTTGGGCCTACCTATCACCAACCGTAACCGGCATCATCAATACTCCATCGGCTCCCTCGGCCGCTGTGGATGCAGAAGTTACTTCTTCTCCAAAGATGTCGGCGGTTTACCTAATATTCAATCTACACCGATACGATCGGATCCGGTACTACCAGGAGGACGAATTCAGCTTAATACGAGATCTATCGACATTAGCTATGTCGAGTCCTGTGTCTCAAAATAGCCGATTCACGCTAATTGGTGGGGATATGGTATGCCTCGAGTCATCTGCTTTCAATCTGGATTACCTCAAGTGTTTGATGCGAGAGGAAAAGCTCCTATACCATCGGCTATTTCACCGATGGCCCAAGTCTCTCAATATGCCACAAAGAACTCATCAGTGCAACCAACTCGTGGGGTTTCCAGATGCCTTTGGTTCAAACGCCCAGATTCAAATCTATCGGCAAGCTTATCGCCCATACAGCAGAAAGCCCTCGTTATGAGTCAAACTGGGTTCGGCTTATGCCTCAAGTCGTTATAATTATCCAACAATGTCAGCAAATTATCAGCCATCGGTAAGTTTTGTACCGATGAGTTCTAATAATGGTTGGTCAGGACAGTTACCTGTTCAGCATACAGTTCAGCAAAATCGGCAGGTTGCAGGGATTCAACAAGGTCATATGCAAGCTGGTTTTCAGAATCAAGCATCGGCAGCTCAGCCGATGAATCCTTTCCAACAGGTTAATGGACCACAAGTAACGGCAAATATGCCGATTGCTGGAGATCGTGGGCCACAAAGATATGTGGAAGGATATCAGCAGGTACCTCCTGTAGAAATTCAGCCAGTTCGTCAGCAGGAGGCTGATGCTTTTTGGGCCGATAAGATAGCAGAAATTATGAAGGATCAGTTTGGGATAAAGCCCAAGGTCAATACTTATTCTTATCGGACTCCATACCCTCCTGCATATGATTTAATTCCTCTCCCAAATCGGTACAAGGTACCAGATTTCACTAAATTCTCTGGGCAAGATGATACATCAACAATGGAACACGTCAATCGCTTCATTATTCAATGTGGAGAGGTAGCTAGCAGAGATGAATTAAGGGTTCGATTATTTTCATCATCTTTGTCTGGATCGGCATTTACATGGTTCATTTCATTACCACCGAATTCTATTATTACTTGGGCTGATCTAGAAAAACAATTTCATAAGTATTTCTTTGCTTTGGAATTCATGAAAAGAAGCTTACCGATTTGGTAAAATTGAGACAGCATGAATCGGTAGAAAGCTTTGTGCAAAGGCTAAGAGATGTAAAGAATAAGTGCTACAGTCTGGTGCTGGATGATCGACAGCTTGCCGATCTGGCTTTCCAAGGGTTATTGCCACATCTTAAAGACAGATATGCTTCTCAGGAGTTTGAAAGTCTCAGTCATCTTGTGCAAAGGATTTCTGATCAAGACACTAGGGTTTTTGAACCTAAAAAGAATTGGAATAAAAAAGTATCATTTGTTGAAGAAGTAGGAGATTCTGATTCTGATGAAGAACCAGTTATCGGCTTGGCTGAGTGGGTTAAGAATAAAAGGCCGATATCTTGTCCCTTTGGTCAGAAAGAGCCAGAAAAGTTTACCTTTGATATCACCAAGGCCGACAAGATATTTGATCTTCTCGCTTCAAGAGGGCCAAATTAAGTCGCCACCTAATCATGTGATCCCATCGGCGTAAGAATTGAAGAAGATCTTGTAATCGCAAATGGCATAATGCAACTTCACAAAGACAAATGAGTGCAAGGTGTTCAGAAACAAAGCATAATCGGCTATTGAATCTGGGAGAATTAAGTTTGGTACTTCCAATGCCCAGAGGCCGATGAAAATTGATCAACACCCTTTTCCAAAGAAATCGTTGGAGGCCAAAGGGAAGACCAAGGTATTGACGTCGAGGTCACTTGAGAAAAACGCGTCGTTGGATCCCCAACATCGGATAACTACCGATGATGCAAAAAGTAAGGGTTTGCCGGAGAAAGCGGTGGTTCCAAACAACCTCCTCGACCGGCATTGTGATTACTCATCGAAGGCAAAGCAGGGTTGGCGTCGGTAGTAATGATCGATATCGACAACAAAGCAGGAAGAAAGACGCGTCGGGAAGAATGGCATCGGCATAAAGATCATTGGAGGTGCCCGCTTTTTATCCATTGGCCGGAAGAAGGTATTAAATTGCCAATCGTTGAAAATTGCCCCGAGTGCAATGGTTATTATGGGGTCAATCGGTCAGAAAGGAGGTTTCAACCTGGCAATCAGGGTTTATTTATCAATGAGCCGATCGTGAGGCGAGCATCGATGCATGATCGGTTTGAAGGGGCGAACTTAGTGTACATGAAAGGCTTGGTAAACGCTACTGGATATTTTCCAAGGAATCAAGAGGAGCTTGAGGAAATGGCAAATGCAAGAGTTCCCGATGAGGAAATATTCTACTGAGGACCCTAATATACGCCGTGTAGAGTCAACTAGAACTCATTATCACCGGTTTGGAAAACCAAGTTTCCTCGATGGTGCCCGGAGGGTCCGACAAAACGCAGAGAAGGAGGATGCAACGTGAGCGTCGGAGGATTTATACCAAGAGGAAAATTCCTCCAATGAGAGGTCCGGTCATCAAGAAGTGGCAAGTAAAATAAAAAATAAGGGTCCATCGGCGAGATGTTAATATGGTATTCATATTGCCGATGGAGTTTTTGGCACTATCCGATAATGAGGAAGAAGTTGTTCTCTCTGATCAAGTAGCTCAGTTGACACTAGATCCAATGATGGCTGTTTTTGAGAAACCTACCGATGACGAGAGACAGCATCTTAAGGCTTTGTTTGTGAAGGGCAGAGTTGATGGGCAGCCTATGTCTAAGGTACTTATTGATGGAGGGGCTGCGATTAATATTATGCCTTATGTGATGTATCGGAAACTTGGTAAGGGAGATCAAGACTTGACCAAAACCGATATGATGCTGAAAGATTTTGAAGGCAATGTGTCACCGGCTAAAGGGGCAGTATGCGTTGAATTGACCATCGGCAGCAAAACCTTGCCGACGACGTTCTTTGTTATTAACGGCAAGGGTGCATATAATCTGCTTCTAGGGAGGGATTGGATTCATGCTAATTGTTGTGTTCCTTCTACAATGCATCAATGCCTCGTACAGTGGATTGGGGGTAAGATTGAGGTTGTCCCTGGTGATTCTTCTTATATCATCGCATCGGCAGAATCAGATACTTATGAGCGAACTAAATGCATATCGGGAGAAGCTTGGGAAAAAGAGTTCCTTAGAGTTGCTGATTATGAAATTCCACGGATCCAAGCAGTCGGTTCTGAAGAAGAGTTTTAATGGATAGGTTTGCCGATGATGGAAAATTAGGTCAAGGGTTCACATCGGCAGATGATTTAGTAGAAGTAGATATCGGTGATGGCGATAGGCCAAGACCTACTTTTATTAGTGCTAAGTTAGATTCCAAGTGTAAGCAGCAAATAATTGATGTGTTAAAAGAGTATAAAGATTGTTTTGCTTGGGATTATACTGAGATGCCTGGATTAGACCGATCGGTAGTTGAACATCGGTTACCTATCAAATCTGGATTTCGGCCACATCAGCAGCCAGCGCGCCGATGCAACCCTAATATACTTCACGATATTAAGGCCGAAATAACTAAATTAATTGAGGCAAAGTTTATTCGGCAAAGTCGATATGCGTATTGGATCTCTAATGTGGTTCCTGTTTATAAGAAAATGGAAAACTTCGTGTTTGTATTGATTTCGTGAATCTCAACAAAGCCACACCGATGGATGGCTATCCAATGCCGATTGCTGATTTGTTGATTGATGCTTTGCACCCGGGCATCAAATTATCGCCTTCATGGATGGTAATGCAGGCTACAATCAAATATTCATGGTCAAGAAGATATTCCCAAGACCGCTTTCGATGTCCAGTCATGTGGGGTTGTTTGAGTGGATAGTTATGACGTTTGGTTTGAAAATGCCGCGCTACTTATCGAGAGAGCTATGAACTTTATTTTTCATGAATACATCGGCACATTAGTGGAGATTTACATTGATGATGTGGTGATTAAGTCCGGAAATATCACAAAACATTTAGCCGATCTACGAAAGATACTTGGAGTGCACAAGGAAGCATGGATTGAAGATGAATCCTAATAAATGTGCATTTGGTGTATCGGCGGGACAATTCTTGGGTTTTATGGTGCATCGGTAGGGCATCGAAATCGATGAGGAAGTCTATTGATGCGATTAACAAGGTGGTTGCTCTGTCAATAAGACCTGAATTGCAATCTTTGATCGGTAAGATTAATTTCATTAGAAGATTCATATCTAATCATCGGGTAAGATCAAGGCTTTCACCACTACTTAAATTGAAAGCCGATCGAGAATTTGTATGGGGAGCCGAAAGCGAGCTAGCCCTCGATGAAATTAAGAAATATTTAACAAATCCTCCAATTACTAGTTCCACCTCAACACGGGAAGCCTTTCAGTTATATTTGTCAACCGATGATACAGCTTATCGGTTCAGCTCTTATTCAAGAATTTGAAGGGAAAGAACGTGTTATTTATTATTTGAGCGTAAGATTAGTGGATCTTTGAGACGAGGTATTCGCCATCGAAAAATTATATGTCTGTGTTTATACTTTTCTTGTGTCAAATTAAGGCATTATTTGTTATCCGCCAATGTACGGTCATATGCAAAGACGACGTAGTCAAGTACATCTTGTCAATGCCGATATTAAGTGGTAGAATCGGCAAGTGGATTTTAGCATTATCGAAATTTGAACTACGTTATGAATCAACCAAGGCGCTTAAGGGGCAAGTTATGGCTGATTTCGTCACTCAGCATTGTAATACAGTGGACTCTCTGGAGATTGCCCCTTGGACACTTTTCTTCGATGGGTCCACATGTGGTGAAGGAGCAGTATCGGCATTGTGTTGATTTCACCTCAAGGAAGGAAGTATGAGTTTTCATTACCAATTGTTGCTACATCGACAAACAATCGAAATTTGAATACCAAGCCTTGATAAAAGGGTTAGAATTATCAAGGAGATACGTGCCGATCTTTGTTGAAATCTTTGGTGATTCTATGCTAGTTATAAATCAAATGGCTGGAATTTATGAATGCCAAGTGAAGCTTTGATTTCGTATTATGAAAGATGTTTGCAATTGTTGAAAGGATTTAGAGATTTTCGTCTTGAACATATCTCTCGATTGCATAATGAGGAAGCTAATCGACTAGCTCAAAGATGCGTCGTGGTATCGACCTATTCAGAAGTGCTAACATCGGCGAGTTGATACCGATGACCGGAGGAAGGAGATTGTCGATTATTTAAAGGATCCATATAGAAAGGTTGAGAGACGTATAAGGTTCCAAGCTACCAAATATGTGCTCCTCGATGATGAATTATATTATCGAACTATAGATGGAGTTTTACTTAGATGTGTTAGCGATAATGAATCGAAAAGCTTGATGGGTGAAATTCATGAAGGAGTGTGTGGGCGATCAATCGGCTTTCAAGATGAAGTGGATGATCGGAAGGAATGGGTACTATTGGCCGACTATTCTTGAAGATTGTTTTAAATATTTTAAAGGATGTCAGGGTGTCAAAAGTTTGGTAATATTCAAAGAGCGCTTTGATCGGTTATGAACCCTATAATCAAACCGTGGCTGTTCGGGGATGGGCTATTGATCTCATTGGTCGATTTATCCGCCATCGAGTAAAGGACATAAATTTATTCTGTTGCTACCGATTATTTCACAAAATGGGTTGAGGCAATTCCTTTAAAAAGGTGACATCGGTTAATATGATTGATTTTGTGAAAGAGCATATTGTTTACCGATTTGGTATTCCTCGACTATCACTACCGATCGGGGCACTATGTTTACATCGGAGAATTTGATGAGTTTGTCTGTAGGTATGGGAATTAAAGTTTTAAATTCTTCTCCATATTATGCTCAAGCTAATGGTCAAGTCGAGGCTTCTAACAAAGGGATCATCAAACTCATTAAGCGCAAAATTGAAGAATATCCTAGGAGGTGGCATACAAGATTAAATGAGGCCTTGTGGTCATATCGGATGTCATGTCATGGTGCAACCAAAGTAACGCCTTATCGGTTAGTATATGGACACGATGCAAGATTGCCTTGGGAAATTAAAGTTGGCTCTAGGCGAATACGTTCTCAAAATCAAATGGTGACGGTAGATGATTATAATGCTCTTATGAAGGATGAGTTGGAAGATGTGGCGGGTCATCGGTTAAGGGCTTTAGTTAGCATCGAGAATAATAAGAAAAGAGTAGCCAGATGGTATGACAAGAAGGTGAAGGTAAAGGAGTTTGCTTGATGGAGATCTGGTCTGAAATTGATTTTACCGATTGGGACTAAAAGTTCAAAGTTTGGAAAATGGTCTCCTAATTGGGAAGGTCCATATCGGATAAATCACCGTTCTCGTAACGCATATATTCTAGAAACCCTCGAAGGGTTGTGTTTCCCAGAGCATTAAATGGAAAATATTTAAAGAAATATTACCCTAGTATCCGGATGGATGCATAAAAGTATAAGTTCCGATAACAAATCCTATCGGCTAAAATTATGCAAGGATGTCAATGTCTCATAAAGTGCCGATACAATAAACAAGATTACAAGTTCAACAAGGATTGGATAGCTAATATCGCACGCAGCGAATCTGGTCGGCTTCCTCCATTTCTTTTGGTATCGTCATCGGCAAACACACCACAGTGCTTGAGTTTTTCTTCATGGCCAAAGCTTTGCGAGCTCGGATATCTCTTTCTTGCTGAAGGGCTTTGATGGCATTGGGTAGTGGCTTTCTTCTTGTTGGGCATGAGTTAAGGTCGGCTGCATCGACTTCTTTCAATTCAGCCAATAGAGCCATCTTCCTTGCCGATAAATCCAAGATTTTCTCGCTAAGTTCAACACCGAAGTCGCAAGTTGCCGATGCCCTTGTGCTTCTCATCGGCAATTTGTTTCAGCTTAATAGCATCTCTTCTTTGAGTTGAGCCTGAGCTGCTCTATCGGCAATACGTTGAGCAGCCCGTTGATATTGTAGTTGGCGGCTTTCTAAATGGGCTCTTTGGGAAGAGTACTTCTTCAACATCGGCGGGGACACGCCACGGATTGTTTTGAAAATTGCCTTTATGGGTCCGAGTCATCTACCGGGGCCAGGCGGTATCCTGCAGTAGCAAGTTCAGAGAGCTTCCAACTTAGTCTTAGTTTCTGCGATATTGTTCCCAAAGGCAAGGGAAGAACTTGTTTCCTCTCCATCATCGCGGAGACATCAATAGCAAAGGAGAATAGGCTGTTTGGGGAGTCTTGTTCTGAGGAAAAGAAAAGGAGGTCGATTAAGGATAAGTATGAGTATTGTAAATCAGCTAGGTTAATCGGTTTACTGCTTTCAAGGCAATTTCCATGCTTGACCGGAGGAAGCAACCTTGGAGTATGCCGTGTGGGGATCGGCCGAGCTTGCCGATGGGATATCCTCTCAGAATTTCATCGGTGGTTGGCTCTTGAGGTATGATGACCGATGACATTGGGGCGTATGTAGGGATCGGCATGGACCTTTGTCGTTTTGGTCGTGCCTCAAAGATCTGTTAAAGCTTTGCGCTTTGCTTGGGCATCGGCAACGATTGGCTGGGGGGCATCGGCACTTGTTGGTTGTGAAGCTTGGATATCTGGTACGCTTGCCGATGTACCCAATTGTTGCTGCAAAACAAGTGTAAGGTATAATATTTAACAGATAAAATGAAAAGTCAAGAGGATACCTCTGAAGGTTTGTCAAAAGAAGTGGTGCTTGATATCGGAGGAATTGCCGATGACGATCCAGCAGCAGCTCTTACCCCCTGATGGTTAATGTTAATACAGTTTGTGATCGGCATAAGTAGAAATAAACAAGGTTGTTACCTTGAATGCCTTGACCAAGGTTGTAGCAGCAGCCGATGGAGTGGCCCTAGCTGTAGCCAATTTGGACTTAGAGGTGATGGTCTTGGTACGGATCTTCTGGTGAGTCAAAGCAGTTAAGGTGGGGGCGTTGTAGCCGATTGATGATATCGGAGAAACAGGCTGAAGATCGAAGGGTTTCCCACTTTTGCTCACAGATGGTGCTGGGTTGTTAACCTGTCATAAGAGAGTCAGTTACTGATATATGAAGGGAAAAGCAGAAGGGAGTTAAAAGAAACTTACTGCGTCGTCAGGGATGGCATATTCAGGGTCGATCATGTGCCGATATGTGTGAGCAGAAGTTGCAAACAGTTGTTCCTTCCACTCTCGCCACCATTGCTTATATGACTCGGTGATGAAGGATACTGGCGTCCAGGTGGATATATCAACATCTGTAGTATCGGCATCGGGGGAGAGTTGTACTACCTTGTTCCAATCTGTTCCACAGGTGATTGTTTCCCTGGGTTTGATCACATCGGCAAAGCAAAGTTTGATTGGCAGTTGCCCAAAAGCCAATTGACGGGATACTGCCGATGGATTGTAAAATTCATACGTAATGTTGGTGTTTTTCCCGCTACCAAATGTATTTACTGGAATTGCCCTGGGAGTAATGATGGCCATCATGAGTTCCTTATCCTGATTCAGGGTGTCATCAGCAAAGTTGAAAAGAAGGGGGAATCTATTTTCCTCGTCAATATAAGGTACCCAGGCCCTATGATCACGAGAAAGACCATTGTAGAAGCTTTGGAAGAATCTGCCGATCTGGTCTTCATTGGCCTCTGTTCGAGGAAGGACAATTATGGCTTCACCAAAATTGAGGGGTGAGCGTGTTGTTGAATTCATCGTCCCCGAGCACATGGTCTTCAGCAATTTCTCGTGGGAATTGTTGGGCAAAAAAGTCCCATTGCAAACGTTTGTGCATATGTGCATTCAACCACATGTTGATAAACCACCACGGGCCTCCTAGGTTGCCGATGGGTTCGCCAAGCGTAAGTTTACGAGACACTTGATGAAGAAGATAATAAGTGGAGCTCGGAAGGTATCGGCCAAGAGGAAACCTTACACCATTAGCCAAAAGTTCAATTTGGGGAGGAGGAAGGCGTTGGTTGGTCCTCTTGATCGACCACGTAAAATAAATTTTTCTAACCACATATTCAAGAATGTGGCATGTTCCTCCGGGTTAAGTGTCCCGGTCTTCCGGTATTCTTGAATGTACCCCGTCCAACCATTGATGTTGCGGGTATTCACCCTATATTCAGATTTTCTACCATAGATGGAGCCTTTATCGGCAGTTGAAATATCCAAGCCGGTGAGCATGTGGACATCGGCAAGTGTGGGGAGTAGATGGGCCATGTCCAAACATAAAAGTGTTTGTTGTGTCGACCGAAGTAAGCAAATTTGCAATCATCATTGATTCATTCTTCTCGCATATCGGCAATAGATAGCCTAATGCATTGGTCTAACTTCATTACGCCCAAAGATACTTGCATCGATCTATTAACCCTCAAGTACCAATCTTTCCACCCTTTGGTGGTCTTGGGCCAAGATCGGATGTGTCTTTCCATAAATTCAGAGAGAAATTTTGGGCTCTAAAGGGATTCTGTTAACCTCTCGCATTAATCGATCGGTTGGATCTGGGTTGCCCATTGGTCCTAGGCATTGGACATGCGGCTGATCGGTTGGAATAACTAATTTGTTGCCCAGCTCCTAAGTTTAAAGGATCCGGAGAACAAAAGAAAGGAAAAATCACCAACTGTATGGATTTGCGAAAACTAGGGGGATCAAAGTAAAAGGTAATGGAAGTGGAGCGAACCGCAGGGACGTTGAAGTTGATTGCCATTATCTTGAGGAAGATGGGGGCACGAGCCGGAGACTTGAGGTTAACGCTGGAGAAGAGTTCTTGTTGGTTGAGGTCGCGCAGTTGTTCGTCGGAGTCGCCGCCGGAAAGAGAAAATGTCAAAGATTGGGGTCTGAGGGTAGAAGACGAGTGTTCCGGAGGAATCTATTTATAAGCCGCTTGGGGTAGGGGTATTTTGGACTTATCTCTATACCGCGCGCATGTAGGTCGAGGTGGTTCAGATGGATATGGTAACTGTTCGCACGATAATCAGGGGATTGTACAGATGAGTTGATGGCAAGTAATCATGATTTGGAAGAAGTATCGGTACAGGATATTTTAATTCTGAAAACGACAGCATTATCATGTTAAGATCTTGCCGATGGGTTATTGTTTTGGTATCTTGATCATAATCAAGGCAAGAGTGGTTGGCGATTGTGCGATGTTTACTGAAGTGCGTGAATCAGGATTAGATTTGATTGGATTTGATAACAGATCAAGTTTTGGCTTGGAGAATGAGTTACGGTAATCGGGCGAAGGCAAATGTTATCTGGAGTAAATTTCGGAGCATTAATGGTTTTATACTCCGAAATTGGGGGGCATGTGTTGACACCGTTTTTTGCACGTGTCAAAATGATCGGAGTGGACTGATCGGCAAGGGGAAAGTTACTGTATACTCTGATAACCGATGAAAGCCAGCTTGTAAAGATGGTGGCCGATAGCTGGTGGTGGTCGATGGAAAGGTTGATTTAGACTCGGGCGTTGCCGATGAGGTTGGAGGTGTTATTGTCGATGCCGATGAAGGGAGGCTTGAGGCTTGAAGACTACTGCCGATGAAACAGGGAGTATGCCGATGAAGGAAGACTTGAAGACTACTGCCGATGAAACAGGGAGTATGCCGATGAAGGAAGACTTGAAGACTACTGCCGATGAAACAGGGAGTATGCCGATGGGAAGGAGGACGGTGAGATTTCCATCGTAATTGAGGCGGACAGGGAAATAGATAGGAGTTGATTTCCTTTTCTATATTTGTTAGAGTATGACTCATGTAAGAGTCACGTGTTTCCTTAGATATGGGCTTGGTGTCCTAGTTGTGTTTGGTTGTGTCTCTTTAGATCAGGGTATAAATATGGAGCGAGGGGCAATGTAATAGAGAAGGAATCAATATCAAAACCAAGTTTTACTCCTATTTACATCTACTTATTTTTCGGCGACTTCATCAATTTGCATATTTTTCTTTTTACGAGTTCTCATTGATTCGGCGAGTTGCATTGTCTCAGTGCGACCTTCGGCGATTCTCGAGTTCCGCGTGAGTACCCCTTGGCCGTGACTTTCGGGCGTATCGCTGTTGTCAGGACCAAAGTGCTCGTATCTTCATCCTTATCGATTAACAGGTCAAATCGACTGGCACGCTCTGGATATCGATTCGGGTATTAGCCCTTTGTGTTTGCAGATCCACTTTTGCATCAACAAGATCCACATTAGTTTTCTAATTCTTTCTTTACCTAAGGCAATCCACATAGAGAGCAAAAGGTTAAATTCATGAAATTTACAAATTGTGAACTAGGAGTTACCACTCTTTGCAAATTTTTTGGCTTGACATTCCTAACACTCACTTCAATCTCTATCTTCATACTTCTAGCTTGATCATATTAATGCAAAGTGATTTTCCAAATCTTTATCCATACAAGCAAACCAACATAGAGACCGACTTATATCCAATATGAGTTATGCCCTTTGTCATTAAACCTTTGCTTGGTATGTCCTCATTTATGCACCCTGGATTCATTCTTCAATACTTGACCAAAGCTAATCCACTATCAAACTCTTCTTGTTCATGTAAAGCAAGCTATTGTTGAGACCAATCCAAAATCATCAACTCATGTCTCATTTACCATTTGTCAAATATGCTTGCTTCCTCATGATACTATGATATCCCACAATATAGAATCCATTTCATCAACTTCATTTGCATTGTTGTCTTTCTCTTAAACTATATTGTTTCCATGATCTTCCAACACAACAATACACAATTTTGGCCTTGATTTGAATATTATGTGGAATATCATCAAGTTTGCCTTCTTGTTCAACCTATATACACTTCTCATTTTATAATCCATGAGTATATGCAATAAACTCAATTTCCTGTTTAACACTTAGCTAACTTGTTAGACCTTTAATAGTGTTGTCATTCAATTCATTAAAACCCACTAAAGGGCCAAATGCACTTACACTAGCGATGTTGACAACTATTATTTTCTTCCAATATTCTTATAATTTGATATTATTCTGTCTCTTTGTTATTACCCAAATAAGAGATGATTTGTTGTTCTGCATACCCAACACTAATGATGCACGCGCTTAGTGTGTTGGATTTCATCTTCATGATGATCCTCTTCATGAGGTGCCTAAAGTTTCTTCATGAGGTGCTTAAACTTCTTCATGAGGTGTTCTCTTCATGAGAATGGAGGAGTTTGTTCTTATTTCATTTGACAAGTATACATTAAACTAGAATCCAAAAGCGTCCCCATAGATTTTAGCTTGATAGTATATAGTATTTAGTTTACTACTAGTAAACATGACTTCTGGTTTATAACTTTAAGTTACTCCTCTCACTTTTCAAAAATATCTAGCATATGCTCCGCTTCATGCTTCACAAGAGCATTAGTCAAACTATTGTTTGATTTAGTGCGTGATATTGTTCCTACTTCAAGCTTCGAGGAATATTTTCTTTAGATCATTTTCCTTCTGTGGAAATAATATTGGGCATTCAAAATAGGCTTTCTCTCCCCTTAATGCCAATATTAGATCTTTAATAGCATACTTCAAAAGATATCCCCTATCATGGGCTTAAAATAATCAAATTCATGCATATCTAACTACAAACGGAGGCTCACTCATGTATGCTATGATAAAATTTTATGGAAAATATTAACGCACATATTTAAACACGGGGGTTAGTATTCATTAAATGCAGTGAGCTAGAATACATAAAATACACTTAAGAATGTTTGGCATTCCTACAAACTCAGGGATGTTCTCCCTCTAATTTGCACATCATATTTTAAAAAACTATTTCATTGTCTAGCTTCTACACTGTTTAGCCAAAAAAAAATTGATCCAATTACAAATGTATAAATACGCAACATTCAAAATTACATGTAATTTCTTCTATAATTTTCTAACGAAATGCCTTTTCTTCATAAATCCTAAATCATCATTAAGTGTTTTATCTATTAACTCAATTTCCACTATAAATCAGTCCGTTCAAGTGGGTCACTTCTCCATTTAGCCAATTTCAGATTGGTCCTTTTAGATTAACCAACTCTCCCTGATCTTAGGCTACTTAGCCCTAGACCAATCTATTGCTTATACATGCGATGCAATAAAATAAGCAAAATATTCCTTAGTTCAATGAGAACTATATAGACATATCATACTAGCTAGCCCATGTAATTATGAGGGAAGTACAAATGTAGCTACTAGTTACAAATGTATCTGCTATACTAATATTCATATAGGAGTGGAGATAGTGCAGCTCGACGAGAGCACAACATAGTGATACACATTCATGTGTAATGTGGAATGTTGGTATTCAATCCAACGTAATAGATAACAACAAAATACAAAGCTACAAGCTTGCTTGCAATTAGTGCAATGTAGAGAAAGTTAACTCGGCCGGAAGGGACGCGGGCTAGGACTTTAAGTCCTGATACATGCACTTAAAGATAGATTTAGGAAGGCTATGCCTATAAAATATATATTACTCATATTTTCTTATGCCTTTACCCAAAATTCCTCCCCCTTTTCATGCCATAGTTACTTCAAATAATAATATGCTACATGCATCATCTATAAATAATCATTTCTAATGTTTCATTGAATCCAATCATACTTCTGTTATTCAATGGTTCTGGCATGAAATTCACATATCAAATGCACTATTTAGTGTACAACAACATATTCAGGGTAGGTTTTAAACTTCTAGTTTCTAGGCTGAAGTATTAAATACTTAGTTTTTGAATTATACTATTTCTTGACTAAATTGATCCTTCTAAGATCAGTTAATATGCTAATTGTTCATGTGCTTTTAGAAATTCAGTTTCCTTTCTACCTACATGGTAGTAGTGCACAAAAAACTATATAACCTTTATGGTTAATTGAGGCTTCTTTGTGGATAAAATTAATGCAAAATTTGTTTAGATAGGCAATAGGCAATTGTTTATATGTAAAACATATAAATCTAATTCATTCAATGCAAGATTAACATATCTTATTGCAAGTAAAAATTGCAACTAAAAACTTCATATTAGTCTTCAAGCTAATAAAGTAACCATTAACTCTTCTATGAGTTTACATAATCCACTTAATTCAACAGGAATTAAAATTTAAAGCACCACCACCACTATCAATACTTCAGGATATGAATTTCAAAAGCAAGAAATCTATAAGCACATGATTTAAGTTCTTCTTCAAGAAAACCCTTAAATATGCTAAATAATATCCATTCTCGCATGTCTTAACTTCTATACATGACATGTGATAGCTTCATGCTTTATTCTCACCAGTTATGATATATAGTCACAAACCTTCAAGGGGTGTAACATATGCAAGCGTGACATATTCAAAGTCATTGCAATAGATAATATCCTGGTTTATAATGCTATCTAAAACTTCCAACTTAATTTCTATTTGAGTAATTTCTGATGGTAAATTCAAATACTTCATGCATTATGCATTGCTCTTTGATATATTCTATTCATAAAAGACATTTCTTCAAGAACATACGTTGATAAAATCTTATTTACCATCTTGTCTTTGAGACATTTAATACAAAGCTTCAAGCTATTGTTTATAGAGCAACATTATATTGTAGTGTGTCCCACAATGAATTTGTTATTTCTCTCAGCCATATACTCATTCTAGAGAGTAATCTAGAAATATATATTCTGAGTTTACTACACTTTAATGGTAGCAAAATATCCTATATGGATTTAATAATGACCATAACAAATAATTTTACTATTTAGAGTAATTCCAGGATATTTCTTCTTCTTTTAAGGCATGCAAATATTAACAAAAATTGGACCATGTGCATATAAGTTTACTACATGTAAACAAGTAGCAAGGTGCAAAAAGGTAGTGGACGGTTATTTAAAATATTCTTAGAAGCATCCTAGCATTTTTTAGATTATGGTATATGCAAATTTTCAGAATTAATACCAAGTATTCGTTCATCCCAAAAATTTATTATGCTAGGAAAACAAATATGAGCCTCTTAAATGTGACAAGTATAAGGTCTGCAGGATTTAGAGGGCCCATATACTTTATACCATGTTTCTAATGTAACTGTTCAAATTTTTATGCTTACAATTACATGGTATAAAATTCATAACAAGGTTGCACTAGCATTTTTCAGAATTAAATTCATGATGTAGAATTTTTTTTCAGAATTAATTCTACTATTTAATTCAGAAAAATAAAGCTAGAAAATTATAACTAAATTGTAGATTTAATGTTGTATACAAACTCTTATACATGCGGATATAAGAAATATAATAAATATGTATAAACAGAGGATCTAGGGTTTATTATTCAGAAAACTACTGTAAAAACTGGAAATTCAAACAACGTCGACTTGCTAGCTGCGAGGTGTGGCCATATTCTGGCCGGCCAATGACATGCGGACCACTGGCGGCGGTGTGCAAGTTGCAAGCTTGCCAGTAAAATTCACCCCAAACCGTGCATGGATAGAAACATGGATCTCATCGTGCAAGCTGAGAACGCCATGCGAGCCGTAAATGAGGCCGAGCGGCTTCCATGTGCGAATAACTTCTAAGCTAAGGTCGAGCGTTCGGCGTGCAGGCCATGTAGGAGCACGTGTGTGCCCTAGCAACTTCAAGTTAGTCGTATGTGCTGCAGGCAATGTCTGTGGCCCGTGGGATTGACAGATCAAAATCAAACGGCATGCTGGCCGCAAGCAGGCTACCTTACAACGAGGTTGGCCTACGGGCCGTGTGGAGCAGCAATCAGGCGGCGTGCGGCCGGCGGATCGCACCGGCACCATGCAGTATGCAATCCGTGCGCGCGGGCAGAGCCGGCTAGTAGCGTGCGGGCTGCTTTCGGAGGCACGGTGGCTTGCAGGGAGCCGAGCCGACCAGTGTCGTGCAGGCCACGGACTTTACAGAGTCCTGCGCGTGCAAGCGCAATATCTTAAGGGCTGGCCACGTGCAAGTGCAACAGCTCGCCAATGACTCAATGAGACTGTACAGCGGCAAAGTGCAGCCAATGCGGTGGTCGACTAGTAAGCTTCTTCGTGCTTGCATGCATGGCTTCAATCGTGAGCAATTTGAACGTGACCATGCATGTATTCAGCCTTGGCGATTTTTTTTAATTAATGAACCCTAGATTCAACTCTCGTAGATGCAATTTACTATAGATGCTAAAATCATGCGACAAGGAAACAAAAGCATGTGTAAGCACATGATCGCGCATGCTATTATTGCCTGACACGTTCGTCTGTGTACTCTGCCTTTACATTATCTACTACGTGTAGAAGTAATTAGTGCAAAATCCGACTTGATGGTCGGGACAGATGCAATCTACGAGATGCGATTCTTTCGTATCTTATAGAGGATGCCAATTTGACCTACCTTACATGCCGTGTAGGGTAGTGGTTAGTAGATACATACCGCGTATGTGTTTGGCATTGTCGTAGATTTGTCTGCTTGACAACGACAGTGTATGTCGATGCAGTGCAAATTAGTTACATGTGGAGGTAGCAGATCCGTTCCGCTAACAACGTCGGGATATCGATGTCGTCGAAGTAGTCACGGCGGGACGTCGACGGTACAAGCGCCGGCATCGAAGAACGGCGGCGGCTTCAACGGCGATGTCGATGAAGAGCTTGTTGTGCTGATAACGTGTTATAAAACATGTTGCCAGCGGTTAGGACCTTCCCCTCTCTGTCTCTCATGATCAACACAGTAGATGAAAGTAAAACAAATAGACACAAGAAATAGGGAGACTATTATTTATTCCTCTCAATATTGGTGATTACAACATAGATCTCCACATATATATAGTCCTACCAAGGCCTAAGAGTTTTGGTAAGACCCCACATATAAACAGACTAGGATCAGGATTCCTCATTCTTCTTTTCTTGTAGATAGAGTCCGTATGTTTTACGACAGTAGATTCGAGCCGTCCAGCCTGCAGATATATATAACGAACTAACAAACCATGCAGTGCTCACATATATGGTCAAATGGGGCGAGACATGTTCAGTCAGGAGCTAGCCGCGACGTCCCTTCTCCTAACCTTGACGGCAAGCCCATTCTTGATATGAAGTATGATGGACAGATTCGGCTCTACAACGTGGCCGGGCACCACCTCGACGGTGAAGTTCCACAGCACTGTCGCCGCCGCGGTCTTCATCTGCACGAACCCCATCTCCTTGCCGAGGCACGTCCGTGGCCCGGTGTTGAAGGAGAACTTGCAGGACGGCTCCTGCCGCAGCTTCCCTTCTTCAGTGATCCACCGCTCCGACCTTGTCGCCTGCCTTCAACTCCTTCCCGCTCGGAAGATACTAGGAGATCTGTTAGGATACGTATGATCCCATGATTTCTGTAATCTGTTATTACTTACCGGTTATCTTTTAGATCTAACCGACTTGTAACCCTCCCCCCGGACTATATAAGGCGGGCAGGGCCCCCTCCAAACACACGCAATATCATACGATAGCCAATACAAACCAACAGACCACAGGAGTAGAGTATTACGTCATACTGACGGCCTGAACCTGTCTAACTCGTGTGTCTCTGTTGCCTTCTTGTTCTTGATCTCACGCTCCTCTGCCGATCAATCTACCTTCGTGGGATACCCCTCGGAGGATTGCCGACGATATTTCGTCGATAGTTGGCGCGCCAGGTAGAGGCTTGCGTGCTGTTTCCTTGTCGAACAAGATGGCCTTTTCCACAGGCTCTTCATCCCTTCCGCAGCCCGGCCAGATCTTCACGGTCGGATCCATCTCGTGGGTCATCAATGCTGACGGAGTCGGAGAGCTCCTCGAGCCAGTGCAGATCAGTTCTGCGCCGACCACCCCCGCACCTGCAACTGTAGATCCGATCTTGGAACCACTTCCGAGGTCACCTTCATCAACGACCCGCCGCCCGCTTCCTTGCTATCAGAGGAGGCAGATCAACAATGACGATCTGATAAAATCCATCGATTGGGTCGGTCTGAAGCTCACCGATTGCCTCTCCGTCGCCGAGTCGGCTCTGGACACTTTCGTTCAGCGCTGACCACCCTCTGATCCGGATCTATCGAGGGCTGCTCGGCAAACTCTAGGGGGTACGGCCCTACCCTTCGGGCTCACCAACGCCGCCGCTAACTACCAAGACGTCCCGAGGGGCAAATTCGCCCACCAAGTGAGGGATATCCATCCTCTCGCCGACCAGATCATTGACCAACTCCTGCCGACGGTCTACATGCTGCACGCCAGCCGACGCCACGGAGCATCCCTCCAGACCATCCTGGAGGAAAATCCGGACTCCGAGTCCCAGGGCTCTACGGAGACCCTCGCCGAAACCTTCACCGAGCAACCCCCTCTCCTGCCTTTCCGGGGTGGCGCGATCTTCAATGTCAGCGTCGATAGCCCCCCTCGGAATGGCAAAACCGATGAGGAACGCACCGCTCATGAGAACCAGAACGTCAACCGCGCAAAGCGCCGTGCAAATGAGCACGCCCTTGCGATGGCCGAGGTTGCTCGCAACAACCAGTTCGACTCGCAAGGAAGGCCACTCCATCGCAACCTCGATGAAGAGTTCCTCCACGTTGACGGCCATGACGTCTTCAAGACCCCAAGTGCCAATCTGGCAGTAGCTGCCAACGAGCTCGCCCGCCTCCCGCAGACGCCCGAGCTCGCCAAGGTCGCTGCCATGCTTAAAGCGGCACACTATCAAGTCAATGAGATCCGCGAGGATCAGAGACCTTCGTGCTCCACGAGTACGATTCCGCGATCAGCTGTGTCGAGATCCAATCGCCGCCCCAGTCAAAGCCGTTTCGCTGAACCGGTCATTGCCTCTCTAGGGGGGAGCCGGGGGCCACCGCGCCGAACACCTTCGCCAACACGACCAGGAGGTCGAACAAGACGCTTGAGTGCACCTCAGCAACCTCCGAGATGCACGATGGCGTATCAAGCAGCGTCGCTTTGGTCGCCACGAAGACGAAGTACGCCGCCGCTAGGAGTACGTGCAGGAGTATGGAAACCCAGACTCGGCTCTCGAGCCGATCGACGCCGACAACGCTGCAGTCGACGCCGACCACAACCCCAAAGGCCCCCCAGCGTTTATGCCGAACACTTCGGTGGCCCTCGTGATTTCAAAATCTCTGGGGTCGAGCCCTACAATGGAAGGATGAATCCAACATGGTGGCTACAGGCTTACGCCACTGCTGTCCGTGCCACCGGAGGAGACACCAGCGTCATGGCGAACTATCGTCCCATCATGCTCACACCAGCCGCCATGAGTTGGGTCACAAGCCTCGCCCCGGACTCCATCGAATCTTGGGAAGAGCTGAAGAAAGTCTTCACTGACAACTATATGGCTACATGTACACGGTCGGGCACCAAACATGATCTCAACCGGATCACCCAGAAGCCGTCCGAGCTCCTCCGCAGCTACATTAGACGCTTCTCCGAGATGAGGAATTCTATTCCTAACATCACGGAAGTCGAGGTCATCACCGCCTTCGTCTGAGGACTTCTTCACTGCGAGCTTCGTTCCAAGTTCAATCGCAAGCCACCTACAGGCATCGGCGAGATGATCACGACCGCCAACCAGTACGCCGACGCCGAGGAAGCCGAGGTGCGCTTCAACGAAGATACGGGCACTCATCGCCCACCTCACCTCTACGACGACCGTGGCGATGACCGACGCCACAACGACCGCTGCTACGACGAACACAGTTTCCACCGGGACAGCGGTCGTGACCGGCCAGAAGGATCCAAGCCCGGTCAAAATCGCTGCCGTCGGCCTGACCACATCGTCGCTGCCGTCAATGAACCTCGTGCCAAGCGCAACTACGACGAGCAGAACAAGAAGATCCTCGATGGCCCATGCCCCCTCCATAAGAACGCCAAGCATAAAATGAAGGACTGCCTCAGCTTGGCAGGGGAGTTCCAGGACAAAAAGCTGGACGACGACGCCAATGGCGGGAACGGAGGTCGCCGACCACCTGGGGGCAATAACAATGCCTTCTAGGACCATGACAAGGTGGTCGCCACCATCTTCGAAGGCCTCGCCTCCACCGAGAGCAGGAGAAAACGGAAGCTCGCTGCTCGACGAGTGCTCGCCGTCACTTCAGAAGAAACCACCGCCAACCCCAGCTATCGCCCATGGTCCGAGGTTCCCATCACTTTCAGCAAGGCCGACCAGTGGGCGGACATACCCTACACAGGGCGTTTCCCTCTCGTCCTCGATGCAACCGTCCAGAAGGTGCTTTCAGAAAAGTGCTTGTCGACGGTGGGAGCGCTTTGAATCTACTCTTCGCCAGAGCCCTAAAGGAGTTGGGCCTCGGGATAAAAGATCTCACACCCTCGGACTCCTTCTAAGGTGTGGTACCTGGCATGGCATCCAAACCACTTGGAGAGATCACCCTACCAGTACAGTTCGGCACGGCAAGCAACTACCGTCGTCGAGCATATCAACTTCTACGTCGCCGACTTCGACACCGCCTACCATGCCATACTTGGTCAGCCAGCTCTGGCCAAGTTCATGGCCGTACCACACTATGCCTATCTGGTGCTGAAGATGCCTTCACCTGCAGGAGTCTTGGCCCTGTGGGCCACCCTCTCCATCGCCTGCGCCTGCGAGATAGAAAGTCTCGCCCTCGCCGAAGCTACCGACCTCTCCATCTAGGATGGCTAGCGTGGTCACCGAAGCCAAGACAGTGCCTACCAAAGACATGGAGATTCTAGAGCTTGAGCCTCCTCGCGCCTCCACCAAGTCCAAGGAAGTCAAGGAGGTCAGCCTCGGCCTCGACGACCGCTCCAAGACCGTGAAGATTGGGGCTCACCTTGACCCCAAATAGGAAAGCGCGCTCGTCTCCTTCCTACGTGCCAACACCGACGTGTTTGCTTGGAAACCTACAGACATGTCGGGGGTACCATGGGAGAAGATCGAGCACTCCTTGAATGTCTCGCCGACCGCCAAACCGATCAAACAGAAACTCCGCTGATTCACGCCAGACAAGAAGGAGGCTATTAGGGTAGAAATAAAACGGCTCTTAGCTGCCGGATTCATAAAAGAAGTGTATCATCCAGATTGGTTAGCAAACCCTATTCTTGTTCGAAAAAAGAATAAAGAATGGAGAATGTGTGTTGATTATATTGATCTTAACAAACACTGCCCTAAAGACCCCTTCGGCCTGCCTTGGATAGACGAGGTTGTAGACTCCACCGCCGGCTGTGAACTGTTCTCCTTCCTTGACTATTACTCCGGCTATCACCAGATTTCCCTCAATGAAGAAGACCAGATCAAGACGTCATTCATCACGCCTTTCGGTGCATACTGCTACACAACTATGTCCTTCGGACTCAAGAACGCCTGAGCAACCTATCAAAGGGCCATCCAGATGTGCCTCGACCAACAGATCAGCCGCAATGTCGAAGCCTACATTGATGATGTGGTCGTCAAGACCAAGGCCGTCGACAATCTTATCTCCGACCTTGAGGAAACTTTCGGTAACCTGAACAAGTACCGATGGAAGCTGAACCCTTCAAAGTGCATCTTTGGAGTTCCATCCGGTATACTGCTGGGCTACATTGTTAGTGCTCGAGGCATCAAACCTAACCCTGACAAGGCCTCCGCCATCACCAACATGAAATGGCTGACATGCGTCAAGGATATACGGAAGCTTACAGGCTGCATGGCTGCCTTAAGCCGCTTCATATCATGCCTCGGTGAAAAAGGTCTACCTTTCTTCAAGCTCCTCAAGGCCTCCGAGCATTTCTCCTAGTCGGAGGAGGTAGACATAGCTTTCGAGCAGCTCAAGTTGTTCCTAACAAAGCCTCTGATCATGACGACGCGACGACCAGATGAAACTCTGCTGATCTACATGGCCGCCACTTCTCGCGTCGTCAGCACAGCTATTGTCGTCGAACATGAGGAAGCCGGGCACGCCTACAAGGTGCAACGTCCGGTATACTTCATCAGCGAGGTACTTAATGAGCCCAAAACTCGTTATCCTCTGGTACAAAAGTTGTTATATGCAATTCTAATTACGTCGCGCAAGCTCCGACACTATTTCGAGTACTACAAGATCATCGTGGTCACCTAGTTCCCTTTGGGGGACACTCTCCGCAACAACGAGGCCAACAGCCGCATCATCAAGTGGGCTGTTGAGCTCAGCACTTACTCCATCAAAATCAGAAGCAGACCTACCATCAAGTCACAGGCGCTCGCTGATTTCATCGCCGAGTGGACCGAGATCCAAGAGCCCATTGCTGCCACTTGCCCCGAGCACTGGGTGATGTACTTCGACGGTGCCCTTAACATCAACGGTGCTGGTGTGGGCATTCTATTCATTACGCTGACCAAGGATAAGCTCAGGTATGTTCTTCGGATACACTTTTCGGCCTCCAACAACGCCGCCAAATACGAAGCATGTCTCCACGGTCTCCGTATTATCGTCGAGCTCGGCGTCAAACGCCTCATGGTGTACGGGGACTCCGCGCTGGTCATCAACCAGCTCAACAAAGACTGGTCCTGTTCCAGTGAGAAGATGGACGCATACTGCGCCGAAATCAGGAAGCTTGAAGGGAAGTTCTACGGTATCGAGTACCACCACATGGTACGAGATCTAAATCAACTCATTGACCAGTTGTCCAAGATAGGCTCTTCTCGCACCATGGCTCCACCTAGGGTCTTCGTTCAAGATCTTTTGGCGTCATCCAGTAAGAAAGAGAAGGAAGTTGAAGAGACTCCCCCACCGAGCAGTTGGTGCTTACGATGCCTTCGTCGGTCATCGATTGGAGGGAGTAGTTCATCAAGTACCTCACCAGAGCTGAAGTACCCACCAACAAGACCAAAACCGAACAACTAATTCGCCGAAGCAAGCATTATGTGCTGGTAGGCGGCAACTTGATGAGGAAAAGTGCCAAGGAAGGGATACTACAGAAATGCATCACCCAAGACAAAGGAGTGAAGCTACTTCTCGAAACTCACTCTGGTTCCTGCGGCAACCACGCGGCCTCGAGAACACTGGTCGGTAAGGCTTTCCGAGCTGGTTTCTACTGGCCCACAGCCATCTTCGATGCAGAAGACCTCGTATGATGTTGTGACGGAAGCTAATGTTTTGCTAAGCAAATACACGTGCCGGCACAAGAGCTGCAAACCATCCTAGCTTCCTGGCCCTTCGCATGCTAGGGACTGGATATGATTGGGGCTTTCAAGCCAGCGCCAGGTGGCTTCCGGTACGTATACGTTGCCATTGATAAGTTCTCCAAGTGGATCGAGTACAAACCGCTCATTTCGGCTACTGCAAAGAAAGCAGTTGAGCTCTTCGAAGACATCATCCACAGATTTGGTCTCCCGAACAGCATCATCACCGACCTCGGAACTACATTTACTGGCCATCATTTTGGGACTTCTGCGAAGACCGGTGCATCTCTGTTAAATACGTCTCCGTTGCTCATCCTAGAGCCAACGGCCAGGTCGAATGGGCGAATGGCATGATCCTTGATGCCCTCAAAAAGAGACTATATCAGAAAGAAGAAAAGCACCCGGGCAGATGGCTCAAGGAGCTACCAGCTGTAGTCTAGGGACTGCGTACTCAAGCTAGTCGCAGCACCGGTGTTTCTCCATACTTCTTGGTCTATGGCTCAGAAGCCATACTACCAGCGGATATTGCCTTCCGAGCACCTAGGGTGGAAAATTATGATGAAGAGCAAGCCGCAGCTGTTCAGACAGAGGACGTCGATAGGGCCGAGGAAGAACGCCTAATCACCTACGTCCGTATAGCCAAATATTTGGAAGGCTTGCGGAGGTACTACAACCGCAACGTCAAGGGTTGTTCATTTGTTGTCGGCGACCTCGTCCTCCGCAGAAAACAAAAAACCAAAGGGATGCACAAGCTCTCCTCCCCTTGGGAAGGGCCTTACGTCGTCAAAGAGGTCACCCGACTAGGGTCTTATCACCTATGTGACTTAGATGGAATCGATGTCCGTAACTCATGGCACATCGGGCACCTTATACGTTTCTATCCTTGAAATGCTCCAGATATGTACTCCCCACTTTATGTTGAATAAAGTTTTGGTCTCCATAACTTGTCTCCACTTTTTCTCCATTGTGGTTTAACCCCCACTTACAGTCGCCGAGCTCTATGCTACTCCATAATGAACTCCAATACAAAATAAACAAAACTGCGCCGACCATGTTTCTCTATATCTTCAACGTTATCGCCAAACGGTTTTCTCCAATATCGCCGAGCGATTTCTCCAAATCACCGACACATTTTCGCCAAAAATCACCGAACGGTTTCTCCAAATCGCCGACACATTTTCACCAAAAATCGCCAAATAAGTCCTCTCCAAATCACCGAACACGTCTTCTCCAAATCGCCAACGTATTTCGCCACGCGTTTTCTCCAAATCGCCGAACACTTTGCTCCAAATCTCCAAGATATTTCACTGATCAGCGAGTAGCATACTTTCTTTTCTATTCTCTTCGGAGAAGACCCAGTCTCTGATCTCTCCCTACATGTGCCACGGGCTCCGCGCTCTGCGTTATGGGTGGTCGGCTGAGGTTCCTTGGTCACGCCTATTCATCCTACAAATCCACGGGCTCCGCGCTCGACGTTATGGACTGTGGGCTAGCCAAGGCCGAGAGCTCAGCACAGAGCTAATTGCTCGGGACGCCACTTATACTACCTATATCTCCAAGTTATTTTGATAACCGCCGAGCAGTACACATCCCGCTCTGTTCTCTATGGAGAAGACCCAGTCTCTTATCCCTCCCTACACGTGCTATGGGCTTCGCGCTCTGCGTTATGGGTGGTCGGTTGTGGTTCCTTGGTCACGCCTGTTCCTCCTACACGTGCACGAGCTCCACGCTAGACGTCATGGACAATGGGCTAGCTGAGGCCATAGGGGTCAGTAGCGAACTAACTGCTCGGACTCTACTTACACTACGTATAAATACTTTGTGGTTAAAACTATGCAGATTTTTTCACCGAAATATAATTTAACCGCATACACATGCACCTTATAACATTTATCATATACATAAGTGTTTTTTACGTTTTCGTGCGTTCTAACTACACTGTCCAGAAATTACAGATGATATCCGCCAAGCAGATCATTGTGCTCCACCATTGCCGTCCATCTCGCCGAACAGGTCTATATCCCCTGCCAACATCTTCGCTGCGTCCTCCACCTCATCCTCCAGCTGCTGGGTCTCCGCCTCGCTCAGCCCTTCGGTGAACCCGCCCCTATCGCCTGAAGGTCAGTGGCTGGATAGTGGGACCGAACCACAGCAAGGGCGTGGGTAGCGGCAGAAACAACGGTGTCACGGTTGAAGCTCTTGAAGCTCTCCCACGCTGTATTGCATCTTTCGATGACGATGTTCGGGCGCGGTGGCCTACCGTTGGGCTGAGGAGCCATTTCTAGTTCGACGTAGTTGAGCACTAGTTTGATTTCGGCAACTACGGCGTCAAACTTGTCCCTCTGGGTCCGAGCATCCTGCTCCAGCACATCGAACTGTGCCTTGACCCTCCGACGGTAGTCTGCAAGCATTACAAAGTTCCATCAAGCAAGAAAGTTACTTCAGCAGTAACCCCGACCAGGGAATACTCACCGTTCCGCTCCTCGGCCAGCTTGTTCGCTCGCCCTGTCTCCTTCGCCTTCCACTCTCGGAGTTGCTCGAGGGCCTAGCATAGCTGGCTGAGCTCCACAGCTTGTTCTACAAGTACAACAGTCATCACCAAAAATAAGCATATTCGACTATGCAAAGCACTTTCATCGATCACACGTACCTTTCTTCTGCTCGGAGAGTTTCTGCAGCTGTTCCAACTGCTCGAAAGCATCCTTCAGTTGTGTGGAGGCAGTGGCCAGCTGCTCGGACTTGCTCCGTAGCTGTTCGGTCATAGCCGCCAGCTGCTTAGACAGACCCCCCTCTGGTGTTCTAGGTCCCGCGTGTTGGACTCAGCGAGGTCTTGCTCGCACCGAGCCCTCTGGGTGTTTCTCTCTGAGAGGTTCATCGCCTTCTTGAGTTTTTGGTTCTCCTCAGCGAGGGGCTCCATCCTCTTTATCAACTGGTGCCGGTGCTCGGTAGTCCGAGTTATCCCCTGAAAATTCACAATGACAACGATGGAATTCGATCTTCAACATCAAAGACGAATACTCAGGATTCAGTACTAACCTCGATTTGTTTTATTACTTCGATGAGGGCGGATTTCAGCCGCCTCATCTCCTTGGGGGTGTCCTCCTCCTCGATAACTACCACCTCATCACCGCTCTTGTGGAAGATTCGGACGGATTGGGTTCGAGGCTCAGCACGAACGATCTCCTCCACCACGTCCTCCTCTTCCGCAGCAGCTGGAGGCACTACCGGGGGGCTCTGTGGCCGGACAGCGGGTTCGACCATGCCCTATGACGCCTCAAGGGGCGCCGTTAGCTCCTCGGGCGCCACTGGTTCCGTCGACCCGGACTCTGGTGCATCGCTGGCAACTCTAGCTTCAGCTCCCGAGGGCCCGACAGTACCCGCCGTTGCTTCGGGTATTGTCGCCGACCCATCCTGCGCTGACGCCGACCTCTCGCCATCTGCAAGTCCACCCGCAGCGGTGGTTGACTCTTCCGCCGGCTGCCGAGCACCCGGGGACCCCGACACGAGAGCCGTCGGCATTACCTCCGCCCTAGGATCAGCCCGAGGTTGCTCGTCAGTCTGGGTGGACCAGTCCGGACCCTCCGTATGCCTTGCATAGCATCAGATCATTTGGTCAAGCAGCAAAAAAGCTAAGATAAGGCAGCAAAGTAACTCCAACACAAGGATACTTACCGTTTGGTCTGCCGGTGTAATTTTTTGAATCGGCGATGCCTGCCCGAGCCCCCAGGCGCGGCTGTGGGATCGACTCCCGTGCTCTGGGGTGGAGGTCTCACCTCCTCCACAATTAGCCTCCACTATGCCTGCCACTCCGGGGCTTCCTCCGCCCGTCGCTCCGGATTTACCTCCGCCTGTTGCTCGGTGACTCCCGTCGCCTGCCCAGCGGGGACTTCTGTCATCTGCTGCTCGGGGAATTCCCTCACCTACTGCTCGGGGACTTCCACGCTTCCCCTTCATTGCTCCTCCACGCATGTGCTGCGTGGAGGTGCTTGCATGTTCGGAGGAGGAGCAACTGGATCTTCGTCGTCATCAGACCACTCGAGCATCGCGGCCCTTCGCGTTCGAGTGGTCTGGTCGCCACCAAGTGAGATGCCACCCAGTTTGGGGGGGAGCGGCAGCTGCCATTTTTCTCTTCTTCTGGGCCGGCTTGTCTGCTGCTGCCCTCTTTCCCTGGACTTTCTCCGTCACCAAGGGCGAACTCTGCGACCGACCAGTGTTGGTGCCTCTGGATTATGATGAGGCGCTGGCTACATCTTCCGCAGGCCAACCCGGTGGCCGGGCATCTACTCCCCTCGGCCAATCACCCCTCGGCACGCCAGAGAAATACATCGCTCATTCCTGTGAATGGATCTTTGCATAAGTGAATCAGTTCACTACTCGGCAATGCTTTAGGATTAAAAGTATCAGGAATAAAAATCGAGATGATTGCCTCGGGAGGCAGATTTGTGCAATTGAAGGCCCTCGTTTGCTTTGGCCAGGTTAACAAAATGTTGGGGGCGAACAGCTCTGCGGCCCGCTCTAGGACATTCTTCTTCGTCAGCGGTTCCTTCCTTTCCTGGGTCCTGTCGTCATCACCTCTGTAGTCAAAGCCCGGGTGGGCCCTCTCCTTGCATGGATGGACGCGGCACACTTTGAAGCTTGCTGCCATCAGTTCGCCTCTAATTTCTACGCCTTTAATCAGGTCGAGGAGCTCCCTCACTTGTTTCATGTCAGCACTGTTCGGTTTCTCCGACCAGCTCTTCTGGTTCTCCGGGATATGGTGGACATCACAGCGGATTGCAGGGTGGCTCTGTTTCATGTAGAACCACTTGGAATTCCACCCTTTCAGAGAAGTGTTCAGCGGTACGTTAATGTACTCGCTAGTCATTCCATCCCGGAGCTGTAGATATACGCCGTCGACCACCTTGGAGCCACCGCCGCCTTTCTTCTTCAACCAAAATAGGTGTCTGAAGAGGTTGAAGTGCGGCAGAACCTCCAAAAACGTCTCACAGAATTGAATAAAGATCGCGATGTGCAATATGGTGTTGGGGTGGAGATTGCACAGACTAATCGACCAGAATTCCAACAGATCTCGCAGGAAAGGATGAATAGGGAACCCCAACCCACGCCAGAAATAATCCTCAAATACAACTTTATCGGTGTTAGGCATTGGGAAGGGCTCACCACTGGCTGGCCGCCATCCGGCAGTGACGCGGTCAGGAAGGACGCCCGTCGCCACCAATCTGTCAAGCTCCGCTTCCCCCATACGCGACGGCGCCCACTCTTCGTCATGACTGGCTCCAGCACCTGCCTTCTTTGGGCTCGGCTTCTTCGGGTTCACAGCTCTCCTCTTCGGCGCCATCTCTCAGATTTGGATGGGAACTGGCGCCGGCAGCGTGCGTGGGTGCGAATCTAGAAGTGTGATGGCTAAGGATGAAGATGAAATGGCGAAGTGGCAAAGGTGGGAGCGTGGGGGGCGGTGGCGCCGTTATAAAGTATTTTCCTCACCCTTTCGCATTCGAGGGTTTTTGGGAAACCGTTCCCGCGATCTACGCTTCTCCGGATTCTCCGACGCGGCTAAATGGGCCGTAATGTGGGCTTTTGCGCAACCGCAGCCCATGTCACTCATTTATCGCTGCCGTTAGTTATTACTCGGGATTAATCGCCGACATCTCCGCCATTTATTGAGGTTCAATGACAGTTACGGTATAGCCATTACTCCAGTTTTTTCTCCACGGTTTGATTTCTCCGATATCTCCGCTTGCAGCTCGGGGACTGGCTGCCTGCTCGGCTGTTATTTCACTATTTTTCTGTTTCTGACCCTAGCACCATGTGACTACGTCACCTACTATCAGGCTCAGGGACTAAGTGGGCACACTTCACCTTGCGGTGAATGTGCTTTATCTCATTTTGGGGCTATGCCCGGGGACTGGCTGCCTGCTCAGCGTATTTCTACTATTTCTTCTACTTTGGACCCTGGCACCACATGACTACGTCATCTACTGTCAGGCTCAGGGACTAAGTGGGCACACTTCACCTCGCGGTGAATGTGCTTGCTTTTTTCTGGAAGATCCGTGCCTCTTGAAGATGAAGAAGACTAACTCATTTTCTCGTGGTCGAACTCTAAGTGGGCACACTTGGTCCACTGCGAAGAAATTTTCGATTCTGGACTTGAGCTCCTTACACCCTTATGGCAAGTCGTACTTGGGTTATGCTGCTCGGCCATGGTTCATGTAGCTCGGCAACTGCTCACACCTGCTCGGCAACTGCTCGGCGACTCTTCATAGTGGTCGGACCAAGAGTCTAATTACTTGGCTTTGTTTGCACTTGCTCGGACAAGCTCAAGACGGTGTTGCACAACGGATACAAGGCGCTCGGAGACTAGCTGTGGGGGGTACGACCCCGGATACCCACGGCAGATTACATGGGCTACGCCTCTAGGGGCGGCCCAGCCCACAAGACGAAGCCTTGCGGGGCACGATTCTGCTTCGGCGCCTCCCGCAAGACACCGGGAAGATATCCTGAAGATACTATGAGATCTGTTAGGATACGTATGATCCTATGATTTCTGTAATCTGTTATTACTTTCCGGTTATCTCTCAGATCTAACCGACTTATAACCCTACCCCCGGACTATATAAGGCGGGCAGGGACCCCCTCCAAACACACGCAATATTATACGATAGCCAATACAAACCAACAGACCACAAGAGTAGGGTATTACGTCATACTGACGGCCTGAACCTGTCTAACTCGTGTGTCTCTGTTGCCTTCTTGTTCTTGATCTCACGCTACTCTGCCGATCAATCTACCTTCATGGGATATCCCTCGGAGGACTGTCGACGATATTCTGTCGACAAGTATGCTTGCTTTGGTCCTAACTCAAACTACCGAATTGCTCCAGCCTCCTTGATTGAGAATGCTCGCCTAGCATATTTCCTTGACGACGATAACATTTCCTTCCTAAGCAACATTTGTAGACGCTCTGGCCTTGGTGACGAGACATGCCTCCCCTCTTCACACCATTACATCCCTTCCATTCCTAGCTTTACCTTAGCTCGTCTGGAGGCCGAGCAGGTCATCTTCACGGTCGTCGATGACCTATTTGCCAAGGCATCAACCGAACCCAGTAAAATTGACATACTGATTGCCAATTGCAGCCTCATGACAATGATACCATCCATCACTGACAAGATCATAAACAGATACAAGCTACATAGCGATATACAGAATATGCAGCTATCTGGGATGGGGTGCAGTGCAGGACTGATCGCCGTTGGGCTCGCAAGGAACCTCCTGCGAACCATGCCCTACGGTGCACATGCGCTGGTGGTATCTACGGAGATTTTGACTTGCAACTCCTATGCAGGGAAAAAGAGATCGATGCAGCTGACCAACATGCTGTTTCGCATGGGAGGGGCCGCCGTTTTACTCTCGAATTCAAGGGCCAATGGTGCTCGGTTTCAGCTTCTGCACACTGTGCGGACATCCACTGGTGCCCAGGATAGCGCATACCGCTGCGCTTTTCAAGAAGAAGAAGACGAGGGGAACCTAGGAGTTAATTTGTCCAAGGATCTTGTGGCCATGGCTGGTGAGGCACTCAAGGCCAACATCACCACAATTGCCCCTCTTCTGCTTCCGGTCTCTGAGCAGTTATCATTTTTGCTCTCCGCCATCGCACAAAAGGTGTTATCATGAACAAAAGTCGTGCAGGGCATCAGTATGTTCCAAAAATCGCCTTGGCCGCCGAGCATTTCTGCATACATGCTTGTGGGCGAGCAGTGATCGACGCGGTGCAGCGTAGTCTGAATCTATCAGATGAGTAGGCTGAGCCATCGAGGATGACACTGCATCGATTTGGAAACACATCTAGCAGCTCCGTATGGTATGAAATGGCATATTGCGAGGCCAAGCAGTCGATGCGGAAGGGGGATCGAGTTTGGATGATTGGGTTTTGGGCTGGGTATGATTGCAACAGCACCGTGTGGAAGTGTACTCGACCAGCTCATCGTGCCGACTCGGCATGGGCAAACTGTATTCATCGTTACCCAATGGAAGTGAAGTCCCAAAACAAATCCAACCAACTGCCATGAGTAAAGAGTAGGTACCAAGATGAACTAGCAACATGTGAATACATGAAACCATGAATCCTTTTAGGCATGTTCAGTCACAAATACTAGATGATTGGAGTAGGATCCGGTCTTAGGTAGGTATGTTCATCTCCAAAGCACACTTTGGCCTCCCTCTTTACCCTTCTTGTCCTCTCCTCGATCAATTACAGCATGCATGCATGCCTCCCTCTCTCCAAGTTGTGCAAAGGAGTTAATAAGTTACTCCAAGTTTGTATTCCAAACGAAAATATTGGACCTCTTCACATTTTGATTTTTCTAAAGCGACTCGGTTATTTTCCTAATGCAAATATTGCATATATAATTTTGCTGACTATTCAAGTGACCGTGGCATCAGTACAGAGAAGTTTTTCAAAAGTGAAATTACTGAGGTCATTATATTTGTACTAAGATGACATCAAAAATTGATTAGGTTTTCTACAATAGCATTAGCTATAATATTACAAAAAATGTAGCTTATATAGATCTTACCCAAAGATTTTGGAACCAGAAGTACTAAATGGATGGCACATTTCATCTAAATATAGTAGTAGTTTAGTAATTAGGAGTTTTATGTTTTTTATGGCAAGATGTAATCAAGCCTGCTATACATAACCCTTGTTTACGTGATCGGTTACTTGGGGCTTAAGCTGAATTTGCTACTACTTTAATGTTAAAACTTGACTCACTAAAATGTTGATCACAATACACCCATGTCGAACCTTTTGAGCTTCATAACCCCATATTGTATTTGTTGAGTACGACATGCTTTATTTTTAAATCTTTGGAAAAATCCTGAATGGGTACTAGTTTCCTAAGCTTTGGAGGAGTTAGGCTTGTGATCAAACCACTTAGTTGTCCCTGTAGATTTGGAGTCTTCGCCTGAAGATCAGAGTTTCCTTTCCGCTGTTTGTGTTTAATGTTGTATTTTTTGTATTAATACGTTATGTAATAAGTATTGTCTTTTGATATTACCCATTATTTATAGTCATATGTGTGATTTGACTTTTTGGCCTCACATATGGTGTGTATCTAATTTTGCCCTTAAAACTGGGTACTACATATACTACCATCACGGATCTTAATAAATTATTTGCTATGATGCCACAGTATCGTAGCAACCCACGTTTTTCAATAACCCAAAAATTTGAACTTAAAAATTTTTCTAACAAACCCATGTATGGTGAGTGTGCATACTAGGAAACCACTGGGTAGTTGCACAAGTAGAATCCAAGTTAGTATGGTTGAGCATTGTTGCATTTTAATTCCACTTGTGAGTTACTTCTTCATGATTTTATGTGATGCAATAAAATCAATTAAACATCTCAACAATATTGTGTGAGTGTTGCCAACCTTTGGCCTGGACCCTAAAGCCCTAGATGACCTCTAGTGGGCCCCACTAGGGAGTATACATGTTGGCAACACATGTATACAAGCATAGGAGCCCTAGGTGTAGTGTGGAAATAGAAATAGGAAAGGAATTGAAAAGAGGGAGAAAAAGAAAAGGGAAAGCAGCCCGAGCAGCCCAAGCCGGCCCAGTGCCGCAGCCCTAGCGGCCTCACCCGCACGCGCGCCCACACCGCCGCCGGCCCAGCGAGACGGCCTAGCTCCGCGCTCACCCGCGCGTGCACCGGACTGCTTCGCCCGCGCTCGCGCGCCTGCGTGGCCCAGCAACGGCCTACGACCGCGCCCCGCGTCACGACACGCTGCCGCTGTCGCCTTCCCCTCCACTGACCGTCGGGCCCCGCTTGTCATCCCCTTCGCTCTCCCTCTCCTCTGCTTTTCCCATCGCCGAGCAGAGCAACTCGCTGGTGCGGGCATCCGAGGCCGAGCCCGCGCATCACAGCCACTCGCCCTTGAGCTGTTGGGCACCGACGCACGGATGGACGCCATGTCCATGATCCGCGGCGTACGCACGCTCTCCCACCGCCGTTGCGGCCCGCACCATGACGTCGCCCCGTCCACCTTTTTGAGTAGACGCCGTTCGAAATTGGGAGCACCCAACCATCCGCGATCCCACGCCGAGCAGCGAACCCTAGCCTAGAGGTCGTATCCGCCCTCCACGTACCCCGTTCCCGTCCATACGCCGTCCACCGCCGCCATGGCCGAGCTCGGGCTATAAAAGCCCCAAGCCGGTGCCCTAGCCTTCCCCTATCAACCCTGCCACCACTGGTGGCTTCACCAACTGCACGCCAAGGCCAAGAGAAGGGAAGGAGAAGGGAGGAGGAGAGGAGAAGGCGGACGACCATGCCGCTACAGCCGAGGAGCCGCCACCGGAGGAGAAGACGGCGCCCCGATCGTCTTCCTCGTTGTAGCGGTTTGGCACGACACTGCTTCACCTCGTCACGACCATAACTCGCCTTTGCACCACTAGCCTATTGCCTCAAGCCCCACGGTGAGCCCACTGGTCCCTCTACTCGCCGTCCCGCACCGTCACCATGTCCACCGCCGTGTTCTCCCCCTTGGGAGGGCCTAAGACCACCCTTTTCGCCGTTGTAGAGCACCACACGCACACGAGCCAGAGCCTGGCCTTGCTGAGCCGCTGGCGCTCGGGAACATTGATGTCCCGCACGTGCACCGAGCGTGCTCGCCATGGCCAAAGCACGGCCAAGGCGGAACCGTTCGCCGTCACCAAGCCGGTAGAGGTAGGAAGCCCACTTCGGCAAGCCTCGCCTCGTCGAGGGACATGGCTTGCACTGGATGAAGGGGGAAGTAGGACCCCAGGGGCCGCTGGTCACGTTCGCCTCACCGAAGCCGCCACGCCCCAAGCCGCCACCTTGTCGGATGCATTCCCACCGATCCTAGCCGCCTTGTGGAATGAGGGATGGCCGATGAGCTCCACCGCGTCACCGTGATCCTAGCTACCTAGCTGGATGGCCCGAAGGACATCCCTAGCCCCCATGTCACCATCGCCAGCGCCTCACTGGAGCCCCACCGTGTGCGCTACCACCGAGCGGACTCCGCCATGGAAACCAGTCACCGGCGCCACCTTCACGAGCACTCCAGTGACCCCGGTCACTCGGAAAGGACCCATCTTGAGCCCTGGGTGCTCGCGCAGCTGAACTGCCACGACATCCATGCCTGACACTGTCCCGACCGTCATTGGCAGGCCACGAAGACGCAACCCTACCCCTAGCCACCCTTGCTAGAGAGCCAAGGCCACTTAGGGAGAGCCGTGATAGTCTCACCGAGCGCGCCTTGCAAGCTCACCGCACCACCGTCGCTCCACCGAGCTTGCCTCGCCACCGAGAGCCATTGGCATCCCTTACCGACCACCAAGGAGCCACCTTTAGTACCCTACCGTACCTGCGCTAGCGCCTAGAAGCCTTAGGGAGGTCGTAGCATCACCGCTGACTAGCCGCTGACCACCTTCGGGCGACCTCATCGCCGACATACACGAGCAGAGGAGGCCGAGCACCCCGCGGTGCCTCTCCCTACACCGGGTGCACCGTGAGCCAAGAAAAGGAGAGAGGAGGTGGACGTGGTCCACCATGGACCCAGTGTGTGGTCCCTGGACCCGCACCCCCGGTGGACCACCATGAACCGCGCCCGTAGGCGCAGGCCTGATAGCAGCCTGCAATGCCATGTGGATGGCCTAGCCAAGTGACACGTGTCCGGGTCAGCCTGGCCCAGACCGGCCCAACCTGGGCCATATCCGGTCCTTGACCCGGCCCATTGGGCCTAGTCAAGGCCCAGCCAACGTTGACCGGTGACCGGTCAACGCTGCCCGTTGACCTAGCCCCACCTGTCAGTGACTAGAACCACCTCGCCCAATCAGAAGCCGCCACGTGTCAGCACCAGGATTTTCCATTTCTTTTATTTTTCAAAAAATGATTTAAACTTAGAAAATTCATAGAAAAATCATACGACCTCAGAAAAATATGAAACCAGTGCCCATCTTTTTCAAAAAATGAGCTCTACGTCATAGGCTTGTATTTGAGTGCATTTGGAACTTTTGAATTTCTGTTGCTTCTTTGTGATCATCTATAGCAGTCGCTTATCATGGCTATATGTCTCATTTGATAGAATCGGAGGAGCCACAGACTGAGGAGCATGACCCCGACTACACCGAGGAGCTTGGAGATGACCTGCCAGGTGCCACGTCCCACCTAACCTCGTAGAATCCTATTAGACATGCAATGCTAGTGCTTTACTTTTATGCAAATAATATGTGATAGGTTGTATGGTAGAATTGCTTGTGAGCCATTACCTTGTTGCAACCTATAGCCCTGCACACCCGCTGATAGGTTAGACGCTCGCTTACTTACTTGCTACTACTACTACGCATTATATCTATGATGTGATGCTTGGTGGAGGATTGTATGTGAGTGGTTAAGGCACTGGGTACTGGTAATGTGGTAACAACCGGGGAGATCTTGGCGTGCGTATTAGGTGTGTGGTGAGGGTAAAGTCGATCAAGCAGGATCTTACGATGAGTCGTTGGACGAGTCTTGCCAGGGGGGTGCGACTTGGGCATCCCCTACGAGTGGTACCTATGGTAGGTGCCTATGAGATGAGGAGATCCTAGGGTGGAGTGTCTTTGTGGGATGAAGTCCTAGGATAGAGATATCGTTGAGGCACGGGGTGTTGGTTATCCCCTCTGAGATCCTAAGGACTGGTATATCGAGACAACCGGATCATAGGACCCTACGTGCACGCTACCCATCCTTGAAAGGGCCGGGGACAAATGCTAACCAGTTAGGACGGTGCCACTACTACTAGGTTGGAAGTGGAGAGTGTAGGGAGGTGACGGGAACCAATATTAGAGTACCCAAAGAGGAGGAGCTAATAACCATCAATATTGATTCATCCGAGCAGTCAAGAGCGTGACTATAGCTCCAACCGACACCCAGGTGTGCAAGCTCCGCCTTGCCCGGCCTCTGGGGGCAGGCTCCGCCTCGCCTGACACTGAGGCCACGGGCTTCGCCTCGCCCAACCTCTGAGGGCTGGCCCTGCCTCGCCCGGTCACGGAGGGTAGGCTACGCCTCGCCCGACACCGAGGTCGTGGGCCCCGCCTCACACAACCTCTGAGGACTGGCTCCGCCTCGTCCGGCCTCTGAGGGTGGGCTCTGCCTCGCCCAACCTCTGGGGGTGGGCTCCGCCTCGCTCGACCCTTAGGTTTGCGCTCCGCCTCGCCCGACCTCTGAGGATGGGCTTCGCCTCGCCTGGCCTCTGGGGACGGGCTCCGCCTCGCCCGACATCGAGGCCCCGGGCTCTGCCTCGCCCGACCTCTGAGGGCTGGCTCCACCTCGCTCGGGCCTCTGAGGGTGGGCTCCGACCTCTGAGGGCTGGCTCCGACTCACCCGACCTCTAGGAGGGACTCCGCCTCGATCGACCCCGAGGCCAGGGGATCCGTCTCGCCCGACGGAGACCCATACCACCGCCAACCACTCCAGGTCCAAGCGAATGGGCCTGGGTCAAAGCTCTGACACCAGGGAGGTGATCAGCACGTCCGATATAACCCGTGGCCACGACGGGCCATACCTGAGGATTCACATCAGGAACGGCGTTGGACGTACAGGTGCTATTCTGCCTAATCCTCGTACGAGCACTGACAGGCGCATCAGTTCACCACGATGTCCGCTAGGATAGAGTGGAGCGCAACAACCGGGAGACGACGCCTGCGCATGGTGCCAGTGACGGACAGGGCCGCGACATGGAGCTATCCCAGTTGACGTCTATAGGGTCGGCGGGACCCACGTGAAGGAAAAGAAGGACCCGGCAATCCTGGAGGACTTCTTCTCCTTCCATTCTCCTCTTTTCCCTCCACTGTAACCCGTGCTTTTCCTTGGCCTATAATGGAGAAAGTAGGGCATCCCATGAAGAGGACTCGAACCCATCAAACACCGAACCGATCAGAACACACAAGGACACAGGCGGGAAGCGACCGAGCTCTTGGCACCTGTTCGCTCCTCTCACCAGAGACTTGGGACATGTCCCTCTCTCAACTGTTTGTAACCCCTACTACGAACTTTTAGTGCTAGTAACACGAGCAGCAGCAACGAACTGGACGTAGGGACATTCTGCCCGAACCAGTATAAACCTCGTGTCCTCTTAGCACACCATTTGAGCCAGACGCGCAATATTAGAAATTTACTAGTCGGTGGCAACTCGAAACACCGATAATTGTCATGCTAGGTAGAGGCCTTTTGTGCGTCTCGACATCCACACCATGCCTCGGATGACTAGTCGCAACGTCAGCTGGGTCCCAGAAGCGCACGCCCGCTTCGGGGACCTGGATTTCATCATCACGACGGACAGAGAGTTGGCGCAGGCTCCCGCCGCCGTCCAACCTCTCCATTTGTCCGGCCTCGACGCGATCGTCGAGGCGCTTGAGGAGCTGCAACTGCATGCACCGGAGGCCCGCGCCCCTGGGAGCGGCCAGCTCCACGGCTTCGACTACGGGAGGTTAGAGCGCCAGCTCGGCACCTTCCTGGGACCCCGACCGTCCCGAGAGGACCTGCGCCACCTCACCTTCTCGTTCGCCAACGTCATGGTGCAGCTTCCTAGAGGAGAGCCCCTCTCCCTGGAATACCTCATCCGGAGCGTCCCGATAGCGCTCCCGTTTAGTCTCCGCAACGCCGTAGTGACCGTTGACCATGCGGCACAACACATGCCTCCATCCCCCGTGTACGATGAGTTTGTGGGGATGACCGAATATGTCGCGGAGTCTTTCCACGATCTCCTCGCGGAAGAAACAAAGTCGCCCTCCACCTCTGACTCCAGCAGGGGGAGCCATCACCCCTCTCGTGAATGTTTTTATGGCAGGTACCCCCGAGGGACACATCGAAAGTATCCACGAGGAGGAGGCTACCCCGACGAACGACCCCGATGACGAGGTCGGGGGGAATACAGGGGCTCCACCCCGCTTGCGGATGGAGCAGCTGAAGGCCCGGCACCAAGAGCTCAAGGAAACACGACTTCAGCTCGAGCAGGAACGCGCGGAGCTCGATCGAGAGATCGAGCGCCACGGACAAGGTGGGCGCACGCGCGCCATGGCCCGCGATGTGAACATGAGGATCATCGGGGACGATGAAGCCCTCCCACACTTCGCTCGGGCAAGCCAGAACATCGCTGCTGCGGCGGCCTTGCTATGTGGGCTTCCGGGGCCCGCGATGCCCAAGGATCGTCGTGCCCATTGCGAGATTCGCACGCTATTCGAGCGTGCGGCGGCGCAAGAAGCCGAAAGCTCGTTGTCTCGACGACGCGAGCTCGACGCCAGCCAGCGCACGTGGAGCCGAAGCTGTCCCCCATACTTCACATGAGGAATGGGCTTCTTGTGAGGGTGCACCGGAGGGGCTTCATAAGCCACGACTAGCTAATTTCATGTCAAGTAGAAGTATATGTCCGGTAAGAAAAATAAAGGAAGCATGTATCCATACAGAAGTTTACAGTTGGCCTCTACAATCCCATCTCATTCTTATGTGAGAGCTTGTTTTACGGAGTTTCATGGGTGTAACTGTTTGCAAAAGATTTATTTAGCAAGATAAAAATGAAAGAAAAAATAGCTTCAGACAGCTCGTGGACTTGTTGGACTCAGCCGTGGCGGAGGGCAAGCACGAAGCTTGTGCCTCCTCTGCGTGAAATCCGTGCTGTGCTCTAGCCTCTACCTTGACCTCGGAGCCACGTGATGATTGCTACGGACGGGCGTGCGCCGGAGCCACGGATGAGGACGGCGAACGGCGATCGTGCTGTACGTGGTGGCGGTGGCCGGTAGGTGTTGCATCCTCCCCCTCTCTGATTTGACGTGTGAAGGGTACATATCGTATATACTGCAGCTGTGCACATACAAAGAAGTACAAACCTCGACGCTCCCAAATTCAGAATATAGCACATGGGTTAATCGATCGAGCAATCGCTACACCAATCGTCTGCTAACAGCATCAGTCATTCTGTATCGATCCTATAGCCTCCAAGCAACCTTGTATGTAGCACGCGCGTGTCCTTTATATTAAACTCTTCTATCTTAATTAAAATAATGTGTATTTTTTTTTTTTTGCGTAGAGAAAAAAAAGTACATGTGTGTATATATGTGTACATTATCACATGTAATTAGGAGTTCTCACATGGAGTACAAATCAAGCCATTCTACTGCACAGTAATATCACATCTTTTAGCAAGACTATAGACACTGCACAGTAATCTCGCATCTTTGCCAAGACCATAGACATGGATGCTCTGTTCATATCCCTAGCACTCTCTTCGATCCTTTACTTCTTGATCACATACTACAACACGTAACACCCTAGCCCACTACTAACATATAGCAGCTGTAAAGTTGTCCCATGTCGCCCAAGTAGCATATGTGGATATACTTGGCCAAATGGGCCAGGCCAACTAGGCCGGCACTGGCACGACACAAAAAAGCATGGCCCGAGCACGACCCGCCGGCCCAAGGCCCATCATGCCCGTGCCTGGCACGACCCAGTGGTAGTGTCGTGCCTGGCCCGCAACTCCAGCCCGAAGTGCCGGCACGGACACGGCACGACTATTCGGCCACGACGAAGTTGGCCCGATTATTCGGTGCCGTCAAACGTCTTATATTCTTCCTCCACCGTAGACCTGAGCATTTTGCGGGCCAGGCCAAAAAAAGCCCGGTTATTTTGGGCCAAAAAATCCCGCCCATGACCGTCCCACTGGGCAAGTCGGGCCGAGCTCAGGCAAGGCTCGGGCCTGGGCGGGCTGCCCGCGCATTTGACAGTGTAAAATAGCAAAAAACAGTGTTTTGGGACGGGTTTGGGCCAAGAAATTTTTTTAGGCAGCGGGATATGTGCCCAGGCCTTCGCGGGCGGGCTAAAATCCATCGGGCTAGGGCCGGGCTCAATTTGCTTAGGTATACTCCACCGTTGGATGCATCTGATGAACAAACCCTAGACATAAAATCTCCTTCGCTCTGTGGAGTGCCCGTCCCCGCCGCCTCCCTCCTTCCTCCACCCGATGCCCCTGAGTCTTGTCTCTCATGTTCTCTCGGGACTACCTCTGTCTCTCTAGACTCTTTTCTCGTTCTTGCTCCAACGAGAGGCTGGGAGCCAGTCCTCTCTTTGTCGTAGGCTCACAGCAGCCTGCACCAGGTCGACGACGGCAGCTCATCCCGTGTGGTGATGATGACGCATACGGCAGCGGTGGTGGCCCCGTGGCCCCGACTTCCTGCATGGTGTTGACACAAAATGTGACGCACTGTGCCTCACACACAGCAAGCCGGAAAGCGTGGCTTCAATCGGGTGCCCGGGTGCTTCGTGATCCGGAAACGTGCCAGTCAGTTTGACCTGAAAAAAACTAACAAGGGATAAAACAGTTAAATACCAAACCGGAACATGTCGGGTGAGACCAGACAGTTCTATATATACGACCACGAAGCCACTTTATAACGACATACAGCTATAGGAAGTCATGCGCCAACAAGTTTATAAACCATTCGACTAATCGTAAGATGAACACACGTAAAGATCCGATTGCCGAATGCATGTGCATGGGAAGACATGTTTGAACAAGTGAAATTAATTATGCGTTAATGCATATCCAAGCTCAATGATCCGGTTTAAGTTGGGGTCCATGAAGAAGAACGTGCAAATAAACACGATTAAGCTAATCTAAAACTCCGCATCTCGCCGCATACGACACCTAGTTTCGTCAAAGCTTAAATGTAATTAACATGCATGAACCCACAACATGTGACAATCTAGATTAAAATAATTCAGCCATTATGAGCATGTTATCTATTTGCAAAGATAATATGAAAGTAATGATCATTGAAGCACGAATAAAACCATAGGAGAGGGCGAACAATATCAATCTAGATTGGGCGAAGTGTGTTACAAATATATAAAATATTTAAAACATGCAACACAGGATAACTTAATGAATCTATTTAGATTTTGTCGTATCTAATAGAGCCGATAATTGTCTTGCTTTCACTAAGCATATTGAGCAAACGCCTGCCGCACGGTATCTACTCATAAACAAAGCATAAGCAAAGACTTCTTGATTGTCAAGCAAAGATCCGCCGCACGATCATTGAAAACAAACAAGACTACTTGCATCACGTCTAAATCCACCGCATGATACTAAACATGATAACAAGGTTGTCGGAACTTACGGAGGTCGACGGATCGATGACTCCTCTCGAAGAACTCGACGACACGACAAAAGGACTCGAAAGTAGGCACGGGCCGGTTGTATTGATTTGGTTGTGAACGCCTATTACAATGGTCGAGGGTCAATATTTATACCCTAGACAAAACACGAGTCCTAAAAGACTACGATTTACAAAGGAACTCTTAAACAAACTTGGAAACTACGATTCCTTGCCCTAAACTCTCAGAGTCCTTTATTATTACAACTTTCATCTTTTCGATCGGCTTTGCTTGCCATCTTCTGCTTTCCCGAATGGAGTCACCACCTTCTGAAGTAACCGACCGCACAAGCATTTAGCCGACCGCTCGTTTTGTTTGCCGAATGTCCTTCTTCCCGCATGCGGGTCCACCTGTCATCTTCCAAAGTCGACCAAAATCTAGTGTTAACACATGGTAACGACGGCGTGCGCGGCCATGGCCTCCAGCGCGACAACGATGGCGCGGTGCCTGTGCGATGACGACATGGCTTCGAGCTAGCACAAGGGCACGGGGTAGCACGCTGGGTTGTTGTGCCCATCGGCACGGCATGGCACGACTGCGAGGTCGTGTAGTGCCGTGCCTGGGCCAGGATACCGGCACAGCGGCACTAACAGGCACAGCGCAGCAGCGCTGTCGTGCCCACCGTGTAGTGCCTCGCCGTGCTAGTGCCGTGTCATGCGTGGGCGGCCCGTTTGACCATGTATACATGTGGAGTTTGATGTTGATGGATTTAATACCACCTTAGAAGTTTAGGAGAGAGAGGGCTAGCTTATAAGCCTTGTCATTCCAAATGTAGCACCTATTGGTTAACCTTTTTACACAAAGCGAGGATGAAAATATAAAAGAGGTGCTATTCATATGTAGGCCCATTCTACGTGTGGAGTTAGGCCACATAATCTAAGAAAATAAAGCCTGGTTGAGCCGATCGAACGAATCGCTAGTTTTCAGGCACCTCATGTCCATGGTGAACGATCAACGCCGTGGCCCTGACGCTGTCCTGGTTCTTCTACCTCGTGTCCAAGAACGCACGCGTCGAGCAGAAGCTCCTAGGTGAACTCTCCGGCGCCATTTTGCTTCACACGATGAAGGCGTGCGCCGTGACCAAGCTCAAGGGTAGCCTGGTGTACGTGCACGCTACCCTTTAAGGAGTTGAAGGCAGGCGACAAGGTGATCTTGGAGACCTACTCCATGGGCAGGATTGAGGGCGTGTGGGGCAAGGACTGCTTGGAGTTCTGGCCAGAGCGGTGGGTCACCGAGGACGGGAAGTTGCGGCACGAGTCGTCCTACAAGTTTTTCTCGTTCAACGCCGGGCCCTGGACGTGCCTCGGCAAGGAGATGGCGTTCGTGCAGATGAAGACCGCCGCCGTGGCCATGCTGTGGAACTTCGCTGTGGAAATCGTGCCCGGGCACGTGGTGGAGCCGAAGATGGCCGCCATACTGTTCATGTGCATGGGCTCGTTGTGAGGTTGCGGAGGACGGGCTCTATGAACCATGACCAAGCTCATTTCATGTGAGGTTGCGGAGGAGGGGCTCTACGTCGATGAGCCACCATTCGTCCAAGTAGCAAGTAGGTGTTTGTGGAAAGCACATATTGCAACCGCATGTTTCATGGGTTTCAGATGTATATTGCATGTGTTTTAGATGTATGTTGCAAGTGTTTCATCTGGATGTTGTAAAGGTAGAACTGGTGTTGTATATGTTGCAATGGCTATAAATGTGTATTCCATGTCTATGTTCTAAATATTTCGGCTGTTTCAGACGTATGTTACAACTGTATGTTCTAAATGTTTTGGCTATTTCAGACGTAAGTCGCAAGTGTTTCATATGGATGTTGTAAAAGTAGATCTAAATGTTACTTATCTTGCATCGACTATACAAACATGTTTCAAGCGTATATTGCATATGTTGCATTGACTATATATATATATGTTTCAAGAGTATAATGCATATGCTGCAATGGTAGGACCGATGTAGCAGAGGAGATCAGACGTTAGGACGAGAGCGGAGCACGGCGGAGGATGGGGCATGGCGGAGGACGAGACAGGGCACGGCGGGGGATGGCGCCGCGACGGGGGATGGACATGAGGTGGGGATGAGGGCGCGACGGAGACGGAACGACGCGGGCTAACACGGGGCACATCCGGGATGGGATGCGGGCGCGGGAGCTATGTCCAGACGTGAGTTTCCTGATGCTAGTTGCATCAAAAAAAAACTTCAGATAGCTCACGAAGATGTACCAAAGAGGGCCTAAGAAGAACGAACATGCGTCTACTTGAGCTCAGTCGTGCGTGGCTCATGTAAAAAATCAGGATCACCTTATTTGACAAGGCAAGATTGTAAAAGAATATTCGTTCTTATCCTCACCGATCTTTTCTTGGTTCTCTAGTTCTTATCCCTCTCCAAGCCTTCAGAGCCACTAAACGGTGAACGTTCATCCGCCCCCGCAACTTTCCTTAAAAATAATCCGCAACTTTTCTTTTTTAGAGAGTTACAAAGTTATACATATAACTTCAATGTATAACTTACAAAACAAACTTCAAAGTATAACTTATACGCATAACTTCAACGTAACAAAGTTACGCGCATAACTTATACTTATTACTTGCTATGTGACAAAATTATACGCATAACATTTATGTATATATTTTGTACAATAAACTTATCAACATAATTTCTTATAAAGTTACAAAATTATACACAAAACTTTTATGTATGCTATTTTGCTATTTATTATTCATTATAACACCAAACCATCGCTCTGTTCCTAAAAACGACGGTGGCATTCTTCAGGAAAGTGTTGGGCGGAGGGCGAGCACGAAGCTTATGCCGATTTTTTTTCAATTCAGCTCTTTTTTCAAAAAAATTCGCATTTATACTCTTGATGTCAAACCTATATTTGCACCCTAAGCTCGACGCCAGTCTATAGACTTGAAATTTCAAGAAACCTTGGTTATACCAAGTCCACTGCACTGTCATTTATACTTAATATATTTGTTTTCATAAGACTAATAGAATTCACGTTTGGAAATCGAGCACACAGGATAGATGAGAAGAAACATCAAGGGTTATTTCAGTTAAGTGGTAATCACATAGGCATCGACAAAATCATAACTACAAAATCCAAATAGATGAGAACCTGGAACTGGTACACAAGCCCAACAAAAACATGTCAACGAACCTGTTGTGGTTACAAAGCACTCGAATGATGCAATGCTTCTCTTCACAGCTAAAACTGAAACAACAGTTTTGGTTAGTTTTTTACCCAGGAAGAAGATGTGCGAACAACAAATCACAATGTCATACATACATATGGAAGGGGGCAGCCGCGCCGTCAACCACCGGCAGGGCTCGCTCGGTCGTGTCGTGCCCGGGGACGGCGGACGTCAGGGCCCCCTCAGTGGGGAGTGGCCACCCGCCCCACCGACGCAGCACCCAGCGGGGGGCACCGTCGCTCCGCCCCTGCGGTGCGGGGGGGGAGGGCTTGGAGGAGGAGGAGGGCGCTGAGGGCTGGCGCCGCCACCAGCGAGAAAGAGGCAGCTAGGGTTCCGTCGAGCGCCCGCGGATCGCCGGGAGGATGCAGCGCAGGGGAAGCCGCGGCGGCGTCCACCAGCGGGGCCCAGCCGTGCCGCTCCGTGGCCGGGGACGGACACCGGTGGGGCGCACGCGCGGCGCTGCGCCGCGTGCTGAGGGAGCCGCCACTCCAGCCATCCGGCGTCGCTGGGCCTGGCCGGCACGCTAGCATGTCGGGAGACAGGGAGAGGGCTGGGAGAGGGAGGAAGGAGGAGGACGGCTGCCGCCACTCCGAGGACCGGCTGCCGTCGCCCGCGTGACGAGAGAGGGAGGGAGAGGGAGGGAGAGCAGGGGGAGAGAAGAGAGGAGATTTTTTTTGAAGCGCCTAGAAGCTGAAGCAGGAGCCAAGTATATATTTGTTTCTCCCGGATTCTGATGAGAAGCCAGGGAAAAACGGTCATTACAGAGCGAAGCAGGTAAAAGCTAAACAGCAAAAGCAGAAGCTGATCCGGTAGAATCTTGCGGGAGGAACCGAAGCCGTCGATCGTGCAGATCCAACGGATGAAAAAATTTACGGTGACGTGGATACAGCTTCCTCTTTAGGAGCCCGCGAGGTACTGCTTTGCGTGTTTGAACTCTTATGCACACAGAGCTGAATAACCAATGTTACCACCTTTTAACTCTTATCTGTTGCTGCTTGTCAACATCTGCACAGATACAAGCTCTCTTTTACCGCAGCGGAGGACACAGCTGAAGCCCACTTCTTCTGCTATGATGAGGCACTGCAGTTATTATTTTTTCAGATAGCTAATCTTCAGAAACACACGGTGTTTTATTGGGTGCATGATCAGACAGTGCATGCTGAAAAAACAGATCAATCCTATTTCAGCTTCAAGGCTGGCTGCGACAAGGTAATAATCTGAGCATCGTTAATTTCATGGTTCGATGGTTTGCTAATCAGGATTTCAGCAGCCATATCATTATTTTTCCTACTGCCTTAAAAAACTACAATGATCTCTTTGGTGTCCTGTATGGTTCCGTAAGCTGTTGTCAAATGTTTCCTACCACAAGCTATGTACCTCTTGTCCTCTTCCAGTGCCATATTCAAATTCCTAATTTTTAGCTGCATATCTGGATTTTTATCAACTGCCACGAAGCTTCTATCAAGCGCTGTATCCTTCTCGTGATCACTGTTTACCACAAACGCTTAATTCTTGTCACTCCCTCCTACAGGAAATACATGACATTTTCGACCAGAGGCTTCAACTAGCAGTAGCTAAACAACTTGATATTTGCTGCTTTTCATGATGGATGCCATTCAGTAAGCAAATGTTGTTTTTAAATCTTTAGTTGGTTTTATATACAGAATCCTTCCTCCTTTGATCTATGCCATGCCTATATTTTTTTGATCCACACATTATTGGTCTTCATAATCCTATATCTATGCGCACATATGCATGGTTGATATGGAATTATAAAAAAAAACATACATGCACATTTTTTTAATCATGGTCTACCATTGTGGCAGGTACGTAACGCACATTAGAGTTTCAAATATTATTAACCTTTTTCTATCAACGAACAAGAAGGGCAATTTAGACAGGAAGAGCACCTTTGCTCTGATTACTGCTTAGGGAGTCATTTGGATGATACATTGTTAATTAACGTGTACATTCATCCCATACAAACTTCTTTTGAGTTCCTGAATACGTGCAAAATCACATATACTTGAATCCGGTTGCATCACAAGCAAAATGTTATGCTGCATAGATGGTTAACTGTTTTTCTGGTTATATCACCAAACTGAACCTTTCTTACATCCCCAAATGCTGGTTCGAACATCTTATGTATTCTAACAGAGGCTGAAAATTCCTTAAATACATTATAGGATTATTAGTAAAGACGAGGCCCCTTAATAGCTTATATGATCAGGTTTTATATTATGCAAGTTCACTCATGTGGGCCAGGCTGCTGATCCTCCTACTATTTATCAATTTTGTATGGTCATGCACTCATGTGCAGCGGCTGAGAAAAGCGAGGGCTAACAGCAACGGCTATCAGTTTTGGGGCGAGTCCGGTGCAGCATTTCTCCATGCTTTATTAGTTTTCCATCGATACTGTATACAGACCTAATGCTCCACCAATGAAGCAAACATATTAGAACCCAACTCATTGCCATGCTTATGCATCGATCCTCATGGCACATCCCCGGAAGGTAACAGATGGTTATTCTACATTTGGATCATGCACTGTCGTTAATTCATTGCTTGCTATACATTCAGTACCTTTGATTTATCCAAATTTACTTTCTTTTGTTATTTTCTGTGTACTATATATTTCAAGTAATACAGTATATAAATATGTGGTCTATAAAAGGCATGGATATTTACGGTTCATATTTCCCCATAATTCTAAGTAACATTCTGATATGATGATGTACATGCTCCTGTAGCTCAGAGGTTGTACCTACAACTGTTTGCAGACTCGCACCAAGAAGATATCTGCAACGAAGATATTCTCTAAGACAATGCCTTACAGAATGGATGAAAGCACTGCATTGATTGATTATGGTCAGGTCATTTTCCTCTCCGCCCCCCCCCCCCAACCAGTAGGGGACCCAATAGGATTGACGACTATTACCATTACTGAGTAGCATCCGGTTGGTACCTGAAAAAATTACTATTAGGATTCACAGATATTTCTATTTCTGAGTAACATCCAGTTGCTGCTTGAATCAATAGTTATTACATTTCCATATGCCCATATACAACACAGCTATCATGATAGCCTTCCTCTTTGCCGTAATCTGCTGCCAGTGCTCATTCTTTTCTGATGCCCAATTAGCTATTTTTTTCCTATGCTGTATGCAAGTCTTAAACATCCGAGATTGAGGTCTGGGTGGGTCCTTTGCACCTGATTCCTCCCAACATTTGGTAATGCCTTGTCTCATGCTTATTTTTTGCTCTTGTGTGTGCTATTTCAGGTTACATTCCTTCTTTTTCAGAATGTTGACCTGTTGGTTAAGACTCTTAGGTTATTAAGAAGATAGGTTCGTTCCATGGTAGGTTATTAAGAAGATAGGTTCGTTCCATGGTATACATTCTAATTGCGGATTCAAAGGCAAATTAGATTAGTCACAGACGAAACTGATTTTATACAAAAGTTCTTTTAAACAAATCTACCGCTTTTTATTACCCACTCATATATACAAGTTTGACTAATACACACACACACATATATATATAACTGATTGAGGTAATCCTTTTTAAGAAGGAATATATCGGAGTCTTACAACAAAGGGTCTCACTTTGATCGACATCTGCTGGTTTCCACTTAGATTTACATGTGCTTAATTTCCCTCGTTAGCTTCTTCTATCCTTTTCTCCACTTATCTAGGACAGTCCTGATGAAGGTTAGCATGAACTGCTCTCAAAAGGATATATAGAGTACATAGATGCTGAAGAAGAGGAGACTACCACGATCTCCATAATCATAAATGGAAGTGAGACATGCATATGTAGCTACCTGAACATATTCTGAGGCCCTTATGTATGAAACGGATTTTGTCTACCATTCTGGAGATTCTTCTATGTAAATCAGTTCACTTTTCTTCTTTACAGTAGTTTGTTGTCACTATATAGGCAGGGATGAATAAACGATCCAATACTTCTTCCTGATATATACTAAATCCGTCAACATTTCAGTTCCATCCCTGTATTGCACATTTGAACATTTACTCTTCAGTCATAGTTTGCCTATGCTATGTAAATGACCAGGGCCCTGTTCACTTCTCTTATAATCCGTCTTTTTCAGCTTATTTTTTCAGCCGGAACAATGTTTCTCTCTCACAACAAATCAACCGAAACAGTGTTTCGGCTTGTTTTTTCAGCGAAGCGAACGGGGCTATGATCATGAAGCTTTGCCCTCGCGCGCGAAGGCGCGCGCCCTTCACCAGTACAAAGCAGAAGTAGAAACCTCGACACTCTCAATCCTGGGGGTTGGGGACCTGACAGAATAGCACATCGATTAATCGAGCAATCGCTACACCAATCGTCCTGCTAACTGCATCAGTCATTCAGTATCCTAGCCTCCAAGCAACCTTGTAGTACGTGTGTGTATATGTGTAGATTATCACATTTTTTTTTCGAAAGTGTGCTTGGCACGTGCTTCATTAAGAGAGGTTAGAGTTGGTACAAACACAGACCGACGGCGAGGTGCCGAGGTCGCTGCACGGTTAAACACTGACAAAGATCACCGGCTCAAACGGTGGAGCTAAAAATTCGTACTAAGAAACCAATTTCTGCGACAAAGCAAAAAACAGCGTCGGCAACTAGTTCACCGCGGCGACCAGCGCCGCCAAACTCCGGTACCCAGCGGCGGTCCAGGAGTCGCCCTCCTCGCAGATCATGGTGAAGACCTGAGCCGGCGACTTCACAACGTTGTCAAACGTCCGCCTGTCGCGCTCCTTCCAGACGGCCCAAGAGACGAGCAGGACGAGCGAGTCGAAGCCACGCCGGAGGCTGCCAGGGATGTCCGATCTCGTTTGCTGCCACCAATCGGCCAAGCGCGAATCATTGTTAGGCCCCAAGCGCTGCAAACCTGCTCTCGCCACGCCAACAGGCGTTGCCAGACCTTGCGCGTGAAGGTGCACGAGGCCAACAGGTGGTCTGTGGTTTCGTCTTGCTGGTCGCAGAGGGCGCAGGTGGCCTCCTGCTGCAGTCCATGGCGTTTCCGTCGTTCAGCCGTCCACAGGCGACCGTGCAGCGCTAGCCAAAAGAAGAATTTGACCTTGGGCGGAGTCGCAGCTCTCCAGACGTGGTTGGCGCCCACCAGTGAGGTCATTCCGGTGAAGAAAGCTCTATATGCCGATGAGGCAGTGTAAGTGCCCCTCGCCGTCCATTTCCAAATGAATCGGTCGGAGGTATGGGGCATGAGCTCAATCGACTCGACCATGTCCCAAACAGCGACGTATTCATAGAGGACTATCGCCGTTGGCGCGCCGGCAATATCTCTGGCCCACTGCCGGTTAGTGAGAGCGTCCTTGACTGTTCGCCTCAGCCGTCGACACCCCACCGCCAGAAATTGGTTGGGGGCGAAGTCGCAGATGGCCCCTCCCGGCAGCCAAGCATCCGTCCAGAACCGCGCGGTGGCGCCGTTACCCACTTGAACGGTGACCGAAGCCCGGAACATTTAGATTATCACATGTAATTAAGAGTTCTCACATGCAGTATAAATCAAGCCATTCTACTGCACAGTAAGCTCGCATCTTTGGCAAGACCATAGACACTGCACAGTAATATCGCATCTTTGCCAAGACCATAGACATGGATGCTCTGTTCATATCCCTAACACTCTCTTCGGTCCTTTGCTTCTTGATCACGTACTACTACCATCTCCAATCTAAGAAAACAAACCCGATCGAGCCGACCGAATGGCCAGTTTTTGGGCACCTCATGGCCATGCTTGCCCACATCAACAACTTCCACGACAGCACCACCGAACTCCTGGCCGCAGTGGGCCACAACTTCGAGTTCCGCGGGGTCTCACCGGCCTCCGTTACTTCATCACCTGCGACCCGGCCAACGTGCGCCACGTCTTCACCTCCAACTTCGCCAACTATCCTAAAGGACACGAGTTCGTCGAGATCTTCGGCGTTTTCGGCGGCGGCATCCTCAACGCCGAAGGGGAGTCATGGCAGCGCCAGCTGGTGAAGGCCCAGATGTTCTTCACTGGTCCACGGTTCCGCGCCTTCGTCGCACGGAGCAGCCGCGACAAGGTGGAGAAGAGCCGGCCTCCTACCTTTCCTCGCCCACGCTGCGGACGAGGCGACGCCGTGCGATCTGCAGGACGTATTCCTGAGGCTTGCGTTCTACACGGTGTGCACTCTTGTCTTCGGCGTCGACACTAGATGCCTAGCCACCGGGCTGCCCGTGGTTCCTTTCGTGCGCGCCATGGACGTCGCATTGGAAACGTCCTCGTTCCGTCACATCATCCCCATACCGTGCTGGAAGCTCATGAGAAGGCTGAACCTTGGGCCGGAGCGGAAGATGGCCGTTGCTCGGCGGACCATCGACAGCTTCGTCGCTGAGACGATCGCGCGACGCCGGGCGGACAAGCTCAACCAAGGTGGTACTGACTCCGCCGACATTCTTTCATCCTTGCTCCGCGACGACGACAGCGCGGACGAGTTCATACGTGACACGGCGGTGAACTTCGCGATCGCCGTGGCCGTGACGCTATCGTGGTTCTTCTACCTCGTGTTCAATAACCCGCGCGGCGAGAAGAAACTCGTAGACGAACTCTCCGGCGCCATTGCTTCACGCGATGAAGGCGCGCGCGCCGCTGACGGTGCCATGGTTATCGACGCGACCGAGCTCAGCAGCCTGGTGTACCTGCAGGCTGCCATTTACGAGTGCCTAAGGCTGTACCCACCCGTCCCATTCGAGTACAAGGCCGCTGCCGCCGCCGACGTGCTGCCGAGCGGGAAGCAGTTGAAGGCAGGCGACAAGGTGATCATGTTTGCCTACTCCATGGGCAGGATGGAGGGCGTGTGGGGCAAGGACTGCATGGAGTTCCGCCCCGAGAGATGGCTCAACGAGGAAGGCACCAAGCTTCGGTGCGCGCCGTCCTACAAGTTCATCTCTTTCAACGCCGGGCCACGGATGTGCCTGGGCAAGGAGATGGCGTTCGTGCGGATGAAGTCCGCGGCGGCGGCAGTGCTGTGGAACTTCACCGTCGAGGTGGTGCCGGGCCACGTCGTGGAGCCGAAGCTGTCCGCCATATACTTCACATGGAGAATGGGCTCCTTGTGAGGGTGCACCGGAGAGGCTTCATGGGCCACAAGTAGAAGCATGTCGCCCGGCTAAATTCTACATTGGGCCCATGACAGTCCGGGTATGCAAGACTTAGTTCGGAGGCCAATGTAGGCAGTGTTGGACCTCCGAATGCAATAGAGAACCAACCCAGCCCATGATTCGATTGCCATCCGTCCGTGACGGAAACACACACACAACTTGATATTGTAATTTGTCATCAAAAAGTGTGGTTATCAGACTACAGTGTTTCGATGTGGAGCACCGCCAAATAAACGAAGAATTATCAATCATGTACAGGCTACAGTGCTATCTGAAGCTCCTTTTCACATTCAGATAAGATCAACCATCTAACTACCTGCTTCTATGCTCTGTCAACAGGTAACTCTCATCTGATGTCAGGACAACTTTTCTAGCGACAACAACGCAACATGTCGCAGCCATCACAAGTTTGACACGGCCCTTGTTGGTCGCTAGAGCAGCAAGTTTTCAGGCAAGCATTCAGGAACGTACGACGAATAGCCACAACAAGTCAAAAGAAGAGAACAGCTGCACAGCAGCACAGCTGTGTGGTTATCAGGTCAGCAATGTCCATACAGCAACGCTAGCGACCAATTAACCAATGGTGAGCACCAACTACTACCAAACCCTAGAGTTAAAATCTGGTTCTGGAGCATATGGAAAGTAACTTTCCATAACAAACCAACCAGAGCCTGTTCGCTTGGTCGTAAACGATCGTGGATTATAAGCCAGAACAGTATTTTTCTCTCACACCAAATCAGCCAGCAGTAATAATCCACGATCGTTTCAGCCGAAACGAACAGGCTGCAAATTGACGCTCAACCTGCTCCTGCAACCTTAAATAAGAGTCTAAGTACGTTCAGCCTAGACCTAACAGGTATTTTCATTTGGCGGGAAAAAAAAACAAGAGAATAAATGTACTCCTGGAACCCTAAGCAGAGAGGCTACGAAGATGACAGCCCCGAGCTCATCTACCAATTTTAATTGAGAATCAAAATAGCCCCCAGAAGTGGACAGCTTCTTTCCTGAACTGAACAGCTTGCCACCTCTTTTCCCCTCTCTGCCATCATGGAGGGGTGGCACCCTCACATGGCCAGAGGAAGAAGAGCCAAAAAACACCCCCTCTGTATTCCACTCCCCAGTCACCACCTTGAAGAAACAAACATACACAACCCTACCATCAAAATGCCATACCATGCCCCCCGAATGCCTTTGTCCAGATTCTCCTCCCGTGCTCTCCCATTAGTAATCTGCAAGCACAGGATGAGATAAACACAGGTTTGGTAAGGAGGAACAGTCAGCCATATGGTGAAACAAACAGCAGTGGGAGCTGCATATTGGTGGCAGCCCAAAGAGAGCCGTGGTGCTGCTCGTGCTCGTGTTTCCACTAACTCACCATCCTTCTTCTTGACCAGGCTCCTGGCGAAAAGCAAGCAGATGACCACGAAACCCAGGCCTACAGCTCCCCCGAGCACAATGGCTACAGTCTTTGCTGTCTGCTGCCCTGAGAAGTGAGAAGCACAACGGGAAGAGGCAAATCGATTGATCAGACTAGGGGCACCATGGTCTAATCATGGGAACAATCATGCATGCATATCTCCGGTAAATTCAGGAAGAAAGGCAAAAAGGCAATGAACACAACTTTTATCAAAGCTTGAATAGCCAGATGCATAAACAAGGTGGGAAAATGGAACTGCACTACCCTACTACCATATAGTAGTACCTACAGAAAGCGTGAGCCAAACAATGGGAGTTGATGGAGGTTCAGTAATGCACATCTCCTAAGCTGAACTAATTAGCTGAAGAAACACGTAGAATGTGGAAGATAAAGAGAAGGATATAGGCAAACAAAAGTATCCATGTCTGTCAATTCATAAACTAAACAGACATGATAAGAGCAAGATCATGCCACATCTCAATCAAAGTTCCACTTCGTCAGAGTCACAGCTACCTATAATTCTGTTCTGGACCACTCAAGGATTCTAATGTATACAATGATACACCTGAGAGTGGACTAATCTACACACATTTGCCCAAAACCCAAAGGAACAACCTAAAAGGTACCAATCGCTATCAATCAATCAATTCTGAAGCACAAGTGAACAAAGAGCACTGCCAAGATCTCACCTACACACATACAAACAAATCTTCCAACAAAACTTCAAAGTCATAAACTAGGCACCCACATGAATCTTAACAACTGGTTGCACTTGAACAATGATGCTGCATTTGCCCGATTCATCAATCGGGCCAATGTATCCACGGACCCATCAACAAGCAATTGGAGTGAATCGGAATGCTGGATGCAAATGAAACTTGCAAGCACAGCCAAGGCACCAATTTGTCAAATAGAACAGCGTTGCATAGGTAAAGCCAGGAGAGGAGACTAACCTCCCGCGCCGCCGCCGTGGGGCACGCCGTGGGGGTAGTAGCTGTAGCTAATGTAGCACTTGTCGAGGTAGACCTGTCCGGAGGGCGCGCCGCCGCACTCGACCTCGACGTGCTGCACGGCCTGGGTGACGCACTGGCTGCAGTCCCCCGTGGAGAGGTCGCCCTCGCACTGCGCCATGGCGTAGACGGCCTGGTAGCTGGTGGCGACGAAGCCGCCGGAGCTGGTGGCGACGCCGCCCTCGAGCGCGGCGAAGGCGGTGTCCCTGCGCATCTCGAAGTCGCCCCCGCCGCCGCCGCCGCCCGTGCCGCAGGTCTTGAAGAGCATCTGGATGCCGGAGACCTGGGGGAAGCCGGACACCTCGTAGAGCGCGAGGCAGCCGGCGAGCTGGACCCGCGCGGCGACGGAGGCGCCGCAGACGCCCGGCCAGGAGGACGTGGCGCGGGAGACGCAGGCGGCGCAGTCGGTGGCCGAGAGGTCCCCGCGGCACTGGAAGAGGCCGAAGACGGAGGTGGCGGTGGCCGTGGAGGCCGAGGAAGAGGAGGTCTTGTAGAACTTGGCGGAGGCGGACTGCGCCGAGAGCGTGGCGGAGAGGGCGGCGATGCTCGCGGGCGCCACCCCGCCGGGGAAGCTCTGGTTGGCGCAGCCCTTGTAGATGAGCGCGTAGATGTCGGCGCACGAAACGGGCGGCGGCGCGTGGAGCAGCAGAACGGCGACTGCGGCGGCGGCCAGGAAGAGGAACCGGCGAGCTCTGCGAATGCCCATCTCGCCGCCGGGTCCTGGGGATCTCTCGGCCTCGTCTCCCCGCCCTCGGCACCCGCACTCTCCCTCTCTGCTCTGCTCTCCCACTGCTCTCTGCCCCCTCGTCGCGGCGGCGGTGGTGGTGATGTTGTGGAGTGGGAGTGTACTGGACTGGAGACCTGAACTGCCACGCTCGCGGCTCGCCTGCTTCTGCTTGGTGGGTTGCCTTGCCTTGCCTTGCCTCCGCCCCGCGCCGCGCCCGCGCTCCTCTAGCCCACCACCGCCAGGTGCCTCTCGTTTCTCTCTCCCGTTCCGTTCCCCCCTCTGCGTTTGTTTCGGCTGATGACGTTAATGCCGCGGTTAATGTGGAAAGAGGACGGGAAAGCACGGGCATCTCTGGCGTGTGAAGTGAACAAGAGCCGAGGAGGAAAAATCGGAGCTTGCACGCAAAATGCAGCTGTTGCCACTCATCAGCTTTATTTTCGTCCGCAAAACCGAACTGCGCTGGTTGCGAAAGTGCTAACAAGATTACGGTTTTCAAAAGCAAAATGTCGCGGACCAACGTCTCGATGGGCTAAAGCTAAAAGAGGATATACTAAACGTTGTTGTCAGGAAAGAGACTTGTAATCTTAGGCTAGAGGGTTTTGTTGCAACGGGGACGCTTACGAGAACTCCGTTGCTCTTGGATGACTTCAGCAGGTTGACACCTCCTGTTCCTCACGCCGAAGTTCAGGTGCGCTGCTCACTGGGCATCGTTTTTAATACCGTTAGATTAGATGGTTTGCAAAAGTAGATGCTTTGAAGGGGAGAGACTGCGAAAAATAGTTATTATTGATGTCTGAAAATTATGTGGCTAAATCAGATAATAATTCTAATTATTTATTTATATTGGCCCTGTTCGTTTCGCTGAAATTTAGCTTATGCCGATTTATGTTAAGAGAAAAAATATTGTTCGTTCGATGAAAAGTATTACTAAAGTAGTGCTACAGAACCGGACCATTGACTACTCCTTTTGTAGCCTGCTAAGAAGTGCTTGCTAAAAAGTGCTTGCTGCAGTAGCATCGACTGCTTAGTTGTAACTTCTTCTCACAGCGTATTGTATAACCAGTGCAACCAGCTGTATTATAGCTGAAGGGAACACGCCCAATGTTCATATACCTAAGGGCAAGTACATAGCTATAGGTCAGCGGTCTTACACTTCATCACATGCAGTGCCACGTAGGATTTTTCCGATGTGAAAGAAAGAGAGATGAAAGAGAGAAAGAGGTTGTTGTTTTGTGAAACAACCACCTCATGAGCTAAAATTTAGGACTATGAGACTACTTACACACTTATTGTACAAGTTGTCGTTGTTATGCAACTCACAAATATTCCTTTATTGTATCCACAAATTAAGGACTCTAAAATTACTACGAGACAACTTAAACGACAATCCATTGTACTTGATACCTCTTAAGTCGTCTTATAATTATGTGGCACTGCATAAGACTATCTATGAGACAATACTTGCCCTAAGAAACCACTGCGACTGCGTACTGAAGAAGTACAAACGAGTGAACCCATGGTTATTAATAGCAGAAGTTTTTTAAGTTATCTAAGATCGTAATTTAAAATTTTGATCATGCAGTATTTTTTACTTTTCCGGTTTAAATGTTTGAAAATAGTACAAGTGGTTTTGTCTTAAAAATAGTTTTTTTTTCAAAAGTATGTATTAGTTTTATTTTACAAATATACTATAACAAAAATATTAGTCAAAGCCTCAAATGGTTCACTTCAAAAATTCTTGTACAAATCCTAAGAAATTGAAATGATTATAATGAAATTGATGTACAATTCTTATGAAATTTTCGGATTCCAAACATGCCCTAAAATACGGATCTTTCTCTCTCTCTCTCTCTCTCGCAAATCACGATACAAATACATGCACTCATACATGTAAACAGAGTTACTCCTATAAACACGCGCATGCACACATATTATTTCTACGAGCACTTTCAAAAGATTAAATCAGTAAGTCTCGACATTGACAGTCATCAATTCGTCATCTGACTCTCGTGACATGTTCTGGTGGAGCGGGAGCAAATCTTGCAGTATTTGGAGTACGAGTACTTCCATCGAGGCGTTGAGCCTTATTTCAGTCTTTGATTGTACCCTTAAGTTATTATTAGGCGCATTAAATTGATGTTAATGGCCTTCTTTATGTCGTAGTACGTGGGGGTGCAGCCGTGCAGGTTTTGGACGCACGGTGTACCAGATGTGGGTAGTACCAGGGATTCGCATTTGGCGTGTCCTTTGGATCTTCTACATTTATACCTCTGTATATTAACCTCGTTGCATGGTTTTACTTCTCCGAAGGCATTGACATGGTTCTCGATCACTTTGTATATAAAACAAAAGTGGCTTCTTCGATGGTCATCAATTTGTGCTATCTTTGTTTTAAACCGATTCGATTTTAAAGAAGAGCTTGTTGTGTTAGCAGAAGTTTTATCCATCAATACTTTTCGTTTGCAAAGCTTAAAGATCACACCACATTCATTTGTCCTCCCAAACAAATGCGTCCTAATTTGTCACGTAGCTAGTGGGCCAATTTGGCTAGAGTAGAGAACACTTCGACCCTGGCTTTTTTATCTTTGAAAGAATGCGCTACAGAAAGTGCATATTTGCTAGGGTGTACCGCGGTGAACTTGTTAAAAATTATATATAGCTACAAAAATTGGTACCAGCATATCTCTGTTTACTTTGCGATTTAGACTTACTATATTGGTGTGCTTACAAAAGCTGATTGCTAAGCTAAAATTAGCTCTAGTTCGTCTAAACATGAGATGTAGTAGGTGGCTAATTTGTTAGACAAGTCTTTAATTAGTTGTTAGCCAGTTATAACTAATTTGAGTTAATTTTAGTCCCAATAACAACTAACCATGTGCATCCTTACGGGCCCATAATCTCGAAGAATCGTCAACCATTGTCCGGCCTGCCTAATATCTCACTGGTCACTGCCCGTACTAAAATTTTTGGGCGCAGAAGATCCACATCCGCCCTCTCCAAGTGTCCTGCTTTTCTTCGTCCGCAACGTTCGTTTTTCTGCACCCAAGATGTCGTTGTGGAGTGCCAGAACCGTGACTTCAGGATTAGATTAGATACACCCCAGCTTTACATCAACATGACAGGGATTAGCAGATTATACTCGCAGCACTCGCAGGAACTTGGTTTGCTGATGAAAGGAGGAACCAACGAGAGTACTCGCTACTTTTCCATGCCTGTCAATTTCCCTGTCATGCTAAGGATGGGATGGGACTTGACTCCATGCAAATGCAGCAACCAGCGAGGAAATGCAGTCAGTTCGTTTCGGCTGAAACGATTGGTGTGAGAGAAAAATACTGTTCTGACTTATAATTCACGATCATATACGACCAAGCGAACAGGTTGATGCATGCTGTGCTACTGCCACGGTGCATCGGCCTTTTCAGAATGTACAGTGTTGTACTAGCGATTGCCGGCTTGCTTCCGACTCCTAAGCTTTACTCACTGTTTCATCGGATGTTTGACATATGCATAGATTATTAAATATAGACTAATTACGAAACTAAATAAACGGATTGAGATTAATTTGCGATACGAATTTTTTAAGCTTAAGTAGTCCATGATTTGACAATGTGGTGCTACCGTAAACATGTGATAATGACGGATTAATTAGGCTTAATAAATTCGCCTTGTGGATTACTGACGGATTCTGTAATTTAATTTTTTATTAGTATCCTGATACCCTATGGGACACCACATGTGACATCCGATGAAACACCTCTTAAACTTTAGTTCCTGCATCCAAGCATCTGGATGTTAGGTGGAATTATAAATGTCCATGCAGCCCGAGGCACGATGGCACGGCACGAAACCCACTTTTTTAGCCCGACACGAGCACGGCCCGGCCTGGTGACGTGCGGGCCTAGGCTAGCCCGGCCCGGTATAGCAGGTCGTGCCTGGGCCGTACCCCAGCCCCATGGGCTGGCACGGCACGGCCCAACTTTTTAGGGTCAGCCCGACAGTCGCCCGCCACCCCCTCTCCCCCACGGCCCAAGGCGACGGCCCAGCTGCTCTCCGCCTCCCCCTTCATATATAAGCGGCGCCGGCTCCCTCTCCCATCCCTCACAAAACCTTAAATTATTTTGTCATCTCATTCCCCACCCAGGCACCCACCCGCGCCGCTCCGCCCTCTCGAGTCGCTCTCGCTCTCTCTCCGCCGTCTCTGGTGACCTCCCCCGACTCTGGTGACTGTAACACCCCGGTGTTATGCCTACATTTAGGCACTGCAAATCATGCATATCATGCATCATCAAGCATCCTAATCATACATGAATAATCTTGCATATAATATCTGAAACATTACTTCGAAACATACGAAACATGTTTGTGAAACGTAAATGATGCATACACTTATTAGAGTTGTTTTGCTCTGATTCTTGCTTGCTAGGTTAGTAGAACATGTTTGGCTGCTATTGTAAATCATCTAGCAATGTTTAGTTCAATTTTTGGAGCAATGTTTGTATTCAAATTATTTCAAAATTCGGCTTCAAAAATAAATTCCAAAAATTAGGGTTTTGAGCTAAACGTGGACTTTGATCTTCCAATTCAAAATCTAGAAAGAATTTGGTCAGGTCCTAAAAGCAAAGTTGTAGAGAATTAAATTCTAAGCAACTTTCATTTTGGTACATTTTCAAAAGAGGTCATCTTCTTACTCAAAATAAGATTTGAAAGCTGGCTTTTAAAAAGTTCTTGAAAATATAAATGAAAAAGAGTTTTTTTCTGTTTCTGGCCGCCTCCTTTTCCTACCAGCCTCAAGCATGCCGGCCCAATGAGCCTCCTCACAGCCACACTGGCCTTGCCTCGCTTCGCCCAGCCACTGACCACCTGCCCGCCTGCCCTCACACTCCGCTTGCCACACCACACACAAGCGTCCCGATCATGCAGCAGCTTCGCTCACAGCGTGGCAAGCCTGCTTGTTAACGCACGCCGCGCCCAGCACGACCTGCGACCTCGCCCGCGCACATCGCATCCGCCACACTGCTGGTGCCGGTGAGCTCGCTCACTTTCCCCATGTTGCCTTCCCTCTTCGCCAAAGCCGAGAGCCCCGAGCTCTCCTCTCGCCAAGGCCACAGACCACACCGGCTGGAATTCACCATGGCTTCCCCCCCTCGGTGGCAATCCCGCGCCCGCAGCTCCGCCTCGCCCTCCTTCAAGTCAGCTCAGATTTGCGCCCGCCTTCCGAGCTGGTAGAGCCGCCTCGCCTCGCCACCGACGCCGCCAGCGTCAGCTGTGTGCTCGGCCGCCATGGAAGTCGCCTTCCTCCTCTTCTCTCCACCCTTCTAGCTACCCCTACCGCACTCACCATCTTCTCGCGCATCGCATGCGCCTGCTTAGCCCGCCTTGCCTCGGCCGGAGATGGTCACGTCTCGTGGCTCGAAGCCACACACACACAACATAAGAGCCAAGATGGCCTCGTCACCAGTCGGCCAGTTAAGCGAGTCAGGCCGGGCCCCCGAGCCAGCCGACTCCCCTCCTCAAGCGCCTGGGCCACAGCAGGCGGTGATGGCCGTGGGCCAGCTGTTTCAGCGGCCGCCCAAGATTATTTAAAGTGAATTGATTTCCTTTATTATTTGTTATTTGAAATCAAAAATGGTTTGAAAAATGTTTGGATGATCAAACTTGTTCCAAATTTGTTGAAACAAATTTTGCTAGGTTCCTTATCATCAGATCTACTTGGGAAAAATTGTGCATGACATTTTGAGATACTTTTCTATAGGATTTTATTTAATCTTGAATATTGCTGATAACTTGAAAAATATGTAGAAAAATATATAGGCTTCAGAAAAATATGATTCCAAGTTTGTTAATCTTCTTATGTCATGTACTTCCTAGGAAAAATATGTTTCATGCATGTGCTGTGGGAAAATTTTGAGGTGTAGTTCAAGTACCTTAAATGGCTGATTTTTGTTATTTTTGCTAGAGAGCAAACTTTGTATAAAACATGCATGTGATAATTTTTGTACAGTCATTATATACCATGAAGAACCTAGGAAAATATTAATTCTGTTGTTTGACACTTTTCATAGTACAAAGTAATTTCATGCTCATTTTTATGCTATAGCTTGTCATTTTGTGTAGGATAGTTTACTTATCCAAATGCCATGAAATTTTTATGGTAGTCTGTTTAGGGTAGTAGTATGCTACTGTAATTTTCTCAGATTTTTAGGAGCATCAGAAATATAGGTTGCTATTCAAACCTATTATTAATTAAGGTATAAGCAAGTGTTGCCCTAAGTGTGATTAAGAAATTAGTAAAGCTTTGGTGTATCTTTGAAGCATTTCACAAGATAGGTTAACTTGACATATTAGTAGTAGAAGAGAATGCAGTAGATGACATGTGCTTGTAGCATAGTTTCTTGGATGATGTTGTCTACCTTGCCTTTCAACATGTTCATCGCATTCATCTCCTTCGATGCACCGATTGCATAGGCACTTACACGCATTGCATCATACAGGATCGCAAACCGAGAACCCAGTCGTCATTCCCGAGGAGCCCGAGGAGCGATTCGAGGTGCAGCCAGGAAGTGCCGGGCGACGAGGAGGGGCGTTGAAGAACTTCCGGAGTGCCCCGATCACCGTCCCCGAGCTCTCCTTCGAGAGAGGCAAGCCCCGAGCATCTTTCTCCGGTTTGCAATGATTTCGTTAAATGCTTTACTTTAAATTGATGCATTACGTTCAGGAGTTGTTTGCAACCGTTCTTGCATTATACCTTGTTTACCTTTGTTATACCATATCCTTGTTACCACGGTATCCGCAATCGAGTCAATGCTTAGTGGCTTAGACCGGTAGAAGTCGGGTGATTTCTGTCACCGCGAGCTATAGGTGGTTACCGGATCTGTTTGGATGGCTATGAAGTCATGGTATAACTAAGTGTTAAATGAAGTTGAGACCAAGGCGAGACTTGCGGGGTTTTGGACCAGAGTGTTTCCGTCAGTGTCGATTAAGACCGACCGTTGTTGGGCCTCGAGTCATGTTGAACGATGCCTTACATTTAGTCGGGGATAAAAGTACCTTCCGACCGCTGGCCGGGAGATTTTTCGGGCCGAGTAGATTGCCCGCAGACCAAGACCGTGTCAAGGCGGTGTGGTAGGACACGGGGCGGATGATAAGACCAAAGTGCGCCGGGTCGGCCCCGGTACATGTGGTTCCCGCAAACTCGAGATACTGGAAAGTTGACTTCGGTGATCAATATCTCACTTTAGCGGGTGAGTGAGATTTGTGTAAGGAATAAATCACCACCGGTTAGGAATCGATTCGAATCGCCATCGCCTCCCGGATAGTGAGCACTTGACTTGAGTGACTTCATCGTAGTAAATGTTTATGGAACACTTGGACAGCTTATAGTGAATATGACAAGATGGAAGTTGTTTAATGATCAAGGTTATCATTAATTGCTTAATCACATGTTTACTCTAGTATAGGTGCAAATCTAGTCGACGGTGTTAATAATAATTAATTTGACAATAATGCTTTTAGAAAGGTTCTTAAAATGCTAAAAATGCTTCTTTTGCAAATGAGTCACCACCCTACTATAATGCCCGCATAATCCTTGGTGTCATTTATTTTCGGTTATGTCGGGTAAAATCCGGCTGAGTACATTCTCGTACTCGTGGTTTTATTCCCACTTGTTGCGAGATGGGCGGATGTACTATGGCTATTGTATCAACTCGCCTCTATCCCGCGATGGGTGATGCTTAGGACCATGGGCATGGTCATTCCTTACGTCTCATCTAATGCTTTTGTTGGAGATGATCATCAGCTGGCACTATATTTGAACTCCGTGTGAGTGTGTGTGGTTTTAAACAAATGACTTCCGCTAATTTTATTCGAACTTGTTTTGTAATAACTTTTATTTAAACTCTGATGTATCTGTTATGGAAACTTTTATGTAATATGTGATTGGTGACCGCTAAACTTATTACGATCATGGCTGGGACACGAGTTGGTTTGAAATCCTTCGTGATTTCACGGACTACCGGGTTATACGGGCTTAAGTTTGCTCAATCGTCTGCTCTGGTGGATGATTTTCTTACTTAATTTCGTATAATTGGTCGGTTCTGTTACAGCTGGTATCAGAGCATGGTTTAGCGTGTTACTGTTCACAAGTGTATTTAAAACAAAAGGCATTTGGAAAACGTGAATTTCAAAATCTAAAGTGTGCCAGTGATCATATTCCTTATGCCCAGTTAAGGACTTTAGGTGGCTTAATTAAGTACTGACTTGGGGTTCTTGCATCATATTTCTGTTTCGTCGCTCATACGGCGTGCTATTGTATGAGTGCCACTTGTTTGAGTGGTAATGAATGGATCATTTGCCTCTACGCCTCGGTAAGAGTGAGTTGTGAGAGCATGATCGGATACACCGCCGATCTAGGGTAAATGCTTATATGATGCCGGAGTAATTACATGTTCTACGCATGTTTTACAAAGGTATCTCATGTATGGGTCTTCCGTCTGTGGAGGCGATGCCGTCAATAGGACGATGGTTCGGGTAGTTACTACCGCTTGTACACGTGTCTCTGGGATTCGTGTAGAGCGTGTAGATAAAACTTTACCGCTTTTATGCATTCATTGGGAATTGGGCTGAAATGAATTTTCTGCAGTACATAACAACGCTTATCGTGTAGAACGTATTAGCTACGTATTGAGAGATCGTTGTATGCCACCGAATTCGTCGTTAGAAATTATTTATTCCTAAGTTTGTGAGAACGTCACGCACGTATACATCATGTTACTTGTGCATTTCATTCATCTCATGCATTCCTCCCTTATAAATTGATTATCTCATTTTGATAAAAGACGTATCACCAAAAGTATGTTTCCCAGTAATAAGAGAACTTTTGATACTGAGATGGCCCAAGACGAAGGCATCACGCCTGTAAGTCCACCGGAGGAAGAGCACCCCGACGTCTGCTTGGCCCCGAGGGAGCACCGCACTACGGACACCTTCTTGAGCGAGTTTGGCATGCCAACTTTGCTTTGGAGAGTGCTCCATGATGTGGGGTACCCAGAGGGTCAAGAGCCGTGTACTCTTGGAATGAGAGCCGTTGGCGGATGATGGACTTGCAGTGGTGGAGATCACGGTTCCTGCTTCTCGGTGATGCTCCAGATTGGGATGGTTGGCATTTGGAGTTTGAGGGTCGCACTCACCGAGGGTGCAGAGGGGAGCAGCCTTCCGTGTCATCGGGACATTATGAGCAGATTTCCCGGTGAGCTTGTCTGCAGCTCTAGCCGGTACTTTTCCTAGGGATGATCCTCGCGATGCCATTTGGGTTCACCTCGTGGAAGTGCATTGGTCGAGGTCCAATGAGGGACAAAGCTAGTGACAACCGTGCAATGAGTGCTATGTTCGCCGCCATCGAGGCGTATGAGGGTCTCGAAAGCGTACCCTCTTGGACTTTGACCGGCTTGCGTAGTGAGGATAAGCTCAAAGGGAAGAAGCGAAGAAGAGACGAGCACGAGCTATAGCTAGCTTGCGAGGAGCAATTGGTCGATATGAACTTACAAATGAGATCGAAAGCGGTTGAGAGAGGTGATAGGGCTATGCAAATGAAAGTGCATCTGTTGACTCAAGCCAACAACAATGCACCGCATGATTGGACAATTGGTTCAGAGAGAGAATGAAGCACTCGAACGCAAGAAACCTTCACGCAGAGAGTCGATGAGTTAGAGGAATACAACGGCAACTCAGCACGAGGAGTTTCACGCGCTCTACAATGGGGTTGGCCCATATGCTCCAAAGAACGCCACCGGCATGGACATCGACGGCGACAACCGTAACGAGCTCGTAGTTTCACCAGAGGCGATGGTGACGCTCTCCGATCCCGGACGATGGCCCCGGAATAGGCTAGTTGCCTTGCGCTAGTATCTAGGTCCCGTCGCGAAGACCTTTCTTTTGTTGGCATGTAACCTATCGTATGTTGTTTCAACGTATGAGACTTGGCATGTGGTTGGAACTTGATGTTCGAATGCGAGATCCGAACGCATAAAAAGTCCAAAGTATGTATACTCGGCAATGTGGACCGTATGGATGCGATGTTTGCCATTGAAGTAATTCGATTTAGTGTTGTTGTCTTAATTGGGATGAGATTGTTGTGCCTCTGCTTTTATTGCATGAATTTATTCTCTCCAAAGAAAATCAAGACGGCATAATTTTTCTTCACTCGCAATCATTACAGCCTTCACTCAATCGTTACTTGTTGTTGAAATATGCGGATGACAAACACTCGCCAACCACGTATGAAGCCACCGAGACCGGTGCTAATGGTGCGGGGGACCGGTGGTGGTGGTGATGGTGGGAACCACGGCAACAACAATGAACCTCCCCATGAACCGCATTTGCCACCTCCTCCCCGTTTACCCCCGAGATATTTCTTGCGCAAATGCTTTCGAGTCGGCGCAACAACACGGAACAATCCCAGAAGAACATGGAGGATTTTCTGCGCACCATCGCCAACAACGTTCAACGTGGTAACAATCAAGGTGGTGGCATGGGAGTGAACCAATATAGCAGCTTCAAGGATTTCATGGACACCAGGCCACCCGTATTCAAGGAAGCCACAGAGCCACTTGATGCTGAGGAATGGATCAACACAATGGAAGATAAATTCCGTGTGTTGAGAATGACTGAGGTTCTAAAAACGGAGTATGCTGCACTTCAATTGCAGGGACCGGCGGGAATGTGGTGGAAGCACCATCGCACCACCTTCCCTCCAAATGCTCAGATTTCTTGGAGAGAGTTTGCTGAGGCTTTTCGTGGAGTCTATATTCCACCAGGGCTGACCGAAATGAAGTTGGGAGAGTTTCTGGCGTTGAACCAGGGCACCAAAACCGTGACGCAATACCTGCATGCTTTCAACAACTTGTGTCGCTATGCTCCCGACATGGTTGACACAGATACTAAAAGGATAGCCGCTTTTAAGAGGGTCTAAATCCAAAATGATGAAGCATGTCGGTACCAACAACCGTGTCGATTCAATGACTTCATCACGATCGTCTCAAGCGGAGAAGAATAACAACGCCAAAGATCAAGCAGCCCAAGACACGCAAGAGAGCCTTTGAAGGTGGGCCGTCTCAAGCTAGAGCACCTATGGGAGGTCGTCCTCCATATCGCCCATCGGCACTGGCGCTAGGTTCAGCCACCTCACCAAGAAGTCGAATTTCCGTGGACCTCAAAAGCCGTGTACAAGATGGCAATCAAATTAACAAAGCAAACAAGAATCAAGCTGCGGTACAAAGCAGCGATTCAAAGGAATCTGTGGGATCTGCGGACAAGAAGAGGACCTGCTATAACTGTGATCAACCCGGTCATTTCTCGAGGTTTTGTCCAGAATCGCCAAGAAGAAGCAAAGCAGACTTATAATGCTAGAGTGCACAAGACAACAAAGGATGAAATTCCGGAGGGAGAGCCGTCACACTTGGGTAAGTTTCTGTCATCGAAAAACCCCGCAGCTTGTTCTATTTGATTCTGGATCATCGCATTCTTTTATGAGTCAAGCATTTGCACGTAAACATGGACAACTATGCATGTAATTGGGGTATGGGTACCAGATATAGTTCAAGCAGGGCTGATGTTTTGACTAACCGGATGGTTCGAGGGGCAACCCTTGAATTAGTTAGCGTAAAGTTCCGAGTGAACTTGATAGTTATGCTGGGTTAGTCTTGGACGTCATTATAGGGATGAATTGGATGAAAGATTGGGGAGCGGTCATAGATACTTTGAAGTCGAGTACTTACCCTTAAGGATCCTCGGGTGAGGGTACTTTCCAAGTACCATTGCCTCGAGAACCACCTTATAAGTGTTACATGTGCTACGGCGATCATTCCTATTCATCGATTCCTAGGTGTGTGTGAATTTCCTGGATGTATTCCCAGATGAGTTACCCGGTCTTCCGCCGATAGGGAGATTGAGTTTGGAATTGAGCTAGTACCCTGAACAGCTCCGATTTCAAGGAGACCATATCGGATGCCTCCAGATGAGTTAGTTGAGCTAAAGAAGCAATTAGAAGATTTGTCAAAAAAGGGGTTTATTCGGCCAAGCAAGTCTGAGTGGGGATGTCCCGCTTTGTTTGTGAAAAAGAAGAAAGAGGGCACGTTGAGAATGTGCGTAGATTACAGGCCACTCAATGCTGTGACCGTCAAGAATAAGTATCCCTTGCCTCATATTGATGTTCTGTTTGACCAATTATCCAAGGCCAAGGTGTTCTCAAAAATAGATTTGAGATCCGGATATCATCAGATTAAGATTAGGCCACAGGATATACCGAAAACTGCATTTTCCACCAGATACGGGTTGTATGAGTATCTTGTCATGTCTTTTGGCTTGACAAATGCTCCTGCATATTTTATGTTCTTGATGAATACAGTTTTCATGCCAGAATTGGATAAGTTTGTGGTAGTATTCATCGATGACATTCTGGTGTACTCCGAGGATGAGAAAGATCATGAAGAGCATCTGAGAACCGTCTTGACCAGACTTAGAGATCATCAACTGTATGCTAAGTTTAGCAAATGCGAATTCTGGTTGAAGGAAGTTCCTTTCCTTGGTCACATTCTGTCAGAGAATGGAGTTTCAGTCGATCCAAGTAAGGTGCAAGAAGTTATGAATTGGAAAGCACCGACCTCAGTTCCTGAGATTAGAAGTTTCTTAGGACTAGCGGGTTATTACCGTCGCTTTATACCAGACTTTTCGAAGATTGCCAAGCCGATGACAAGTCTCCTTCAGAAGGATCATAAATTTGTGTGGACAGAAGAGTGTGAAGCAGCTTTCCACACTTTGCGGAAACTGTTAACCACTGCTCCTGTTCTAGCACAACCGGACATTGAGAAACCATTTGATGTGTTTTGCGATGCATCAAAAACTGGTTTAGGCTGTGTTCTTATGCAAGAAAGGAGAGTCATTGCTTATGCATCACGTCAATTGAGAAAACACGAGGTCAACTATCCAACACATGATCTTGAACTTGCTGCAGTTGTGCACGCCCTAAAAATTTGGAGACATTATCTACTGGGTAATGTGTGCAATATTTTCACGGATCACAAGAGTCTTAAGTATATCTTTACCCAACCAGAGCTAAACATGAGACAGCGTAGATGGTTGGAATTGATCAAGGATTATAACTTGAATGTGCAATATCATCCTGTAAAAAGCCAATGTAGTGGCGAGATGCTTTGAGCGTAAAGTCACATTACTTGAATGTGCAGCCATTACTTGAAGATGGGTTCGATCTAATGCATCCTGCCAGTGTTACATAGTATTCGATTAGTTGCTCGTTGGAGAGTAAGATAATAGAAGGTCGAAAACCCGACAAGGGGATATTCCACATCAAAGAGAAAATAAAAGAAAAGCCGTCTCAACACTTTAAAGTGGATGAACAGGCGTGTTGTGGTTTGACGACCGTCTTGTGGTTCCCAAGGATCGAGAGCTTAGAAATAAACTCATGGATGAAGCTCACCTTTCTAAGCTATCTATCCATCCTGGAAGTAGTAAGATGTATCAAGAACTAAGATCTCGTTATTGGTGGACCAAAATGAAGAAAGAAATTACAGCATATGTTGTCAGATGTGACACATGTTGTCGAGTGAAAGCAATTCACATGAAACCCGCCGTATGTTGCAACCCTTATCACCCGAGTTGGAAGTGGGACGATATCAGTATGGATTTTATCACGGGTTTGCCCACTACTCAAAAAGGACATGATTCGATTTGGGTAATTGTGGATCGTCTTACCAAGACCGCTCATTTCCTACCTGTCAAAACCACTTATCGACCACCTCAATATGCCGAGAAGTATATCGCAGAAATTGTGAGGTTGCATGGTATACCAAAGACAATAATATCTGATAGAGGCTCACAGGTTCACAAAATTTCATTTTTGGGAACATTTACATAAAGGCTTAGGAACTAGTTTGATTCGCAGATCGCTTATCATCCTCGAAGATGATGGTGGTCGACCGAACGAGTGAATGCTGTTTTGGAAGATATGTTAAGAGCATGTGTATTGTCTTCTAAGGGATCATGGGAGTCATGGTTACCAAGAAGCTGAGTTTTCTTATAATAATAGTTATCAAGAAAGCATCAAGATGGCCCCATTCAAGCTTTATATGGCGTAAAATGTAGAACACCATTGAATTGGGTCGAACACGGAGATAGAAGATATTATGGCATTGACTTTGTAGAAGAAGCCGAGAAGAAAGTTCATATTATTCAAAGAAAATATGAAAGCGGCCCAATCACGCCGTAAAAGCTATGCGCATAAAAAGAAGGAGACCCTTAGTTTTGAAGTTGGTGACTATGTTTATCCGAAAGTCACGCCAATGAAGAAGAAAAGGTTTGGAGTCCGAAGAAAGCTTGTCATGCGAGATTCAGAGGACCATACAAGATCTTGGAACAACGAGGTCCGGTAGCCTACAAGTTAGAGTTACCTGAGACAATGAGTACAGTTTTCCCAGTTTTCCATGTATCACATCTCAAGAAATGTTTGCGTGTTCCGGAGGAAAGAATAGAACCTCGAGGTATTCAACTCAAATCAGATTTGGTGTATCGTGAACAACCGGTCCGGGTGTTAGACACTAAGGAACGTGCTACTCGGAATAGTGTGGTGAAAACATACAAGATACAGTGGGATCATCATGATGAGGGAGATGCAACTTGGGAAACAGGAGAGTATCTACAAAAAGCTTATGAAGATTTTTATAACAAATGGTTCAGAACCCAAATCTCGGACGAGATTTTTATAAGGGGAGGGTCAGAACACCCGGTGTTATGCCTACATTTAGGCACTTAAATCATGCATATCATGCATCATCAAGCATCCTAATCATACATGAATAATCTTGCATATAATATCTCAAACATTACTTGAAACATACTGAAACATGTTTGTGAAACGTAAATGATGCATACACTTATTAGAGTTGTTTTGCTCGATTCTTGCTTGCTAGGTTAGTAGAACATGTTTGGCTGCTATTGTAAATCATCTAGCAATGTTTAGTTCAATTTTTGAGCAATGTTTGTATTCAAATTATTTCAAAATTCGGCTTCAAAAATAAATTCCAAAAATTAGGGTTTTGAGCTAAACGTGGACTTTGATCTTCCAATTCAAAATCTAGAAAGAATTTGGTCTGTGGTCCTAAAAGCAAAGTTGTAGAGAATTAAATTCTAAGCAACTTTCATTTTTGGTACATTTTCAAAAGAGGTCATCTTCTTACTCAAAATAAGATTTGAAAGCTGGCTTTTAAAAGTTCTTGAAAATATAAATGAAAAAGAGTTTTTCTGCTTTTCTGGCCGCCGCCTCCTTCCGCCCCACCCAGATGTGCGGCCAGGCCCTGAGCCTCCTCCTCATGCTCACACTCGCTTCGCTGACCTTGCCCATCAAGACCCATGGCCTGCCTGCTCGCCTTTGCACCGCCTGCCACACACAAGGCCCCGATCATGCAGCAGAATCTCTTCGCCCGCCAGCGTGGCATATTGGCCTAACGCCGCCACCATGCCAGCCTGTACCACCACGACCTGCGCCCGTGCCACACGCTACTACCTACACTGCTGGTGGTGCCGGTGAGCTCGCTCACTTTCCCCTGCCCTTTTCCCTCTTCGCCAAAGCCGAGAGCCCCGAGCTCGCCTCACCACCAGACCTGACCACGGCCGGAGGTCATGGCTTCCCACCTCGGCCGGCAATCCAGCCCGCAGCTCCGCCTCGCCCTCCTTCAAGCTGTGCTCGCATTTGCGCCGCCTTCCGAGCTCGGTAGAGCCGCCTCGATCTACGCCATCGACGCCACGGCAGTCGTCGTGTTGCTTCGGCCGCCATGGAAGTCGCCTTCCTCCTCTTCTCCAAATTTCACTTAGCTACCCTACCGCACTCACCATCTTCTCAGCGCGCGCATCGCCCTGCTTCGCCCGCCTTGCCTCGGCCGGAGATGGCCGCCGGCCTCGTGGCGAAACCATGCAAGCCTTGGCCAAATAAGCGCCGCCAAGATGGTCTCGCCTTCACCAGCCGGCCAGGCCAAGTGGCCGTGGGCCGAGCCCCGAGCCAGGCCGACTCCCCCTCCCTCGCGCCTGGGCCGCGCAGGCCGGTGATGGCCGTGGGCCAGCTGTTTCCAGCGGGCCGGCCCAGTATTATTTAAAGTGAATTGATTTCCTTTATTATTTGTTATTTGAAATCAAAAATGGTTTGAAAAATGTTTGGATGATCAAACTTGTTCCAAATTTGTTGAAACAAATTTTGCTAGGTTCCTTATCATCAGATCTACTTGGGAAAAATTGTGCATGACATTTTGAGATACTTTTCTATAGGATTTTATTTAATCTTGAATATTGCTGATAACTTGAAAAATATGTAGAAAAATATATAGGCTTCAGAAAAATATGATTCCAAGTTTGTTAATCTTCTTATGTCATGTACTTCCTAGGAAAAATATGTTTCATGCATGTGCTGTGGGAAAATTTTGAGGTGTAGTTCAAGTACCTTAAATGGCTGATTTTTGTTATTTTTGCTAGAGAGCAAACTTTGTATAAAACATGCATGTGATAATTTTTGTACAGTCATTATATACCATGAAGAACCTAGGAAAAATATTAATTCTGTTGTTTGACACTTTTCATAGTACAAAGTAATTTCATGCTCATTTTTATGCTATAGCTTGTCATTTTTGTGTAGGATAGTTTACTTATCCAAATGCCATGAAATTTTTATGGTAGTCTGTTTAGGGTAGTAGTATGCTACTGTAATTTTCTCAGATTTTTAGGAGCATCAGAAATATAGGTTGCTATTCAAACCTATTATTAATTAAGGTATAAGCAAGTGTTGCCCTAAGTGTGATTAAGAAATTAGTAAAGCTTTGGTGTATCTTTGAAGCATTTCACAAGATAGGTTAACTTGACATATTAGTAGTAGAAGAGAATGCAGTAGATGACATGTGCTTGTAGCATAGTTTCTTGGATGATGTTGTCTACCTTGCCTTTCAACATGTTCATCGCATTCATCTCCTTCGATGCACCGATTGCATAGGCACTTACACGCATTGCATCATACAGGATCGCAAACCGAGAACCCAGTCGTCATTCCCGAGGAGCCCGAGGAGCAGTTCGAGGTGCAGCCGCAGGAAGTGCCAGAAGCCGACGAGGAGGACGTTGAAGAACTTCCGGAGTGCCCCGATCACCGTCCGAGCTCCTTCGAGAGAGGCAAGCCCCGGAGCATCTTTCTCCCGGTTTGCAATGATTTCGTTAAATGCTTTACTTTAAATTGATGCATTACGTTCAGGAGTTGTTTGCAACCGTTGCTGCATTATACCTTGTTTACCTTTGTTATACCATATCCTTGTTACCCTGGTATCCGCAGTCGAGTCAATGCTTAGCTGGCTTAGACCGGTAGAAGTCGGGTGATTTCCTGTCACCTGCGAGCTATAGGTGGTTACCTGGATCTGTTTGGATGGCTATGAAGTCATGGTATAACTAAGTGTTAAATGAAGTTGAGACCGGCGGCGGAGACTTGCGTGGTTTTGGACTGTAGTGTTTCCGTGCAGGTCGATTAAGGACCGACCGTTGTTGGGCCTCGAGTCATGTTGAACGCATGCCTTACATTTAGTGGGCCGGATAAAGTACCTTCCGACCGCTGGTTGGGAGATTTTTCGGCCGAGTAGATTGCCCATGCAGCAAGACTGCGTCGGGCAGGTGGTAGGACACGGGCGGGATGATAAGACCAAAGTGCGATCGGTCGGCCCCGGTACATGTGGTTCTGGCAAACTCGAGATACCCGAAAAGTTGACTTCGGTGATCAATATCTCACTTTAGCGGGTGAGTGAGATTTGTGTAAGGAATAAATCACCACCGGGTTAGGAATCGATTCGAATCGCCATCGCCTCCCCGGATAGTGAGCACTTGACTTGAGTGACTTCATCGTAGTAAATGTTTATGGAACACTTGGACAGTTATAGTGAATATGACAAGATGGAAGTTGTTTAATGATCAATGGTTATCATTAATTGCTTAATCACATGTTTACTCTAGTATAGGTGCAAATCTAGTCGACAAAGTTAATAATAATTAATTTGACAATAATGCTTTTAGAAAGGTTCTTAAAATGCTAAAATGCTTCTTTTGCAAATGAGTCACCTACCCTACTATAATGCCTGCATAATCCTTGGTGTCATTTATTTTCGGTTATGTCGGGTAAGTCCGGCCGAGTACATTCTCGTACTCGTGGTTTTATTCCCACTTGTTGCGAGATGGGCGATGTACTATGGCTATTGTATCAACCGCCTCTATCCTCGCGATGGGTGATGCTTAGGACCATGGGCATGGTCATTCCTTACGCCTCATCTAATGCTTTTGTTGGAGATGATCATCACCGGGCACTATATTTGAACTCCGTGTGAGTGTGTGTGGTTTTAAACAAATGACTTCCGCTACTTTTATTCGAACTTGTTTTGTAATAACTTTTATTTAAACTCGATGTATCTCATTATGGAAACTTTTATGTAATATGTGATTGGTGACCGCTAAACTTATTACGATCATGGCTGGGACACGAGTTGGTTTGAAATCCTTCGTGATTTCACGGACTACCGGGTTATACGGGCTTAAGTTTGCTCAATCGTCTGCTCTGGTGGATGATTTTCTTACTTAATTTCGTATAATTGGTCGGTTCTGTTACAGTGACCTCGATTCGATCCGTCTGCCGCCGTCGAGCCGCTCCCTTCTCCTCCTCCCTCTCTCTCTCTCTCTCTCCCCCCTCGACCCCTCTAGATCTTGGTGATTATGTGAGTTCTTGTTACCGTTTTCCCTCCGCCGCCGCTCGCCGTCCTTGTTAACAGTGTGTCTTCTCTTTGGAGCCGTTGTCTTCTCCGGCACCAGGCTCCGGTTGCGTAGGTAAACCCTAACCCTAACCCTAACCCTCTTCTTCTATCTCGATCTGTCTAACTGTTTCTGATTCTGTCTGTTCCTCTTCCTCCTTTATCTCTTTACGCAGGTCGGTAGCCGATGCTTCGTCCTCTAGCTGTGGCATAGAGCGAGCAAGGCGGCCACTTGCACCGCTGAGGAACGGGGCTGGAGAGTCCATGGCTGAAGATGATGGCGTCATTCCGCCAGGCCTAGCCCCCGAGGGCGAGAACGACGACGACACCCGTGACGATGTTGTTGCGTTGTTCGGTATCGATCTCGGAGACGGCTATGCTCCGATCGATCTAGACGGCGGCGGTGGCGAAGGGGCGACGGCGACTGGGGCCACGATCGGCTCCACCAGCTCTACTCCATCTGTTGCTGGTACTGGTACCTCTGTTGGTAAGCGTAAATCTGTTGTGTGGGCTGATTTTGATGAGATCTATGAGACTGTGAATGGAGTTAAGATTTGAACTAAAGCTACATGTAAAATGTATAAGAGTACTTTGTCTGTTAGATCTAGTGCTGGCACTGGTCACTTGAAGAGGCACCAGAAATCTTGTAAGCAAAAAACTGATCAACGTGCTAGGGTTCAGTCTAGGCTTGCTTACAATCCTTATGGTTCTGTGTATAACTAGGACTATAAACCTGATGTTGCTAGATCTGAGTTGTGTCGCTTGATTGCTAGGCTTGATCTGCTATTAACTTCTTAAATTTCTCTAATTAAAGAATTGCTATGTTTAAGAACTACTATACTGCTCAGGGTGTTAGACCTATAAAGTTTGGCTTAGATATGGATGTTAGATGGAATGTTACATACCTTATACTTAAACACTTGATTTCATATAAGGATGTTTTTTCTATGTTCATTAATGCCAATTATGGGTCACAATTGTTGTCTGCAAGGCATTGACATATAGCTGAGAAGATATTAGAGTTCCTGAAAATATTTTATGAAAGCACTGTTGTTCTTTCTGGTGTTTATTATCCAACTAGTCCACTTATTCTGCACCATCTTATTGATATTGCATCACATTTGTATGCAAGTGAAAAAGATCAAAATCTAATGTCTATTGTATATCCTATGAAGCTTAAATTCTTAAATACTGGTAGAATATACCTCTGTTATATTTATTTGCATTCATTCTTGATCCTAAAGCTAAGATGAGAGGTCTATTTAATGTTCTGCAATTACTTAAAGAATACACTAGTTGTGATTACAGTTCATATTATGCTGATGTGAGAACTGAAATTTATAAGTTGTTTAACAAATATGAGAGAAAGTTTGGTGCAGCTATGTCTTAAAGGGTTACACAACCTATAAGCCATACAGGTAAAAGAAAACAGGCACGAGGAATGATCTTTGGAGGCCCTGGATTTGGTGTTGTTGGTCCTTCCCTCTGCCTCTGCCCCCACTTCATCTACATCTGGATTCTGTTATGTGTGAGCTCACAGTTTATGTTGATAGTGATAATGTCACTGTATATGAGGATGATTTTGATTTACTTATCTGGTGGCGTGACCACAAACTAACCTATCCAATCCTATCTATCATGGCTAGAGATATTATGTCAGTCATGTTTCTATTGTCTCTTTAGAATCATGTTTCAACTTAGCAGGAAGGATCATCGAGGAGCGGTGACAACGTTTGTTGCCTGAAACTATGGAGATGCTGACTTGCATAAAGAATTGAGAGTTAGAAGAAAGAAGATTATAGCATGCTATTGACAACCAAGAGTTGGAGGATTCCTTCAAGAATTTATATCTCGATGAAGATAAAGCTGGTACATTTGAGGGTGTTGCTGCTGGTGCATCTGGGGGTGCTGCTGCTGGTACATCTAGGGGTGCTACTGTTGGTACATCTAGGGGTGTTGCTGGTTAAGACTAGGGGTGCTCTGGTACATCTGGAGGTGTTGCTGCTAGTACATCTTAAGAGTTGAGACTTGAGACAACTTGAGAGTGTGATCTGTAAGTGTAATTTGTATCTGTTTTCTATGAGACTTGGGACCTTTGAACATATTTAAGACTTAATTAAGAGCTATGCTACACTTTTTTTTCCTTTCTAGAGTTTCTCACAAGGGTGAGTTTTACCTAGAAAGATTTTTAATGAGGCAGCATTGCACAAACAACTCAGTTATCTTAATTGTCTCTCTTGTGTCTTTTTGTTTTGTTGGATTTGGTCATTTGGAGTTGAGTTCAGTTTTGATTTGTGAATGTGAAATTTGGTAAATGATCTGATTGAGTGATTGTGAATGTGAACTTAGAAGTTATAATATGTGAACTTAAAACTTATAATTTGTGCTTGTGATCTGATTGAAAATGTCATATTTGCTAAGTGCTGTATGAGATGAATTTTTAAGGTGATTTAAGGGAACCGGGCTGTGGGCTGGCATGGCCCGTAGAATTGGCCGTGCTCAACAGGCCGGCACGGCCCGACTGTGTCTGGGCCGTAGAGCAGGCATGGTGCACGATTCGGCACGGTCCGAGCAGCCCACGTGCCGTGCCGGCCCGAACCTCAGCGGGCTGGGTCAGGCCCGGGCCCGGGCCGGGCCGATGGCCATATGGGTGGAATCAGGTTTGGAGCACAGGGACGTCTCGGATGTTTTGGGCCGCGTATCCGGACGTGTCGCCGGAGGCTCCGCTCCGATCGCTGAGTGATAGCCAGCCAGTTGAGAGCAGAGCATTGCTACAGTAGTCTAGTAGTAGTATTTGCAAAGGGGACCTAAATAAATTTAAAAAGAAAAAAGAAAGAAAGAAAGAACGAACGAGACTTGTGCGGCTGGATCGGTGACCAATTCACAGAAAGGTGCCATGGGAGGCAGTGAGTGGTACAGTACCTGAAAGGAAAGCTGCTGGTTGCTGCACAGTACATTTCACTCTAGCCAAGCGGCTACGGAATAACTTGCCCAGACGGTCTCTTGGCGACTTGGCGACAAGGAGGCCCGGCCGACGCTTTCGCACACCGCAGAAGCAGTTTTTTCGCCCCCGGCCCGATCGATCGCTGCGTGATCGTGATCGTGATCGTGATCTTTCCTTTCTGCCCCGTCTCCCTCTCCCCTGTTTGCACGCATATGCATCGTTTGGGCAAACTTAAAAAAACACAGCAACACAGGGAGGGGGACCGAGGAGGGCGAGGCATCAAAGCAAGCACGAAACTTCCTCTCGCTTTGATCGCCTTTTCCCTTTCTATAATTGCCTCTCACCAGGAGTCTTTCACTTTCGACCAGTATGGCATTACCTTGCCCCCAACAAACATACCTTTTTTTTTTTAAGAGAGAGAACCCTACATAGGTGATAGGTCATAGGTGTACCTCCAAATGCATCAGCCCATGGTTTCCCGGTGGCCGGGGGCCGAGATCAGATGCATGGTCGTAACTCGTCAGTTGGCGTGATGGGTGGTTCATCCAGGGTATTTGGGAAATTGGGAGCCCACGGGGTATTTAAATCCGGGGCCTAAAGTTTAAAGTTTAGAAGTGTTACATCGGGTGTCACATGAGATGTTTGAATAGTAATAATAAAATAAATTACATAAATCCCTCGATAATCCACGAGACGAATTTATTAAGCCTAATTAATTCGTTATTAGCACACATTTACTGTAGCACCACATTATTAAATCATCGACTAATTAGGATTAAAAAATTCGTCTCGCAAATTAATCTCAACCTATATATTTAGTTTATAATTAGTCTATATTTAATACTTCATGCTGTGTCTAGATATTCCATGTGACCGAACTTCGACGGCCAAGTCCTGGTAACTTGCTTGCGAATTGCGATGAAAAATTTATGTCATATTGTACGTACATGTGTGCTAGCTAGCAAGATTTCTTTACACCACTGGCCACTATCATTGTACTTTGCGGCCTTGCCTTTGGGCAGGATGAGTGCAAGGGTGTGTGCCACCGGCCACCCTAGTGGGACAAAACGCTCCCGCCAGATTCCAGCGTCCCCGCGGCCCCGGGCGGCAAGGTGTGTGTGTGTATCGTATCGTATGTGCGTGCTTGTCGCAGACACATGCATGGACCATATGATCCGACATGTCAATCGGAGCTACGTACTATAAACCCGAATGGTTTTTACTGATAGCGAGGTGGTGTATTTTCGGGACATAGCAGTGCATGATTAACGGAAGCCCGCAGTCCATGCCTTTTTATTGGGCACACAGTAGTACATGTTCATACATGAAAGCATGTCCACATATACACCGCACTCACAACACGCGTGCATAACTACACCTACAACTGCAGACAGAGTAGACGACAAGCTCATCGCAAATCCCTTTTTAGCTTCACGAGAGAGAGGATACAGAAGTAATGGGAGCAAGTCCCAGCAAGAGACGTGAGTGATTACTGAGTCATGATTACTGAGAGTCATGCGCATCAACAACGCTAACCACCCTAGAGGTTTTGGCCGGTAAAGGGGAAACAATTCAGACAAGAAAATTATAGTGAGTGGCGAAGACCTTCCTTATTGGGCATCTTTGTGATGCATTGAGTGATGTTGTATTCACTAGAGGAATACAGTCGCTAGTCACTTGATAGAGATGACAATAAAATTGGAATTATTCAAGAATACACTTAGGTTTGAGCCTTCGTTTATTTGTTCCGTGTTTTGTACCATGTATGGTGATCCAAGTATAAGTACCACGTATGTGTTATAATATTGGTTAATCTAAAAAGGTGCTGATGGTCAACCAAGTCCGGACAAGATTTTTACCTGTAACTGCCGCCCACCGCGGCACCCAGCGCCGTGTTCGTGAACCCGCCGTACTGCCGCCGCGCGAGACTACCACTGCCCGCAACTCCTGCTCGCTCACGGCCGCGCGCCGCCGCTGCCGTCGGCACCTGTGTTAACCCTAGCTGGGTCCCTCGCCATGTTCCTGGCGGCCGCCGTCGTTCCTCGCCTTGCCTCAGCCTCTAGTGCCGGCAGCCCTCCCTTCTTCTGTTGATCTCCGGCGGGCCCTCCTTGCTGTGGTTGGCGTCCCCTGAGATGCTTGCTCAATTGGTGTTCGACTTTTTGCCTCAGCCTCTGGCCGGTGACCGGAGTCGAGCCAGTTTGCCTCAGGTGGTGCTCCACTGCGTCTGTTGTTCGGATTAAGCTTTCATGCTTGGCTAGATCTACTGAAGGTCAACTTCTCCCTCCACTGCCGGTGGCTCTATGGCCTCGCCGGCCAACCCTGTTGGCTCCGGAGGATCGTCTTCTTCCTTGAAAAGTTAATTCTTTTATCGGCCTGCCATTGCCGCTCTACTTTGACGTCCTCGGCGACAACTTCTCATTCAAGCTTTTTTGGTGGCGACCACGCCATGGAGCTTCCGGGACTCTCCTTTCAACCGGGTTTGGCTTCACAGCTTCAAATCTGGTGACCTTTTCGTCACTCTGTCTCTTGTCCTCATAGCTCTTCTTTTTGTTTTTTCTTGGTTGTCTCCTTCGGTCGGTGTGTTTTTCGTCTTTGCTCTATTTTGGTTGGTTTGATTTTGCAAGCTTTGTTTGGAGGTGTGGCCTCTGACTTCAGGGTTGTCACTTTGGGGGATCGTGTGTTCTGTTTTTCAGTCTCTTCTAATGTGGTCGGGCACTTCATCTACAAGCTTCGTTCATTTGAATGCCCACAATACAAGCTGTTTATTCATCTCTAGAACAAGGGGGTCCTAATTGGCAGCGTGAATGGAGAGATTACATTTCTGAAGAAGAAAGTTCTTGGCAGCCTGCTCAACGCTTTAGCAAAAGACAGCCACCCTTGACTGGCGCTAATGCCATTCCAGTTCCTCCATCACCTAAGCATTTTGATCGCCCTCGTTTTCCTGTCCATTGGAAACCTGATGCTCGACCATCTGTCTTCAAGCGGATTGAGATCCCTCGCAACCATGAGCAATTGAGGCCTGATGACATTCGAACATCTGTCTTTGAGCGGATTGAATTCCCACGCAATCCTGAGCAATTGAGGCCTGAGTTGTTGTTCTCAAGCAGTTCTATTCTTGGCAAGCCTCCAGTTCATCCGCGTTCTGACAAGGGGGGTCAAAGTTTGAATTTGAAGTTTATGGAGAAGTCAAGGGATATGTCAAAGTATCCATCATCGAGTACCTTCCCCGGGATATGCTCGCACTGTCTGTCCAATGCGCAAGAGAGAAGGAATTCCAGAGTCCCTATTAAATGTCACGCGTGCTTATCTTGGGGACACGTCCAGCTTGACTGCCCAGTTAAACGGCAACGGGACAGTAAGGGCAGTCACAAATGAAGGAAACTACTAGTTCCTATAACATAGGATACCACAAAAAAAAGTATTGTTTTTCAATCCATGGTTTCTATGAGTAATAATTATTTTCTCTTTCTCTCTCCCAACTCTACCTTCTTCCTCCAATGGGAGTATGGCACGAGCCTCTAGAAACTAGTGGTTTCTCTCCAATGACGATTTCATGGTTTCTTGGTGCATTGGGTCAAAAGAAGACTTGGTTTCTTCATGAGAAAACCATTTCTATGATTTTTGTTCTCTTTCTTCATTAACTACGTTGTCATGTCAGCATTTTGCCTATGTGGCAAGTCATTTAATGATAATAGAAATCATCATCAATATACCGTTGGGACTGCCCTAACTCCAGGCAGTTTACTGGTGACATTAAAGGAAAAGCACACATCGAGCAGCCCACCTCATTTGTTGCACTGTCTGGGCCTGGCCCGAGCAAACCGCCCACCTTCGGCCCCGTTCGCTTCGCTGAAAAAACAAGCCGAAACACTATTCCAGCTGATTTGTTTCTCAAGAAAAACATTGTTCCAACTAAAAAAATAAGTTGAAAAAGACGGATTATAAGAGAAGCGAACAAGAACTTCCATCGCAGATTGGGCCAAACAGCACCTTCACCTGAATGGTAAGGCCCCTACTCAACAGGTTATTGAGTGGCATCTTCCACCCAAGCCAATGACAGTTGGGCCCCAACAAGCATTGTCCCACCCGGAAGAGGTTTCAGCAGTGTCACTAGACCTTAATCTCAGCCTCGTCTCTTCACATTCCTCTGGAACAGTGCTTATACCCCCGCGGCCTTCTGCTTCCCAAGTTAACCCCAACTTCGCTCCATCGCCATTACCAACTCAGTGCATTCCAGCTTCGCAGCCAACCCAAATGGCTTTCCAGAGGGCTGATCCAGGGCCCTTCCTTCTGCCTGAGATGCAACTGCAGCATATCGACAATCGTCAGTTCATGGTCAGAGCGGTGGCAGGCTCAAGACCGGTGCCACGGCATGAAGACTGGGCGATCGTAACCATTCAACCGTTACCTGGTAATGTCCTGAACTTCGATGCTGTTAGGGATATTCTGGATGATTTTTTCGCGGACGTAGCAAGAGTGCAAATCTGCTCAATTCAGCGTAGTCATCTCGGTCAGGCTCTGGTCTAGTTTGTTCGTGTCTATGATAGAGATACGCTGATTGCCAATAGTCTGCATCAGTTCGACAACTTTGCCATCTCATTTGTGAGGCAAAATCTGGGCCGCAACTGGAGGCGTGTCACTTTCAATAGAGAAGTATGGCTGATGTTATTAGGCTTCCCTTTTGACTATTGTGAGGAAGAATTTATAGACAATGCTCTGGCCCCCTTTGGGAGAATGCTTACTTGGGATAAGAAACCAGATCACAAGACTAGACTAATGGCTAGAGCAAGGGTAGTTGACCTGGAGTCAGTCCCTCACTTCATTGTCTTCTCTGAAACTGAAGTAATGGAAAGTGAATCTTCTCTGAAACCCTCATCTGCCTCCTTGTACCCTAACTTCTCTACCTCTTGAATCAATTCATTCACCTTGTCATATATCTCTAGCAGCTGTTCATGCCTTCTTTCGTTTGCAACAAACACATGTACCAGCCCTCTGACCTCAATCCAACTCCGGCCACCTTCCTTCCTGACTCCACGATCCCTCATTGCAGTCCATGCCTTGGCCTCCTCATTCTTTTTCCCAGCTGCTGAGTACACGTTGGCAAGCATGACATAAGTTGAGTCATCCTTGGGATTAATCTCCAGAAGCCTCTGTCCCATGGATTCTGCCATGTCAACCTTGCGGTGAACCACACAGCCCATTAGAAGTGTCCGCCACACTGCTGCATCTGGTTTGCATGGCATTGTACAAGCAACACTCTCTGCATCCTCTAGACGTCCCACCCGTGCCATTGCACCCACCACGCAAGTATAATGCTCAAGGCTAGGCTTCACACTGTACTTCAACTGCATTGCTTCCAACCAAAACTCAGCTTCAGTGGCTGCTCCGGCATTACTACATGCCGTGAGAACAGCAAGGAATGTTAGCCCATCAGGAGCAAAACCCAGCTCCATCATCTGGTTAAACAGCCCAATGATCGCTTGCACATCTCCCTGCTGAGCGTGAGCAGACAGCACCGCATTCCATGTGATCAGGTTCCGGTCACCGCCCAACGCCTCAAAAACCTTAGCAGCATCATCCACAACTCCAGCCTTACCATAAGCATCCACCAGGGCGGTCCCAACAGCCACATTTCCATCAAGCCCAACCACCACCGCATGCGCATGAATCCCACAGCTCTGCTCCAGCACAGCAAGCCCTGCAGCGGCACAGAGAGCACCGGACAGTGCATACATGGTAGAATCAACAGCATTTGTGCGCATAACAGCGAACACAGAGAGAGATTCTTCGTACCGCCCGTTCTGTGCGAGCCCAACAATCGTGGAAGAATAGCAGACGGGGTCCCGATTTGCAACGGGGATTTCATCGAACAGGTGGCGGGCGGACGAGGGGGAGCGGGCTCGGGAGTATAGGGTAATAAGGCACGAGGCAGAATAGGGAGACGAGGAGAGGGCGAGCTTGAAGGCGAGGGCGTGCACGAGCGGTGCGAGGGACGGCGGCATGGAGCGGAGGAGTGAGGAGAGCGGGCCGTCGGTCCTCCCTTACTAGTTGCCGCCCGTCCCCTGACGCTGACGGCCTCACTGATGCTCATGCCTCCGCCTCCCTACCCGCCGCTGCTGCCGCACCTTCTCCGCGACCTCCGCGGCCGCACGCTCACCACCCAGCTCCTCGACCCCCTCATCCGGTCCGCCTCGTCCTCGACGTCCCCCTCCCTCTCCTTCTCCCTCTTCATCCTCCTCCTCCGCTCCTCCCTGCGCCCGTCCCACTTCACCTTCCCATTCCTTGCCCGCGCCGCCGCGCGCCTGTCCTCCGCCTCCCTCGCGGCTGCGCTCCACGCGCACCCGCTCCGGTTTGGCCTCCTCCCTGCCGACCTCCACGTCGCCAACTCCCTCGTCCACATGTACGCGGCATGCACCCTGGCAGACCACGCCCACCGGGTGTTCGACGAAATCCCGCGCCCCAACCTCGTCTCCTGGAACGCTCTCCTCGATGGGTACGCCAAGTGCCGGGACCTTCTCGCCGCGCGGCAGGTGTTCGCTCGGATGCCCCAGCGGGACGTGGTGTCCTGGAGCGCCATGATCGACGGGTGCGTAAAGTGTGGAGAGCACCGTGAGGCGCTTGCGCTGTTTGAGATGATGGAGAACACTGCCGCCAGGTCAGTGGAGGATGGTGGGGGTGGGGCGAGGGCGAATGACGTCACGATGGTGAGCGTGCTTGGAGCCTGTGCGAACCTTGGGGACCTTGAGCGTGGGAGGCGGGTGCACCGGTGCCTCAGGGAGCGTGGCTTCCCATTAAACCTCAAGCTTGCGACCTCGCTCGTTGACATGTATGCCAAGTGCGGGGCCATCTGTGAGGCGCTGGAGGTGTTCTGGACTGTGCCGGTGGAGAGCACTGATGTTCTGATATGGAATGCTGTGATTGGTGGCCTTGCGGTGCATGGCATGGCCACCGAATCGGTGGAGATATTCCAGAAGATGCGGCGTGCTGGGGTTGCACCGGATGAGATCACGTACCTTTGTCTGTTGAGTGCTTGTGTCCATGGCGGTCTAGTGGATGAGGCTTGGGAGTTCTTCCGCTCGCTTGAAGCGCAAGGGCTCAGACCACATGTTGAGCATTACGCTTGCCTGGTAGATGTGCTTGGCCGTGCTGGGCACTTGGAGGAAGTGTATGGTGTTGTTAAAAGTATGCCGATGAAGCCCAGTGTTTCTGTGCTTGGTGCTCTCTTGAATGCCTGTCATTTGCATGGATGGGTGGAGCTGGGGGAGGTAGTCGGTAGGCAGCTTGTCCAGTTGCAGCCAGACCATGATGGCAGGTACATTGGCCTGTCCAATATCTATGCTGTTGCCAGACGGTGGCAAGAGGCGAAGAAAGCTAGAAAGGTAATGGAGGATAGGGGTGTAAAAAAGGTCCCAGGATTTAGTGAGATTGATGTTGGTGGAGGGCTCTCCAGGTTCACTGCCCAGGACAAGACTCATTCTGGCTCAGCGGAGATCTATGACTTGCTGAATCTAATAGCAATGGAGATGAAAATGAAGGATGATGCTACTATTCCAGATTACCTCTGTGCACACTGCTAGAATGATGGTTGCACCTGTGGATCACTCAACAAAGAATTTCCATGAAGCTGTATGATCATTTTCTCAGAGTGAATCTGGACATAGTATTTGCCACTCTTAGTCCTGGCCACTGAAGCACTATGCAAAGCATCAGTTAGGCTAATCTAATTGGAATCTAAATCGAGAGGTCAACCCAGTTGTGAGCAGATCCACCAGGAGATATATATTTGAGCATTAGAAGCAGCATTTGCTGCAAATTCTCTGCTGATAGAAGGGACATGGAAATATGGGATGCAGATGGCATTTACATTGCTTGAATAGCAGACAGATAATATTGACATCTGGATAAACTTTCTTCAGAAATTGCTTCACCTGTAGCTACTGCCTGTATGACAGATTTGGCAATAAGGTGAAAACTATATCGAGTGTTTCATAAGTTACAACCATCTGCTAAAGCTGTGCATGGAGCAATTTTGCAATCTGCCAGGAGCCCAGGAGCATGTTCCAGCAATTTATATGGAAGTGCACAAGTCATTCTGCTCTTTTTATGGGTATCAGCTGTACAAAGTATAGGGAAACAGAATTGTGCAGGGAGGTTGCGCAAAGTGCAACACCTGTGAATATATGAAGCAACAAGCGAGACAAGAGTACTCTTATATGGCACTTCATACACTCAAAATTCACTCCACAAAACCAAGCTAAACTGTACAGTAAGCCTTCTACAAGGAGAAAGCACTAGCTGAGCTTTGATTAAGCTCTGATAAAAAACGTAGAACCTCAAGTGAGTGGAGAAGATTGCCTATCAGCCTAAGTGTGAACCCAGAAAATGTGGACCTATCCATTAGTTAGTGGTGGCCGCCATGGGCCGCACCAAACCGTTTGTTTACAATTGTCATATGCTCTTTGACTTGTATGCTATATGCAAACTCACAGGTGTACCTTTCAGTCATTTGCTGTTTTTGCTACTTTACCACGCAAGTCAAGCCAAGCAAAAAACACCTCATCTGTTTCTGTTGATGTGAATCATTGTGTTCTCGCAAGCTTAGGCATCCGCCTTTGCCATGCCACATCTCCCTTCTCCACCTTTAATATCTGCACTTCTGTTAAAATCAAGGCTTTCCTTTCCTTTCCATCAGTCACTAATTCCTTTGAATTACTGATCAGGGGATGCTCTGTTGTTCCAATTTCGCTGCTCTCGACGATCTTCTGCGTACCTCGCTCATCTTGGGACAGTACCTCGCTTGGTGCACCAGGCACTTATTTGCCACTGGAGCGAGCTGGGCTGCTTATTTTATGCTATAGTTCCCTTGAAGTCTTGTATTGATTGCAGTCTCAAGCTTCTAAGAGTTGGAAGAGTAGGGCTTCACCCAGTCTACGAGATTCTGCTCGTCTCTTGGCCTGTTTTGGTCCAGAGGTCGCTGGCGAGGCGGCCTTGACGAGGACTGCATGGAGAACAGCCAGGTCACCGCCTGCTTCAGCACCCGTAGAGGCTGAGGCCCCGAGGGGTGTGGCTGCAGCGAGTATGGGCTGCTGTGAGGCGGCGGGCTGGGACTGTGGTGGCGGCGAGGTGGTAGGTAGTTTTGTAGGATGGTGTTCTCTGTTTGTATTTGAAAATGAAGGAATCGGTTTATTGAGGATGGTTCTTTCTGGATGAGTTTGGAAATGTCAATTTTTTTGAACAATATTAGCTATATGCAGTGTATACAAATCCTTGATGGTTGGAACCATTGTGCTGTTGATGGTTGGAACAATTGTGCAATTCTATTACCTGTTGATGGTTGGAACCATAGTGCAATTTTATCCCCAGTTGTAATCTATGTTCTTGGTGTTCTGTCATGTGCTCATTTCACTACTCACTTGGCCTAGCTGCAACCTCTAGTGTATGGAGGGTTCCTGGGTTGGTCTACCCATAAAAAAAATAGGTATAAGATTAGTTCTCATACAGTGTATAAATCAATGACGCTTTGATGTTGACTTTGCATTCAAACCTAATCCACTGCTTCATAGTTAATTTGCCTGTACAAGTAGATCATGGTGACCGGCGATCGGTGCTGGGAATTGAGAAAGCCCAAAAATTTCAGACCAAAAAACCTTATCTTCAAATTATTTGGCATGCTTAGGGGCCGAGCTAAGCTACCACAGGCGGGGCGATGTTTTCACGAGAAACATCTTGAACAAGAATCCCAACACAGCAAGGCCAACTTGGTCATCCTACTCCCAACCTTAGGGTCAACACTTGCAATTACTCATCACAGCAACATACCATACCCGTCCACGATAGATTAAGCTAGTTAATACCTGAGCAAAAGAAAAAACAGCCTACGCAACAAAAATAATCTAACAGCAAAATAACAAAGGCACTGCTAGAAAAGTGTAAGAATCTTCAAGCTCAGGCAAAAGTATCATCGACCAAAATCAAAATGGCTGCGCTGCTTGGTTGGCAGGATAGGCCTGGCCATCTAGCAGTGAAAGAAATCCACCGCGAGTAAGCCTAATCACAGTACAATATTATTAGTGTATAATGCAACAATATTGATTGCCGACTCTGACATCTCCGGAAATTCCATGTGCCATCAGTGGTCACCATGCCTAGTTAAGCGAGGCCTGCTGTCGGCCATCTGGGATTGCAAACAGAACAACCGGTTTTGACGATCTGATAAAAGGGGCATCGCACCTATAGTAGCCTTTCCTCTCGAGCTGTATGATCTCTCCACGCTTGAGGTTCCTCATGTTTGCATCTCCAAGGGCTGGGTTCTCTCGTCGAGTGCAAGGGTTGAGATTCTCGAGGAAGTCATCTTCCTCCTCTAGCTGCCAGAGGCCACAAACAGAATAATTAAACATTAATTTGTCAAAGAACAAGCAGTCTTTCTAATTAAAACTTAACAAGGAATTTTCCTAAGTCTTTAATCTGGAGGCAGACATTGCATTCACTCCGACAATGTCCATTCTAAGGATTCAACATACTTTTCAACAAAATAAAAAAGGATTCAACATAGATTCTCTTGCAGCATCACTATACAAGATTAAGTAGAAATTAAGGGGAAAACTTGTGAATGAAACTGCAGTTTTGCTGCATATCTAGAAGATAAATTGCCGTGGAAATCAGCATGCAATTTGATTCAGTGCAGCATAGTCTTCTATATGCAAGACAACGCACAAATCACATTATAACATGTTATATCTAATTTTATGATCAAACTATCATCAAGAAACATGGACAATCATGCACAAAATGATATTTTGAGCATCACAGGCTAGTACAATACATAAGCAATGGCTGAAGAGAGCAGATAAATACCTTTTTCCTGCTGATGAGATAATCAAATTCAACCAATGAGAGGGGGACTAGCTCCTCTATATCTGCTAGCCATGTGATCTTCAATTTTGTTGTCTTCACAGAGCCCTCAAGATGTAGTTCTCCAACTAGTTCAGTAATTACTCCACTCTCCACCTTGATCTCTTTAATGATAGCATTCCCCCAATCCATAAGGGTTACTTCCACACCCTTGCTAATGGTTGCTGCATCAGCATAATCTAACCAAATTCTGTTGGCGAAGGTTGTAGCCTTCTTTCCAGCACCCTCAAATTTCTTATGCCTTGGTAAAATTCGAACAAATGGCTTCTCTGGACCATTTGTAAGAGTAAAGATGACACGCTGGTCTTTTAGCACAGCAGTATGCCTTGCGCACACTGGATCAATTATCTTCTTGTTGATTGTCCAGAGTTTATCCCACTCCATGAGATTCAGATTTTTTGACGCACCCTTCAACAAACAAAATAGATATAGTTTCAAAAGATCAAACATGGATACGAAATCAGTATTAAACATTCAATAAATATGAAGATAAAGCAAGAGGACATTAGCACAGAGGTGTACCTGTTGGAGTATAAATTGTATCAATGCCTCAATCTTCAAGCCACGGCGCACTATGCCTTGGACAGTGGGAAAACGTGGGTCAGTCCAATCTTCGACCTTCTTGTTTTGTACAAACCAAAGAAGCTTCCGCTTGCTTAGAAGAGTGTAAACCATATTCAATCGGCTGAATTCATAAATTTCTACTCTCCTCAACCCCATGTCTTGAAGAATTCGATAATATTGGGCATTCCTGTCATGATATTCACTGGAACGAAGAGCGTGTGTCACCCCCTCCAATGCATCAACAAATGGGCAAGCAAAGTCATATGTTGGATAGACCTTGTACTTTGAACCAACACGATGGTGAGGATCAATATTACAGCGGTAGTAAACAGGATCCCTGAGTGACTTGTTAGGATCCTGCATGTCAAGTTTACCCCGTACACAGCACTGCATGCCCCTTTCAGTTCCATTAACCATCTCTTTCCATAACGACAGATTTTCCTCCACGGTATTATTTCTGCACCTTGACTCAATACCATCCATCCTCTCTTTCCTCATTTCCTCCTTTGGTGTGTCATCAACATATGCTTTACCCTGCTTTATCAAACTTTCAGCCATTTCCATTAGCTTTGGGAAATAATCAGATGTGTATGTGACAACATCATATTTGATCCCCAACGTCTCAATATCTTTCAAAACGTTCTCAACAAACTCATTGCTTTCTTTTGAAGGGTTTGTGTCATCAAATCGAACTATTAGGCGCCCTTGATATCTTTCAGCAAAGTATTTGTTCAATAGCCCAGCCTTTGCATGCCCAATATGGAGGTAACCGCTAGGCTCTGGGGCAAAACGAACGCAAACTTTCCCAACTTTTGCACCAGGGAGATCAACTTCTGGAGCTGATGGATCCTTAGAATCATGTACCTTTTCCTTAAGGCTTGGTGCAGGAGATTTTCCAATTCCTCGTTTCCCAACATATGCAGCCACAACTTCGTTCAGTGTGTCTTTGTATTCTGAATCTATGCTGTTGAACCAGCGGACAAGATTTTGGTATTTCTTTGATTTCCTTAGACTCTCCCACCGTTGACCAATTCCTGAAGGAAAATGACGCAGCAAGCTAAACATTACAATGCCTAGAGCCAGCCTGAAAGAAGAATGGTGAACAAACCCACAGCTTACCAGCAAGATTTGACCAAACTGCAATGTCAGCAATTGTGAGGCCATGACCAACCAGAAAGGTCCGGGAGGCCAAGAATCCATCAACAAATGAGCAGGCATTTTCAAATTCAGAGCCTGAAAGGAAGGTGGGGGCATATTCAAGCCATTCAACAACCTACAAGTTTATTAACAGCAGCCATTTAGAATATAGAAAATTAGAAATAGTCAGGACAATAAGTAATTTATTGAAAAGCAGTAGACGGCAACATACATGCCCAAACTCAATATCATTCTTCCCAGAGAAGCAGGAAATTGATGAACTGCTGGCAATGTAGAGGAGGATTGGGTTGACACCTTGGAGTGATTCTCTGTACACAAACACAAAAGGTTGAATGAGAAATTATATAAACTCCCAGAAGGTGAGTCAAACCAAATATAAATACATGAAATGAAAGGGCGTACCCAGTGCAGAGAGCTCCCGCTCTGTGCAGGGTCTGGGGAAGGGTGTCAGTGGCAAGCCTTACCCTCGCCTGTGCAATGCGAGGAGACCGCGACTCGAACCCGGGACCTTCCGGTCACAGGCGGTAAGACTCTACCGCTTGCACCAGGCCCGCCCTTCAAATACATGAAATGAAACTAGATAAAAACAGATAGCACTCAGTTATTTGGAAAAATTACATATTGACACATACAGCATCAGGGACTGCTAGTACAAAGTTGCAGAGTCGCAAAAAAATGGGTAAGAATAGCAAAGTAGAAATCATATTAGAAGATATACTCCTGTCCTGAGGATAACAGTGAACTGTGTGAAACACAATAGCTGTTGCAGCAATAAATTGTGTGCAACTAAGTGCATCAGCCATCTCTAGTTCCATGCAACTACCCGAGGTTGCCATCGGCAGCATCCCCACCCATATATGAACTGTCCCAAAGCTAACTATGATACAAGTTGTATGCCATTTGCAGCAATTGACCAAAGAGACATTTTAATAATAAGAGAAAAATAACATGTACCTGAGAAGAGGAGCAAGAACTTACCCAGAAGCAAACCGTAGGGTGGGTGCCGAGCCAGCAGCGAGGCTAGGGTCGATGGTTAGGGGTAGACCCACAAACTTTGCTGCACAAATTATCGAAATTGGTGGGCTGTCCTTGGAGAATGCCAACTTTGCCTCCATTGATCTTTTTTTCCTTAAAAACAGCAGGAACCTGGAATCAGCAGAAATCAACACATAAGCCAGCACAATGTGAACAATTTAAGATAAAATAAATTACATTAGATTCAAGGTATGCCAATACAAGAGTAGTAAGATGGGTAAAGCACTGGTGGCGCAAATATGCCAATAAATAAACTGAAACCAGGCATTCAAGTATGATACAAGCAGTCAAAACTTCAAATGATTCACAAAATTATCTTCACAATTTGACACAGCGGCCTTTCATGGCTGCGGAACCAGGGGCGGACCCAGTAAAGGACATGGGTGTACACATCTACCCCCGATTGAAACAATCGAATTTAGTAGGCTTAATACATGCATATACACTTTAAATTAGATCAGATCCGACGAATACAAGTGGTAAATTAGGGTTTGGGTGCTCGGTTTCGCACAGCAGGAAGGGAGGCCAGGGGGTTGGCGGGGGGGCGTACCTGGTGGCGCTCGTCGCCGACGAAGGGCCCGAAGAAAACCTGGGCACCTGGCGAAGGTCGGCAGCGACGAGGGGATTAGAGGGAGAGAGAGACCGCACGGGGTTTAGGGAAAGAGAAGAAAAGGCACGCTAGCCGCCCAGCCGTCGCCAATGGCAGCCTGGCCGCCGCGGATTTTGGTAAAGTTACGGGCCGCGGATTATTGGGAGGGACCTCTCTTAATGGGCCGCTTGCAAAGATGATCATGATTATGCGGCCCAGTTTGGCTTACGTGATTACGCCCCTCTGACTCTGATTAAACAAAAAAAAATGTTCACACAATCAGGGGCTGTTCATCGAAGTAATCTCATTAAACAAAATATTTATCGTCCTACTAGGGACATAGCTCGGTTTTCCTGTGTCCACACAATCAGGGGCTGTTTGGAACAAAGGTTTTTCAAAGAAAAAATGAAGGAAACAAAAACACAGAAAGGGAGATGAGTAGGCCGTTTGGAACAACGGAATTGAGAGGATTCTTTCCTCTGGAATACTGTAGCAGTAGCAAGATTTCACATGAAAAAAAAAACATCTGCTCCCATCTCCGGTTTTCGTTTCCTGCGCTGAAGTCCGAGGCAGCCATGCCATTAGACACATCTGGGGGGAGTAGATTAATCATCAGTAGCCTGCAGACAGTGTGGACCGTGGAGGTAGATAGATAAGAAAGATTGTCTTTGAGTATCATTGGTCCCATAAGTCATAGTAGAAATAAAAACATTAATGCTCCACGTTTAGCCTATAATTAAGTACCATTAGCTTTTAATCTATTTCAATGTTTTAAGTTTTCCTCTGTTACATCTTCCTTTGTTCCAAACACCTCTTCTTACATTTTTCCTGTGTTTTCCATTCATCCATTTCTTTCCACTCCTCTTTTTATATTCATGTGTTCCAAACATGCCCTTGATAAATAAATGGTTAGTTGTTGTGAGAACAAGTACATGACACTGAGTGGCCTGCTTTATGTGAACAGAGCATCTAAGAAAGGTGAACCAAAATACTGAATTTATGCAGGACACTTTTGGATTGATTGCCCTGGGCACTTTGATCACTACTGATCCTGTTGGAACTTCATTTGAATTGCTCTGTGCAACTGTTAGTAGTAATTTGGAACATAACTTTACTGCACATCTGTAAAGCAGTAACATGAAAATTATCAACGAAAGATAGGTGCGGCGGTGTGGAAACCAATCCTAGCAACGATCCGTCTTGTAGTTCGTGCTGGTGCTGCTCGTCCTGCCTGCGCCACCAGTTTGATACTAGCTCTGGATTTTTATAGGCTTGATATTTATGGTATTCTGCAAATATCTCAATGCCAGGACACAGAAGTACAAGGACAAGTTTGTTGCTATGCCTTGCACTTTCAAAGGGAGGCTTTACGCTGAATGTGTTGCCTGAAACTTTATTGGAGTTTCAGACTCCGTTGGCGTGAACACGTTACTTCAGAAACTTTATTGAGTTCCAAATCAGAATTCAGCATTGCCACGAAGTGTCAATGAAGATACTTTTTATCGGACATATTATCAATCAGATTTGTTTCCGTCGGATCGATGTGGCCTATGTCAGTGTTAAGAATTGCAGAATCCATGAGGGTAACAGTAACCTGAAGAAACGTCATCCGAGCATGTAGTGCGCAGCGAGGCGTTGGCGCTCCACAGGTTACTGAGAAATACGAGCAGAAGTTCGTTTGAAGTCGAACCGATTGGCAGAATTATCCGCAGCAGCACAGTACCCGAACTCGCTCGCAAAATCATTGCATGGATACACGTCATTCATTCGACTAAGCACAACTGAACCTTCTGTATATATACAGCAGCAGAGTAGCTTTGCATCTTCACAAGAGCATGCTAGAGAGAATTAACAACAGATCAAGGTTAAGTTCTCAAAGAAAAGAGAGTATGGAATCTGCTTGCTCGTTGTTGAAACAAACCCAAGTAGACATACGCTGCACCGCACACTTGTTTTATTGGTAAGCTACAGAGACGAGCACAGGCCACTATCATGCTAGCTACCTCCATTCATTCACTTCAGAGTTCAGAGACGATGGAGAGGCTGTTCTGTTCAGGTGGTCGCCGAAGCCAGAGTCGACGAGTGCGCGGGCTGAGCGAAGCCCGCGTAGCTGCTGAGCACATCGCTGCCGCTCTCTTCGTCGTCCGTGTCCCACAGGAACGTGGCGTGCGCGGCGAGGACGTGGCTGTTCTGCGGGGACGCCTTGGCCGCCCGCTCGAAGTAGCTGGAGGCGCGCTCCTCGTCGCGGTGCACGTCCCAGACCAGCTTGGCGTACTCCGACAGGAGCTCGCCGTCGTCGGGGTCGGTGAGTATCGCACGGGAGTAGTACTCCTCTGCCCTCCTGTAGTCCCCTTTCACCTGAAACCCAATGTGCAGGTGCCGCCGTCAGACACCCAGCCAGCGGTATTTTTCTCTCACAACAAACCAGCGTCAGTCAGTTCAAATCAGTTCAAAAAAAAAAACATTATTTTTTTAATCTTCTGCAAGATTCTGACGAACGAGACTGCTGCTTGCCTGATACAGGAACTGTGCGTAGTTCCTCAAGAAGAGGCCGTTGCAGGGGTCCTCCTCGATCATCTTCTTGTAGTGCATCTCGATGCCGGAGCGGTCCCCTCCGTTCCCCGACGCCACCAAGTTACTGCCGCCGCCGCCATCGCTGCCACCGAACCCGGCGCCGCCGCCGTCGGCGATGAGGAGGCCCGAGCCGAGGCGGTCGATGCCAAGGCCCCTGGCCAGGAACAGCGGGTGCTCCTGCGAGTAGGTGCTGCCGGTGCCGCCGCCGGCAAAGCTGAACTGGCCGAAGCGCAGCTCCCGCTCCACCTCGTACGCGTCCTCCTCGTCCTCGTCCTCTTCGTCGTCGGGGGATGCCTGCCGGCCCCTGAACGACTGGATGATCTCGAGTGGCACCGGCGGGAGGAGGTGGTCGTCGTCGTCCGCGCGGCCGCCGGCCAGAGACGCGAGGTTGTCCTCGGAGCACGTGCGGCGCATGCCGGCGCGCGAGCGCTCGTGTTCGGACCCGGACCCGGGCCCGGCCAGGTGGCAGGAGATGGGCGCCGGGTGGTAGGCGGCCGCCGGCGACTCGGGGAAGTGGACGGCCGGTGAGGAGACCGCCGGCGAGTGGCTGCCGGAGAGGAGCAGCGCGCCGAGGACCGGCGTGGAGGCGCTCCTCACGAGCATGGTGGGTTGGTGGGTGGCTGTCGCTCGCTAGCCAAGGTTCCCTCGGCGCAACCACTGGACGCCGCCACGCCTCGCGTCGCGGGGGTCAGTGTGATCCTGATCGGGAGGCCGGAGCTTTGGTTGCAGAGGTGGGGTGGGGTGAGGTGAGCTTGCCGTGCGATGCTGCTGCTGCCGCAGTGGCGCTACGGCGTTTGCTGGTACCATAGCATGTGCTTGGGTTTTAATAGGGGCCCCGCGGTAGCTGCGGCACATCACCTGCATGCGTGCACGGGAACAGCAGGCGTGTGTGGCGTCGGGTTGCCGAGCTAGCTGCCGCGTCGGGCCACTGCTTTGCTGGATGGGCTCGCCTACGGTGGAGGGAACGGCGTGGTGGGCACGGCGCGCGTTGGGTTATTAGGCGGGCGCGGCGGCCCTCACCTGACCTCACGTTGTCGTTTTCTTCCTCCGGTGACTCGCCACTCCCTTTCCACGGCGGCGACTGGTGCCTTCTGCTCGTGATTTTTATTTTTACTAGCTAGCGTATTCGTACGTTACTACAGAATAACTCAATAATTTATACTAAAAACATACGGATCGTACGATAAGATAATAATACTATTAAATTAAATGCTAACGTTAAAATGATATTTAATCCAAAAAGCAAAGTTTATGAATTTAACACAGTCACGGAGTGCGCGGCGTCGTAGGCTCACAAACTCTAGAGTTTCCAGAGATTGGGTCGAATCCAACCTAGAGCCTCGGAACCCTGCATCTTTTTCTGGACGGGCTTCACTTCGGATGCATCGGTAGCAATATCAATGATCTCCAGTCGATGGACCAAGTAGTATGGATCCCCATACAATGGCTCAGACATGTAGATTTTGTTCTTCTTGTACTTGGATACACTTGTTCCACTGAAGCTTTCATTGAAATATTTACACATGAACAATGTCTGATCACCGATGTCCCTCACTCTGGACCACTCCGGCATACGGTCGTGGAGGTTGCACTTGTAGATCGCGCTGCTGTAGGTGAAGCTCTGTGTCTCGTGGAACGTGCTTACCATGGCACCCACAATGTGCAGCTCACCGTTTGATTCCAGGTAGCTGCGGTGGCGACAGCGATGGCAGCAGCGTTGCGGTTGGAGTAGCGTCGGCGACGTTGCTGCTGTAGACGGAGATTTCTCCAGTACAGTCGATCGCCAAGAACTTGTCTTGGCAGTGGACGATGGACCCCACGGATAACTCTAGTTTGGTGTCAAGCAGCGTCCATGCGCTGTCGACTCCAACCCGGCAGAACGTGACCTCCGTGGAGCACTCAAGCATGGCCATGGCCACGCACTCGCGGCCGGCGACGTCAGGCGCCGCCGAGAGCACGATCTCACGGAAGATCACGTCCCTCATGTCTTCTAGCTTGATGGCTCTACCTGCGACATCTGCGTCCCCGTAGACGTTGGTGGGATGGAGGACCCACCAGCCGTGGACCCTAGACACGCGTTTTGATGAGACCGTCGCCGCGACGTGTTCGTCTGCTGGCGGGAGCTCAACGCGGGGGGCACGGGCACCGGCGAATGGATTCAGCAGCGTCACGGACGCCGCCTCGTCCATGAGCGCCAGCCACCCACACGAGGAGCCGCACGCCACCTTGCCGCCTACGTCGGGCAGCGTCTTGGACAAGACCTTCTTCTCCGGGACGCGGTAGAAGCCGACGCGGTCCGAGTCGGGGTCGAACGGGACGGCGGTGCGCCATGGGGAGCAAGTGGATCGGAAGGACGCCGCGTCGTGGCCTGATGCGAGACGCTGCCCGATGGATTCGAGGAGATCCTCTGGCAAGCCGGATCTCCAGTCAGAGAGAGGTAGGGACCTTCTCTTGAGATTGAGAGGCTGAGTCATGGAAGACAGATAACATCAACTATGGTTCACGCAGAAACAACAAGCGAGGGCGATGGAACACGTGAGCGTGAAACCAAATGAAAGGAGAAAAAAGCTGTCTCTTTTGCAAATGCAAAGAGGGGAATTAATTAAATGTAAGTAGATTTGGCAAGGTTCTCGGAAATGCAAAGATGTTCCTTTTGTCTTGATTCTCTTTCTTTCTGTTTTAATTCTCTTTTCTTTTGCTCGTTGCCATGTATGCTGGTGCATGCAAACATGCAATGTGTATATGGATAGCACAATAATTTTCTACTTCTTATTTTGCCGTGATTTCTCTATTACATGACAGGCAATATTCAATCAAGGAGAATGACACGATCATTCAGTAATTAAGATGTCGTGGGATCACAAACAAACTAAAACAAATGTCGCAAAAAAAATATCTACACTTCGTTTTTTTAGTTGCAGGAGATTAGCTCACCTCAATCATCATTGCAGCGTTCGTCCTCCGTCGGCGTCGGTCAAGCTGGGTCTCGGGACCGCGTCTACCGTGGCTTAGCACGTGTCGAAGAGGACTGGAGGGGAGGTACACGTGTGTTTAATCATGTATTCATGTACGGTCTCAAATGTTCCTTCTATTTTTTGCGAATGTATGGTCTCTGTTGTCTGTTGCTTTGATTGCTCATTTTGGGGAGCCATGAGCTTTGATATATTCGTAGCGTGTCCCAAAATTAATTAATCTAGTATATGATCGAACGGAGGTAAGTACTCTTCATGCGTCGCACTAGAGGAAAGGCAGTTCGGTTTCTTCATTGCTTTGCATAGTTGCAATTGCATCCGATGATCCAAGTCATGGCGGACCGTGCTCACGGCAAGCAGCGCGCCACCACCGGCGCGCTCCTGGTGCTCGCCGACCGCTCCTCATCCTCGCTGGCCTGACGCTCCTTGCTCCTCGTCCCGACGTCCCCTCGGTGCTGCTGGCTTGGCTGGCTGCTTGCGACGGGCGCCGCCGTGTCGGCACTCGGCCGCGCTGGCCCTCGGAGCCCTGTTCATCCTGTCGCGCTTGGCGCGGAAGGCGGCATGCCCGAGCGCGGCTGCGACTGCGTCGACAAGGGGAAGCGGGCGCGTTGGGGAGCTGGCCGCCGGCCGTGGTGAGCCAGCCAGCCAGGGGCAGGACATCACCGACCAACACAAGGTCAAATACTACAGCACTACGTGAGCCTACCACGACAGCCTATGACATGTCTAGTACAGTACTCCTATATGCTGTGACCGTTGCTCTGGAGTTGTCTGATGAATCGCTTGCGTCGTCGTAATCTTACACCGGCGTCCGGCAACGGCGAAGCAGTATGATGCCGTGCTTGTACTATTGTGAACGTAGTTGTGGCACCACACACAGCATGCAGCAAATTGGCTCGTTCGGTTGGCTGGGAACAAGCCTAGAACCATTCCAGCTGAACCAAGATTATATAAATTAGCCGAGCATTCCGAATGGGAATCATTAGCCAATCATTCCGGCTAGGAATCGTCCTAGGAACCGAACGAGCCCTAAGCAATTTGCAATCAAATAAACTTCCTCAACTTGTCCTATACATAGACATGTGTGAAGGGGTCTTTATATCAACCCATTAATATTCTTAATTTTTGAGAGTTTAATGTGTGGTTCGAATATACTATAGTCCAGGCTAGCTCCACGGTATTTAACAGACACATATACATTGCCGTTTCAGAGTTTAGCTAATACAATATTTTTCAACGTGTACCCACGTGTGCAGAACCTGCAGGTGATGTATCCGTATCTTCACTGCCCCTCCGCTTGTTGAGCCAGTTGGTCCTGTCGCCAAACACCAAGCAGAACATACAGATCAAACCACCACACAGTTTGAAATATACTAAATAATAACCATTCCTACTTTTACAGTTTTGCATTTTTCAATTTTGATGGATAGACAATAAATTAACCTTGTTTGAAGGCTCTCTCAGGAATATAGCCAGAGATGCTATAGCAAAGTACAATAGTGAAGAACGGATGCTAAGAACTAACTAACTACATTTCACAAATTAACGCAACAAAGCAAAAGTGCCAAAGTAGTTGTTACCTCGGTTACAAAGAAGGCATGGAATCCATAAGGAACCCTATTAGGAAGCTCAACCACTGCAACTGGATCAGCAGACATTGTCTTCGCATCTATAACGTTTACTTCAGATTTCCTGCATCCACAATAACACATGTCGAATCAAATTGCAATCGTCGAATTGAAATATTAAGAGCAAGAGGCATATGTTGGCTTCTTGAGTTATTGACATCATCAAAACCATTGTCTATTAGACACTTCAGGCGTTCTATGAATGGCAATATATGCAGGGATAAGAGGATGCAGAGCCAAGGAATAGAGTACCCTGTATTTTCGTCGTGTACAAAGAATATCAGATAGCCATCGTCTTCTTCTCCAGATACACCTGGCTGCTTGGGAACAAAAATCGCCTCTGAACCGAATCTACCAGGTCCCAGGTCATATATGCCTAGTATATTTCCTCCCACTTCAAGCTCTTTCTTACCACTCTCCGGTTCAGCATGCAGATCAAATTTTATGATGCCAGTCACCTTCGCAATGCTGTCAAGTATAGTGCAGTAGACATACCGCTGCTTTCTGTTTTCAACAAAAGTGGCAAATTAGAAATCCTCAGAGCTTCTGGAAGCATCTAACTAGATTCTTTAATGATGTTCAGTTCATAGAATATCTACCACAGAGGAAAATTGAAAAAAATGAAATTGACAGTAAGCGTGCTTCCACTAAAACAAAAGAATCAATGCTAACTTAATTGAAAATATCCAATAGAGGTACCTGCCAGTATAGCTCTCATTAACACGAGGAAAATCCACAGCAGAAACAGACAGCTGCTTTTGTGAAGCAGCGCCCGATTTCATGTTGAATCTCATCTCGTACCTAAAATATTGGCATTAGAAAAATGGCAAGCACTGCATTACTTCATAACAAAAATATAGATCAAGATTGCAGGTATATACAGCTCATTCCCGAAGTTTTCGAGCTTGTCATTTTGATGTCCATTCACTTTGTCCAAATCTGGGTTCTCAAGACGGCAGGTAATGAGAACAACTTCATCACCCTCTTCCCAAGCATTAGCTGTGACAACACATGTTATCAAAGATCAGCTCAAACTAAGAAATACATGGAATTGCATAGTCAAGCATAGTAACTTGAAACCGATCTAGCTTGAGTCCTGTTCTTCTGACATAATTCTATCAGAAGCTCCTAAAGGTAGAAGCACAAGTTTGCAAAAAAAAAAAGAAAGAAAGAGAAGAAAACAGGGTTGGACAAAAATCTAAAAAGGCCATACATTAAGAGTTCCAGCAGAAAGCTAAAGACACCATACCATTATGGAATATGAAGCAATTAGGGAGTTCAAACCATCTAATGAGTTTGTCATCCTTTGCATAGCGTGGGAGAATACCAAAACGAGCTTTCTTTGTAGGATCAAACTTGTAGATAAACTCACCGTTCTTCACCATTTCCTGTATACAATCATATAAAACAATAATGATCTAGTTATGAAAACAGGTTTGAAGCATTTCCTGACTGCATTAAATAGGAATCAACTAGGACATCCATCAGCTGAATGTAAATAAGTAGCACAGAAAGAAAATGCAAAGAAGGTTTTCTGTGCTCACCTTTGGTCGGAACAACAAAGGGAGGTCCATAAAAATAGAGTAATTCTCCGTGATGGCAAAGTCATGCATCATTACAGATTCTGGTATTGTTATTGGCACAGGATCAAGCATAGCTCCTTCTTTGGTAATCACACGGTATGTACAGTATGGAGGTTCATGTGAATATCCGAATGTGAACATTTCATCTAAAAGGAGGGTAAATACAAACATTAAAAGTTGTCAGAAATCAGAGGGAAATCAAGAAATAGTACTGAGCCAATGTAATTTACCTGTAAAAGGGTCAACCTTTGGATGGGCAGTGAAAGAATGTTTCAACCTTTTGTCATAATCCAACAAGCCAAGAGTCTGCAAGTCTCCATCTTCAAGGACCTTAACAACATCTAAAAATGTGGAACACATGTTCTGCATTAGCATAATTACTGCAATGGATGTGTGTGGTCTGTGGATAACAAAAGATTGCAGTAGCGTGTAAAAATCAGGATGTGATCTCTGCATAGTTGCAAGCAGAATGTGCCATCGGAAAAGATTTTCAAGATTCCTATGGCAAATCTGTCTTACACAGTGTGATGTCTTTTTGCTGTGGTAAATGTGCGTGGTGATTTAAATCCTACTATAAACGAATATTTTTTGGGGGAGCAGACAACCAATACAGACAGTGCTGAATATGAAACTGATTGTCATATTTCAATATTTGTATCTTTCTTCAACCTGAACTCCTATTTTATTCTTTACCCTCTATAGCTGCATGGCACAGATGAATCAATGTGTCCCCTACATGCCTTGCATAGTGGATTCTACATATTGTTTATTTTTGTACTGTCACACAGGTTTTAGCATATGATTTCTTCATTGTCACTTCTTGTTAGCCAACATAACAACACTGCTAAATTTTGGGGGAAAATTTACCAATTTTATTTATACACAGAAGTTAGGGTCCACAAAAAAGAATGTGATAATGGGTTGAGAACTTACATGGCTTATCTGCTTCTGACAAGGCCATGAGTTTACCATGATGATATATAAGTGCAGTATTAGCTGGAAAAAGGAAGGCATCAGAAAACCAAAATATCACCCCACAAGCAATTGCTCGTGAAATAATTGTAGATTTACATCGCATACAACAATGCCCTTAATTAGACATGATATTTAACAGACACATCATAAGCTAAGGTGGTACCTGTCCCAAATCCATAGGTAAAATCCAAGACTTTGAATTTTTTCCGAAGTTGCTGCATTTGGACCATAAACAATCCAAAAAATCCCTTAAGGTCTCCAATCTGCAAATAATTGACAGAGGAGATAATCATGCATGTATGATTTTGTAGGAAGTTGATTGTAAGGGGTAAACACAGCCAGGTGGAGCTGGCTACTAGGAGAGGAATTAGATTAGACACTGGAAAGGCTCAAATAGTTAAATTAACTCTTCATTGCTTGATTGATTCCAAAGGGTGGCATCCTTTACAAACTTGACAGAACTCTAGATGAGATGTGAGCTTAACAAAGGGTGTACCCAGTGCAGAGAGCTCCCGCTCTGTGCGGGGTCTGGGGAAGGGTGTCAGTGGCAAGCCTTACCCTCGCCTGTGCAATGCGAGGAGACCGCGACTCGAACCCGGGACCTTCCGGTCACAGGCGGTAAGACTCTACCGCTTGCACCAGGCCAAATAACATATATTCTAACATTCCTATTCTCAGGCTATAATGCAAAGGTACTATTCATGTGCGTGAACTATCCTGCACATAACACGGATGGCCAATGCTAAATTTGTAGGGTTTGAATTAGTACTTTAGGATCAATATTATCCTTGAACTGTCAGATGGTAAGATCTAAACATCATTTCTATGGTACTATTGTCTACTAATTGATGCTATAACCAAGAATAAACTAGGCTCTGAAATCCAAATATGCCATCAATATAGCAGCAAAGAAACAAAGACGACATCACAAAATAAGTCACCATGAAGATATGACAACTTATAAGCAGAGGAAATTGACCAAAAAGAATCACCATACTCCAAGACGATGGTCATCGATTTAGAACTTTGGATTTATCATTAAAATTTAAGTTGGTTTCAAAACAAATATTTCTATAGCAAAATGGTGGACCAAAACAAGCATATGCCTAGTATGTATTCAGAATCTTAGTGAATTGAGAGAAAAAAAGTCACAAATTGGTTAGCTAAAAAGAGCAGACTTTGGAGATGGAGATAAGTAGGCGTTACAACTTCAAATGGTCATTTGCTAATAAAATGTGTAGGTTTTGACAAGTAATTTTACCTTCATAAACTTAGCTCCACCAAAATACTCTTCTTGTTTGAGGCGAGCAGTCTTCACGTATCTTGATACATAGGTAGCTTTTCCATCTTTAATACGCATGGCATGAATCATCCTATTAGACAAAATGAAGATGGTATCACAATTACTCAATTAGTACACGAATTATTAATGTGGCCTCTTGCATTTAGAGTATTCACATGTCATTCTTCATTACATCCTGGTCATTCTTTTTAGTTCGAATATTGACATGTTTATAACTATAATGTTTCTTCATGTTCTCTTTTCTGATGAGCACTGAACAATCAAAATACATAACCTACGTCTTAAAATTGTTCTTCTACAATTGCATGTATAATTGGGCATTAACTTTATTATGTTTTCCTGTCACCAGCTGCAACTGTGTATGAAGAGAATTTTGTGATAATATAATTGTTCTAATTCTATGCCGGTGTAAAGAATCAAATATGCATGAATGGAATATGCAAGTGGCAGCAGGACAGAACGAATGTAGTGCTAGAACTATGCTATTCGAAGCCAAACAGGAAGTACCACATACCCGTCTCCATCAAACCTGCATAAACAAAATTGAAAAACAAGTAGTTAGTTACACTTAAATATTTGGAAATAGGAATGGAATTTGCATTACAAACAAATAAGTAACTATAACCACAGCAGTACACACTTATGTGTACATTAACGAAAATGCGTGAATGCACATCTATGAATCAACCCTTCTGGAATTATACAGCCGTATAGAATCTTATGCTTTAGTCACAGTATATAATCTATGATTAAATGCCCTTGGAACTGCAACAAATTGCTGTTACATTTTAGGCCTTTACAGAGAAGTGGAGCAGTGACTACGACAGTGCTCTAAGGAAAAGGGAAGTTGACATCAAGTAAGAGTCAATACCAGTGATACCCGGCAACAGGAACAAACTTTGGGTTAGGCCCAACCCTGACAAACTCTCCATTCAAGCACTCCTGTAGATGACCAAAAAGGAATAGCGAGACAACGAATGGAGATATGAACAATATAGCAAACAAGTGTTTTCGTTTGTTTATACAAGGAGCTTGAGAATCTGAATTTGTGACAGGAATATTTTGTGCGGAAACAAGGGAAACACACAAAACTGAAGTATTTTGAAGATACATGCATGTAGTAATAAAATTATTACTCCCTCGTCCAAAAAAAAAATTCAACTTCTAGGAGAGATACATAAATATATTTTCATAATCTACTTATTTGGTGTCATATAAGTAACTATAAAGTCGATCAAACTCAAGGTAGTTTGCCTTACGTGAGAGTGAGATTTATTTTGGGACGGAGGAGAATAGTTGCTTTGGCGGAGAAGAAGAGAGGGAGAGATCAGAGATGGAAATGGTACCGGGAGGTGTCCGCGGACGGTGAGGTTGGGGGCCGGCGGGGTCTCCTCGACGACGGGGGCGAAGTTGCCGGAGAGCCAGTGGAGCGGCTTGGCCTTGTCGTGGCCGAGGCGAACGACGAGGGACTCGAGGAGGTCGAGCGCCCAGGAGGCGAGCCCCTTGCGCGGGCGCGGCGCTGGCACCACCACGAGGCCGTCGTGTTGGAGGGTGTCCTGATGCTCCGTCTCCGTCCCCATGGCTGCGGCGGATGATGACTCGTGGCGGAGAAGGGAGGAGAGCGAAGGGGAGTGGCGGTATATTCTGGGAGTGGGCCGGCCGGAACCACCTCTCGTGTCCTACTCCACTCCACTCATCGCCTCGTGTTGTCAACCCCCACTCGTCGCCTCGTGTCCACTGGACACTCGTCTTGTAGGACTCTCTACTCTTGTCGTGTAGTACTCCCGGGACAGCCGCACCTCCTGGGGAATCCGCTCACGTCCTCACACTCGGCCTCACACACAACGATACGCCTCCTCCACCTCGTCCGCCTTCCTCACCTACTCGTCCATCTCCGCCTTCCAAGGCTCCAGCCAAGCCGCCGTCAATTCCTCCGGTCTCTACCTCTTCTCCGCCAACGGTATAGTTGTCCAAACGGGCCGCCCAGGCACGGCACGGCACTGGCACGGCGGCACTACGGCCGTTGAACCGTGCCGTGCCGTGCCGCTAGGCACGGCGGCCCCTAGTGCCCGTGCCGGCCCTGGCTCGGCGCGCCGTCACCGCGCGCCACGCCACTGTACGCCCCGTGCCGTTGCCGCGTCATGCCGCACCACCGCGAGCCCCATGCGGCCTCCGCTCCGCGCGGCGCCGTTGCCACGAGCTCGCCGCCGCTACGCGCTTGCCGCTGCCACCACGCTGCGTCAGGCGAGCCGCGCCGCCTCCACGCCTCGCTGCAAAGCCGCTGCAGTGAAGGAGAAGCCGCGGGAGGGAGTGGAGAAATAGGAGCGGCGGGCTCGAAGCGAAGCGCGTGAAGGAGTCAGAGGGAGCGGCGTGAAGGAGTCGGAGGGAGCGGCGGTGTGGACGGGAAACTCAGAGGTGTGGGAAGATAGTTAGGTTTTGTGATCCAACGGTTGTGATTCATCCAGAGGAAATCCAACGATCTAAAATAATCGGGCCGCATCGTGCCAGCCCAAAAACCGTGTCGTGCCCAGGCCGGCACTACGGGCCGCTGTGGAGGCCCAGGCACGGGCACGACGCCGGGCCGTGCCAGGCACAGGCACGAGGCAGGCCGTGCCGCACCAGGCCTGGACGTGCCCGTGCCGCACCGGGCCTGGGCCGTGCTTTTTCGGACCGGGCCAGTGCCGGCCCAGCGTGCCAAGCCCGTCTGGACAACTATAGCCAACGGCAGGGACATGTCTACATGCTCCTCTTCCCTTCGCGGCCCGCGTCAAAGGCCGAGTCGCGCATCCACAGCCGGCCGCCTGCGCGCGCTCGCCCTCACCGCTGCGGCCACCGTCTGGGCCGCGCCGGCCAACGACCGCGAGTAAGCCCAGGCGAGGCAGAACGGCTGTGGCGACGACGGTGGTGATGGATCCGACGAAGCCGTACACCTCCGATGGCCTGGGCCGTGGCACGGGCGGCGAAGGAGCGGAAGCGGGCCCTCGTGGAGTGATCCCATCGCGGTTGGGTCGGTTTGCTCTTCGTGGGCCAAGTATATGGGCTACCATAAAGTCCAGAACAGAGTATACAATGGCCGGCAAACTGATCTCGTCATCGTGTTACCGTAGCTAGGTCCGTTTGCAAAAAATTTTGCAAAATTTTTCACATTCCCCGTCACATCGAATCTTTGGACGCATACATGAAGCATTAAATATAAATAAAAAATAAAACTAATTATACAGTTTAGACGAAATCCACGAGACGAATCTTTTAAGCCTAATTAGACTATGATTGGACACTATTTACCAAATAACAACGAAAACACTACAGTACTCATTTTGCAAATTTTTTTGCATCTAAACAAGCCCCTAGTAATTACACACCAGCCGAGTGGAACAAGCAGTCAATTTTTTGTTTCGCTAGGAAGAAGGCAGTCTTTAGATAAGCGAGATCTTCCAAATCAAAGATCCAATTAGGATGAAGATTTATTTTTTATCAAAAGATTTAGAACACTTTTTTTTTTATCAAAGATTCAATTACTCTCTCCGTTCTAAATTATAAGTCATTTTGACTTTTTTGGTACGTCCATTTTAATATGTATCTAGACATATGTTATATCTAGATACATAGTAGAATGGATAGTAGAATGGATAAGTCAAAGCGACTTATAATTTAGAATGGAGGGAGTATATTATATTATTGAGATGAAAATTTAATTCTTAATTTGGTTGGGATGTGCCAAGTTCTGCCAATGGCCTCGTTCGCTTGTCTTAAATTTGGCTTGTTTGGCTTATTTTTTTAGCCGGAACAGTATTTTTCTCTCACAACAATTCAGCCGGAACAATGTTTTCAGTCAGTTTCAGGCAAAGTTCAGACCAGCGAACGGGGCCAATGAGTGCAACGGCTGAATGACACTTGAAAACCCCAATGGCAATAACTGAGTTCTCTCCCACCAAAAAATATTAATACTAAAGTGAACACATGGTCCACATATCAGATATTAAACTGATAAGAACAACACTTGATCTTAGCCAAAAGGCCGAGAAAGGTATGATTTTGCCAATGAGAAGCCCCCTTGTTTTGTATGCCCGTTGCTAACTCGACCAATTTAGCTGCGCTGTGTGGTACTAATAAAGTAATAATGCACGGCAACTTTTTTTTTTTTAGGAATATAATGCACGGCAACTAAGGCTAATGGCAATGGCAACTGATAGAAATATAAGCGAGATTGGGCCGTATCATCCTGTTGGGCCTTGAAGTTAGCCTATTAAGCTATCCTGGCCTGGCAGATAAATAATTGATATCATAACAAGGTTTTTTTTCCTTCCCTCTTTCTTTATATTTTTTCCTCCTCCTTATTTTCTTTCCAAAATATTGATTTGGAAAAGCCGGCATGTTCAGCCATCGGCACAACTCAAGGGGGTTTGGTCGATGGACTGACTGACGCGTCGATGCCGTTTTCAAGTAAAAATGGATGGATGTTGTGTAGATTGCTGCCCATCCGTAGCCCGTAGGTCGCTGAATACGCCTGAACCACACGAAGAGAATACTACATCTGCTCATCCGTAGCCTTTGGGTGCTCACCTCGCTGACATGATTTCGGAGCGGCATCCAAAAGAATGAATGGACTGACGAAGACGATGTGCAATGTTTTTTTTTTCCCTGGACGAAGGAAGCTTATTTAGATTATTATAAAGGTATATATAGTCTCTGTAGTAAGGCGTTATACACGACCATTAATAAAATATAAAACAAAAGAAAACAAAGACACGGGCCATTACAAGAAGAATGATATCTCCACTAGTAGACTGTCTAAGCGAAGACGCCAGCAGAAACCATGCCAAAAAAACAGCCCTGATCAGCCTCCGTTCGCGTGCCCTTAAACCCGACTTTGATCCGCTTCTTTTTTTATCCGGAACAATATTTTTCTCTCACAAATTTCTCCAGATTCCTCAAAGCGAACGGGCCTCGGTTGCTTGCCTGTTTGCTTAGCCGAGAAGAGTACTACAGCATTTGGAGTGTACGCTACGCTCCTTCTCGCTTTTAACTTTTATAAGCGAAAAAAATACTTCCCTCCCTTATCTCTAAATTTTAAACTTGTTTTAGCTAAATAGGTTTTAAACAGGAGTAAAAAAACATAAATGCTCCAACACGGGCGTCCGGTCTGTTTGCTTCGTGTCGGACGCTTTTTTAACTGGACCACAATCTATTCAGCCTGCCAACGCCCCAACAGTCTTCACCTTTCTCTCCCACGCCGCTGCTCGTCTGCCTGATGATGATGCGGCTGCTCGTCTCCCCGACACCGCTGACCTCCTTACTCCCTCACTGTCTGCTTTCCTCCCTCACGGCCCCGCCCATCCGCGCCTGTCTTTGTTCTTCCCTCGTCATTGCACCCCACTACCTTCCTACCTTGCCTCCATGGCGGCAAAGTGGATCTAAGTGGACACCTCTATGGTGAGATGTTTCTCGCTATGAAATCCTCCATGGTCGGGTGTCTCTTGACAACGAACTACACGCTGGAGGTGTGGCCTCGGGCGACAAGCTCCTCCAAGGTGCCCGGGCTCCTTTACGAGAAAGTGCAACCGGATCTGCACTCTCGATGCGTTATATTGTACTATGTGATATGGATTTTGCGGTGTTGCAACTGTCGATTTAAGATGTTGCAACATGTTTCTTTGGATGTTGCATAGTCAATTTAAGATGCTGCAAAATGTTTTTTAATATTGCAACTATCAATTCAAGATGTCGCTACATGTTTCTTTGGATGTTGTAACGAATGATTTGATATGTCGCAACATGTTTCTTTAGTGTTGCAACAATCGATTTAAGATGTTGCAATATTTTTTTTATGTTGTAACATGTTTTTTATGCTACATGAGGTTTCAATATGTTGCAAGCCTTTGTTCTTGAATGTTGCAAGCAATGATTAACATCTGATCCATTTGTCTCTTTTCCCATCTCTCTCTCACATGTGGCAAGGTGCGTTGCGTGCATGCGTTATAGGAAGCACAACCACCGTTACCGTGGTTTACTATTGCATCACATGAGAAAGGAGAAAGCTATAAGGGGATGAGCGTTGAGATGGAATTGACATATGTATCCGAAAGAAAAAGAGCACGGGTGAGACGGTAGAACGGAAGGGGGCGTCCTGTTCGCTTAGCTTATAAGCCGTATTTTTTCAGTCAATGAACAATATTTTTCTCTCACAGCAAATCAGCCAATAGTACTCTCAGCCATGACTTATCAACCAAACGGACAGCGCACATAAAGATAGCAATCCTTCCTGGGCGCTACTAGTGCCTGTACTCGTCTACCACTGACCATCCCTTCCGTCCATCCAGAGAGAGGCATGATCTGAACGGTTGAACCACCCTGCCCTGTCCGTCCCATGGATCCCCCCACTGACCGACCGAAAGCTAGCCAGTTCGCGGTTGCAGTCTCGGTTCGCCGGTTCCATCCATCCATCCTTTGCCTGGATTGTCTCGCCAGTCGCCACGCACTGACACACGATTGCATTGCACTGCACGAACGCTGAAATTTTTCCGTCCCCCGGACGCCCGGCGGGCTCGCTAGTTGCGTCGCAACCGCCAACAGCCGCAGCCGCGCCACATGACATGATCAGCGCACGCGTCTGTTCCCGGCCTCCCCCGCTGGTGCATTTGCATGCGCGCCTGCCGTGAAACTTCCCATCCGTACCGTCCTCCTAGGCGTTCGGTCAGTCACGCGCCCCGCGGCGGCAGAAGAGGAGGCTACTACGCCCGCCGCGGGCCGTGGCGCAGAGCGTCTCGTGTTTTGGAGGAAAGGAGACGGGGGCGTTGGATCTTGTACGCCGAGACGTCGTTTTCAACGGCTCCTGCTGCATTTTCCGAGAAAATCCGGTGGGCAGGCAGCAGCAGCAGCAGTGACGCCTGCCCTGCTGCGCCGTGTTGTGCCCGCGTCTGCCGATCGTGCTTGCTTTCTCTAGCGCTCCGGCTCTCTTTCGTCCTTCTGTTTTCATTACCGTCTTTCGGATCTGGGCCACTTGTGTGTGCGTGTACACCATTGGCCAGTTTCCAAAAGAAAAAATGCCACTCGGATAGGTAGAGTGGTGGTATGTTCACGCCATTTTCCGGTTTCTCTTTATTATTACAGGCGTTTTCGGAGCAGGTAAGGAGGTACATACACCTATCGTGAACAGAACGGTGCAATCTACTCTATGGATTCAATTCACCAGCCGAGGCTCTCTCTATCGACCTAGCGACCTTCGTGTTGGCCAAGTGAGCCTAAGTTCCTATCCCATCTCTTGGATTGGTAATAACCTTGATCCTAATAATCTGTAAGAGAAACAGTATTCGGTTTATGCAAATCCTCTGGTAAACCATCAGGTACACTAATAAATATAGATTTATTGGTATATCTTTTATGCACGTGTACTAGGTTGTCGCATTCGCTAAACGAGTTTATCTCTAGCAGCTCTTCAAAGTGGGCCCACAGTCCTCGCGATCCTCGTGCTAGCCGAGTGATGATATTGGGTGTCAATGTGTTAGAGGAAACCTCTTTATACATCATAGCTTGGTTTACAGCTAAGACACATCAATATGATCCTATTTGACTGAGAGAAAAGAAGCAAGAGCAAGTTTAGCACTTGTACAGTAGCCAACCTAAGCACGGAACCCGAGATTTAATGGGCCTCTAGGCTCTGGGGCACCCTATGTGGGAAAAGTTTTATTTTACCTCTATTAACTATTGTCATGACGTAGTTAAAATTACGTGGCATGATACGATTGCCCCTTTTACCTCCATTTTTTTACCTCTGTTAACAATTACATGACGTGATAGGATTTGAGAATGTCTTTCAATACATATGCTCTCGCACAGTATGTGATATATCTCTTCAAGCTATTATCGATCTCTTAACTACAATAATAATAAGGCATATATGAAATATAGTTTTATTAGTGTGTCTTTTATCTTGAGCAATCCACCACTACACACGTAAACATATTATGATAATAGTATATCACCAACCATCAAAAAACGTGTTGCAGGTCATCGTATTCACTAATTGAGTGTATCTCTAGTCGAGCGATCCTCGTGCTAGCCGAGTGATGATGATGGGTATCAGAGAAAGACTCATTATACACCACAGTTTGGTTTACAGCTAAGACACATCAATATTCTAGCACGAAGAGAAAAAAGTGAGAGCAAGTTTAGGGCTTGCACAATAATCAAACTAAACACGGAACCCGAGATGTAACTGACCTCTAGGCACCCCTATGTGGGAAAAGTTTCATTTTACCCCTGTTAACTATTGTCCTGGTCCACCTATCCTTCTCAAATTTTGAAACTAGACATCTTACCGGCTATAATAAAATTTTAAATTACATCTTGTGTTGCTTTGAAGTGTCTTCAAAGTGGTCGCGTCCTTTTTGGTTGAAAAAATTGATAAATATCTAATAAGATTTTTAATCATAGATAATATATAACAAGAGTGGCTAGAGAAAACTCAACAAATATGCTCATAGTCTAATACTACACGGCACGACACATATTATAATAATAGTATATCACCAACAACAAAAAAGTGTGTCATAGGTCGTCGCATTCACTAACCGAGTTTATCTCTAGCCGCTCTTCAAAGTGGGCCTACAGTCCTAACCATCCTCGTGCTAGCCAAGTGATGATGATGTGTGTCAATGTGCGAGCAAGCCTCACTAGTCATTATACACCACATCTTGGTTTTCAGCTAAGACACATCAATATGCTCCTATGTGACGGAGAGAAAAAAAAGCGACAACAAGTTTGGCGCTTAATAAAGATAGTCAAACTAAAATGAAACCTTAGATGTAATCGACCTCTAGGCACCCCTATGTGGGGGGAAGTTCCATTTTACCCCTGTTACTATTGCCCATCTTGTCGTAGTTTTGAAGTGGTCTCGTCCCTTTTTAGTTGAAAAAACATTGATAAATATCTAATAATATTTTTAGTCATGAATAATGTCAATGAAAAACATAGGATGGACTAAGACATGAAAACCCAAAATAAAATATATTTGGTCGTGAAATTCTCTAAAAGCTTAAAAAATTAGATTGAGCTTTATAGAAAAAATATCTAGAAAATTCTAAAAAATATAAAACAATATAATCAATATATATTCGTTTTGAAAATTTTCCACAACACAGAAACACGGGATACAACCATCATAAAATATAATATTGAATGTATTTATGATGGTTGTGTCTTGTGTCTTTATGTATATTTAGTAATACCACTTTCCCTAAATCAATAAACTTTATTATTTAAAATTAGTATTATTAAATACATCATGAAGTATATAATCAACTTATTCCATATCATTTGATCATGTTTCTTTATATAGAATCAATTAAAGTTAAAAATTAAACTTAAAAACTCATAGAAATTAGTTTATTTATGGATGAATGAAGGGAGTAAGAGCATCTCGAAGAGTTTCTAAACCCACTTCCAATCTTGTTTTTTTTGGGGTAAGATTAAAAAAAATGCTTGCAAAAACTCCCTATTTCAACTCCTGATCTTTCTGCACGTGCTAAAATCTATCCAATCGCACGCAAATACACACACATGTATGGATCGGCAATATGGAGGTGTAAGGACGTGAAGAATAAGGAGTAGGACAGAGTTATCAATACAAATGCACACGAGAGAAATAAAGCATAAAAATAGTTATGGTGATTTATAAATAGTCTGAGATTTTTAATGTAAAATTGATTTCTATATTCTAGGAGAAAGATTTTGGGATTGTTAAAGAACCAATAAATATGCTTTCAACTTTTTTGCCATTTGGAAAGCTAGTTAATTTACCAATTTATTTTTTGGAATTATTAGAAATGCTCTAATGCCACACGTCACACACGAACTACGAAGTTCGCGGACGGGGGAAGGGCGAAACTGCAAAAGAGGAGAGGAGAAAAGCTCGGGCCCGCTCGCCGCCTCGTCTTTCCCGCCGCGCCCGCAGCCCCCCGCACCTCCTCCACCACGTCACCGCCCCTGTTGGCAGCGCGGCGCGGGCAAAAGAGCCAGGCTTCTGACGCGTGGGCTCCACGCCAGGGCCCACGCCCCGTGGCTAGGCCGCGTAGACGCGGGGCCCCAAAACCTGACAAAAGCGAGGCCGGGTGCGGTGCAGTTGCTCCGCTTCCTCAGGTCCCATCACATTCCCTCCCTCCTCGACGCCCCCAAAGCAAGCCATCTCGTCTCGTCTTCTGCGGTCCTGCGGCCGGTGCTCGCCTTCGTTCTACCTCGACCGTCACGGAGAAAACGAAGAAGCCCCAAGGTATGCGTTCGGTTCTCATGCCCAGTCTGTGCCTTCTGTTCCTTCCATTCATCATTCTATTTATATCTATACGAGTACTTGCCATCTTTTTTCTTCTTCTTTCTGATCTAGTACTATAGCACAAATAGTAGTACGGTGGTTCTCTGTTTCCGAGTCGAGTCGCGACTAAGGTTTGGGCTCTGGAAGTTGCAGAGTCCGGCGAAATTTCCAAAACCGCGACTAAGCCGCATTCTTTGATTCTTCTCCCAGGCCACCACGCGCCGCCGCCGCGATCACCTTTCGCGAAACCCCGGTGTTTCTTGCCCCGGATTGCAAGCTTTTTTTTTTCGGCCAGGGCGCTCGGCGTCCTCCACGGTGATCGGCTAGTGCGTTCCATCCAAGGAGGGACGGTTCGTTGCCCGCCGCCGTGGGGTTTCTTGTGGCTCTGCAGCCGGGGTTTTCCTTTTCCCTGCTCGTCGCCCGCCCTACCGAGATTTCCTTGTGCGGCGGATGGGGTCTGCGGCGGAGGTGCCTGTTGTGATCAGTTCCGACGAGGAGGACGGCCCGCAGACGCCCGCCGCTGGCAAGCGCAAGTCACCGGACGCCGCCGCCCTTGCGTGGGCGGAGGCAATACTGGACCAAGAAGACTCCGACGACGCGGTTTTGGAGAGAGTGGGTTATCCGGCGACGATGCTGGAGATCTTGGATTCCCTGAAGGCTGAAACGGGAATTGTTGTTGGCGACGAGGGTGTAGTTGGTGCCAAGAACACGAGCACCGTGCCTGTTGCTCGTGGCAACGACGACGACGATGATTGCGTCATTCTTGACGGTGACCCTGATAAGCCGGTTGCCGTTGCGAAGGAGGAGGGGGGACCATCGCGCGATGCCGCTGAAGATGAACTGCAGATAGTTGCGGAGAAAGGAGAGGTACTGCTCTTAGGCTTGCTATCTTTAATTTCTCCACTGCCGTTACGGGTTGCATGACGGTGTCATCGTGAGTCACTAGCGATCGCGGTGTCATCGTGAGTCACTAGCGATTGAATCCAAAGTCGTATGCGTGCAACGTTGTCGTTTATAGCTCGAAAAGATTTTTGACTGGGCTGGCAAAAGATCTTGATCGGGTTGGGCAAACTGTACTCTTGTTATGCAGTTAATGTATGGCAATTTATATCTCGCTACCGACAAATTTGTTTTACGAATGCAGCTGTCGAACCACAGTTCAGTTTATTTCTTTCGGTACTAGTAATGTTAATCCTAACTTCGGGTAAAATTTAACATTTGCATGGCCGCATATGCCATTATTGATGACCAATGTTACTTGTGAGGAGGAACTTGTTTATAATTATGGTCGTTGCAATACTCTGCCAATAGTGTTTAGTTTAATGCATCAGCTAGATCATTTAAAAAGTTCAGGTTGATGTTTTGATGTATGTACGTATTTGAATCTCATGTTGACTCCTTGATATGCCCCACATTATGGATGTCCTTTAAGGGGTTCTCTACTACTACTACTACATATGATATTCTTATGATTTTTTGTGCTTATGCATTCAGGAGCTATCTTAGAGCTCCAGCTTTAAAGGGAGGTTAATAATGTGGACTGGCAATTGTATGTTCCTTTTTCAGATAGCATGCAGGGATTTCCCTCATCCACGCCATCTATGTGCTACCTTGCCATTCAGCACCAGTTCTCATGCAAGCCATTGTCGTATGGTCAGTAGTTAACTCTCTTTCCTCTGCTTGCAAATGATAATCTTTAGTCTACTCCTGCAGGCTGTAGCATGGACACATTTTCATTCGTTTGCTTATCTCTTAAATGCAGTGCCATTGTTATGTCTGTGACTGTCATGCTCCCTGTCCCTTTTGGGACAATCATTGTCATGCTACAGATAAGGATTCAAAGTGGAAGAGACTGAGGGAATCCAAAAACAAAAGCCAGCCGAATCCTAAACGAAGAATACCTCAGCATTTCAATCGCTCAGTCACAACAGGACCATCCTCGCAGTATTCCGTGAATGTAACTGGTTTTACTTTGCCAAGAACTATCCCGAGCTATGGATCAAAAGGTGCCCAGGTTGCTCCTCCACTTTATACATCCTCAAATGGTAATCATCTGCAACCTTCTGTTTCTAGCTATGGCCTGGTGCAGCCAGCACGGCCTCATGCATCTCAGCCTGCACAAGTTTCACCAGTAGGCCATGTTAGTGCTGAGACTTTTCAGAGGTACCCCCCTCAGTTTCCTGTTGGTGCACCAATGGGATCTCAGGGACACCAGTACCGACCACTATCATATCCTCAGCTTGCTCCTAACACGGTTGTTGGCACTGGAGTGCCCCTCTCACGGTGCTCCTTGCTGAACACTCAGGCTCACGGAACACAACGCCCACAAGTTCCATCGCCAGGCATTTTATCGAAGGAATCACTTGCTAATTTGGCACATCAGTTGGGATTATCTGATTACAATACCAATCAGCCATTAGGTCAGCAGTCAACGAGCACACCTCAATATATGCATATGCATCCTAGAGACATACTACTTGCTCAAGGTGAGTGCAACGGCTGAATGACACTTGAAAACCCCAATGGCAATAACTGAGTTCTCTCCCACCAAAAAATATTAATACTAAAGTGAACACATGGTCCACATATCAGATATTAAACTGATAAGAACAACACTTGATCTTAGCCAAAAGGCCGAGAAAGGTATGATTTTGCCAATGAGAAGCCCCCTTGTTTTGTATGCCCGTTGCTAACTCGACCAATTTAGCTGCGCTGTGTGGTACTAATAAAGTAATAATGCACGGCAACTTTTTTTTTTTTAGGAATATAATGCACGGCAACTAAGGCTAATGGCAATGGCAACTGATAGAAATATAAGCGAGATTGGGCCGTATCATCCTGTTGGGCCTTGAAGTTAGCCTATTAAGCTATCCTGGCCTGGCAGATAAATAATTGATATCATAACAAGGTTTTTTTTCCTTCCCTCTTTCTTTATATTTTTTCCTCCTCCTTATTTTCTTTCCAAAATATTGATTTGGAAAAGCCGGCATGTTCAGCCATCGGCACAACTCAAGGGGGTTTGGTCGATGGACTGACTGACGCGTCGATGCCGTTTTCAAGTAAAAATGGATGGATGTTGTGTAGATTGCTGCCCATCCGTAGCCCGTAGGTCGCTGAATACGCCTGAACCACACGAAGAGAATACTACATCTGCTCATCCGTAGCCTTTGGGTGCTCACCTCGCTGACATGATTTCGGAGCGGCATCCAAAAGAATGAATGGACTGACGAAGACGATGTGCAATGTTTTTTTTTCCCCTGGACGAAGGAAGCTTATTTAGATTATTATAAAGGTATATATAGTCTCTGTAGTAAGGCGTTATACACGACCATTAATAAAATATAAAACAAAAGAAAACAAAGACACGGGCCATTACAAGAAGAATGATATCTCCACTAGTAGACTGTCTAAGCGAAGACGCCAGCAGAAACCATGCCAAAAAAACAGCCCTGATCAGCCTCCGTTCGCGTGTGCTTAAACCCGACTTTGATCCGCTTCTTTTTTTATCCGGAACAATATTTTTCTCTCACAAATTTCTCCAGATTCCTCAAAGCGAACGGGCCTCGGTTGCTTGCCTGTTTGCTTAGCCGAGAAGAGTACTACAGCATTTGGAGTGTACGCTACGCTCCTTCTCGCTTTTAACTTTTATAAGCGATAAAAATACTTCCCTCCCTTATCTCTAAATTTTAAACTTGTTTTAGCTAAATAGGTTTTAAACAGGAGTAAAAAAACATAAATGCTCCAACACGGGCGTCCGGTCTGTTTGCTTCGTGTCGGACGCTTTTTTAACTGGACCACAATCTATTCAGCCTGCCAACGCCCCAACAGTCTTCACCTTTCTCTCCCACGCCGCTGCTCGTCTGCCTGATGATGATGCGGCTGCTCGTCTCCCCGACACCGCTGACCTCCTTACTCCCTCACTGTCTGCTTTCCTCCCTCACGGCCCCGCCCATCCGCGCTGTCTTTGTTCTTCCCTCGTCGCTGCACCCGCTACCTTCCTACCTTGCCTCCATGGCGGCAAAGTGGATCTAAGTGGACACCTCTATGGTGAGATGTTTCTCGGCTATGAAATCCTCCATGGTCGGGTGTCTCTTGACAACGAACTACACGCTGGAGGTGTGGCCTCGCTGGCGACAAGCTCCTCCAAGGTGCCCGGGCTCCTTTACAGGAAAGTGCAACCGGATCTGCACTCTACGATGCGTTATATTGTACTATGTGATATGGATTTTGCGGTGTTGCAACTGTCGATTTAAGATGTTGCAACATGTTTCTTTGGATGTTGCATAGTCAATTTAAGATGCTGCAAAATGTTTTTTTAATATTGCAACTATCAATTCAAGATGTCGCTACATGTTTCTTTGGATGTTGTAACAGTCGATTTGATATGTCGCAACATGTTTCTTTAGTGTTGCAACAATCGATTTAAGATGTTGCAATATTTTTTTTATGTTGTAACATGTTTTTTATGCTACATGAGGTTTCAATATGTTGCAAGCCTTTGTTCTTGAATGTTGCAAGCAATGATTAACATCTGATCCATTTGTCTCTTTTCCCATCTCTCTCTCACATGTGGCAAGGTGCGTTGCGTGCATGCGTTATAGGAAGCACAACCACCGTTACCGTGGTTTACTATTGCATCACATGAGAAAGGAGAAAGCTATAAGGGGATGAGCGTTGAGATGGAATTGACATATGTATCCGAAAGAAAAAGAGCACGGGTGAGACGGTAGAACGGAAGGGGCGTCTGTTTCGCAAGCTTATAAGCCGTATTTTTCGATCAATGAACATATTTTTTTTCTCTCACAAAGAAATCAGTAAATAAGATTTCTCCGGTAGCGACTTATCAACCAAACGGACAGCGCACATAAAGATAGCAATCCTTCCTGGGCGCTACTAGTGCCTGTACTCGTCTACCACTGACCATCCCTTCCGTCCATCCAGAGAGAGGCATGATCTGAACGGTTGAACCACCCTGCCCTGTCCGTCCCATGGATCCCCCCACTGACCGACCGAAAGCTAGCCAGTTCGCGGTTGCAGTCTCGGTTCGCCGGTTCCATCCATCCATCCTTTGCCTGGATTGTCTCGCCAGTCGCCACGCACTGACACACGATTGCATTGCACTGCACGAACGCTGAAATTTTTCCGTCCCCCGGACGCCCGGCGGGCTCGCTAGTTGCGTCGCAACCGCCAACAGCCGCAGCCGCGCCACATGACATGATCAGCGCACGCGTCTGTTCCCGGCCTCCCCGCTGGTGCATTTGCATGCGCGCCTGCCGTGAAACTTCCCATCCGTACCGTCCTCCCAGGGCGTTCGGTCAGTCACGCGCCCGCGGCGGCAGAAGAGGAGGCTACTACGCCCGCCGCGGGCCGTGGCGCAGAGCGTCTCGTGTTTTGGAGGAAAGGAGACGGGGGCGTTGGATCTTGTACGCCGAGACGTCGTTTTCAACGGCTCCTGCTGCATTTTCCGAGAAAATCCGGTGGGCAGGCAGCAGCAGCAGCAGTGACGCCTGCCCTGCTGCGCCGTGTTGTGCCCGCGTCTGCCGATCGTGCTTGCTTTCTCTAGCGCTCCGGCTCTCTTTCGTCGTCCTTCTGTTTTCATTACCGTCTTTCGGATCTGGGCCACTTGTGTGTGCGTGTACACCATTGGCCAGTTTCCAAAAGAAAAAATGCCACTCGGATAGGTAGAGTGGTGGTATGTTCACGCCATTTTCCGGTTTCTCTTTATTATTACAGGCGTTTTCGGAGCAGGTAAGGAGGTACATACACCTATCGTGAACAGAACGGTGCAATCTACTCTATGGATTCAATTCACCAGCCGAGGCTCTCTCTATCGACCTAGCGACCTTCGTGTTGGCCAAGTGAGCCTAAGTTCCTATCCCATCTCTTGGATTGGTAATAACCTTGATCCTAATAATCTGTAAGAGAAACAGTATTCGGTTTATGCAAATCCTCTGGTAAACCATCAGGTACACTAATAAATATAGATTTATTGGTATATCTTTTATGCACGTGTACTAGGTTGTCGCATTCGCTAAACGAGTTTATCTCTAGCCGCTCTTCAAAGTGGGCCCACAGTCCTCGCGATCCTCGTGCTAGCCGAGTGATGATATTGGGTGTCAATGTGTTAGAGGAAACCTCTTTATACATCATAGCTTGGTTTACAGCTAAGACACATCAATATGATCCTATTTGACTGAGAGAAAAGAAGCAAGAGCAAGTTTAGCACTTGTACAGTAGCCAACCTAAGCACGGAACCCGAGATTTAATGGGCCTCTAGGCTCTGGGGCACCCTATGTGGGAAAAGTTTTATTTTACCTCTATTAACTATTGTCATGACGTAGTTAAGAATTACGTGGCATGATACGATTGCCCTTTTACCTCCATTTTTTTACCTCTGTTAACAATTACATGACGTGATAGGATTTGAGAATGTCTTTCAATACATATGCTCTCGCACAGTATGTGATATATCTTTCAAGCTATTATCGATCTCTTAACTACAATAATAATAAGGCATATATGAAATATAGTTTTATTAGTGTGTCTTTTATGCGCGGAGCAATCCACCACTACACAGAAACATATTATGATAATAGTATATCACCAACCATCAAAAAACGTGTTGCAGGTCATCGTATTCACTAATTGAGTGTATCTCTAGCCGAACGATCCTCGTGCTAGCCGAGTGATGATGATGGGTATCAGAGAAAGACTCATTATACACCACAGTTTGGTTTACAGCTAAGACACATCAATATTCTAGCACGAAGAGAAAAAAGTGAGAGCAAGTTTAGGGCTTGCACAATAATCAAACTAAACACGGAACCCGAGATGTAACTGACCTCTAGGCACCCCTATGTGGGAAAAGTTTCATTTTACCCCTGTTAACTATTGTCCTGGTCCACCTATCCTTCTCAAATTTTGAAACTAGACATCTTACCGGCTATAATAAAATTTTAAATTACATCTTGTGTTGCTTTGAAGTGTCTTCAAAGTGGTCGCGTCCTTTTTGGTTGAAAAAATTGATAAATATCTAATAAGATTTTTAATCATAGATAATATATAACAAGAGTGGCTAGAGAAAACTCAACAAATATGCTCATAGTCTAATACTACACGGCACGACACATATTATAATAATAGTATATCACCAACAACAAAAAAGTGTGTCATAGGTCGTCGCATTCACTAACCGAGTTTATCTCTAGCCGCTCTTCAAAGTGGGCCTACAGTCCTAACCATCCTCGTGCTAGCCAAGTGATGATGATGTGTGTCAATGTGCCAGAGCAAGCCTCACTAGTCATTATACACCACATCTTGGTTTTCAGCTAAGACACATCAATATGCTCCTATGTGACGGAGAGAAAAAAAAAGCGACAACAAGTTTGGCGCTTGCGCAGTAGTCAAACTAAAACAGAACCCGAGATGTAACTGACCTCTAGGCACCCCTATGTGGGGGGAAGTTCCATTTTACCCCTGTTACTATTGCCCATCTTGTCGTAGTTTTGAAGTGGTCTCGTCCCTTTTTAGTTGAAAAAACATTGATAAATATCTAATAATATTTTTAGTCATGAATAATGTCAATGAAAAACATAGGATGGACTAAGACATGAAAACCCAAAATAAAATATATTTGGTCGTGAAATTCTCTAAAAGCTTAAAAAATTAGATTGAGCTTTATAGAAAAAATATCTAGAAAATTCTAAAAAATATAAAACAATATAATCAATATATATTCGTTTTGAAAATTTTCCACAACACAGAAACACGGGATACAACCATCATAAAATATAATATTGAATGTATTTATGATGGTTGTGTCTTGTGTCTTTATGTATATTTAGTAATACCACTTTCCCTAAATCAATAAACTTTATTATTTAAAATTAGTATTATTAAATACATCATGAAGTATATAATCAACTTATTCCATATCATTTGATCATGTTTCTTTATATAGAATCAATTAAAGTTAAAAATTAAACTTAAAAACTCATAGAAATTAGTTTATTTATGGATGAATGAAGGGAGTAAGAGCATCTCGAAGAGTTTCTAAACCCACTTCCAATCTTGTTTTTTTTGGGGTAAGATTAAAAAAAATGCTTGCAAAAACTCCCTATTTCAACTCCTGATCTTTCTGCACGTGCTAAAATCTATCCAATCGCACGCAAATACACACACATGTATGGATCGGCAATATGGAGGTGTAAGGACGTGAAGAATAAGGAGTAGGACAGAGTTATCAATACAAATGCACACGAGAGAAATAAAGCATAAAAATAGTTATGGTGATTTATAAATAGTCTGAGATTTTTAATGTAAAATTGATTTCTATATTCTAGGAGAAAGATTTTGGGATTGTTAAAGAACCAATAAATATGCTTTCAACTTTTTTGCCATTTGGAAAGCTAGTTAATTTACCAATTTATTTTTTGGAATTATTAGAAATGCTCTAATGCCACACGTCACACACGAACTACGAAGTTCGCGGACGGGGGAAGGGCGAAACTGCAAAAGAGGAGAGGAGAAAAGCTCGGGCCCGCTCGCCGCCTCGTCTTTCCCGCCGCGCCCGCAGCCCCCCGCACCTCCTCCACCACGTCACCGCCCCTGTTGGCAGCGCGGCGCGGGCAAAAGAGCCAGGCTTCTGACGCGTGGGCTCCACGCCAGGGCCCACGCCCCGTGGCTAGGCCGCGTAGACGCGGGGCCCCAAAACCTGACAAAAGCGAGGCCGGGTGCGGTGCAGTTGCTCCGCTTCCTCAGGTCCCATCACATTCCCTCCCTCCTCGACGCCCCCAAAGCAAGCCATCTCGTCTCGTCTTCTGCGGTCCTGCGGCCGGTGCTCGCCTTCGTTCTACCTCGACCGTCACGGAGAAAACGAAGAAGCCCCAAGGTATGCGTTCGGTTCTCATGCCCAGTCTGTGCCTTCTGTTCCTTCCATTCATCATTCTATTTATATCTATACGAGTACTTGCCATCTTTTTTCTTCTTCTTTCTGATCTAGTACTATAGCACAAATAGTAGTACGGTGGTTCTCTGTTTCCGAGTCGAGTCGCGACTAAGGTTTGGGCTCTGGAAGTTGCAGAGTCCGGCGAAATTTCCAAAACCGCGACTAAGCCGCATTCTTTGATTCTTCTCCCAGGCCACCACGCGCCGCCGCCGCGATCACCTTTCGCGAAACCCCGGTGTTTCTTGCCCCGGATTGCAAGCTTTTTTCGGCCAGGGCGCTCGGCGTCCTCCACGGTGATCGGCTAGTGCGTTCCATCCAAGGAGGGACGGTTCGTTGCCCGCCGCCGTGGGGTTTCTTGTGGCTCTGCAGCCGGGGTTTTCCTTTTCCCTGCTCGTCGCCCGCCCTACCGAGATTTCCTTGTGCGGCGGATGGGGTCTGCGGCGGAGGTGCCTGTTGTGATCAGTTCCGACGAGGAGGACGGCCCGCAGACGCCCGCCGCTGGCAAGCGCAAGTCACCGGACGCCGCCGCCCTTGCGTGGGCGGAGGCAATACTGGACCAAGAAGACTCCGACGACGCGGTTTTGGAGAGAGTGGGTTATCCGGCGACGATGCTGGAGATCTTGGATTCCCTGAAGGCTGAAACGGGAATTGTTGTTGGCGACGAGGGTGTAGTTGGTGCCAAGAACACGAGCACCGTGCCTGTTGCTCGTGGCAACGACGACGACGACGATTGCGTCATTCTTGACGGTGACCCTGATAAGCCGGTTGCCGTTGCGAAGGAGGAGGGGGGACCATCGCGTGATGACGCTGAAGATGAACTGCAGATAGTTGCGGAGAAAGGAGAGGTACTGCTCTTAGGCTTGCTATCTTTAATTTCTCCACTGCCGTTACGGGTTGCATGACGGTGTCATCGTGAGTCACTAGCGATCGCGGTGTCATCGTGAGTCACTAGCGATTGAATCCAAAGTCGTATGCGTGCAACGTTGTCGTTTATAGCTCGAAAAGATTTTTGACTGGGCTGGCAAAAGATCTTGACCGGGTTGGGCAAACTGTACTCTTGTTATGCAGTTAATGTATGGCAATTTATATCTCGCTACCGACAAATTTGTTTTACGAATGCAGCTGTCGAACCACAGTTCAGTTTATTTCTTTCGGTACTAGTAATGTTAATCCTAACTTCGGGTAAAATTTAACATTTGCATGGCCGCATATGCCATTATTGATGACCAATGTTACTTGTGAGGAGGAACTTGTTTATAATTATGGTCGTTGCAATACTCTGCCAATAGTGTTTAGTTTAATGCATCAGCTAGATCATTTAAAAAGTTCAGGTTGATGTTTTGATGTATGTACGTATTTGAATCTCATGTTGACTCCTTGATATGCCCCACATTATGGATGTCCTTTAAGGGGTTCTCTACTACTACTACATATGATATTCTTATGATTTTTGTGCTTATGCATTCAGGAGCTATCTTAGAGCTCCAGCTTTAAAGGAGGTTAATAATGTGGACTGGCAATTGTATGTTCCTTTTTCAGATAGCATGCAGGGATTTCCCTCATCCACGCCATCTATGTGCTACCTTGCCATTCAGCACCAGTTCTCATGCAAGCCATTGTCGTATGGTCAGTAGTTAACTCTCTTTCCTCTGCTTGCAAATGATAATCTTTAGTCTACTCCTGCAGGCTGTAGCATGGACACATTTTCATTCGTTTGCTTATCTCTTAAATGCAGTGCCATTGTTATGTCTGTGACTGTCATGCTCCCTGTCCCTTTTGGGACAATCATTGTCATGCTACAGATAAGGATTCAAAGTGGAAGAGACTGAGGGAATCCAAAAACAAAAGCCAGCCGAATCCTAAACGAAGAATACCTCAGCATTTCAATCGCTCAGTCACAACAGGACCATCCTCGCAGTATTCCGTGAATGTAACTGGTTTTACTTTGCCAAGAACTATCCCGAGCTATGGATCAAAAGGTGCCCAGGTTGCTCCTCCACTTTATACATCCTCAAATGGTAATCATCTGCAACCTTCTGTTTCTAGCTATGGCCTGGTGCAGCCAGCACGGCCTCATGCATCTCAGCCTGCACAAGTTTCACCAGTAGGCCATGTTAGTGCTGAGACTTTTCAGAGGTACCCCCCTCAGTTTCCTGTTGGTGCACCAATGGGATCTCAGGGACACCAGTACCGACCACTATCATATCCTCAGCTTGCTCCTAACACGGTTGTTGGCACTGGAGTGCCCCTCTCACGGTGCTCCTTGCTGAACACTCAGGCTCACGGAACACAACGCCCACAAGTTCCATCGCCAGGCATTTTATCGAAGGAATCACTTGCTAATTTGGCACATCAGTTGGGATTATCTGATTACAATACCAATCAGCCATTAGGTCAGCAGTCAACGAGCACACCTCAATATATGCATATGCATCCTAGAGACATACTACTTGCTCAAGGTGCTCGAAAGGACAGACGACAGGCTTATGTTAAGAAAAGCTATGTGGCGGCAACTTCAGAAATCGGGGCTTCCAGTGGGCATAATTCCTCAAATCATGCACCTGGGGGCACTGTTGTTTCATCCGGTTCAGTTCAGATCCAGCAGCCTCTGTGCCAATTGAAACCGGGCACTGTTGTTTCATCTGGTTCAGTTCAGATCCAGCAGCCTTTGTGCCAATTGAAACCGGGCACTGTTCTTTCATCTGGTTCAGTTCAGACCCAGCAGCTTTTGTGCCAATTGAAATCTCAGAGCAGTGTTACTCCGAGTGGAACCGCTCCAAATACTCTTTACCATCCGCAGCCATGAACTTTTCATTGGAAGTGATCACCACCGTGTTCTCATCATTAGACTTTTTTTTCCCTTTCTTTATTATGCTTGTAGAAGGGCGGGTCTGGTGCAAGCGGTAGAGTCTTACCGCCTTTAACCGGAAGGTCTCGGGTTCGAGCCGCGGTCTCCTCGCATTGCACAGGCGAGTGTAAGGCTTGCCACTGGCACACTTCTCCAAACCCCGCACAGAGCGGGAGCTCTTTGCCCTGGGTACGCCCTTTTTTTATTATGCTTGTAATTTTTTTTATGTCATAGATAGATAGGTTATCATCGACAGATTTCTTGGCATCCTGTCTTAGGAGAACATTAGGCCGCTCCTGTCATAGCGAGCTTGGACCTAACCTTTCTGGTGTAATGGCTTAAATCTGTGAATGAATGGTCGAAACTTGCAGTGGTAAAACAGATTTTGCAAGGTACTATAGCTTGTGAAGTTTCAGCACCTTGTCCAGTGGTAAAACAGGTGCTCATTCAAACGTTTTGCCCCCTTTGTGGTCTGCCTTAAGATTTAATGCCTTACGAATTTGTAGTAATGCTGGGTTCAACGTCTTTACGTGCCTATATAGCTTTAACCTACATCTGCCATTCAGCATGTTCGCTCGTTGTTTTCAGCCAAGATTTATCAACTAGCCAGCAGTGTTTTCTCTTACAACAAACCAGCACTAGCCGGGTTTATCAGCTCAGAAACCAACCAGCGAACAGGCCGATTGACCACTAACTGGATGGTAATCTCTGTGGTTGGATTGAGATGCCAGATCGCAGGAACAGATTGCACAAGCTCAACCTGAGGTGCAAGTGCAATGTCCTTGGAGGATTTTCTGTTCTCGTGTAGCTATGTGGTTTTGGTGCAGAAAGTTGAAGCTTTTAAACGCTAGTTTGGGACCGAGTCTTGTTGCATTCAGCGTCAGCTTCCACTGGTGACCGAACCGATCGAATCGAATACAGCTTCGTGAGGTCAGACGAGGAGTTCCATAAAAAAAGAAAAAAGAAAAAAAAAGCAATGTGGCAACGACAGGTTCAGAAAGGTTAGGAAAGCAGCGCTTTGGTGTCTGCTTGGAGAAGCAGAACTCGCTGCCTTGCTCTTTGTGTTTATGCTGTCCATCTCAGGACCCTGACGATTGATTACCCCGAAGGACTGGACTGAACATGTTTGTTATCAAATGAAAGAGTATAAAACGAACATGACTACACAAAGACAAGATTTTTAATCGGACCAATCCACGATTGGATTGAGTACCAAAATGCCTAGGAATAACAATGCGACGTAAATTTTTCACATACAACTAGTCACAATAACCAAAAAGAAAAAAAAAAGTGTCTCTCTCTGCATCTCAGAAAAGGCCCACATTATAATTTGAATCATACATTCAACAATATATTTGGTCTATAAGCTCAGTAATTCAACGTGGCACTTTAAAACATCTATTTAAGTTTATGACAAAAATCCGCAACAAACAACCAAAACCTTGATCTGAACTGGAAGCATCAACATGACTCGCATTCGAAGCAATAAACATGTCGATCGTGTTACTTGTGTTCTTTGTTACTTATATTACATCATCTAATCTCCCGGAGGCTTCGATTATTTAGCTCCTATTTGCTTCGTTTCTGAACCTGCCACTTCCTGCCATGAATACTAACGCCGCAGGAGGAGGCGCAGCAGCTTGGAGCCATGCAGAAGCGAGCCTCCCGCTCAGGGATATGAACCTCGAGGTGCGACGTCGCGGCGTCGGAACGGCGGCGCATCCAGAGGCTCGAGCGGCGGACCGCCTTGTCGATCTTGGCCTTTTTTTCTTCGCCCTTGTCGTCCGGCATGGCCGTGCAGGCGTCGTCGTCGTGGCGGCGTTTTCCCTTGCGCTGGACGATGTCGCCGCCAGAGACGAAGGGCTTGTCCATGGTGTCCGGATGGAGGTTACAGATGGACTTGTCGCCGGTGGTTGCTGTCGCCACCGGCGTGGCAGTAGGAGAGGGCACTGGTGTGTCGCCGGGCAAACAAAAACAAGGTGAAGCCCCCCAAAACAACATGAGCCCACCACATTATAGGACCTGTTCATACTGTACCTAAAGCCTATCCCAGTAGCGCAAGAAGGTTCAGCCCATGAAGGCCCATTTTGAAACTTGGACAGAGTCATCGCTACCAGGCCACGGCCTAAAGATCACCTATAAATAAGTGCCACATCCCCTCCCTCGCGAACCCTAGCGCCGCACCCGCACACTCCCGCAGCCGCCGCCGCCGCCGCAGCCCAGCCGCAGGAAGGAGGAGGAGGAAGATGCCGGCGGGGCACGGGCTGCGGTCGCGGACCCGCGACCTGTTCGCGCGGCCGTTCCGCAAGAAGGGGTACATCCCGCTCACCACGTACCTGCGCACCTACAAGATCGGCGACTACGTCGACGTCAAGGTGAACGGCGCCGTGCACAAGGGCATGCCGCACAAGTTCTACCACGGCCGCACCGGACGCGTCTGGAACGTCACCAAGCGCGCCATCGGCGTCGAGATCAACAAGCAGGTATAACGCCCGCACCAGCTACCCTGATGGCATTCTTTCTGTATCCGTGGCCGGTTTGCTAGATCTGTGCTGCTGCTGCTGCTGCTGCTGCCGTACAGCGATAGTTTTTTCATGATACAGTGATACAGCAGTTTTTAGTGTGGTCGTACGCCTGAGACCATTTTTTGGAACGAAATCCGATTCGTTCGCTGGTGAAGCTATGTATAGCTTAATGTTGTACTATCACATAAATTCGCTCGTAAGTATGGTTTTTTAAACTGTGCAGAGTGATGGATTGTGATTTGGTAGCATCGGGAAGATTGAACTTGACGTAATATGTCTCGTGTTCTGTCCAACGATTGTTATTTTGAGTAGGCTATTTTGTTGTTTCTAATGTCAAAATTCGTGTTGATAGTACCAAGATTGATGTAGTTCTGAAAATTTCACATCCCTCTTTTAAAGAGTTGGTTATTTATATCTATTGGAAGTTCAGAACTTGAACTTGATCAAATCCTGGTGTGGTGAAAATTTTGCTCTTCGACAACTGCTCCCTTAACATTGAGTGTTTTTGTCAAAACTGTTTGATTCCCTTGTTTTCTTTGCCCTAGGCCGAGCGCTTACCCCTTAAGCCATGGGGTGGCGTGGTATTCCACGAGAGAGGGTATTTGTGGCACACGTCATACGTGTGATGGGCATACATCAAAATCTGTCATTCTGGCACCTCTTCTGTACCAGTTGTAGCAGTTAGGGTAGCCTGTCTGGATGATACATATGCAAATTTAGCCTGCAATTGTGTTTCCTATTTCTTTACACAGTACAAGTTTATGTTGATATTGATCAATATGTATGCGCATTAGATGTATAATATACTCATCAATATGCATACAACTTCTCTACAGTTGTGCACTTATGCTCCAAGCCTTGTTTTGTTCAAGTTTGCTTCACATAGTAAAGCATGTCTCCCTCTCACTTGAACCTGAACTGTTGGATATGTAGTTTAGTTCCTTCCTGTTCACATTTGTGTAAAGTGATATGGTTTGTGTAAAGTGCGTATTTTTTGTCATGAGTTAGTGCATCTAATTGGACTGAATTGCCATGGTAACACTTGATTTATTCTGGTGTTTTTAGGTTAATGGTCGCATCATCAGGAAGCGGATCCATGTCCGTGTGGAGCATGTGCAGCCCTCCCGTTGCACAGAGGAGTTCCGCTTGAGGAAAGCCAAGAACGACCAGCTCAAGGTGGATGCCAAGGCCCGTGGTGAGGTGATCAGCACCAAGAGGCAGCCTGTGGGACCCAAACCTGGCTTCATGGTTGAGGGTGCTACACTTGAGACAGTCACTCCTATTCCTTATGATGTGGTCAATGATCTCAAGGGTGGTTACTAGAGAGAATTCTTGTATCTTGAGCAGTTGAAGTGAGCTGGCATAAATACTTATCTGAATCTTTTTGATAACTGGCTAGTTCTTTTGTTCTGGTGTTATGAACCTTTGTGGCTATTGCTAGTAAACGTTATAGATTTTGCCATGGCTGATTGCAACCTGTTATGTTACCTTCTGCAGATGTATTGTCTAAATTTTCCTGGAGCCACCCGAATCCTCTGAGCGATGTCTGTATCTTGTGTGGTAACTATCTGAATGCTTTTCTACAGGTTTGGTTTGGTTCTGTTACTGGACTCGAATGTTTTTCCGCAGGATTGGTTTGTTTGGTTCTGTTGTAACTGGACTCCTGTAGTATGCTTTGAGCTTCTATGGTTATGTTTTATGTCAGTTGAAGTGAAAGAACGGCCTTGTATTTTGTATCATGTGAAAGGGTGGCTTGTCCTGAAACTGAAAGTACCGAAGGCTGGTGGCATTGTTAACTACGTTAACTGATAGTGGCAACGTTAACCATGTAAGATAAGTACTTGTTAATCTCTATTCTAATTTGAAGTATTGAGATCATTTTTTTTTGCGACTTATTGAGATGACTTTTCTTTGGAGAGACATCGCACATTTTTTTTTATTCTATTGGATTGGGGAATGCGAAGAATTACAACAAAATCTTTAGAAATCACATTTTTAGTTAGGAATGGATTTTATTATTATTCTTTTCTCTGGAGAGACATCGCACAATACTCCCCCTAATCTTGAATATTTGTGTAAAGAAAATTTTACCAATATATGACGTATACATTTTAGGAAAAATGAGGTGGGAATGGTATGACATAAGTAGGTTATATTGCTCAATTTAAACTTACTTGCAATTATGCTAACATGAGAAAAAGAAAAAGAAACAGGATAACTTATGCACCAAACTTACATGATCACAACGATAGTTTGGTGGTGGATTCCCTCTCTTTCTAAAACTATAGGTTCATAAGTTTAAGTCCTTGTAGATCAGACTATCTTTGGTATCTCATTTGGAAACCCATGTGAAAAAATAAGAGATATCTTATAATTTCGAATGGAGGGTGTATTTCACATTGCCTTGTTGTAAACTCACATAAGACAGCTTCTAAAGAGAGAAACTCATAAGTGACTAAGTTGATTGGAACACCAAAAAATGATAAGCATTATTTTGATCGTCAAAAGTCACACAAATTTCAGCCCCTAATTTCTCCTAAAATATGTATCATTTGTTAATGAATTAGTATCATTCAGAGACATTTTCAATACAAATCTACTAATGTAAGTTTTGTCATAAACTATTTGGACAATTGTTAGTCAAAGTTTATAAAATTTATCTTCGTTTTCTACACAATATGTTGGGACAGAGCTTGAAAAAGCTGAAAGTGTACCCCCTTGCTTTCGGTTCAAACGAAAGCAACAACTGGTACAAAGCTCCGAAACACGTAAAAGTTTCAAATATCGTACGTACACCTGGAAGCAGGGATTGTTCTGACCCTGACCCCGCGCGGTTGAGCCTCTGAAACTCTAAAAATCTCAGCCTCAAACAAACACGAGTAGTCCGTCCTATCCAGTTTTTTTGCGTTGAAGATTTTTTGAAATCCATTCGAGATCGGGGGCGCCATGACGCCAGGCTAGGTGGATGGCAACGATGGGGATATTTTCCGCCGGGTTGCTCTCCCAGCCTCCCACGTTTCGTGCAAAGAAGAAAAGGCGAGCGACGAGGACGCCAAATCTGGCAGCAAACGCAAACGTCGCAGCCCCGTTCTGCCGCTTTCTACGCTTTCTCTTGGCTCCCTCTCCACTTGCTCCCGTTTGCATTTGTTTCGTGCGTTGCTCGAGTCCGGAGAGCCACACACCGAACGCTATCCACCTCCTCCACCTCTTGGGGAAGTTTCTTCTCTTTTGATTTTGCTTATATGTGCTAGGCTGCTAGCCAGAAATTACAAAAAACCTGGAAAGTCGACGGAAGTGTCTAGAACTGTCGCTGGAGGACCACGGGACATGGCTGCTTTGCAGGAAGAGCTGAACTTATCAAGTGGCATGGGCGCATGGCATGTGATCTTTTTGCTCCCGCGTAGACGATTTGTCATGTTCAGAACAATCGGGCTCTGGATTTGGTTCGCGTGGATAGGATAGGGCGATAGGCCATCGCAATCCATTCATGTTCCGGTGTTGGCGCGAAGTCACGCGATGCAACATGCCCCCGTTGCTCGGATCAGCGAGAGATTCAGAGTGGTGGCCGTGCGTGGTATGTGTCCAGAATTGCAGGCATGTGACACCGCGTGAGAACTCGCGGAGCAATTGGCGTGCCAAGCGCCGACCACCCATCTTCTTTGATTTATAAGTCATACTTTTTCAGTTAACGAACAGTATTTTTCTCTCATACCAAATCAGCCACCAATACTTTCTGTCATGGCTTATCAGGTCAAACAAGCCCAAGTGAACAGGACGATGGTCCATTTCGGTGCCCCTCTCCCACGTGATCTAGAAAATCAAGCACGCAGTCACGAAAAAACGCTACCGGCCTTTGGTCTGTCTTTGGGTTGTTTGTACGCATTAGTTTGTATTTTAAGTTTGTCTAGTGTGGTTTCTGTATTTAAAATGTCTGTAGTCTCTTATTAAGATTTGCACGGTAGTTAAAGGAGACTTAATATAGCATTATCTAGGTTCAAAACAGATTCAAATTCAGTCTGATTAGTTGCATGCGTTAGTCTCACACTACATTATATCTTATACATCATAATCTAAACCAGTGTAAACATATGCATTGTCTTAATGTTTGGTTGTTCTACATAGACAAGACACATTTGATAAGTTTATGTTTGGTTATTTAAATTCTGTTGCATGTAATCACCTTCGAGATCTACTTGAGGTCTCATGTTTTCTGTTAGATGTTTAGGGATGAACCGCAGGTTGACTGGGAGACAAGACACGCTCTTAATGTTTAGGGTTGACACAGAAATTATAGAAGTTAAAAACAAAGAGCGTGTTTGTTTGGGAGCCTCTCAGTCAACATGCTGCTCAGATAGAGATTCTGATTCCTGACAATCGAAATCGGACGCCTGGTTACAACTCCTGCAATACCAGACAGGTTGTCTGGAGTCAACTAAACAGACCAAAAGCTTCTCTAAAAGATCTGTCAAAGAGGTTCTAACCTGATGCAAGAAACAAACGCTGCTCCCTCCATAATTCTGGAATAGTATTATATTTTAGTATATCAAGTTTGGTTTTCTTGATCTACGTGAGATGATCTTCTTTTTAAACCGGAATACCCTGGGTTGTCTAGCCACCGCAGAACGAGTTTTTTAAATAAAAAGTATAAATATTTATAACATCAAATAAATACTATTAAATTAATTACGAAATGTATTTTCATTATAAATTAATTTGAAGCCATAAATATAAATAGTATTTACTAAAAACTTATTCAAACGTGAAACACTTTAACTGACGCGTAACTCATAGTGTATTTTTTAAGGAACATAGTGGTATCTTTTTTAGACAGAGGCAGTATAACTTACTATCAGGACAACTAACACTATATAAATCACGCACGCAAACGCACACACGTAAAAAGCACCATGTTTTCGACCAATTTTACCGCTCCACGGCATCTCATCGAGCGAATGCACGGAGCCCACGGCACTGGGTGGATCATACACACACAGGACACAGCCAACACCGTCCAAACCGTACCATGTCCCGTTCCGCGCCCACGCGTCGCGCATCCAGCCGCCCTATCTCCACGCTGGACCGCAACGTGGCCCGGCGCGCAGTCCCCGCCAAAACACGTTGCCGTCCACCCACGACGCTTCGAGGCCGGTTCACGCGTCCGCGGGAGCCCCGCCCCGCCCGCCACCCATCCCCCCAGTTCGCTGCTGCCCCTCCGCTCGCGGCTCGCCCCCCACCTCCCGTCACGGCCTCACGTTCCGCTCACCGGCGCACCGCGCGCCACGTCGCCCGGGGCGCCCGTGTTCGCCAGCCTTATTTAACCCCGCGGCCCGGGGCTCCCATTCCCTTCCCCCGTAATAATAAGTAACCGAATCCCCAGTCCAGATCGCCGTCGCATCGCAGCAGGGGAGTCCCCAGGGTCCCGGACCGAATCCATTTCCAGACACCAAGGCCAAGCAAGATCCATCTCTCGCTCCAGCCAGCCTTCCTCTTCTTCGTTCTTGGTGGTCTGATCTCGTCGCCCATTCGAGTCCAATCCGATCCCAACCAACCGCTGTGAATGATGGCGCTCAACCTCGCCCACCAGACCGGCGCGGCGGCCGCGGCCGTCACGGTGGCACCGACGGCGCCACGCTCGGCCGTCGTCGCGGCGGCGTCCACCGTGGCGGCGCCGTCCGTGTCGGCGGGCGCCGCCCCGGCGCCCGCGCTCCAGATGCAGATGATGACGGTGGACGCGGCCCCCGCGCAGCCGCCGGACGCGGTGAAGCCCGACCTGGCCATGGCGTGCCAGGCGCTGGTGGAGAGCGCGCCCGACGAGGCGGAGCACGCCGACGTCGCCGCCGAGCTCTGGAGCAAGGCCGGGGTGCCTGTCTTCGTGATGATGCCGCTCGACACCGTGCGCAAGGACGGCAACTCGCTCAACCGGCGGAAGGCCGTGGAGGCCAGCCTGGCGGCGCTCAAGAGCGCCGGCGTGGAGGGCATCATGGTGGACGTCTGGTGGGGCATCGCCGAGGCCGATGGCCCCGGGCAGTACAACTTCAACGGGTACATGGAGCTCATGGAGATGGCCAGGAAGACCGGGCTCAAGGTCCAGGCCGTCATGTCCTTCCACCAGTGCGGCGGCAACGTCGGCGATTCAGTCACGTACGTGTCTACCTCTGCTTTCTCTTCTTGCCTCACATTCTCTAGATTAAACCAAAATCTCTTCACATTATTTTTTGGATGAAAGAAAATGCACAAAAGATCAGTGCTATATTCAGAACCTGCATGTTGATATCTGATTCTTCTGAATATAGAAGAGCTGCATATTATTATATTAAGAAGAGATCTTTCACAAAATTTCTGACCCCTTCACGAGTTTTACCGTCGATTATCTAGACCAACGGGCCTCCTGTGATTAGGGAGAACTGTCCAAAAGATGTGCACTTTTTCCGTTGTTTTTAACTCAAAACTTTTTTCTACTCTGAGAAGTGAGAAGTCCGAAAATTGCATCTACTCTACACAAGTGGATGTGGACGTGGACTGAACGCAAGGTCCCCGTGAACCATTGAGCCACGAAGAACCACAGGTTCACCATCCGTCACCCTGGATAACCTGAAGAAAAGTCTGTCCTTTTTCTCGTGTTACAAACCAAACGGTGGCGCTTCCCTCTTCCCGCCGACTCGGCATGTGATCTGCCACGAGATCCGTGAGCACAAGTTCAGGCTCCAGAACCAATAATCCTGATCGAAGATATGCTTTTTAAGTTTCCTGCCTGCGTAGGTCGGGTCGACGAGAAGGTTTGTGAATTACTTATTAGACGCTGACGAACTGTTTAATTGCCGTTGGACGTTGCAGCATACCACTTCCGAGATGGGTTGTGGAGGAGATGGACAAGGACCAGGACCTGGCCTACACCGACCGGAGCGGCCGCCGGAACTACGAGTACGTCTCCCTCGGCTGCGACGCGCTGCCCGTGCTCAAGGGCCGCACCCCCATCCAGTGCTACGCCGACTTCATGCGCGCCTTCCGCGACCGCTTCGCCACCTTCATGGGCAACACCATCGTGGAGATCCAGGTCGGCATGGGCCCCGCCGGCGAGCTGCGCTACCCGTCCTACCCGGAGAGCAACGGCACCTGGTCCTTCCCTGGCATCGGCGAGTTCCAGTGCTATGACAGGGTACAGCATGCGTGCTCGTTCGTTTTTTTTACCCCTTCTACTATAATCTCAGAGCTTGTAACTGACCTGCTGCGATATCCATGTGCATTCATGCAGTACATGTTGAGTAGCTTGAAGGCGGCTGCTGAGGCCGTGGGCAAGCCGGAGTGGGGCAACGCGGGTCCGGGCGACTCCGGCGGCTACAAGGACTGGCCGGAGGACACGGGCTTCTTCCGTCGCGAGGGCGGGTGGAGCACGGAGTACGGGCAGTTCTTCATGAGCTGGTACTCGCAGATGCTCCTGGAGCACGGCGAGCGCATCCTGTCGGCGGCGACGGGCGTGTACACGGGGTCCCCCGGCGTGAAGATCTCGGTGAAGGTGGCCGGGATCCACTGGCACTACGGCACCCGGTCCCACGCGGCGGAGCTGACGGCGGGGTACTACAACACCCGGCAGCACGACGGGTACGCGCCCATCGCGCGCATGCTGGCGCGCCACGGCGCCGTGCTCAACTTCACGTGCGTCGAGATGCGGGACCACGAGCAGCCGCAGGACGCGCAGTGCCGCCCCGAGGCGCTGGTGCAGCAGGTGGCCGCCGCGGCGCGGGAGGCCGGTGTCGGGCTGGCCGGGGAGAACGCGCTGCCACGCTACGACGAGACGGCGCACGACCAGGTGGTGGCCACGGCCGCCGACAGGGCGGCCGAGGACCGCATGGTGGCGTTCACGTACCTGCGCATGGGGCCCGACCTGTTCCAGCCCGACAACTGGCGCCGCTTCGCCGCGTTCGTCAAGCGCATGTCTCAGCCGGGCGCGAGGGAGGCGTGCCGGGAGCAGGTGGAGCGGGAGGCCGAAGGCGTCGCGCACGCAACCCAGCCGCTCGTGCACGAGGCCGCCGTCGCGCTCACCAACTAAGCCGCCGCCGCCGCCGCTCGTGCAGGTGGCCGGCGCTCCCACCCGTTGCCCGTGTTCCACTAGACGGTGATACGTACGCTACTACTACTACCTCAGGTCGTCAATGCTTACTCATACATAAGCTGCGCCGGCCGGCCGGCCAGCTGCCGTGTCGTCGATCGGCGCATGCGTGCACCGCGCGAGTGTGTACGTAAAAGGGGAGAATGGAAGCTGCGAGCGAGGTAGGGGTGGGTGGGTGACTGGGTAACGGTACGGTACGTAGGTGCCACGTTCCGAGCTTTGGCGTCCCACAAAGCTTGGCAGATGGGTTTGATGTTCTGCTGCTGTGTTACTATCCTACACCTACAGAATGTGGATAAACTCATGATTTGTACTGCTATAATTTGAACAAAGAAACAAACTTGTGAGAACGTAGCAGAGGCTTTGCTTGGGCTGGCCTCGTTCGTGCTGTATTGCCCATTGTCGTTCGTGCTTCAGAGATCAGAAGGTGCCTGAGGTCCTCAATTTTCTTTCTATAATAATATAAATGTTCCTCTGGGACTTGCTTATACGGTTATGACCAGGCTTGAGTGCCACATTGTCTTTTCCTTCAACACCCATCACCCATTGTAGAGGGCATTGCCCTTTGCTTCAGAGATCAGAAGGTGCCTGAGGTCCTCAATTTTCTTTCTATAATAATATAAATGTTCCTCTGGGACTTGCTTATACGGTTATGACCAGGCTTGAGTGCCACATTGTCTTTTCCTTCAACACCCATCACCCATTGTAGAGGGCATTGCCCTTTGCTGATTTGCAAGGGCCTCAGCAGGATTCAAAATTTGGCTGAAATTTCACGAAAAATTCGAATTTTTTAAATATACTAATATATGTGGTATATACCTGTAGGCATATATTTTCTATTGTTTATATAGATGTGTTTCTCCGGATAAAAAACTCATGAGACCAACGCACCATCCCACCCAACTAGGCCCGTCCATGCACCTACCGTAGCTCACGCCATCGCTTTGACTGGGCTCGATGTGGTCCCCTTCATTACTACTAGGCATAGGACCTGTGCTAACGCTACGGACCATATTAAGTCAAAAGTTAATTCTAGAACAATATTGGTCTCGCGCCGTGCTAACGCTAGTAGTGTGCCATGCTAATGTTGAAACAACTTTGTTTCGGCCTAATCATAGCATCTCTAGTCAATGCCATGGCTAACAGAAGCGTGGCATTAGGCCCGAAAATTTATTTCATTGCAGCTTTTTTTTTGCTTGTAGCATATTATTACAGTTCATAAACTAAAAGACGTTGAATAAGTTAACATGCAGTTATTATAATCCCTCAGGGACCCGATTTAAATCACACAACAGTTGAATTAAACAACTACAAATGGGGCTCCATCCCAGATCAGACCAGAGGTTATGGTCGAAGGATAGACACATGCAACAGAAAGAAGCAGCTGCTGTTTACATTGTCAAACAACACTTCCTATCGGTAGGTCTTGAGATCCTCATTGGGACTACGTCTATATAATCAGATTAAACTAACATGAGTACATGACCAAAACAGAAAATGTATAATACGTATAGTCACATAAGCCACATCAAGCCAGACAATTTTCAGCATAAGTAATCTGATGGTAATTCTAGATTGGCATACCACAGATCACATGACAGTGTAAGTTTGTAAAGATACCTACCTAGAGCAAACAATTTTAAAGACCAAAAGATACCCAAAAACAAAAATAAAAGGCAAAATTAAGAGCACTTGTATTATCATCAGAAAAAGAATTACCTTCTCACTCACAGAGCTACCAGCACTGTGTCAGAAGGTGTCCTAAGATTGTTTCGAGGTTTCATCATCTGATACAAAGAAAAATATAGAGATACAGTTCAACAACGTCAAACACCGAGAGATACAGCTAAGGATGTTAAGGATTCAGATGCAGAGATGTTTGTGCATCACTCGCTCGACAGAAGTTGGCCTTGGATCAAGTGTTGGATTATGCATCAGGATACAATTTTTTTTTTAAATAACAAACAACAATAAGCTCAAGTATTATTGTAACACGCCTGTTGTGAGGTAGGGGGCTGTGGCGAGGGCAGAGGGAGGCGGCTATGGAGGAGGAGTTGTTCATGCTAAGCTGCTGGAGATTCTCAAGCAAGCTAGCAACATTAGCAAGTTCATTGTTCTTGGACTGCATAGTGACCTCTGTTGGCTTCGTCATCTGTAGGTTTTAGGGAACAATGTGTCAGCCAATGCATAAGTCTATGCGATAAAAATTCTCTACCAATTTTTACATCACTCTGCAGTCTGCATCCATGAAGCCAGTTTAAGAGGATTGGTGAAAACAACATTAGTTGACCTGGACACTGACAAAATAGGCACTTCACTGAGCTATAATTCATTAGCATATTTTTTCAAACTTCAAAGCCCCTTAAATCTAGTAAGCACCACTTGTAGTTATATGTAGCTATGGGACACTCAAGCCAAACTGTCAATACATAAAGAACCTGAAAGACCTGTTACTTATGTGCTATGTTTCAATCTTGCCTTAGCATCCACAGAAAAATAAAACAGAAGAGAGAAGTGAGAAGAGGTTTCTTTGAACTTGATCTAAGCACAAAGAAACTAATCAAATTTCACTGCAGTAGATTAGGATTGCGTACATGGTTTTGTGTCAATGTACGTCGTCATCCAAACCAGACCTGTAGAGGGCAAAAAATTAGCAAAAATATTAGAGAACATGACAGGAGATTAGGAATAAGTGTTCCAACTAAAACATAAGCATACTGAGGTATGTGCCTAAAGAATCCAATTGCAAGGTTTATGCTGAAGCATTTTTTTTTACAGTTGTTCAGCGTTCTCCTTTTCTTAAGCAAGTTTCATAAGATAAAACAGGGTAAACTAAACTCAAAAGGGTTTTCCCTACTTTATTTCCTAAAAAATATAATTGTAAATTAATAGGCTACAAAAGGGTTTTCCCTACTTTATTTCTCCAAAAAAATATAATTGTAAATTAATAGGCAATATTAGCCTGCAACTGACATAGAAGCAACCATACTTCCTTGTACATTATTCTGAAGTACTCCTGAAGACTGTCTGCAGCTTCTCCCACCAGTGCCTAAGATGAAAAGGAAGAATCAGAAAAATATTACTTGAATCTCAAAGGTAGAACTGGAGTGCTACAAAAGAGATGCGCACATCATCATCAGTGATGCCAGTCTGATCATATAAAGCTCTCTTCTCAGAATCTCCAAGAATGGATATAACCTTCTGCAGTTGCTGAAACTTCTCTTTGGCTTCCTGGCAGCATATAACATTATATTTGAGATACATTGCACTAAATGACTGTAAAAAAACATTCTGGGTGGAGGCGAAGAGCTAATTTGTGATATGTCTTCTTTATTTCTTGTTGTGAAGCAGTCTTCTCAACTCCCAGGACCTTCAAATGATGAGAGAAAAATAAACAAGACATTAAATTACTAAACTGTGATATGGAAAGAGAACATGAAAGCGATTCGTGACAACACATTTAGAACAGTTCAGACTTTTGTCTCATCTGCGGTTATTTACATGACTTGTTTGCGAATACACCTTAAATAAGGAACCAAAAAATTAGGTGGCCATTTTTGTGTCAACCTGGCGTTTTTAGAGAAGACGTAATCACAAAAAAAGGACAAACCAATTACTTCCAACGTTGCAGAGTTCATCATCAGTGCAATGATTGAGCGCCTATGTTCGTCACCAGTTTTGCCGAGCTGCTCGGTGATCTTCACCAGATCGGATCCGCCAACCACGCCCACAGTCACATGCTGCTTCCAAAATAAATAAATAAATAAATAAATGAAGCTGTAATTTCTCATCATACAAAAAAAAAAAAAAATACAGCAGGAGCAAGAAGGCGAGCGGGCTCAATTCTCACCTGTCGCAGCTGCTTCAACTGCGCGCGGCCGGCGGCATTCCTCCCTGTGGCGGCCATCGCAACCCTAGCCCTTGCGGAACCGGATCCGGTGGTGGTGCCTGCGCACATGACCCCTCGCCGTCGGAGACGCGCTGGGCTCCAGGGCGTGGCCGTCCTCCCCTGCGTTCGATGGCGGCGCCGGGGCTGTGGGCGGAGGCGATCCTGCCGGCGCGGATACTGGAGTAGGCGGCCGGGTCCTGATCGTGTGTTTCCTGTTGGATTTTTTTATTCGGTGATGACTACAGGAATCGATCGCTGGTCGCCGAGGTTTAAGCGTCGCGGTGTCGTGCGCGTTTGAAGCCCGCGTGCGTGGGATGGAGGGCGATGGAGGGTAGATACACTAGATATGAGCCGTCGGATTTAAACGAGTAATGAAAAAGAATGGCTAAGAGATAATCTGGTGTATCCGTTTTGATGATATTATATTTTCTGGGTACATTCATAAGTGTAGATGTAGCATAGGTTATGACTGCAGAGTAGATATTTGCTGTATGGCTGTAGATTTGTTCTAACTAGTGTATTATAGGATAGTGTAGATTATATTAATACACCCATGCATTTATTTATTTTATTCCCCTTAAACGCCCCATGTGCGGCTCCTTCCCCTAAATTACGTCGCTGTCTTTCACGCGTTCAGAAATCAATCCACAAAACCACCGCGACCTGCATGTCGGCAGTTGCGCATTTTTTTATTTTTAACACTTTTTTAAATTAATTTAAAATTTAACACTGTTTCATTTTTTTTCAAAACTAACATTTTTGGCCACGTCTATTTCCCAGGCACGGTGAAACATCTGTGCCGCGCCATACATGGTGACGCGGCGAGGGGATGACGTGGCGACGACCGGAGCGCTGACCGGTGACGTGACAAGTTCTGTCGCGCCACCGATCTTGGCGCGGCAGTGCCGCGCCATCCCTCACGGCCTGGCAGTCCCAGATAAATATCGCCCGTGAGCCGCCCTCCTCGCTCGTCTGCCCCCCACCGCCGCGCTTTGGCCGCTGGCACTTTGCCCGTCCGCTCATTCGCCCATTTCGCCGCTTCCATTGTCGTCGTGCCGCCGCTTCGCACGCGTCGGTAGCGCCCACGGTTGCCGCCGGCCATCCCATTGCGCTTCGCGCGCCCACACACCAGCACGCCACCCCCTCCGGCCGCCCGCCGCGCCCTCCGGCCACGCACATAGGTATTTGTAAAATTCGGCTAGCTTTTGTAAAATTCATATAGGTATTTGTTAGGGATATCAACAGTCTCGTGTGCAGTGAATTCTACGTGTATGTTTCGTTAAATTTCTTTTGTAAAATATATTCATCACCTTTTCTTTTAGAGTTGGCAAAGAAGCTTCTAGTATATATATTATTATCGTGGGGCTATGGTTATCTTTCTATATTATCTGTATCTATTTTTATTTTAAAGTCAGCAAAGAAGCTTTTAGCATACTCAGCGGCACGAAACCATGGTTTTGTTTTCCTAAATTGTCCATAGATACGTTCACCAGCCCATAGATACATTCATCCGTTTTCGTATAGCAGTTAGTAACGGAACCTCTAGCATACTCATTAGCGTGGTGCCGTGAATAGCTTCCTGTATTATCCGTATTCGTTTTTATTCTAAAGTTGACAAAGAAGCTTTTAGCGTACTCGCTAGCGCGAAGCCGTGGCTTTAATTTGTCTTTTCAAGTTGGGCGTAAATGCTTAAATGTGGAGAGCGAGTGGGGAAAGGCCGTCACTTCTAGTGGATGGAAACGGGCTATCATGAGAGGAAAGAAAGGAAATCTATATAGCAAATATAGTTATGGCATCTCTCCAATTATAGATTATGTAAATTATATGCTGTAAATCAACAATGCAATGAAAAAGAAAGGAAAACTATATAGCAAATGCAGTTATGGCATCTTCTAGGTGTCTTGTGTCTAAACAGCTATACATAGAAGTTGCTTATTTTTCTAGTGAAATTGTTTAATATGTCTGTTAATGTTACTTTGAATATATACATGTGCTTTCATATTGTGTTCGTATTGCATAACAAGTAGTTGAAAATTTGCAATGCTACATAATATTAATTTGAATACTCTAATCCGTTGTTTATCAATTTGTAACAGGATGGCCCCTCCCACGCAGCACCAGTTGTACCCCCTTTTGGAGGTGGAGTACGACAACCCGCACCGAGCACACTTCTTGACTGACACCGACGCAGAGGTGCCCTTGCCTCCTTTGAGGCCCCGCACGCACACTAGGGCACACCAGTTGGACGAACGTTATGCACCGTACATACGGCGTGCCAGCTTCCTCGAGCTTATCCGTGTTGTCAACTACAGTCTTTCGCCCCTTGACCCAGCACTACTTACTGCAGCTGTAGATAGGTGTGAGTGCCTTCATTGTACGTAAACATTCTTATAACAAATTTAAGGTAACTAACAGTCATTCTATTCTTATAACAGGTGGAGGCCTGAGACCCATATGTTTCACCTACCTTGCGGCGAGATGACCTTGACCATGCAGGACGTGAAGGCTATCTTTGGTCTTCGGTTAGGGGGACTTCCAGTGACAGGTATAATTGACAACGATCACTGAAGGGAGCTGGTGGCTTAGTTTTCTGGCTTTCTTCCACCGGACGACGAGGTTTCCAAGAAAAATAAGTGAGCAATTCAAGCCTATTTAATACTTGCATTGCTTTTCTACAGCCATCGGGTCTCATTTTCTTTGGTGAATTTTAGAAAAAGTTTTGGTGTTTCGTCGTCGTGGATCACAGAGCGCTTTGATTACTTTGACCCATAGGCTGATGAGGCTCAGATCGACAGGTTCGCTAGAGTGTGGCTCTGGAACTTCCTTGGTGCTTTCCTATTCCTAGACGTCTTGGGCAACACCATCAGCTAGATCTTTCTTGACATACTACGCCAGCCGTGGGATAACATAGTGGCGTACAGCTGGGCAGCGTAGTCCTAGCATGGACGTATCGACAGCTATGCGTTGTCTACCGTCGCACCTCAGGGTATACGAACCTTGGGGGTTACTCCTACCTACTCTAGGTTTGGTGTTGCGAACGATGGCCCGTTGGGAGGCCCCTTGTTACTGGTTTTCCTGTAAGTACTTTGGTTCACTATATTCTTCGAGACAGTTACATATGATGAAATTATTAATGGCTAATTCATTATCGTGTTCAATGCAGCATTGGAACGGGCAGGATACACTCCATACAGCTCTATATATCTGGACGCAAGTAGAGTTAGTTAGAGGGAATGCGAGGCGCAAGTACAGGAGTACACGGACTGTCTCGACGTTCTGACACAACACCAGGTTACGCTCTCTTTACTATCATACATGTGTCTTGTTCAATATACACTATATCATAACCTAACTCAATTATGAAATGTTCAGGTGCATTGGTGTCCTTGGGATGCTCTGGAGCTCTAGGACTATCTGAGTCCTGTCACTAGGGATGAGTCAGACGAGTATCACTGCAACGTCCCTCTTATTTTCTTCCACGTGGTCGAGATTCACTTACCCATCAGGGTTTGCAGGCAGTTTGGAAGAATAAGAGGCTACCCACCACCGCTTTACTCTACCAACCAAGAATTGCACGGGTGCGTTATCGATTAATAACAAAGCTACAATTCAAAGATGTGTATGGTACAACTAACAATCGTTTTGTTACAGGTATGACCGCAGGAAGAGGTACAAGACCAAGGATTGGTGCGTGACACACAACGCGTACATCCAGTTGTGGTAGACCAGGGACCGGTAGCCGATCGATGCAGGTCCCCCACACGACCAGCACACCTTTGACGAGTACCTACGATGGCTTCATAGGTCCACGAGGACACATATCAAGCCCCCATACACTGAGGAGACGATTGACGAGGACGATGAGGAAGATGTGATCGAAGATGTGTACGACGTTGCCACTAGGGACGACACACAACTACAGAGAGCCCCGCTTCAATGATATGTGGTAAGATACTCGAATGGTACAATTTATTATCCATTTGTTATTAAGTATGTGTACTAAAACTGTCCAACCGCGTTTCTGTACCCAGGCGACACAATTGTCAAGGCTGTCCAACGAAGTAGCGTTTCAGCTTCACGAGTCTAGAGGGCAGGGGCTAGGCGTTCTTGAGGCTTTTGTGCAGGTAAACATAAACTTATCCGTTCCAAAAATATTTTTCTTTAGTGTATATGCATTTGGAAAATGCACTAACTTTAACGTCTATTTATGCAGAAGGTGAAGCGGAGCTGCAGGAAGCTAGCTCAGAAGTTGAGCTGCATGGACACTCCTTAGGTGGAACCCGATTACCCGGCGCGATCGGGTGACACGTCTTCTGGCTCTTTGAGGACACCAACCGGCTCTTCTCAGCCGGTGATAGGTGCCGCTTTCGCTATGTGTACAGCACCACATTATAGCGCTGGCAAGGACCCTGCAAACGAGGACGACGACGACCCCTCGGGTTTCCGCATACAGCACCATCAGTGGGACCCTTGGCAGCAGGACGAGATCGGCATGTCTCAGCTAGGTGGTGTTAAAAGGTCCTAATGGCTAGAGGGGGGTGAATAGCCTAATAAAATTTTCTACAACAACACTTAACAAAAGGATTAGACAATTATGAGGCGAAGCGAGTTTTGCGCTAGCCTACTAAAAAATACAAGCCACCTACCACAATTCTAGTTTAGGTAGAATCTATTCACACAATAGCTATAACACTACTCTATGTTAGTGTGCTCTCAAAGGCTAGCTAAAGAGCCACACCAACCAAGCAAGCAAGCTCTCACAACTAGCTACACTAAAGAGCTTGACAACAAGTTTGCAGTAATGTAAACAGAGTGATCAAGAAGGTTATACCGCCTTGTCGAGGAAGGAGCCAATCAATCACAAAGATGAATAACAATGAAGACCAATCACATCGGAATCAAATGATGAACACAATAATTTTTACCGAGGTTCACTTGCTTGCCGGCAAGCTACTCCTCGTTGTGGCGATACACTCACTTAGAGGTTCACGCGCTAATTGGCTTCACACGCCAAACCCTCAATAGAGTGCCGCACAACGAACACAAGATGAGGATCACACAAGCCACGAGCAATCCACTAGAGTACCTTTTGGCTCTCCGCCGGGGAAAGGTCAAGAACCCCTCACAATCACCACGATTGGAGCCGGAGACAATCACCACCCTCCGCTCGACGATCCTCACTGCTCCACGCCGTCTAGGTGGTGGCAACCACCAAGAGTAACAAGCGAACCCCGCATCGAAACATGAACACCAAGTGCCTCTAGATGCAAACACTCAAGCAATGCACTTGGATCACTCCTAATCTCACTATGATGATGAATCAATGATGGAGATGAGTGGGAGGGCTTTGGCTAAGCTCACAAGGTTGCTATATCAATGCAAATGGCCAAGAGAGTGAGCTTGAGCCAGCTATGGGGCTTAAATAGAAGCCCCCATGAAATAGAGCCATTGTACCCCTTTACTGGGTAAAACGCGAGGTGACCGGACGCTCCGGTCATATTGACCGAACTCTGAACCCAGCGTCCGGTCGCCCAATGTCAACCACGTGTCCCCGGCTTCAAATACAGTTCGTCAAATTTCAACGATCATCTGTTGACCGGACGCGTCAGTTAGAAAGTGACAGGACGCTGGAGCTCAGCGTCCGGTCGTTTCTAGTAAGGTTTCAAACGCGAATTTTCACGACCGGACGCGTCCGGTCATGCCCGACCGGACTCACCCAACGTCTGGTCACTCAACTTCTCCTCTGAGTGCCCCACATCAGCACTGACCGGACGCACCCAGCCAGCGTCCGGTCGTAGAGCGACCCAGCGTCCGGTCGTTTGACCGACGCTAGCGTCTTCGCTGTCACACCTGACCGGACGCGCCGGTCCAACCGAGACCAGCGCCCGATCACTTACAGTGACATCCGTCTTTTCTATCTAGGGCGCCGGTGGCACCATCGGACTGTCCGCACTCTACGGGCGGACACTCCGCCGGTGAAGTTTCTTACCCTTGCACCTAAATTTCACCACCCTTGATCAAATGTACCAACCACCAAGTGTATCACCTTGTGCACATGTGTTAGCATATTTTCACAAACATTTTTAAGGGTGTTAGCACTCCACTAGATCCTAAATACATATGCAATGAGTTAGAGCATCTAGTGACACTTTGATAACCGTATTCCGATACGAGTTTCACCCCTCTTAATAGTACGACTATCGATCCTAAATATGACCACACTCACTAAGTGTCTTGATCACCAAAACAAAATGGCTCCTACAATTTATACCTTTGGCTTGAGCCTTTTGTTTTTCTCTTTCTTCTTTCCAAGTCCGAGTACTTGATCATCACCATGGCATCACCATCATCATGTTATGATCTTCATTTGCTTCACCACTTAGAGTGTGCTACCTATATTATGATCACTTGATAAACTAGGTTAGCACTTAGGGTTTCATCACTTTATCAAAACCAAACTAGAGCTTTCAGGTGCCCCGCTTGATAACCAAGGAGCCTCACATGTAGTAACAAATGTAGTTTCTTTAAATACGTAGGCTCCATGAACTAACGATCATAAAGATTATAAATAATCGTGCATATCATATACTTGCAGGGTACGAGCCGTACGCACCGGCAACGCGACCACACCGACGTTGACTACACTCCTAATATGTTGCCTACAAATCCGAAGAGACAGAGATGTCCGAGGGATCCTTACACTCCTGGGACTTAGTTGATTATGTCGAACTTATGTCGAACGAATATTGCCGTCCGAAACTTGCAGACTTAGTTGGTTATGTCGAACTTATGTCGAACCAATGAAAATGTTATGTGGCAACTTCTCAACCTGCGCACAGACTTCATTTATTTGCTTCATATTCGTTTCAATGCGCCGTGGCATTTGTAGTTGTTCAGCTCCTGTTCAATTGCAATTGAGGCTGGTCGGCTTCTGTCTGCGTCCAGGTCTTGCCGCGCCGTGGGCTATGGCGCGTCAGTGCCGCACCAAGATCAGTGACGCGGCAGACCCTGCCACGTCACCGGTCAGCGCCTCGGTCGTCGCCACGTCATCCTTCTCGCCGCGCCACCGTGCATGGCGCGGCATAGACGTTTCGCCGCGCCAGAAAAATAGACGCGGGTAAAAGTATTAGTTTTGAAGAAAAAAAACAATGTTGAATTTAAAATTAATTTATAAAAAATGTTAAAAATAAAAAAAATCACAGTTGCCCCGTCGACCTCGGGCGGGGCGCTCGGAGGCTCACGGCTGGAGCCTCCCGCGGCGCGGCAGTGCCGCGCGCGCGGGAGGCGGAGGCGGACGCGGCATGGCGGGCGGGGCGCACAGGCGGGATTCCTGCGAGCTCTGGTGGAGGTCCTGTGACCTCCGGCGGCGGGCCATGGCGGTCTACGAGCTCCAGCGACCGGTCATGGTGGCGGGCCACGGCGGTCTGCGGGCCGAGCGGAATCGGATGAATCAATCACACATGGAGTACAGTGCTACGGACGTCCTCACTGCTCCACATGACGACGTCCTGGTTGTTGGTCAGCGTGGTTAGCTGGCGCTATCCATGCACCGGTGGTCCATGGCCATCCTTCCGTCCGTGTGCAGGCCAGCGGCGGAGAGACAACACGCCATGAGGTGACTGGTGACGCCTTGTCGGACCGCAAAAGCATCGCCAGGCCCGTCGCTGCACCTCGCCGCCGGCTAACACTGTCGCCAAACCTCGCGTGCATGTCGTGACTGGTGACGCCTTGTCGTGCCGCCGGCTGGAGACCTTGCGGGCTCGCCGCTGCACCACAACGCTGGACCGTGCGAGCACCCCGGGCGTTGGCCGTGCCGCTTCGCCGGGCCGCCGGACCTCGCGAGCCACTCGCGCGTCGGCAGTGACGCATCGCCGGACCTCGCACCATAGCCGGCACCGGCGCCTGTAGGAGCAGAGGCACTGGCGGCGACGCTGTTGCTGCTGTGCGACGCCTCCGCGCGCCACAAGTCGCCTCTGGCCACCACCGAGACCGAGCTCTCCACGTCGTTCGTCCTGCTGTCGTACGTCGCCGACAAGTTCATGCTCCCCCTGCGCCCGCGCGAACCTCCCGGAGGAGCCGAGGGAGTCGTCGCCACCGCCGGTGGCCCCGTCCTTGCTGACGAAGCCGACGCTCCGGCCGCCGATCTCCCGCCATTCTTCTTCCTGGCGTTGCGCCGGCGCTGCTTTGGTGCGCCGCAGCCGGAGTAGAAGGTGCCGTCGATGTGGATTATCGTAAATCTTCTCTGTGTAGTAAACCGAATGTGCCATTATGGTAACTCGACTATGGTAAATGATAATGTGGATTATCGTAAATCACTAGCCACATTGTCGTCACTTACCGTTGTTGCGTTCGCCGTTCAGGTGCATATATACGCCTCGCTAGGAAACGAAGGACGTCAAATTACGGTAACTCATCTTTTATAGTAACTACACAAATTATAGTACTCCATGATGCCAAATTGTAGTAACTCGATCTGACTTATCATCTCTTAACCACTTAAATTCTCGTAAGTATATAGTTCTTTTAAAAATTAAATGTATAATTGTGCTAATTCCTCCTACCTTTGTATATGATGGCACAAACAGTGCATGCATACGCTAATTCACTTGTATGCATGTGTACGCTAATTCATGTATTCTCGTAACCACTCGTTCCGCTAGCTTGCATGCACACACACGGCAGATCCGAAATCACCGTAATCACAATAACTACGACCTGCATGCATATCTGGCCTTAATTAGTAAATAGCGACAGTAACAGATCGTTATTAATTTGCCGTAGCTGTGCATGCAGACATGCAGGCACCAGCCATCGAAACCAGGAACGCCCTGTTGGGTGCATCGACCGGCCTGCCTAGAATAAGATAGTCTGTAGCCGGCTTATATTGCTCAGTATTTCTCTATTTTGTTCAAGTCATAAATCAGCGGTAATATTTGTTTAGATCTATTTTTTTAGAAAAAAACATTCTTCATGTGCTAGTCTTTAAAAAAATAGAGAAATTTTGGCTGAATGTTACGAATTTCAGTAATTTTGGTGGTGGCCGAAATTTTTGCAATGCCGAAATTACAAAACCCTGCTCCTCAGTATCCATCTGCATCAGCAGACACCGGACAACACCTTAATTTGCACTTTAAGTCCTCCAGCGAGTTGCTTGTTACATTCTTCTCTTCCCGCTTTGTTGAAGGATACATAATCAAAGTGTTGCTCCATGTTGTAAACTCTCAAGTCTGCAAAGTCATAAATAATATATCAGGATGGCTGTGTAACGTCCCACATTTTTACAACCAAAGTAAAAATGCCTGCTTAGGGGTTATTACCTGACACAAGTGATACTTTCCCGAGTAATGACACTAATCAAAGTGTTGCAACGGAATAATAGTTAGGACCTTACACAGTTTGTTACATTTAATAAAAACAATAATAAACATTACGTAGTACAAAAATAATAGCGACACCTTCACATTATACTCGAGCTTTATTTTTAATATGTATTATTCCTGAAACTTCCTTTAGGTCAAGTGCTTGGCATATCTCATCATCATAGGTTATTTCTCTCCATCTGAAGGAGGAGGGTTAATAGCAAGAGTACAAGGTACTCAGCAAGCATATAATAAATGAAATGAAATGCATTCCTAGCCATTTGTCATATTAATTCTTAATCATAGATCATTTATCAAAAAGTTGCATATTTTAGAAAATAGCTTAAGAAATCTATTATCACCCATAAGTGAGATAGAGCCTCCTATAGGCTCCCGTAGCCTCTGATCCAAGAGACATGACATGAATTCATGGTTTAACCCTGCGCAGGTTTGTATCATTTTACCAATGATTACTCCGACCAATTTTCCATTGCACTTCCTTTGGTGCGACTCATAGTCAAGATATCGGACTTTCCCCATTTCTGTATATTATATACATCCACATCTATCCACATGCGCTAATATATGCGCCTGGGTGCACTTCATCGACACCTGATTAGGAATTTCATCACCCAACCCTCTCCTCACTTACCGTAGGGAGTACATAACAACATTCATGGGTACTGGACTCGGCCCGTCCCAAACGAGTTCACTTGTCGACACGGTTTCATATGACCCACATAATGAGTGAGAAGGGTTTGGTCCTTATATATTCGTAGTCGATGTAGAGAGAGCTTGATCCACCCTAATTCATCATCACATTCCATGAACTCTATCTATACCGATATCCAGTTATCATCTAGTAATCATTATCCATCATAGTCATCAGGTTAATTCAGTTTAATTTAGAAAAAATATTTTTATGCAAGTATTTTGGAAGTAAGTTTGTTTTATAAAAATCGACGTGACTTGCCTGAATCCCAAATGCCACCATAGATCCGTCTGTATACTCTGGATGTCCTTCAATGTTCTAGCTTGCTTCCTGTAATTAATTATAATATTTTTATATATTGGTATTTAGCAAAACTAAAAGAATACACACAAATTTGTACATTATGGCTACGTATTCGTGTGTCTTATTCTATAGTCAAGATATTTTATTAGTCTCAAATTTTAGCTTTGCTATGATTTATAGGAAATATATTACACAGTAGAAATTATTCAGCCACTACAGGCTTGTTCGGCTGGCTTAAAGCCAGCCAGCTGGCTTATTTTTCCTCTCACATAATCACTGTTCATGTCCTGCCAGAACAGTATTTCTCTCTCACAACAATCAGCCGGAACAGTATTTTTCAGTCCTGCCGAACAGGCCCTACATTAACTAGCATTCTTAACTTTTCTTGTTTATCCACGTGAGCAACACTGGACCTCATACTACTACTACTACTAGTACTAGTATACTAGTACTGAAGCATGAAGCCCCATACAGTACGTACTAGCAGTAGCAGGTCAACAGACCGAACACGCCAACTCTCCATTCCCAGTCTCCTCTCCCTTGCTCTGCTTTCTTTCTCCTTCTGTATCCCTTGGGCACGGCGTTGAAGCTACCTGCCCCAAATCAACGAGAGAAAATTAGCTCAGTACCATTAAAAGATCCTATCCTTAGAAAAATACCATTAAAAAATTGAACTACAGAAAAATACCATTAAAAGATTCCTCCGTTGTAGCCTTTTAGCATTCCTGTTAACTTCACGTAAGCTGGAGGGAAAAAAATCGGATCCAACTTGAAAGCACCGACATGTCCTGGCTCCTGACCGGCTGGCCCAAACGAACCCAGCCTGCCGAGGAAAGCACGAACGCACCTGGTCGCAACCTCCAGCTGCTCTCTTCCCCTCGGCGGCGGCCCCTCGTCCCCTCGGCGATGACGGCAGCGACTTCTCAAGCCTATCCCCCATGGTGCGCCCCTCTCCATCTATTTTTTCTTTGTTCTCTATTCTTCTTGTGCTCTTCTTTCATGGTCTGAACCCTAGGTATTGGGGATTCTGTAGTGCTGTGACAAGGGATTGGGGATTTGAGCGAAGATGGACGCTACCGAAATTCCAGAAGGGTAATCTCCTTGGACACACGCTATATTCTTCCAATTTGTATCTATTTTGCTGGTATTTTCCCTATTTTTGTGTGCACATGGCTATGTAAACGTACTGAATGAGGACCTGATTTTTTTGTGAATTGGGCCTTACTTTTTCCCCTATGTTCCATGTGTTTCGGGCTACATATCACAGGATTGATCCAAAGAATGCTTGTAGAGTAGATGTCACTATGAACTCATACTTCAGTACTATACATGGTAAAAAGGTCTACAATAGGAGCAGAGATGTAAGCTGGGTTGTTGATTCAAAAAAGTATTTAGTCATTAATCTAGAGAAGGATATTGCTTCGCACTTTACATGGGACAGCAACCAATAGGCAAATTTCTGGGTTGTAAAAGGGATGCATTGGACATGCAAGTCAATTTTAGATGGTCAGCTTCGCAGCTTGCTAAGGGCATCTCAATTGGTGAAATTTATGATGATAGTGAGCAGTCATGTGGAGGGGGATGAGATGCCTCTTGCAGCGAACATGGATTGCGAGGGCATGCCTAATGAAGTGCCAGTTGTTAAGGAGAAGATGGAGTTTGAGGGATTTGAATGGGCAGAAGTACCACAATATGGAGAAACCATAGCAGGGCCACCAATGCCTGAAGAGGAGGAGAAGGAGCACTTCATGACTGTTGGGTGTGACCCTGATGGGGATGAGCCAACCGGAGTAGACGAAGAGTGGAGATACTTCAAACCAATTGATATTGCAGTTAATGATACACAGCTAGCAGAAAATATTGAAGTAGTGGTGCAGAAAAGAAAGAGGGCAATGTCTGTTCTAGACTTTGATTCTGAATGTGTTCATGATGATGAGGCTACTATGATAGATGATTACGTTGCACCTTTCACAACACATGACAAAGAGAATCCGGTTATTAATGAAGGAGATACATTTGGAGATAAGGACGAGTTCATCATGACCTTGAGGACATATGCCATAAAAAATGAGTTTGATACTAGGGTTGAACATAGTGACAAAGAGAGGTACAAGACAAGGTGTGCAGATGCAAACTGTGATTGGAGAATTTTTGCAAAGAAACTTCATGGTGGCGACACATTCATGGTTATTATTTTTTCTTTAGATCTTATAATCTAATATTCGTTGTAGAGTGATACAGTTTTTGCATGTACAACTCGAAGGCATGATGCATTGTTGGAGAAAATTGGAACCGAATGTCCTAAAGCAATTCCCTTTTTAAACAACCATCACAAGCTGATATGGAGTAGATCTAAATTCTCCAAAGAATGCAAAGTTGATTATGTTAACAATAACATATCTGAATGCTTTAATAATTGGATTAAGGAATATAAAGACCTTCCAGTTGTTGATCTAATGGATAAGATCAGAGAGAAGATCATGGAGAAGATCTACACAAGGCAAGAGATAGCCAACAGACTTCAAGGGCGCATCCTCCCTAGTGTGATACATGATCTGAACATGAAGAGTCTAGGGCTGCACTATGATATCAACAAAAGTGGTCCCATGTCAGCTGAAATTTTAGGAACAACAAAGGAAGGAAAAACTTGGAAGTATGTAGTTGACCTTACGAAAAGAGAATATGGCTGTGGACAATGGGAGGTGTCTGGAAAACCATGCACTCATGCTATATACTTATTTGGAAAAGTGAGGCAACTAAACATTGATGACTTTGTACATGATTACTATTCTGTAGAGAGATTTAAGATGGCTTACCAATTTTAGATCGCTCCTATGAATGACAAGTCTGAATAGCCAAAGGCTAATCTTGGTTTTGAAATGATTCCTCCACCATTACAAAGGGCTACTGGTAGATCAAGGAAACAAAGAGTAAAGACTAAAGGAGAGCCAGGAAAAAGAGGACCATACCAATGCAAAAGGTGTTTTCAGTTTGGCCCGAAGGGTTGTAATGCTACACAAGCTGAATTAGAACAAGAACTTCCACCACCTCGTCCAAAAAAAGGGGAAAACAAGGTAATATAATATTTTGTTTCTTTTTACATGCTTAAAATGTTGTTTACCAACCCAAGTTTTTAAACACAGGATAAACAACTCTAAATTTGTTGGAGCCTCCACAACTGATGCTGGGACATCCAAAGCAGCTGTTGAACCCTCTCCAACGCCTCATTCAAGCCCGGGTGTAACAACTAGAAAGATGTCATCCCTTCCTCCAACTAGCCCAGGTGTAACAACTAGAAGGATGGCTGCAATCTCACCTGGTGGAATCAATCAGAGGCTCATCATTGAGTAGATGAATTAGCTATATTAGTACTTTAGTGTGTGAACTGTGGTATATATATGTAATTTCTGGAGAAACCTTGCTGAAACTTCTAGAGAAACCATGCTGAAATTTTTGTGTGAAATTTCTAGAGAAACCATGCTGAAACTTCTGTTATATCCTTGATGAGAGTGTTATATCCTGGGGGCTTGGGCTAGACGACAGCATATATGCTGCAGTCATCAGGTCTAGAGGGTTGTTCAATGTTTGCTGTGAATAAGGTGTGAAGGCTGCTCAAATGAATCTGCAATAGGAGGTAATGTGGAGTTAACGGATGTGCTAAAAGGCTATAACGGAGAAACCTTTCAATGGTATTTTTCTAAAGATCGAATCTTTTAATGGTACTAAGCTAATTTCCCAATCAACAACCATGGCTAGGGTTCTTTCTTGAATACTACTCTAGATCTAAACCCTATGGACCCCAACTGCTCTCTAACCATCCCCCCCCATTTCTCCCTCTCTCATGTGTGCAATACTATAGGTTGGGGGCGCCGGTAGCGGCCTGCTCCACCATGATGCTGTTGCCGTGCTCAGTGGCTATGGTGCTGCGGTGGCACCAAGAAACCCCGATACAGCTACAGGGAACAAGCTTTGTGATGTTTTAAAGTCTAGCTGCAACTCCTACATCTGGATAGTGCGTGTTCCTCCCCCTTCACCTTCCTTCCCAGTGAATCTACCATGTTTTATTTTTTTTATATATTTTCCTCCGAAGTAGTAGTCAGAGTGTTGCTAGATGCAAAATTTGCTTGAGTTACTAATTGTAGAGACAGCTAAGCAAGGTGATTAGTTTTAGCTCTGTGCTCTTAGTTCTACTGAAACAAAAACATTTAAGGTAGGCATGTGAACTTCACCTTGACATTGTTTACTTCAGCAGCTCCCTGTACTTTGATTATCCCACAACTTCTCCTTCCTACAGATTGTGGCTACTTGATTTTTGTTAGGAATTGTGTTCTCTGAATTGCACACAAGCACACACAACACAAGAAAAGAAAGATGTAGAAGAGGAAGGAGTCTTTCTTTATTTCACTTTCTTCTCTGGTGATTTACAATGGTGAAAGTGACCTCCTATTTATAGCAAAGGAGGTTGAGATGAATACAAAGTTACAATGTTTGAACTCTTAGACTTTCTCCTCTTCATTTAATTGGCCACCATTCAAAGTTTGTTGTTCACACTGTCTTGGACTTTGATTCACAACAGTCCCCCTTGGACAATTATATGCCATGCTTATGCCTCGTTAAAAACTCCCCCAAAAACCCAGTGGGAAGACTGGTAGGAGAAAAGAGTACATCACATGCATTGTTTATGCTGCACTTGTTGCCTCGTTAAAAACCTTGCATGAGAAAACCCAGTGGGAAAAACTCATCGAGGAAAAAAGAGTACAACAGTTGATGTCCGGGTCAGGCCTTCAGGACCGACTCATGATCTTCAGGATCATGATCATGAGCTATGGCTCTAGGGTTGGTCTCCCCCTGAACCCTGCAATTCTCTAAGTCGCCTCATGCCAATTCCATGGACACACTTGTGGAAGCTAGAAGCGGGTAGATATTTTGTGAATAAATCTGCAAGATTCTCACATGACCTTGCTTGCAGGATATTTATCTCCCCACTCTTCTAGAGCTCATGGGGGGTAAAAGAATTTTGGAGCAATATGCTTCGTGAGATTGCTCTTGACATAGCCCATATGCATCTGTGCAACACAAGCCGCATTATCTTCATAAATAATGGTGGGGGTGTCGATGATATTCATACCACGTGACTTTTGGATGTGGTTAATCATTCGTCGTAGCCAAACACACTCTCATGTGGCTTTGTACAGGGCAATTATCTCTGAATGGTTGGTCGATGTGACAACCAGGGTCTGCTTCATAGACCGCTAGGAGATGGCTGCACCACCACAGAGAAACACAAAACCAGTCTGAGATCTGGCATTATGGGGGTCGGACATGTAGCCAGCATCCACATAACCCACCATAGTTAGGTCCCCCTTTTTCGGAAACCACAGCCCAAGGTCCTGAGTGCCTTTTAGATATCTAAGGATGGTGGGTGCGGCACTGTACCTGGCCAACAAGTTCACTGCGAATGCAATGTCTGTCCGTGTGCAATTTACAAGGTACATTAGTGCCCCAATGACACTGAGGTATGGAACTTCAGGTCCCAAAATTTTCTCATCCCCTTCCTTGGGCCAAAACAGATCCTTATCCACTTACAATGATCGAACGACCATGGGGGTTTTCAGAGGGTGACACTCGCTCATGTTGAACTTCTCAAATACCCTCTTTGTATAGGTGGACTGGTGTACAAACACTCCTTCTGGGAGGTGTTCGAGCTACAGGCCCAAACAAAACTTGGTTTTACCCAAGTCTTTCATCTCAAACTCCGCCTTGAGGTAAGCCATCGCTTCCTCAATGTCCTTTGAAGTCCTGATGATGTTCAAATCATCGACATAGATGGAGATGATGCAAAATCCATCATTAGATTTCTTTATGAAGACACAGGGACAATCATCATTATTGGTGTAACCTCTCTGCAGGAGAAAGTTACTCAAGCGATTGAACCACATCCTTCCGGATTGTTTCAACCCGTACAACGACCGCTGCAGGCGGACGCTGAACATGTTGCGGTTTTGATTCGGTCTAGGGATCTTGAGCCCTTTAGGGACTCTCATATAGATTTTTGAATCAAGTGATCCATATAAGTATGCGGTCACAACATCCATCAACTACATCTTTAAGTTCAAGTGAGCTGCCATAGATATAAGATATCAGAATGTTATGCCACTCATAACAGGAGAGTAAGTCTCATCATAATCGATGCCAGGTCTCTGCATGAACCCTTGTGCCACTAGCCTTGCTTTGTATCTTACCACCTGGCCATGTTCATTCCTCTTCTGGAGGAAGATCCATTTGCATCCTATAGGGATGGCCTTTGGGGGTGTTGGGACTGCAGGCCCCAAAACCTCTCTTTGGTAAAGCGAGCGCAACTCTGCCTCAATTGCTGCTTTCCATTTGTCCCAATTAGAGCGTTTTTGGCACTCTATCATCGACTTTGGTTCTGGATCCAGATCCATTGAGTCAGCAATTTTTGAGGCAAAATATATGTCGACAACAGTAGTCTTTATTTTATATGACTCTCCTGACTCCACATAATTAGTGGTGATCTCCTCATGATCGTCATCCCACTCATTGTGATTTCCCATAACTATTGAGCTGGGGCGTTCCGATCTTCCAATGCGATAGTGTGCGCACGATGCATTTGGATTTCCATCGTCAGGATGGGGTCCTTCAGGGACCATCTCAACTTCAGGTTGAGTTGCCTCTTTAGGGGCGTTCTCAACTTCAGGTTGAGCTTCTTCAACTGATTCCTTGAGTGATGCAAGTGGCTTAGGTCCCCGTCTTTGCGGACGTCTCCGCGGAACCTTGTCCTGAGCACTCGGAGTTCTCCCCCTCTTCCTAGGATTAGAGGAGACAGTAGAGATGGTAACCTTCTGGGGTACCTGTACTCTCTCCGGTGCATTTACTGCAGGTATATGCAACCTTGTCACTCTTTTATGGTTAGTGAAGGCATCTGGCAGTCTATTTGTGAGATTTTGGAATTGTATGATCCTCTGAACTTCTAGTTTAGATTCACTGGTGCGCGGGTCTAAGGATTGCATCCCAGTTGCATTCCATACAATTTTCTGGCATTCTTATGGATGCCTATCTCCCCCTAATGCTAGGAAATGGTCTTCATCGAAGACACAATCAGCGTACCGAGCCGTATGAAGATCCCCAGTCATAGGCTCCAAATATTTGATTATGGACGGAGTCTCATAACCAACTTATATCCCCAACTTCTAGTGGGGTCCCATTGATGTACGCTGGGGTGGTAGTATTGGCATGTACACCGCGCAGCCAAATATACGCAGATGGGAAATAATTGGTTCTTTCCCATGCACCAGCTGTAAGGGAGATGTGTCATGATATGCAGTTGTCCTGAGTTAGATTAGTGCTGCAGCATGCAACACTGCATGGCCCCAACAACTAGTTGGCAGCCTACAATTCTGCAACAACGGCCTAGCAATCTACTTGATCCTCTTGATTAAGGATTCAGCTAGACCATTTGTGTGTGGACATGTGGTATTGAATGCTCTACCTTAATGCCCATAGCTAAGTAGTAATCATCAATAGCTTTCGACCTGAACTCACTAGCATTATCCATTCGAATGGACTGAATGCGGTTATCAGGGAAACTTGCTTTTAGCCTAATTATTTGGGCAATGGGCTTGGAGAAAGCATGGTTTCTAGTGGACAGCAGGTCCACATAGCTCCATCTGGTAGATGCATCGATCAATACCATAAAGTACCTAAATGGGCCCAACAGGGGCTGAATAGGTCCACAAATATCACCTTGTATCCTTTGCAGGAACACAGATGACTCATCCCTAATCTTCAGGAGGGATGGTCTAGTGATTAGCTTCCGCTTTGCACATGCGGTGCAAATAAAATCTTTAGGATTAGGGTAGCTTCTGACATCATGGCCAGCAGAATTATTGATGATCCTCCTCATCATACTCAACCCAGGATGACCCAATCGGTCATGCCATATTCAAAATGATTCTGTGTTTCTGAATATGGTTTTCATCGCAACATATTTGTCGGGTTCATAAACCCAGGGTCCCTAATGGGCCCGCTTCCCAGCAAAAACTCGGCCCAGTAGACGACATTACAAACGATGCGCAACTCCTAGGCTGGCCCAGATACCTAATGACAGGCCAGAAGAGCGATCCAGTCTCTGACCGAAAGGCCTAGCCAAGGAGGGGGCGACGCTCGCTTCTGACTCTGACCCGCTTTTTTGACCAGAAGGCCTAGCCAAGGAGGGGACGGCGCTCGCTTCTGACTCCGACCCGCTTTTCTGACCGGAAGGCCTAGCCAAGGAGGGGATGACACTCACTTCCGACTCCGACCCGCTTCCTCGACCAGAAGCCCTGGCTAAGGAGGGGACGACGCTCGACTCTGACCCGCTTCTCCGACCAGGAATACACCGAACCTCTGCTTACGGCTCTTCTCTGATCGGCTCGGTCGGAGCCGACTGGGAACGACCGGCCGGGGACACCCGCTCGGTGTGGACCCAAGAAATCAGGTGGAGCAGATAAGGTAAGGCTCTCAAGTCAACCGTAATACCGAGGACTGTACCCTGCACACCTGCAAGACAGTACTGTTAGGCCATGCCAGAAGGGTACTTTGCAACCTTTTGGACATGTCAGAACACGAACAGTGTTGTGGGCGCCAACATTTGTCCTACAGTATGGTAGGCGCCGACATTTGCCATACCAGAAGAACACGATGGAGCTTGCTACATGTATCTGGGCATCAACAGTATTATGGGCGCTAACAAACCATCTTGTACCCAACAACATGGGCAACAAGACTAGAAAACACATACTCTCTCTCTCTCCTAACTTGTAAGGCCGTCCCCTTCACCTATAAAAGGGGATGCACTCTCTCCTAAAAGGAGGATCATTCCAACTCTCTCTCTGCTAGCTTTAGACATTGTGAGCACTCGAATAGCTCCATGGCTCTAGAACTCTAGAGCTACACAGAGCATACGTTCCAATACTTAGCGCATGTAGGAGCTCCCGTCACTCTCGGCCCTTTAGTCCAGAGTCTGACCGGACCTCTAACACCCCCATCCTATTCCCACTTGTGTGTAACCCCACAACAAACTTCGAGCACCTGGGCTCAGGAATAAAGTCACCAACCAACTCAAACTGGATGTAGGGCACATTGCCTGAACCAGTATAGACCCTGTGTCATTGAGTGCTAGGCCACATCCAATTACAACGTACGACAAAACGACAAATATTTACTTGTTGGTCACTTTTCGCACCGACAGTTGGCATCGTCCGTGGGGAGGACGCTGTATGTTCACGCTTTTGATCATTGGATGGCCCACCTTTCTGCCATCTTCATCATGATGGACTCAAGCGATATGACTCGCTTCGGCTCGCTGGAGTTTCCCACACTCCCACCTGTTGGGATGTGGGTTCCTCCCATCTTCAAGCCATCCCAGACCTTCCTCTTCGGAAGCCTGGACTTCATCGCCGACCAGCTCGGTGTGCTTCACCTTGGCAAGGAGGCACTTGTCCCGGTGCCCGTCGGAGGAGGAGCACCCTCCGTCGGCTCCAAGCCACCCGACGACCTCGATGATGAGACACCTGCGCTTCGCTCCGAGCCCACGCTGGGCTCAAACCCCACTATGAGTAACATACATATTGTTCTTTACTCGTTATTTGATATCTTCCGCTAACTCTCCGAGGGTACCCCATTGTCCACACCGCAACCGCCATGCGACCGGTTCCCCTATGGCCTCGCGTCCCCCGCAGATGCGTACGCACGGGGGCTTTGAAAGATGCTCATGCCGCCCCCTCTCACATCCGAATTTGTGGGGACGGTGAGCTACGCTCCCGCCTCTTTCCATGACCTCATGGATGATGAGGTTGAAAGCGATGGCTCCAGCATCGGTGATGTCGTGGCATCTAGCCACCCTCTGTCCCGGGAGTGCGTCGCCGGTGGTAGTAGAGTCCCTACAGACTCACACCCCTCTAGACCCTCATGCGGAGACCCTCGCGCATGCATAGGAGCACAGTGAGGAGCTACGACAAAGGCGGCAGAGCTAGCTGCCACCTGCATCGGCTCCCGGGGTCACGCCCGCCAGGTCCAGCGCAACATCATTGACAGGGTGAACGGCCCCCCACAGTTTGCTCGGGCTAGCTAGAACAAAACATCGCCGCTGTGTCGATGCTTCTGTGCGGCCTTCGAGAGCCTGTCGACCCCTAGGAGCAGGCGATCCATCGGAACCTCCGGGCACTGGTGGAAGCCACTGCCATTCAAGAGGCAGAGAGCTCCGCGTTGTGACACTGACTCATGGCCTCTCTCCCCACCAAAGGAATGGGGCCGCACTAGTCAAACCGCTCCATCCACTCACCACTACAGTCACCAGGCGTGGAACAGGATGACACAGCTGCACCATGGCCTGACCCGGCAACCACTCCACATTGACTGCCTGTGCGCGAACGCCTCGGGCCGAACTAAGACACTCGCAGCATCATCAACAATCGGTGTCAAGCCTAGCATGATGATGACGTCCATCAAGGGGCGGTGAGAGCAGGCGGCACGGGCCCTGGCCGAACCATCGAGGGGAGCAGGGAAATGCACCCCAGGCATGGTTGCTGACCAGACGACTGGAATCCTAGCCTAGATGGCCCGGGACCATGGGCCTTTGGCCATCGCATCCAGAGAGCGCCGTTCCCACAGCGCTTCCGACCACCTACCAACACTGCCAAATACACCAGGGAAACAAATCCCGGTATATGGCTCGAAGACTTTCGGCTTGCCTGCCGAGCCGAAGGGGTGGATGATGACCACTTCATCATTCAATACCTCCCCATCTGCGTGGAGGAGCATGTTCAAGCATGGCTCAAATTTCTCCTACCTGACAGCATCCGCGACTGGGCGGATCTCAAGAGGATCTTCATCGGGAATTTTCCAGGGGACGTATGTCTGTCCTGGGAAATCCTAGGACCTCAAGAACTGGCAGCAGGAGCCCAACGAGTCCCTGCGGGATTACATCCGTAGGTTCTTGAAACGATGCAACTCCCTTCCTGATGTCATTGACACGGACGTCGTCAGTGCGTTCCTCTCCGGGACAACCTATGAGTCCTTGATCCACAAGCTCGGCTGTCTAAAGCCCCATACCACCCACGACCTGCTCGACGTCGCCACGAACCACGCCTCTGGTGAGGAGGCAGTCGGAGCGGTCTTTAGTGGAGGCTGAGACAAGGTCAAGGCCAAGCGCAAGGACCAAGATAAGGGCCCCTCCACACAAAGGGGCAAAAAGAACAAGAAAGATCGGCGCCGACCGGCCAACTCCGCTTTGGTCGCCGCGGCCGATCGAGCGGGCAAGCAGCCCCAGCAGGGCCAGCCCGACCACTTCGAAGAACCTAATCAACCAAGGAGAAACACAAACTCTCTCCACCATGGGAAGGACCCTATATGGTGATCGAGGTGATCTGACTAGGCACCTACCGACTGAAGGATGATAACGGCAACGTTCTCACCAACACATGGAACATCGAATAGTTGCGTCGTTTCTTCCCCTAAAACTCGGTCTTACCGCTTTCTTTCATTGAATGTTTGCTCCTACAAGCACCCCAGCCCAAGCATTCTCGGCCTAGGATGCTCGGGGCTCCACGAGAGTGCGATACCACCTCTCTTTTTTACTATCATATAGTAAAAAAAATTTACCCGAACGAAAGGGTAGTCCATTCCTTTAATTACCCTACGTAACTTTGTTTTAAACTCCCGAACGATCACACCCCACCATGACCTACGGTTACGAGCAGCCGAGCCTCGTAGGCCACGCCTGGGTTCTTAAGGTTGTAGCCTATGGGTCGAACGGGCAGGTACAAAAAAGAAAGGATAAAAAACAAAGCTATGCTTGGGTAAAAGCAAGGAACAGATGGGACAAGCTTCCCCTTACGAGTGATTCCATCACAAAACAGAATTGAAGTATTCACAAATGTAAATAACTATTCACATGGGGGCTTCCCCATAAACTTAACTTTTACATATACTAACTACTTCTACTCTAAATTCTATTTTGGCCGCCCGACGGCATCGGCTGACGGCTCGGCCGACGAAGATAAGGGCTGCTCACTCTCCGACGGGACGATGTTCGGCTCGGTTGGAGGCGGGACGATGATCGCTTCCGACCCGGTCTCCACTCCGTCCATAGGCTAGATGAAAAATCCCCCAGACGATTCTACCCGAATCACCCGAGGGCTCGGGGACTCCTATCGGGTTCATAAATCCAGGGTCCCTAATGGGTCCGCTTCCCAGCAAAAGGTCAGCCCAGCAGACGACATTACAAACAATGTGCAACTCTTGGGCTGGTCCAGATACCTAACGACAGACCAGAAGAGCGATCCAGTCTCCGACCGAAAGGCCTAGCCAAGGAGGCGGCGACGCTTGCTTCCGACTCTGACCTGCTTTTTCGACCGAAAGGCCTGGCCAAGGAGGGGACGACGCTCGCTTCTGACTCCAACCTGCTTTTCCGACCGGAAGGACTGGCCAAGGAGGGGACGACGCTTGCTTCCAACTCTGACCCGCTTCCCCGACCGAAAGGCCTGGCCAAGGAGGGGATGATGCTTGACTCTAGCCCACTTCTTTGACCAGGAATACACCGAACGTCTGCTTATGGCTCTTCTCCGACCGGTGCCCTAGACGTTGCGTATAGGACCCATGTTGGAGATGGCCATAATTTTATCGGGGTTGGCTTCGATGCCCCGCTCGGACATGATGTATCCAAGCAGCTTCCCCTTCGGGACCCCAAAAACACATTTTTTGGGATTCAATTTGACGCTAAACCTTTGGAGGTTCGCGAATGTTGTGGCTAAGTTTGTGATCAGGTCGCTAGCTTGAGCCATTTTGATCACTATATCATCAACATAGACAATGATTATTGGTCTTGGCCGCTCGACTTGGTCAGGCTAGTCGGGTGGGTCGATTTGGTCGGTGAAGCATCGCTGCATGCACCGTTGATAGGTGGCGCCAGTGTTCTTTGGACCAAAAGACATGGTTACGTAACAGTACGAACCATATGGGGTGATGAATGAAGTCACGACCTGGTCGGACTGTTTCATCGCGATCTGGTGGTAGCCAGAGTAGGGATCCAGAAAGGAGAGGATTTCGCATCCTGAGGTGGAGTCGATTATCTGGTCTATGCGTGTCAAAGGAAAATGGTCCTTCGGACATGCCTTGTTGAGGCTAGTATAATCAACATACATTCTCCATTTCCCGGTCTTCTTTTTAATAAGAATAGGATTGGCTAGCAGTCAGAGTGGTATACCTCTTTGATGAATCCGGCTGCCAGGAGTTTAGTGATCTCCTCGCCTATGGCTCTAGGCCTCTCATCGTCAAAGCGACGCAGGCATTGTTTGGCAGCCTTTGAGCCCGGGACGAGGTGTAATGCATGCTCGGTGACCTCCCTTGGTATGCTCGGCATGTCACAAGGTTTCCACGTGAAGACATCGCGATTGGCGCGTAGGAAGTCGGTGAGCTCGCTTTCCTATTTGGCCTGGAGCTTGGTCCCGATCTGCACCAATTTGGTCTGGTTGGCGGGGTCGATCCCCACCGCCTTGGTTTCCTCAGTGGGGTGGAAGGAACTCGAGGGGGTCGGCTTGTTGCGGTCTGGGACTACTGGAGTCGATGAATTCCCGAGCTCTAGGAACTCAGTGGAGTTGATGACGGCCGTGGTGAGCTCGTAATGCTTGCGATCGCACGTGTAGGCGTACGAAAAGGTGCTACCCACGGTGATGACTCTGTTTGGTTCTGGCATCTTCAGCTTGAGGTAGGTGTAGTTGGGGATCGCCATGAACTTGGCGTAGCATGGCCGCCCCAAGATGGCGTGGTAGGATCCTAAAAAGTCCACCACCTCGAAGGTTAGGACCTCCGAGCGGAAGTTGGCTTGGTCACCAAATATGACGGGCAGGTTGATCTACCCGAGCGGGTATGCCTGCGCCCCTGGGATCATGCCGTGGAAGGGAGAGCTCACTGGGCAGAGCTCCGATCAGGGGATGCGCATGGCGTCGAGGGTGTCGACGTAGAGAATGTTGAGGCCGCTGCCTCCGTCCATCAGCACCTTGGTGAGGCGCTTCTTGCGAACGATGGGGTCGGCGACAAGTGGGTAGCGACCCGGTCGGGCAACGTGGGAAGGATGGTCTCTCCGATCAAAAGTAATCAGAGAGTCCGACCAGCTAAGGAAAGAGGGGACGGCCGTCTCGGTGGCACATGCCTCTCTATAGCGCACCTTATGCTGGCGCTTGGAGTGGATGGCATCGGATCCCCCAAAGATCATGAGGCATTCCTTGGGGTCGGGGAAGCCGTCATCATCCTTGCCTATTGTGCCTCCTTTCCTGGCCGCCTCTTCCTTGCCCTTCCATTCCTTTGGCATGCTGACCTATCGCAAGAAGCGCTTGAGGAGCTCACAGTCCTTGTAGAGGTGCCTGATGGGATAGGTGTGGTTGGTGCATGGACTCTCCATGAGCTTGTCTAAGTGGTCAGGCTGGCCCTGCTAGGGCTGCTTGCCCGCACGGTCGGCTGTGGCGACCAAAGCTAGGTTGGCCGATCGGTGCCGATCCTTCTTGTTCTTCTTGCCCCTTTGTGTGGAGGGGCCTTTGCCTTGGTCCTCACACTTGGCCTTGCCCCTGTCCTGGCCACCGCTAAAGACCACCCCGACCACCTCCTCACTGGAGGCATTGGTCATGGCGATGTCGAGCAGGTCGTGGGTGGTACGGGGCTTCACACAGCCGAGCTTGTGGATCAAGGACTTGCAGGTTGTCCTAGAGAGGAATGCGTTGATGACGTCCGCGTCGACGACATCAGTAAGAGAGTTGCACCATTTTGAGAACCTATGGATGTAACCCCATAGGGACTCGTTGGGCTCCTACAAGTAGCTCTTGAGGTCCCAACAATTCCTAGGACAGACATATGTCCCCTGGAAATTTCTAACGAAGATCCTCTTGAGATCCGCATAGTCGCGGATGCTGTCGGGCGGGAGGAATTCGAGCCATGCTCGAACATGCTCCCTCACATAGACGGGGAGATACTGAATGATGAAGTGGTCGTCATTCACTCCTCCGGCTCGGTAGGCGAGCTGTATAACAGGGTTCGTCTCCTCGGTGTATCTGGCGATGTTGGTGGGTGGTCGGAAGCGCTGTGGGAATGGCGCTCTCTGGATGCGATGACCAAAGGCCCATGGTCCTAGGTCGTCTGGGCTAGGACTCTAGTCATCTGGTCGGCGCCCATGCCTAGGGTGCGTGTCCCCGTACTCCTCGATTGTTAGGCCGAGGCCTGTATCGCCTGTTCTCGCCGCCACTCGATGGACATCATCATCACGCGGGGCTTGGCGCCAATTGTTGATGACGCTGTGAGCATCATGGTTTGGCTCGAGCCGTTCGCGCACAGATGGTCAGTGTGGAGCGAGCACTAGGTCAGGCCATGGTGCAGCCGCGGCCTCCTGCTCCACGCTCGACAACTGTAGTGGTGAGCAGATGGAGCGATTCGACTAGTGCGGCCCCATTCACCCAGTGGGGAAAGAAGCCACGAGCCGATGTCGCGACGCGGAGCTCTCCGCCTGTTGAACGGCGGTGGTTTCCACTAGCGCCCAGAGGTTCTAGTGGATTGCCTGTTCTAGGGTTTGCCCGCTCGAGGAGGCCGTGCAAGAGCATCGCCGCAGCAGCGATGTTCTAGCCAGCTCAACCGAACTGAGGGAGGTCATTCCCTCTGTCCTAGATGTTGCGCTGGACCTGACGGGCGCAACCTCGGCGCTGCTCGATGGGTTGCGCGCGCGTGGCGCAGCGTGTGGTGGCTGGCTCTGTCGCCTTTGCCGTAACTCCTCGCCGTGCTCCTACGCATGTGCGAGGGCCTCTGCCCAAAGGTCTGAAGGGGTGAGTCTGTACCGCTAGCACTGGTGGCTGTCCCAGAGCGTCCACCATAGCGCACTCCCGGGACATAGGGTGGCCTGGTGCCGTGATGTCACCAATGCTGGAACCGTCGCTTTCGACCTCGTCATCCACGAGGTCGTGAAAGGAGGTAGGAGCGTAGCCCACCATCCCTATGAATTCGGATGTGAGAGGGAGCGGTGTCAGCATCCTTTGGAGCCCCCACACGTATGCGTCCGCTGGGGATGCGAGGCCACAGGGGAACCGGTCGCATGGCGGTTGCGGTGGAGACAACGGGGTCCATCCAGAGAGTCGGAGGAAGGTATTAAATAGCGAGTAAAGAACAATATGTACATTATTCATAGTGGGGTTTGAGCCTAGCGTGGGCTCGAAGCGAAGCGTAGGTGTCTCGTTGTTGAGGTTGTCGAGCAGCCCGAGGCCGGCGGAGGGCGCTCCTCCTCCAGTGGGCGCCGGGACAGGTGCCTCCTCGCGGAGGCGGAGTACGTCGAGCTGGTCGATGACGAAGTCTAGACTTCTGAAGAGGAAGGTCTGGAGTGGCTCGAAGACGGGAGGAACCCACATCTCAACAGGTGAGAGCGTAGAAAACTCCAGCGAGCCAAAGTGGATCGTACCGCTTCAGCCCGCCATGTCGAAGATGGTGGAAACATGGGCCATCCAATGACCAAAAGCATGAACGCACGGCGTCTTCCCCACGGATAGCGCCAACTGTCGGTGCGAAAAGTGACCAACAACTAAATATTTATTGTTTTGCCATGCGTTGTGATCAGATGTGGCCTCGCACTCAATGACACAGGATTTATACTGGTTCAGGCAACGTGCCCTATGTAACTCCTCTGGTGTTACGATCTCGTTTAACACCTAGATTTAGACCTAAGAGGATTTACCGAAACGATTTTCTCGGATTTTAAAATTTAACTTATATTTAAAAGTGTCATTTTGGTGAATTATATTGAACAACGGGTTAATTAGTTCCTAGATGTTTTGTTTCTACGAGTTAGTATGACGTATGGACTAGTGCTTAAAAATGTCTGGTAGCAAATAAAAGGGCGGATGACTTGTTTATTTGATTAAGCACGAAAAATGAATTTTATAAACAAAAATACGATACTCATGATATATAGTACTTAAGTAAAATTCGTAGCATGATTTTTTGTTGTATTTAAAATATCGAGTAACAAACTTTAGTGCTTTAGCCGTGTTTGAAAATATATATAGTCGGCTTGGAAAATGAATCTTTGAGAGCTAAAATGATATATAATGTGGGTAGAAAAATTATGTCGTCAGCAAGGTAAGAACTTCGTGAGTGTGTTAGTATGTTTGTTTCGAGTATTGCTGTGATGTTTGTTAGTTTCTAAATTAGTTTGAAAAGGAACGAAAATGGAAAACCGTTTGCAGTTGTGTCGATAAATAATAGTCAGCTTGAAAAGTGATTTTTATAGAGCGACAATAATATAGAACGCGTTGGGGACGTGTCGTTGGTGCTCTGTTCAAGAACCAGCAACTATAGCGAATGACCTTGGCCGCTCACCTCAGCTACCTCGCCTCGCTCGCTTTCGGCCATTCGTTCCATCTACCCGAGCTGCCGAAGCCACCAGCGCATAGAGCAAATATGCATGCATCATTAGCAGCTCATAGTACTAGCAGTGCTCAGCGGGAGCACCCTGTCGGTAGCATGCCATCGCAGTTTGGGTAGGCCTCAGTTGCTGCCATCCCCGCTAAGCGCCACCGTCCAGCTGCCAGTTTCATCGTTTTGCCCTGCAGCACCATTAATGCCTCTTGTCTTGCCTCTGTTGCCTGCTTTGCTTGTCCCTGTCTGCTTTTCTTGTTTTTGTCTGACTCTGTAGAGCCTCGCGCCGCTTCCCCCTCCCTCTATTTCTCTGTTGCCAAGGAGGAGACGCCCTAGCCCCAGTCCGCAGTCGCCGCGCCTCCCAACCGCAGCGCCCGTTGCGACCACGCGCCGCCGCACCGTGCCTCCTCTCCGTGCCGCAGCGACCTGCCCGCTGCCCCGTAGCAAGCCTTGGCCGCGCCCACCATCGCCGGTCACCCTCGTGAGGGAGTGCTGCACGCGCGAGCCCCTCGGCCCGCGCTAGGCCTACGGCTCCACGACGCCGTCTTTCTCCTCCGTAGCTCCACAGCGCGCCTAAGCCGCCTCGCCAGCAACCGCAACCGCCGTCCACCGCCACTATCACGAGCGCGCGGACTCCCTTGGTCCCGCGCTGGAGCCGCAGCACCCCGCCACTGTCGCGCCCGCTGTGGCCGTTTCCACCACCGCCCCACTGTCATCCGCCTCCACGGCATCGCCTAGTCGGGGGGCGCCAGGTCCGCCCAGTGCGGAAGGGGCCTGCCCTCGCCAGCCATCGCATCGCAGCCTCACCTTCGAGTCGTCACCGCAGCACAACGTCGTCACCACCGAGCCCACGTTGCCGTGCCGCTCTGCCCTCGTGTTGCGCCGCTACCGCCTGCCATGTCCGCCTACGGTCGCTAGCTGCTGTGGCCGGGTCGCCACGGGCTGCTACGGGCCGGGCTAGGATCTGGCGTGGGTGCAGCCGGACGCCGCCTTGTCGTGTGGTCGTGCAGCTCGCCCTCACCACCGGCTGGTTGCCCGATGGTCGGAATCCGCAGCCGGTTCTGTTCCCCTCCTCTGCTCTATATCGAATGGAGAAGAAGAAAAGGTGAGAAGGTAAATAGAAACGATATAGGGTTCTTAGTGCAAAGTACGTGACTCACATGAACAATACAATACTAAATTGATCGAAACGCAGGGTCATTTTTGCTAAACCGCCAGGCCGGTTTGGGCAAGCCGCGCGTGGGCCGTCTTGCCTAGGCCGCGCGCTGGGTCGGCATATGGCCGCTCGCGCCGCGCGCTGGGCCAGCCTGTGGCCGCCACGGCTGGGCCACGCGCGCCCCTGGGCTGCCATGGCCAAGGGCCGACGAGTGGACGAGGAGCCGAGCAGAGGACTAGGAGATGGAGAGCGCGTGGCCAGGGATGGCTGGGCGGTGGAGGAGTTGAGCGGGCTGGGGGTCCGGCAGTGGAGGAGGATCAGCCAGGGCGCGCGGCGGTGAGCAGGCCAGGATGTGCGGTGGTGCCGTGGGCAGGATTATGGCCGGCGGTGAGTACGACCATGACTTGCGTAGCAGAACAGAGAGAAATGGGAAGAAACCATGTTTGTATGACATGTGGGTCCATAGTTAACGGTGTTAACAAATCTGCTATCAGACATCTTGTCTCTCCAACCAAACACGAAAACAGAACCACTCTGTCCTTTCAACCAAACAATATAATAGAGCCATTCCATCCCTAAAACAGGAATGGAACCGTTCCATTCTACCTCGCTCTCTAACCAAACGCACTCTAAGATCATGATCCTGCTCCTCCTCTGCCACTATCCACTATGGTTCCATACACGGTCGTCTCCCTTTTGTTAGTCTTTCTTTTTCTTCACGTGAGGAGCTAGCCGCTGATCTCTAGACTGTAGAGACAAGGGGTACCCTAGTATCATGGTTGAGCTATTGGAATACACATGTTAAATTAACAGGCGGCATGCAAGGTGCCCCACAAGATTGAAGTGAATTGAATCTCCCATCAATTATAGCCTGAGTCTAGGTTTTTTTTTTTCTGTTTTCATTTATTTCTCTGGTCCATAAAATGTAGACATTGGCCCCTCTAAGTGTAGGCACATTGCTATGTGTCACTGTTGAATTAAAACTTAGTTTAACAGGATCTTATCTTAGTCTAGACATGATCATTAACTCAATCTTATGTGGAAATTAGATTTTAGTGACTAACCATAGTTTGTAGATGTCATCTGAGTACCTCTATAGATATAGATGAAGTAGATATTAGTCTTCACCATATTAGGGATTGATGCTTTTGGTTTGTGAAGAACTTGATGTAGGTCTTGGAATAACTAAACGAATGTGGACAGACGACCGTCCAGACGTTTCAGTGCCTAATAGATCGGTTCGGGTGTTTCTCGGTGTGAAAACATCGAGGAACTCTTGGAAGCATCACCCCTTTATTTATATATGCGCTGCAGGCCTAGGGGCCCAACCTTAGAAAGCTTACAGATGTCGCCGGTCAAGGCAAAGGGTTCTATAATACAATAGACACTGTTTGGTACCTAATAATTATTGACAATTTATATGTTAGCAGAGAGATCACGTTCCAACAATCACCAGTCTTGAAGGTCATCTCATATAATACCACATGAGATTTTTAATAATGTGGGCTCGTAAGCAAATATTGGCGACTACGAGACAAGTGTTTCACAAAGTGTTTTTGTCACCTAAAGTGTCCTTACACTAATATGAGAAATTGTCCTGACAATAGTATGATGACTCAAAGCAAATAAAAAATGGGACCCACATATCACGCGTAGGACCCACAAGGCGGTGACATCTCCTCCTCTAGGGTTTCGTTCGGCTGGATGGATGGCTGGGGCTGGGCTGGCCAGCGCACTCACACCGGCACTGTTCACATGAACAGTGTTTTTAGACAGAACAGTATTTTTCTCTCACAACAATCAGCCGGAACAGTATTTTGACTTATTTTCCAGTCCTGCCGAACACAGCGTAGGTTTCTTCCCCATCCCCTAGGTCTCTGCTAGTAATCCGGCGGACAATCGTCAAGCGAGGCCCTTTCACCGTAGGCCATCGTCGATCCGCCGCCGGAGCACGTCGCTCACGGAAGACCACCGCCTCTGCTCTCTCCTTCAACTTCGGCACCAACCCGCGCGCACCACCGTCGCTGGTGAGCGCACCGACATGGTCACACGATGCTCCTCGGCTTGCCCTGCGTCGGCGGATGCCCGGAGCACCGGTAAGGACACCAGTAGGCAGATTCAGAGATTTAGAAATTGACCAACCAGGGTTTAGAGGCACGGTCATAGGCTGGTCTTTGTGAGCACACGTGGACGGCGTGCGCAGCTGGTAGGAGGAGGTTCCTACCAACCTCCCTGGAGCTCCAACTTCCAAACAGAACGTGGATCTGAATTCTGATGGTGCCAATGATCTTATCCAAGATTTCAGCACGACTGAAAAATTCACCAGTTAACGACTCAACCTAAGGATGCCTCTCGATGACAGCTGCCCGGTAGCCTGCAGTTGCTCATGCTATCCTCCTCGTCATTTTTTGCCCTTTATTAAATGGGAAATTTTGCTGTAGGACATCGCTAAAAAGCCTAATATGCTGATGAATACCGCCAAGAGCGAAATTTGCCCAGTACCATTATAAAATCACGTCCATTTGCTGAAACACAACGCACCAAATATTTTATTCATTTATCAGATTTGTGGAGAGAGAAGGTGAGGAAAATGACTCTTCTGCCCTCTTCTTCAACCTCCAGCTATTCACTAATTTTTGTCCAAACACACTGCTGCCTTCTCATCGTCGTCAGCGCTGATCCTCACATGAGTCGTGAATAGGTCCTTCCTCCTCACTCCATGGCCATGGAAGCCATGGAGGAGCCTCTGTTGGTCACACGCGTAGGTAGGAGGGGGCCCGGCTGGGGCTCTCCAGCCAGCCGGCTGGCAGCGAGGCAAGGCGGAGTGGCGGCGCTAGGTTGCGCACGGCTTGTGGGGCCACGCGGGCTCCTTGGCAGGATGGCGGCGGGGTTTGGCCGGCGGCAGCGAGTGCTGGAGGGCCTCGGCCGGAGGAGGGAGTAGCAGCCGGCCAGCCTCCTGAGGGTGGCGCACGGCCGCTGGGAGTGCTCGCGGCGCCAGGCCACGGCTTCGGGATGGCAACAGGGATGGTATGGAAGGGAGAGACAGGTGGCTTAACGGGGGATGAGGAAAGGCCAGAGCAGGAGAGGACATCGATGCCGTCCATGGAGTCCTCGCCGGAATTTTGGAAATAGACGGTGCAGCGGCAGCGTTTGGAGATGGGGAACGAAACGTGATTCGCGGAGAAGGAAACTGCTACGGGGGAAGGAAGCGGAGAAGGATGCCGAAGGCAGCGGGCTGGGCCTAGCGGCGGAACCGGTCGAGGTGCTGGTGCCGGAGTCCAGTGACGACAAAGCCACGAGTGAGCAGAGCGCCGCCCAAGCCACGCCGAAGTTGTCGCGGGCAGGTCCTAGCCATCGAACGGAGGCGAACAGGTGGATTTGACAAATGAACAGATTCACGACGTAGAGAGGATTGAGATGAACCTTCTGGTGGAGACAGAATTCTAGGAACGCGATGAACTCGCCGGCGAGATGGAGGCGCTGTCGCTGAACATGAGACTGTGTGTTACGGCAAAAAAAATCAGTGACCAGCCCAAGGTTGAAGACGAGGGCAGAAGAGTCATTTTCCCCACCTTCTCTCTCCGCAAATCTGATAAATAAATAAAATATTCGGTGCGGTGTGTTTAAGCAAATGGACGCGATTTTGTAATGGTACTGGGCAAATTTCGCTCTTGGCGGTGTCCATCAGCATATTAGGCTTCTTAGCGATGTCCTGCAGCAAAATTTCCCTTATTAAATCTGAATATGCAACATGCTACTTTTATTAGCGACGTTCCTGGGACTTTCTTTTTCCCCTCGCTTTGCTCCTGCCAATATAATTCGGTAGCCATCCTGTTAGCTCAAAAAACAAAGGCGATTAGGATTAGGTGAAGTTGCTATTCAAGAACAAGTTGCAGCCTGTGATCTCTGAAAGGAAGGAAAAAAAAAGAATCAGCAGATCCTTCAGATGATACCACACGATCGATGCAGACAACCTGTACCTTCTGTGTTCCACAATGACATTGACATGAGAAGCTCACAAGCAAGCTTCAGAGCTTTAACTAAGAGTAGGAAAAAAAATGTATACTTACGAAGACCTCGCGAGTCTTTGTCTCTTTGATAAAGCATGCATTCAGTACAGACCCCTAGACTGTCTGAAACTTCTCGAGAAGGTCAAGCTTGTCGTATTCACACGACTCGACCTGCCTGAGTGCCTGCCGCCTCTGCGAGGGGGGCTGGGGGAGTGTAAACACGAAGCTGCCATGTTGGCGCACTCCAGCGTGCACCGTTGACCTGATCGATCATTGGAGTCAACTGATACACAGGCGCTTCTGTTCAGTGATGTTTAATGATAGGCATTATCATGCGTTTGAATGAACTCTCCTCGGACCCTCACTCGCACGAATCGTAAAGCCACTTCGATGGCGTTTATATACAGGTGCGCGCGCCCTGCTCGGCTGCTCGTGGGCACACCGCACACCACTGGCATAGCATCAGCCTTTGCCTCGGATCGTGTCTGCGTCCAAGAGTCTCGTCCTCCTACTCCAGCTGATCGATCTCGGCAACCAATGGCAGCCATCATGGCGCCGCCGCCGCCGGCGCTCAAGTACGAGGCGTGCCACAACCCGCATCAAGGGCTGGTGTCGGAGAGCGCGCTGCGCATCATCGTGGAGACGAAGGCGTGCTTCGTGGCGCTGGCGCTGGCGCTGGCGCTGGCGCTGGCCTACTTCCTGACGGCGTCGCAGCACCGGCTGTGGAGCTCCAGCCACCTCATCAAGGGCTTCCTCTTCGCCGTGACGCAGCCCGTGACGCGGTTCCTGCTCGGCATGTTCACCATGCTGCTCTCCATGCCCTTTCGGAACGACCTCTACCTGCTCTGGGGCATCCTCCTCCTCGCCGGCTACGAGGGCGTCTACACCATCTCCGGCTACGGCGTCTCCGCGCGCCGCTCCGACCTCGCCGTCCACGAGTTCGCGCGCGCCTACAACATCGTCACGCTCGGCCTCTACGTGCGCTACTACTCGAGCGCCTCCCAGTTCCGGTGCCCGCTCTGGGTGCTCTGGGCGCTGATGGTCGCCAAGTTCCTGGAGCGCATCGTCCGGTTCAAGGTCGCCAACGGCAGGTATGGCGACGCCAGCACCAGCTTCGTCGCTGACTACATGAAGCACGAGCACAAGATCGAAAAAACATCCTCAGAGTCAACGGGTGACCAGGACTTGTGCTTGAAAAATTGCAACTACCTCATCGTCGGCGACTCCGAGGCGAAGGCCGAAAGGGTGGAGAGGCAGTACGAGGCTCAGTACAAGCCGGCGGAGGACACCGTCACCATCGCCAAGGTCTGGGGGTGCGATGGGAAGCTCCTGAAATCGAAGACACACGGCAAAGAGCTGAGAGACGTCTGCCTCTCCTTCGCGCTGTGCAAGCTCCTACGGAGGAAGTTCGCCGGCGTCGCGACGGCCGAGAGCGAGAGGTCGAAGGCGCAGCTGCTGGTCTTCGACGACCTCATCAGCTCCGGCCGGGGCCGGACGTTCCGGGTGGTGAGGACGGAGCTGGGCTTCGCGAGGGACTTGCTCTACACCAAGTACCCCATCCTGTTCAGCTCCGGCTTCCCGGTCGTCAGCACGGCGCTGTTCGTGGTGACGGTCGGCGTGTCCGTGTGGATCACCGTGTCGGCGGTCCGGCACTTACCGGGTGCCCCACGGGAGCTCGTCCAACCTCGTCCGTGGCAAGAACGTGGACCTGCTCATCACCTTCGTCATCGTGGGCATGGTCACCGGGATGGAGATCTGCGAGTTCTTCATCCACCTCTTCTCCGACTGGACTAAGGTACGTACGCACGTGGCGTGACTACATGGGACCAACTTTGTAGCGAAGTTATGTTCTCAGACACTATGGCAGTTGTTTCAATCACACGTAGTATGGTCCTAGTACGAGTGTACTACGTTTCTCTTTGGCATTCACAAAGAGAGACAGAGACTTGAAGGATTCCTGACTTAACTGTCCTACACTAGTACAGAGGTATAAAGACAGCCTCAACCAAATCATAATGAGTTCGATCCAATTCATTTAAACAATATGAATATTTGTAATACCCAATCATTGTTACTAGATTGATGGTGAGATATATTTTTATAGTATACCTATTTTACGTTGTAAATATTGATACTCTTTTATATAAATTTAATTAACGATAAAGTTAAAATTACTATCTCAGTTCTAAAATAACTGCACATCTTATTTTTCAAGAAGCCAAGATTTTAAAGTTCGACCAAATATATAAGCAAAAAATATACTAATGTTTATGATATGTATTAAGTATCATTAGATTAATATTGAAATATATTTTCATAATAAACATATTAGGATATGCAAATATTGATAAATCTTGTCAAAATTTAAAAAATACTCCTCAGAAAATGAGATGTACAATTATTTTATGATGTAGGACAGAGGAATTACATCCATTTCGAAGCCCATTTGACACATCTTCTTCGGTAGTTTCACGAGCTGTTTGAAGTTATTTTGTGTCTTATGAGTATTTTTCTTCAAATAGTTTTACATGTAAAGCTCTTTATAAAATATATGCTCTCACAAGGGATTATTGTGGGATGGAGATGAAAATAGCTTCTTCTCCTAGTTTCAAGTCGCTCTAGTAGATCCCTGTATGGGATTTGTTAGAGTTGGTTTGTCGTAGCTCCATTGGCAGAGCTCTCCATTGGCAAAGCTGATGTAAAGAAAAAAAAAATCTGCTCCACTAGTGAAGTTGGGTTGTGGGTCTAAGTTTGATTTGGGAGGCTAACCCTTACGCAATTTGTCCTCCAATCATCCCATCACGGCACACCCTGCTCCCTGTTCTTATCACATCTGGAATAGTGGAATTGAGACCCTTCAATAATTGATGGTCCCCCTGCTTTGCCTTTCAGGTTATGGTGGTCACCGAATACGTCCGGAAACCGTGGCTGCGAAACTTCCCTTTCCTCAACTCCGTACTGAAGTTCATCTGCTGCGGCAAGATCGCCGAGCCCATCGGCAGCTCTCTCGGACAGTTCGATCTTCTCAAGGCGCCCAAGAAGGGGAAACGTCTCCCGGAGTGCATCGTGAATCTGTACCACACGGCGAGGTCCTTCGTCCTGCTCACCGGCGACGAGGACTTCCGCATCAACAAGTGCAAGACTCTCCGGGCGGTCCCCGTGGACATAGAGGAGATGATATGCAGCACCCTCGCGAACAACAAGGACGGTTTGGTCCGCGGCGACGAGTCCCTGAAGAGGAGGACCGAGCTGGAAGGCGACGTGCTGCTTGCAAGGCACTGCAAAGCTCAGACGCACATCGAGAGAATCATGGTGTGGCACGTCGCGACCAGCACGCTGGAGCTGAAAGACGGCGGCCGGCAGCCGCGCGTTGGAGGATCGAACAAACGCTTGTTGGATTTGGAGGACGGCCGCCGGAGTCGGAAAGGATCAGGATCAAGCCGTGTGGACTACAGGCTCGTGGCCACCACGCTGTCCAAGTACTGCGCCTACCTGGTGTTCTACAAGCCGAAGCTGCTCCCAGTCGCGAGCAACTCCGTGCGGTACATGTGCAACGTCCTCCTCGACGAAGCGAAAGCGATCGGCGGGAAAGAAGCTGCCAACGCCGGCCGCGGCGGCGAGGAGGCGGCGGCCAACGGGAAGGAGGGACCGACACATGACAGCCAAGAAGAGGTCAGCATAGTCTTGAGAGGCCGGAAGCTCGCCAGTGGTCTGGAGAGCGTGCTGGCGCATGGCGGCGGCGACGGCGACGGCGATGAAGGCCTGTGGGAGGCGCTGGCCGAGCTGTGGTGCGAGCTGATTGTGTCGATGGCGCCGCACGGCAGCATAGTCGCGCACCAGAAGGAGCTCGGCAAGGGCGGCGAGTTCATCACGCACCTCTGGGCGCTCCTCTACCACGCGAGCATTGACGACAAGTTCTCGGGCTCGTCCGCCGTCGCCGCCGCCGCTGCCGATGCTCCGCTAGCAGAGACGACAACTACGTCCGGAACTGTCCCTGCTAGCTCCGCGTGACCGCGTGCCGGTTTGTGTGTTGCTGTGTACGAGTTGTTGTTGTTTTTTTAAAAAAAACACGTAAATGGCCGTGCGTTACAACGGGACCCATAATACCACGATAATATATGTATAAGCGTATTTTATACTGTTATCTAAAATAGATACCGCAATCATAATGTTGCAATCAATATTACACTTATGTACGAGCAAATTTTTTGAGCTCATTTATTTGAACAAGAACATATGTCGTGCTGTTTGGGTAATTTGCAGTGAGTTTGTTTGGTTTTAGTCCATCCATTTTGGTTGAAATTTTTAACTTTTTGCACTGCCTGATGTTCGCCAATTCAGTTCTCATCCTGCCATGCAAACCACATTTCATTTCTTTTGCCCACAAAATTTGCTCGTACACAAGTGTAATATTGATTGGAACATTATGATTGTGGTATCTATTTTAGATAACAGTATAACACATGCTCATACATATGTTATCGTGGTATTATATGTTCTCGTTGCAACGCACGGACATTTACCTATGAAAATATGAATATTCCTTCAATCTTAAAGCTTGTAACATAGAAAACCATATATGAAAATATAAATATTTCTTCAGTCTTAAAGCTTGTAATAAAGTAGAGATTTGTTAGACATTATTTGGAAACAGAATCTGTACAAGAGAAAACTTACTCGATTAATTTAGGCTTCAACTTTTTTCTGTCAAATGGGATTATTTTTATGCACCAGTTTTGCAAAAAAAATTCAGTTTACGAGCCTTAACTCCTGCAAAGAAAACCAATAAACTGATGGTTATTCAGTTTAGATGTGCTTGCGAACACCATGTGCTTGCGAACACCATGGGCTACAGGAAATAATACTTATAATTGTTTTTGGTGATATAAACTATAAAGAGAAATTTACGCTTCCATTAATAAAATGTGTCACTGATACTGAAAAATCAATGTTGGTTGGAAACATCGTCATCAAATTTCAAGTAGCAGTCCCTTTTCAGTATTCTCAAACAGGAGCTAATATTACACTCTTCTTGCAATTAACATAAATGTTGCAACCAAGTATTCAGAAACCAACTACTTCCACTGCCAGCATGGACTAACTTACAGTTACAGAATGTTTTATCTGGTATAAGCTTAGTAATCAGGGGAGAAGTACATAATTATTTATTTCTGGAAGAAACGGTAATGACTATACCTATTTCTTGTTCCTGATGATCTGGGTGACACATCAAGCGGAGATGATCTGCATACAGTTATAGGTAATCTGATCCTCCTTGTTGCTGAAGAAACTGAGTTTGAGCCCAGCGAAACAGCTGGATATCGTCCATCATAATTTGTATCCATACTGACAGGTGAAGCGCAATCTTGAGAGCCTTGGGATCTTTGAATGTGACATAGGCAGTCCTCCCCGACGCCACTGTATCGTTTACAACCACCAACCAGAGGCCAAAATCACAATGCAGTTCAAAATCCAAATCGAAAAGGGGGAAAAAGCACAACTAAAACATAAAAAAAGAGAGGCAGAACAAATAGAGAAAGAAATCAAGAGGCGCTCACAATCTGATTCGACATGCTTGATTTGGCCGGAAAAGGAGAAGAACTCACGCACCTCCTGCTCAGTCGCCAGATCTGAGATGTTCCGCACCCGCACCGTCATTCTTGAAGAGGAAATTGCAATTGACATCAGAATTGCTTTACTCTATCACCGAAGTTCCTGAAGCAGACTTCTACAAAAGCGATGATTTCTTCTCTGCAAAACATGGTAGAAGCAACTTTCAGGTCAAAATATGTGCGCTTTTTTTGTGGTGCTGAAGGAGGCTTCTCGCTCAGCACTTACATGAATCTGGGGCTGAGAAATCCACCGTATTCATTCTGAATGACCTGAGGAAGATCGAAATGATAGATGGTGGCATGAGGCTGAATCCCTACAGACATGACAAGAAGAATGGAGCCAGTTTGTTCAAGTATAAAAGGACAGCAAGTCGATTTTTTTTAGGGAAAAATTAAGAAGCTATGACAAGTCAATAATGCTTGGAGTCACGGGTCAGTACTTCAATCTTACGACAAAGTAACAGTTGCATCGCCTTACCATGCAGTATCAGTGCATCTATGAGATTGTTGTAGTATTCCAAGCCTTTTGGGTTGATCTTTCCTCTTCCATCTACACAAGGAAATCACAATTTTTTAGGAATATATACATTCAGATGCAGAATTATTTTTTTTGTAAAAAAGGAAAAACTTGCTACTGTAATTTTACCTACCTGGAATGAGCCTTGGCCAAGCAATGGAGAATATGTAAGCATCTAAACCCATCTTATGCATAAGCTTCACATATTCCTGACAAGAAAATATTTTTGATACTTGCCTTTTAAGATTATGCTGGTACTCCCTCAGACCTTGTAATGGTGATACTACCTACTGTAATCATGTGGAACGATGCACCCTCATGAGTGAAGTGTCTCAGTAATATATGTTTTACACCGCTATTGGACTAGCATTCTGGACTTTTTTTGTTAATACACGGTAACTAATTTTCTATCAGACTACCATCTTTTATTGTATCTAGTAATAATTTGACATTCATATTGGTAAAAGAGAAGCAATCTACAGTGACATGGACAACAAACATCTGACCTGATCAACCTTGACCCCCGCAATCCTGCTCCTTCAGTAATCATGGTGTGAAGTTGCATTCCAAAAAAAATTTGCATGGTGCACAAATATAATATTGAGACTAGATTTACACACCAAATCAACCATTAAATAAGGGGGGGGGGGGATCTGACCTGGCATATGATCGAGAGGTCTGCTCTTGATGCGGTTAGAGTAAAGGGGCTACACCAGACAATCACTATCCTCTAATTAACATATTATTGCCCCCAAGTCCGCTTTGTAAGCATTCTATCAAACACCTTGCAGGCTATATAGCCTTGGTGCATGCACTTCACCAAAATAGAGAGCATCAGGACTGTAATCACAATGAGCGATGGTCCGCTACATCAGGCGGGCAGAAGAGAGACGGGGAAGAGGCGCAAAAACCAAAAGAGAAGGTGGGCATGGGCCATGTGGTGAGCTTACCAATGAAAGTGTACATCTGGCGGCGGCGTGCGGATGAGCCGTGCACGCCCCCATGGCGAGCAGGGCTGGGCAGACTCTCTGTCGCGTCTGGTAGTGCTACGGTGTCAGCCTGGTGGCGTGCTCGGCGAGAGGGTCGGCGGGGCTGAAGCAAGCTTTGGAGGCGCGGACGGAGAGAGGACCTCGACGACGGCTGCTGGACGCGTGGAGCCTGGCAGGCCTAGGTGCTCGCGGTCAGGGGAGGCGGCCTGGCCTGGCGCCCTGGCCTCTACACACACGCAAGCACAAATCCAAGTCGCCTTAAACTCGAACCCTGACGAATCGAGTTGGTGTTGGGGAACAGGAAAGGATGGGGCACGGTTGTTACCGGTGTGTCGAAGGAGACCACTCATCGTTGGGGGCGGCGGCGGGAGATGGAGGCAAGCAGAGGGCGAGCAAGATGGCTACGGGGCAACGACGGCTGCTTGGCCGGCCCAGTAGCAGCGGCCTCCGCACGCCCCACACGCTCGCGCTATGTTGGGAGGTGGGCTGACGGCGCCGGGAGACGGGCCAGCGCAATGGCTATGCGGCGCAGGCAGGATGCGTCGGCGAGGCGTGCGCGGAGGGAGGAGGCGGCCGGGTCGGCGGGATCAACGGGTGCTCGCGCGGCGTTTCCTTTTTGTTTTATTGGTGCGAGCGAGCACGCGCCGGGGGAAGCGAGCGAGCGAGCGAGGCATCGCACGCCTGGTCGACGATTCCCTTACAAATGTTTTAGTTGTAGAGATAAATAAATAAATTTAGGAACGTGTACGAGATGTTGCGGCTTTGGGCTCAAAGTTATATGGGCTGGTAGCTGGACAATGTGTTTGTTTGTATGCGGTACGCGAGTTGGGCTTCAGCCTAGTCCCCGACTTCGTCCTTGTACGCTTAACGCGGATCCCCCGACTTGGTCCTTGCACTCCAGTTCAGCCGGGCCGTAAGAACCGAAGCCATTAGCCGATAGCTTAATAATCCTCAAGGAGACCTTTATATAGCACAATACAATTATACGTACAATACAACCGTCTCCAGGTCCAGGGATTTAAGTCGGTGCCAGCACAACGTGGAAACAACGGCGATACGTCCAACTCTTCCTCGTTCCTTTCAATCGAAGCATCTGCCCTGTTAGAGCAAGTATTATAATCGACTGCAAGCCGACGGAGAGGAGTCCACGCCATCAAAAAAACAGCCACGGAGGAGAGAGATCACGGAGCGAGCGTTATTCTCTTCGCCCGGTTGTAGCGCAGCGTACGAGAAAAAAACGCCGTCTTCCAGCCTGATGCGAGCGAGAAGCCGGCTGTAGCTTGTTTGCACATTTGAGCAATAAATGATTACAATCTGAGCAGCAGCCAGCCAAAGAGCTCATCTACTATATGAGTTGGCTATATAGCTGGCTGTATATGACATGGCAGTGGCATACCGCCCGCTGCTAGCTGGGTTATTAACCATGCTCTTATATATACCAGTTTCATATATCCCACAGCCTGTTCGCTTGTTCGTAAACGATCGTAAATTTCCAGCCAGGAACAGTGTTCTTCTCTCACATTAAACTAGCCAACAGTAAATAATCCACGATACGATATGGCCTCCCGAACAGGCTGACCTCACCTCGTAAACATTCTTCATTCCTTTCCATAAAATCATTCTTCGGAGCAACTCGATCGACATGGAAGGTGCCGACCAGGTGAGGTCTACCATATTCGACATGCGATTCTTTTTGGTTTCCAGATATATAAATTCCTTTGAAAGATGTTCTGTGTTGGACTAGCTAGCTCGCAGTTGATCATGAACAGAAACAGACTGATCATTTGGTGCGTATGTATTTTGCTGCTTTGGTGGGTGCAGAGCAATCCTTGCGCGATATGCCTCGGCAACATGGGCGCCGGCGGCGGGCAGGCCATCTTCACGGCCGAGTGCTCCCACACGTTCCACTTCCACTGCATCTCTGCGAGCGTCGCGCACGGTAACCTCGTCTGCCCGCTCTGCAACGCGCGGTGGCGCGAGCTGCCGTCCGTGGTGCAGCCGCAGCCGGCGCCGGTGCCGCGCACGCTGCCACGCCCGGAGCCCATGCACCGTGTACAGCCACTGCCTATGAGGCATATGCCGCTGCATGGCTGGCAGCCACAACACCAGCCCGATGAGCCTCAAGTGTTCGACGACGACGAGCTGGTGGAGCCGCCCTCCTCAGGCGACGGCGGCGGCGACCAGCTACAGGACGCGGCAGAGTCATCCAGATCCGGTGGGACGCTGGCTGTCACGACTTACACCGAGTACTCCGCCGTCGCGAGGGACTCGTCGCGCAACAACTTCGCCGTCCTCGTGCACGTCAAGGCTCCCGGGATGACGACCGACGGCGAAGCGGCGGCCGGAGACGCGCCACGCGCGCCTATCGACCTCGTGACAGTGCTCGACGTGAGTGGTAGCATGACCGGTGCGAAGCTGGCGCTCCTGAAGCAGGCCATGGGGTTCGTCATCGACAACCTCGGGCCCCACGACCGCCTCAGCGTCGTGCCCTTCTCCGACGGGGCGCGCCGCGTCACCAGGCTGCTCCGGATGTCGGACACCGGGAAGGCCGCGGCCAAGAGCGCCGTGGAATCCCTCGTCGCGCGCGGCGGCACCAACGTTGCCGAGGGGCTCCGGACGGCGGCCAGGGTGCTCGAGGAGCGCCGGCACAGGAACACCGTGTCCAGCGTCATACTCCTCTCCGACGGCCAGGACACCTACACCGCGCCGCGGTGGTCGCGGGGCGCCGGCGCCGCGCCCAACTACGAGGCGCTCGTGCCGCCGTACTTCATGACCACCGGCACCAGGGACTGGTCGGCGCCGGTTCACACGTTTGGGTTCGGCAACGACCACGACGCGGCGGCCATGCACGTCATCGCTGAGGCCACCGACGGCACCTTCTCGTACATCGGGAACGAGGCCGTCATTCAGGACGCGTTCGCGCAGTGCATCGGTGGCCTGCTCACCGTCGTGGTGCAGGAGGCGCGCGTCGCCATAGCCTACGGGCACCCCGGAGTCCGCATCGGCTCGATTAAGTCAGGGCGCTACGAGAGCCGCGTCGGCGAGCTCTACGCGGACGAGGAGCGGCGCTTCCTGCTGTTCTTGTTGACAGGATTTCTGGAACCTCCGGTTGCAGATCGGTGGGTGAATTGCTTAACTTAGATAGGCTTGGTGATATATCTCGCCATATACAGTCGCTGCCATGGCGCCGCCGTCACGGAGGCCGCGATGTGTCGGAGTAGGAGAAGCCATGCAGACGCCCGCTAGGTCGTCGACTATAGCAGCAGCGTAGGCGTGGACCAGTGGCGGCGGCGAAGGCGATGGGGCTTCCCGTTGCTCACAGCGCCCCTCTCGATCGATCTAGAGTTAGGAACCTCGGGGTGGGGCTAGCGGTTATCGGTGACCTCAGGTCTTGTGCCCCAGTGTAACATCTCTAGTGTTACGAACTCGCTTAGCACAGATATTACACCCTGATAAATAGATCTATAAGTATAATGAGTTAGTTTAATCAAATGCGATAACGAAAAACCTAATCCCTAGTTATATGGATAAGGTAATAGTTGACTTAAAAAGTGATTTTTTTATAAAGCAATAATAATATAGAACGTGTGTTTAGAATTTTAATAAAAGTTGAAGTACAAGTCAAGTAGATGAAAATGCAACTTGGGTTTTAGAAAACAAATGTTGTTGACTAGGGTTTTTGCTAGCTCAAAAATCAAATCGGAAATTAAAACTAGTCCTTTTCATTGAATCGACAGAAATTTGTAGTTGTGTTTGAAGTACACTTTTTGGCGATTTTTAAATGCAAAATAGTTAAATAATGCCCTGATGTTTTGGTTCTATTATTGGTATAAAGTGTGTGTTATGTCGTAAAATGGTTGTCGGTGAAGTTTGGTAAAGTTTTGACCGTTTAAAAATTCAGCCAAAAGTGCTTAGGAACATTAGTTCTAACTGAAACCTCGAATTCTTTTAAGTATGAAACGATAGTAGGCAATGCCATTTTGGTGTTTGATTTCCAGCGAAAATGGTTAAGCACTACATCTATGTTTTCGCACGATCGCTTGCAATTAGGTGTATACTAGGACGCGGTGCAGGTCGTGGTTACGTTAGAAGTTACGATGCTCACGCAAAAATTGATCGAAATTCGCTAGAACGCATTGAACCGTGTCGTTGGCACTCTATTCGTGAATCGGCATCTGTAGCGAGCGATCTCAGCTGCTCACCTCAACTACCTCGCCCCGCTTGCTCTCAGCCGTTCATCCCACCTACCGAGCTGCTATCCTCGCCTCTGCTCTCTCTCACTCTCTCGGTCTTTGCCTCTGTCTGCCTCTGCTTGTCGCTGCCGATGTCGACATGTCCCACGCCGTGCGTGCCCGCGCCTGGATGTACTTTTGGGACAACACCGATGCTCCCTGCTCCTTGCTGCCTCACGCAAGTCCCCGCCGTGGCTGCGCCCACCGTCGCCCGGCCCTTCGCGTGTGCGCGCGAGCCCCCACGGTCGCGCTGGACCGTCTTCCCCTGCCAGTGCCGCTCCTTCTACGCTCCTTCCCCGGCCCCGCTACTCCCCACAGCGATGCAGCCGCAGTTGACGCCGCCGGCGCACGCCGCCTGGCCACCTTAGCCATCGCCAGGCCATGGCCGCCACCGCCCCGGCCCGCGCCCTCCTCCTCGCGTACGCGTGCCGCCGCTACGTAGCCACCCGCGCCAGGAGCGTCGTTGCCTCCGTTTGCCTGGTCGGCGCCGCCGCAGCCGGCTTACCCGCCACCACGGCTCGCGCGGGCAAGCTGCCGGGGGCCGGCTCAGGTCTTGCCGCGGTCGTGCCCTCCCCGACCAAGATTGACTGCTGGGCGGTGCTCCTCTGCTTCACCAGACAAGGTGAGAAAGTGTAAATAGAGATAAAAGTAAGGGCCTTGGTGCAATAGTATTGCCTCAAATGAATAGTAGAAACAGTGGCATACTAAATAGATAGAAGCATGGGGATGTTTTTGCAAAACCATCACCGCGCCTTGGGCTTGCCCAGCTGGGCCGGCCTACCGCCGCTGCGCCTGGGCCGCTCACGCCCGCGCCCGCTTGGGCCGGCCTTGTGCCGCCTGCGCCTGGGCCACGTGTGTGCGCTGGGCGCCTGGGCCGCCGGCCTCCAATGGGCCGCACGCGCGCCTAGCCACTCAGGCCTTTTTTTTGTGTTGTTTTTGTTTTGTTAATTCAGTGCTCTTCAAAAATTGATAATAAAATATAAAAAAATCACAAAAATGCCAAACTAATTTTGTTAGGCTCCTAAAATCATGATCTATCTGATAGTGTATTTTGTTCATATAGGTTTTGTATGTTTTTAGGGTGCTCTAATTATTAACATGCTTAATATTGTTAAGACAAAAACTTGTAGGAATTTCCATGATAAATCGGTGATAGTGTTGACTCTAAAAATTTTACAGTAAATTATTAATATTATTAGCTGCTCACTGTAATTTTTTAGCTCCAGAGTAATTAATTTGCTAGATAGATAATGATGCCCTATTTCGAATAAAGATTAAATCGATAGAATGGGATAAAGAAACACCTTGGAATTTTATAACTAAAAACACTTGTTGAGAAATAACATCTTTCTCGATGATGTTGATACATAGTCATTAGCGCTAGCTTGTTAGTTCCTAGTATGTACCCTATGTTAAGAGTTGTTATTGCCTTGTTATTTAACTGTTGCATCAATTCTACATCGCATTGCATACCATAATAGGGACGATGATGGATCGTGGAATCAACTGGAGTAGTGGAATAGATGGCACCAGGGATTAGGACACAAAGATGGAATACTAACTTTTGGTTATATGTTACCTAGGCAAGCCCCGGTGCATAACCCCTATTTTTCTACACTTTAAATTATATTTATGCATTAAGCTTTAAGGAGTTGATTGCAACCCACTTGCATATATATATATATATATATATATATCCTATGAGTCTTACTAGTATGACAAGATCATGTAGATTGCTATGCTACAGGACTCCAGTAGAAGTCGAGTGATTGCCTGTCACTCACGAGAGATAGGAAATATATTATTGTTGCTACAATATTATTATCACCTAGAATATATATGGATGATAATTGGAGACCGGGCGGAATGGTACTTTGGATCTTGATTTGGTTTGGAAGACGAGTACTCCTGGTAGGCATTAGATTAGGTGGTTCTGCCACAGATGGTATCAGAGCATAAATAAGGAAATAAAACTTCAGAACCTCTTTCTAAATAAAATTTGACAACAATTTCTTTTCAAAAGAATAGGACGTTTGTATGCGAAGTTATATAAGTAGCCCTATTACTATGGTTATGTATCCAGGTAGATGGCACTCTGCTGGCTTAGGTAGGCTTAATCAAGTTTTCTACAGGTACACTGACCCGAGCATAGTCCGATAGTATCGACTAGCTACAGGGAGAGAACGATGTGCCAAAAATCTAAGAACGGTTGCCATATATGTCGGCAATAGTTGAAGGACGTATAGGACGTGCATTCATGCATATCCTATTTGTGCATTGTAGCTCTTATATTGCTTGCAGACACGCCATCCATAGGTGTCATGCGTGTCATATTATGCACGATGGACCCATCCTTGTTTCGGAGTTATTTATGCACTGTGGCTTCGTGCTCCGCGTTCGCCTGTGGTTCACGCCTGCTATGACCCTCGCCTTCCCATACTCTTTTCTGTGCTCTTGTTGGACCCTTGCCCTGCAGTCATAGTAGTCATTAATGGCCTTGGACATCGCTCACCTTGAATTCACGGAAAATTTGGTTGATTCATTCGTAGTGATCCCACGCAGGAACCCTGGTGGACTGCTTCAGGACCACTGACCGCTCTGCCTTTATAAGAAGGGTCTGGCTTAGCCCTTGATACCACCACTCGATGCACTTTAGCTCGTCTAGCTTTTCCCTTGAGCAAGCTTTTCGCTCAGTCCTTCCTTGCAACCGCTGCTAGGGATGGCAGGAGCCTAGGTTAGTAGTTACTGTCTGAACGTTGAGGGTTTTCCTAGAATCCTACATGCCACCCTGCAAAAGCTCAGAGTCAAAGATCATCAAAAGTATGAGGGCCGTGAGTATGAAAAGCATGGCACTGAGTGGTGTGAGGTTACCGTCTACATTGGGAAGAGTGAAGAGTTCCCCGACATCACTGAAGCCTGGAATGTGACAACAATCGAGTTTTGCTTTGCTGACACCTACCAGGTTGTGGCCCGCAAAGCCTTATGGTATCTTTGCCAGATCTTTGAAGAGCCCATTGCTCGTACCCCCATGAGGTGCTTTCCACCTTTGGAAAAAAATCGACGGGCATGGAGGGCTCGCATGGAGGCTTTGCAAGGGTGGGATGCGCATGAAGATAGTCCTACCATGGTGCACTTAACCACGTACCTACTTGCTCTAGATGAGCAGTATGACCGGCAAGCCTCAGAGCTGAGGAATTGCCTCCGTCGAGCCGAGGAAGCCGAGATCTTCTCCAGGATACTCCAAGTGCAGCTTGCCGAAGCGCATGCCAGTGCGGCAGCTGCAGAGAGTCAGGAGACTGCCATGTCGGAAGCTTTGAAGGAGGCTAAAGATCGATATGCCCATCAGTTGGGAGAGGCCTACCTGGTCACCAGGGCCAAGTGGAGGTCGCTGGCTGCCAAACGGTAGGATCCCTTGATCGTGGATGGGATCCCTGTCCACCCGCTAGAAAGGAGAACTGGTGTTGCAGTACCTCTAGCACCTCCACCCTCAGAAGTGTTAGAAGTAGAACCCTTGATTCCTCTTACTCAGCCTTTGCCAAGAGAGGTGGCAGATCCATAGCCAGGACGGTAGAAGAATCCGCTGAGCCCGGGAATGAAGATGCGTGGTCTAGAGTAGATTAGTTGCCTTGGGGTGTTGTACCCACAGTTAGTAGTGTCTTTCATCGCTGTCCACTAGTATTGTACTCTTGTCGTTGTTTTTCGTCCGTAGTTGTTGAGATCGTCCGACCATAGGGAATGATGTGTCGAAAATGGGAGAGTGAGTGTCTGTATGTTGCACCAGCCTAATGATGTTTGGAATATGCATTTTATTTATTTTACTATGTTTATTGCGTCCATCTACCCTTAAGTCTTGTTAGATGTGTTTAGGGTTTTCAAGGGCGATGTTACGTGGGTTACGTGTGTAAGTTGGTAATAGTTGCCTGGTTAATAGCTTACGGTGCCACGACGAAACTGAGGGCCCCTGTGAAACAGCTGCCACATGGTGACACTGCTCGGCACGCGCTGGTATCGAGGTTGTTGACCAAGTACCTTTACCAAGTTACACCGCCGTACCGTTTTTGCTACAAAATATTCTCCTTGGAAATATTCAGGTGTTCAAATGGGAAATCCACAACGGGTTGATGAAATAGTGTTCTCTCATGGTAAGCAAGAGAATATGGTTTTGGAGGAAGGATGTATGTCGTGATCTCAGAGGTTGGTACATATTGTGGACAAGGAATGTAACAACCCGGGTTTTTGGAGAAGCCAAAAATACGAACTTTTTAAAAATTTTCCTGCAATGAGTGAAACATGTAATTGCTAGGTCAAACACGAGTCCAACTTGCTAACAAGATGTTGCATACATGTAGATGGTTTGTAGGTGATTGCCGGAGTTTCCAAGTTGTCCTGTGTTTGAGTCTTGATTATTGTTGGAGATCACAACCCATAGGAACCTCCTTGTGATCCTCGCGGGATTACTTCGAGTCTTTCCGTGAATCTCTCTTTATAATCCCGAACCCCACTAGAACCCGGACTTGCCATTTGTATTTGTGCCGACCATTGGATTGGAGTCGCTAAACCCTAAGACCCCTAGTAGACCACCACGATGAGTAAGCATGTTATTAATACATGCGGGTACGCACATATAAGACCTAGGAGTAGGAGAACAAAGGAAAGGACCCTCCCCTCTAGTCGCCAGTGGAAATCATCTCGAGCCCCCTCTTGGAGCTCACATCTCAAGTACCATCAATACCCCTCTAGTGAAAATTCCTATTCAAACTCCATGCAGATTCCCCCCAAATTTCCCCTTCGAGTCTTTCCGAATATTCCCTAAAAAATTCCCATCCAAACACTCGTGGAAATTTCGTCTTGAGTTCATATGAATCTCTCCGAATGATTCCTCGAACACAGCTTTATTTTTCACCTTGGAAATCCTTCTCAAGATGTGGTGAATTCTTCTCAAATCCAAATTCAAAACCATTTAAACATAAATTGGAAAATCTATTCCCTTCTCTCTTCTCTCCCCTCACGCCTTGGCCCGGCCTAGCATTCCCTCTCTTCCCCTTCTTTCTTTTTTCCTGCACCAGCCCAGCAGGCTGCAGGTGCCCAACCGAGCACCCCTCCCCTTGGCCCAACCGGTGCCAGCAGGCCCAGCTCGCCACTCCTCCCTTCAGCCCGCTCACCCCTTCCCTTGGCCCAACCAGCGCAGCAGCCCAGCCTGGCCCAGCTAGCAACGTGGCCTAGCTCGCGCTCGTGCTCGCCCGTAGTCCGCATGCGCGCGTGCACAGCCTAGTAGGCCGAGGCCCAGCTCACGAACGGCCGCGCCCACAGAAGAAGCCGGTGCCCCACTCCAACCCTAGGAGCAAGACGCTCCTAGGCGCCACCACCGCTCGCACGCCAGCGCCCCCTGCTCTACTCCTCGATTTGTGTCGCGTGTACCTCCCTAGGCACGGACACCGAGGATGGCTGGAGCCTCCTAGAAGCCCTAGCGCGCAGTGCTATAAAAGGCCACCACAGCGCCGCCCCTTTCTCCTCCCTTCCTCAGCCGCCGCAACCGGTCGCCCCTCTTCTTCTTCCTCCAAGCCAATGCCACATGCCACGGTCCCACCACTGTCGGCCGCACGCTCGCCATGGCCGCTACCTCGAGCCCGTGTCTCCAACCACAGCAGCCGACGCCCCTCCCGGACTCCCTATAGCCGCCACTCTCCACCGGAGCCGCGCGCTGCTCCGAGCCTCGCCACCAGCGCGCCGCCCGAGCCAGCACCGAGGAGCGGTGTCGCCTACGCCGAGCCTCCTCGCCACGTCCATGCCCAACGTCGAGCTGGAGTCCGCAATGCCTCACCACGCCGACCTCGCCACGATGTCGCCCACTGCGCTGTCGGAGTGACCGCCTGGAGCCATCTTCGCCACGCTGCTATGAATCACGCCACGCTGGAGCCACACGGACATCGTCGAGCACGCCACCACCACGAGCACCACCTCGCCCCTGCGTTGTCCTCTACGTCATCCATGGCCGCGTCTCTGCGGGCGCGTCCGCGACAACCACCGCAGGCCAAGCCCCGACCCTATCCCGGCCTTCGACGTCGGCTTGACCCCGGAGCTTCTCCGCTCCAGGAGACACACGCGCACTCACATACATGGCCTAGCCAAGCCCACTGGACCAGGGTGTCAGGAGGACACCGGATCTACCGCCACGTTGACCGCCCTTGTTGCCATGCCGAGCCACCACCGGGCGCCTTTGCGCGAGCTCGCCTCCGGCGAGCATGCTGCCGCAAGAGTAGCAAAGGAGGTAGGGAGAAGAAGGAGCAGCAGCCGTCTGGACTTGTTCCACCATGAGCCAGGAGGGGAAAAGGAGGGTGGACACAGCCCACCATGGACCCAGTGTGCGGTCCATGGACCCACACCACCCAGACCACCGTGAGCCGCTCCCACGCCCATAGCCTGGACCCGGAGCCCGATAGGAGCCCAGACCGAGCCACATGGACGTCCTCCCCGCGCGACACGTGTCCGGGCCGGCCCAGCCCAAAATCCAGCCCTGTCAATGCCTGCCAAGGCCCAGTCGAGACCCAAATCGGTTGACCGTTGACCGGTCAACGTTGACCGTTGACCGGGACCCACATGTCAGCGACACAGAGCCGCTGGACCCACTTGTCAATAGGTGACATCATGCTGACGTCATAATGATGTCATGCGGGTTCCACCTATCAGTGGCCCAAGATCCCCGGTCCCACCTGTCGGACTGATGATGTCGTGCTGACGTCATGATGACGTCAGCGGAACCCCACCTGTCAGCCACTGTTGTAGCTGGACCAATCCTGCGCTGCCATGTGTCAAGCCCTGGAGTAACCTTCCTTTTTCTTCTTTTTAAGAAAAGGAGTTAACCTTTGGAAATTCATAGAAAATTCTTACGACCTCAGAAAAATATGAAACCAGTTCCCACATTTTTCTAAAATCGAGCCCTATGATGTGGACCAACCCTTAAGTACTTTTGACCCTCAAAATTGAAGAACCCACTCTTTGCTTGCGCTCACACCGTTCGCGCAAGACATGTACGATGCCCCGGAATGCCACCATATGGTTCCAAGCACCCCTCGGCCATGATCTATGACCAAGCCATTGACTCGACGCTCTTAGCCATGCCGCGACGAAGAGTTACCATGACCTCATCGTGAGCCCCGAAGCCGTAATTGGACCACGTGGCATTGATCGCCGCATCATGGACTGCAGTTTTCCTTTCTTTGGTTGCCCTGACAGTTCCGTGGAACCCTGTGTCCATGTTTCACCACTGTTCTGGCTACCCCGAGTCACGAGAACATGCCATCAAGATCTACCGGGATTCACACTAAAGGCCTTTTGAAGTAGTCTCATTGCACAACTCACGGACAAAGCCCTAGTATACACTACATGACCTAGCACCGTTGCCGAGACCACCATTGCCGAGACCACTATTGCTGAGACCATTGTTGCCGAGACCACCATTACCGAGACCACCGTTGCCGAGACCACCGTTGCCGAGACCACCATTGCCAAGACCACTATTGCTGAGACCACCGTTGTCGAGACCACCATGGCCTCGCTTGCCGAGACTACCATGACCCCGTCTACCGCAAGTCGTACCCTCTGGACCATGAACCCTAGTCGTATGTCTTACCGAGACCATGGAAAGCCCCATCTCGCATCTTTCCGTATACGCATATCTATCTTGTTGGGCCCTATTCTTACAACCTATCTGTCCATGACTGTCTTACAGGAATTCACCTATCACCCAGCTATGGAATGTGCTACTCCGTAGTCGTGTCGAGTTGTTGCGTCTTTTGGTCGTGTTGGATCTTATCGCGGGATGTTGGTGTTGTTGCCTGTGTGTCGAGCCTTTGAGCCAGCTGAGGGATTGTACCTCGTTTAGACGTTACGATCATGGGATCCGTCTCGCCATGACCGTGATGCCGAGTGTGACTCGACCCCTTGCCTTTTTGTTGACTTCATAGTACCACGCGTGTTAGCTCCTGCCTTCGGCCCTAGAACATGGTCGTGATGGATTCGACGTTGATACTAACATCGATGCGGATATCATGCGCACGCCTTGAGCCTTCCATGACCAAGTTCTGTGGGAGAAAACCTGGGAGTAAACAATCGTGGAACGATGGATGCCAACTCGTTGGCATAGCTTGTGGCCGCAAGTTCCCCTCGCCATGACCATGGAGCTACGCCTCTCTTTCGCTTTTAGTTGCTTCTTCGTGCTCAAGCCCTTGTATGCTTGTACCCCGTTTGACCATCACGTTTCTCTGATTCTCGCGGTGACAACCGCACCGCTTTGAATCCGAGAGATATCTCAGTGCCAGTGCACCCAGGTTGGGTACCCTATGAGTGGTTTACGCACTTGGTGTTCTTGAGTGTCGCTCCTTCCGATGCCCCGTCTTTCGTTGTGGCGCGAGTATTGGAAGAAGTAGACCTTGTCCCTTGTTGTTGTTGCTCTTGTTGCACCGATAGCCCGCTCTGTTCGATCCCGTCTTGCCCGTAACGATTGGATCAAAGACCAAACTATTCCCTTTTGTTAGCGAAGCTATGGTCTATGTCGTACCTCGGACCCGTGCGTGTTGACCCGATCAACCATCTAAAAACCATCTTCCCCGAAGATGTGTATGGGAACATAACATGGACATGCCTAGCTAACCCTGCTGCTTTTGCCATGTTGAACGACTGTCTCCTCGGCTCCCGACGTTGATGTGTTGTGTGGATCAAGAAGACCCGTCGCTGTCCAACCTCTTTGCGCTACCGCTTCCTACCATAGCGGGTGAACCAAAGTACATTGGAGCCAAGTCAGAATAGTGTTATTCATTCTTGTTTGCTACTTGTGTCCAATTGCGACTTGCAGGATAAGGTTACAAGAGCCGAACCCCGTCGTTCATCTTTCTTGGGGCCCGATTTCCAATCTCCGTCAACCCAATGACACCGGATTGAAAGATCGTGAGCCGTGGTGTTTGCTCTGGACAAGCTCTGGCTTAAACCATTTATCATAAAGCCATACTGGCTTGGCCATGACTTAAGCTTGTGCTCAGCATACCACCACTCGTGTTTCTTTGGCCCAAGGAAATCGGACAACCACCGAGAGGGCTAAGCCGTGTATCTCTTATTGCCTCGCTGGTGTTATTGGATTTTCCTGTGTCTTGTCGTCGTTTCGAGTGTTGAGTGTTCTCTTGCCTTGCGTGTCGCTTCGCGGAGTAGCTGACGATCAGACCAAGAGAACGAGGACGACGACAAGGACTGCGGAATGGAGTCAACACAGGAGGAGGTGACCCCGCTAATGGAACACCAACGAATGGAGAATTGTACCACTACTACCTCTACATCGCATGTGTCATGGCAGCACCCTCTTTTAGATAATCCTATTAGACATTGCATAATATCTAGAACTACTAGCGCTTTATATTTAATCATTTGCTAGTATATTGATGCATGCTACTACCTGAGCCATTATCACCTTGATGCAACCCACTCTACCACGTCACCCTGCTTTGCGCAGTCGCTCACTTATACATGCTGACTTGCCTGCTTGCTTGCATATTACACCACTATACTTATTACTAACTCCACTTCGCATTATATCGAGGATGTGATGCTGGTGGTGAACCCCTGGGAATGGTTTGGCTTGGGAAGCCGGACTTGGTGGTGCGTGAGCGTGCTACGTGTGTCTTGGGTGCGTGGAGAGTGAGGGTTGTGTTGACCAAGCTAGAATAACGACGAGCCTGGGGCGAGTCTTGCCATGTGGTGCTACCTGGGCACTTGGATATGGAATACCTATGGCGGGTAAATGGTAATTAGAGGTGGCCTTGGGTGTGAACCTGTGATGGGAGGAGCCCAGGGTAGAGGTGCTGTGGTGGCACGTAAAATGGAAACCCTGATGAAGATATTCTGGCTTGGTCAATCCCTAAGGACTTACTAGTACTCAGATTCACCGGGAATTCTTTACATCCCACTCGCCCTATATGATGCGGGACGGTCGGACTACTTGGTAGAGCGATGCCACTACTGCTAGGTGAACATGTGCAAGGAGGTACGGGGCGCCCGGTTTTCCCCCACACCCTTCTGAGACTTCAGGAGGCCTTATGGACCCGGCTCTTGACATCCGGAGGGCCCCGGCTCTATCTACGACTCATAGTATCAGCCATCCCAGACTAGACTTGGGATGTTCTAGGGCTGAGAGGTAGGGTGGCATCGTTCTAGGCTAGCAAGCGACCGGAATTCTACCTAGGAGAGCAAGACTCCAAGGATGGCTAATCTTGTGGGTATGTAAAACCTCTGCAGAGTGTTTGGTTGATCGATCGATACATATGCCGACTTGTCGGCTATGGACCTTTCCTAGGTTTCACTTAAACTAGATAGCGAGATGAGTCCTTCTATTCTCCCTCTAGGGTTTGGGGTATTTTCCGGTCATGAGCCTTGGGGGCTGCGGGCCGTTGAGACAAGGCCGAGAGGGAGTTGGCCTGTCGACCTGAGTGTGTGAAATGAGATATGGTGTGGTGGTGTGGAGATGGTTTGGGATGGATGGTTGGTGAATGGATATGGATGGTGTGGGGGTGAATGTGTTAAAAATTGGATATTATTATTACTAATGTTAGTTACTTCTCATGCGCTAAGGATGCAAACCACAGCCAAATATTAGGATCGCCAGATCCCTTGCTTATCTTTTCCACTAAAGCTCATCGGTGCTGACCATGGCCTACACACATCTGGCGGTGTGCAGATTTCCTGCTTCTCAGTGATGCTGACTTTAAAAGGATTAGGAGGTCTCGTGCCTACGCTCAAGTTTGGTTCGGAGATGGAATCTACGCTGCACTACGTCAACTCTGATGATGCCCGTGAAGGAGGAGCCTTCACTCGATAGACTTCCGCTAGATTAACTCTGTAATAGGTGTGTTCCTCAGTGATGTAATACCCTTTTATCTTGTAATCTTACGAAGTATGACAGTGATATTGACTGATATATGATAATATGACAGAATCAACTATTGGTTTCATCATATTATAATTCATTCTGTGGATTTTCCCTTCGCGGAAAATTGAGGATGTTTCAAGGAAGGGAAGGAAATAAGAACACTAGGGAAAAGTTAGCCTCGAGTAGTCGGGAGTGGTTGTAAAAGCCTGAGTGGATGTCATGTCCCAAGCCCTGTGTTTAGTTGACCGTACTACGCATGCTGGGTTATTCCACTGTGTGCCTTGTGGATGCCGTTTGTGTTGGGTCCATTAGCACCCCGTTCTCACGTGGCCACGGCATCATGCCGCACTCGCCATCTTCATGCACTGTGTGTTTCTATTTTCCCCGACATCCGGTCGGCTCTCGACCCCCATGCTATCGTCCCCGTACCGGGCCCCCCATCCCCCTCCCTTCTTTCTTCTTTTGGGAACATGGCCGCCCGCATGCCTGCCTCATTGAGCGAACCCTCTCCTTATCCTCTCTGCCGCTCGCGTAGGAAGCGCACCACGGCCGACTTTATTCCCACAGCATGAACCATCTGTGTATCCCATCCACGCCGTCTCCACTCCTGGTGCGTTGCGTCCCATCCCCGTTCACCACTATAAGATACCCTTGGTCGTTGCTCTTGTTCTTCATCCCCATCCCCTCGAACCCGACGCAGAGCTACGAGATTCAGTCATCATTGTGGAACTAGGCTCGACAGTCCGAGGTGATGGTGTAATCTGAGAAGAAGAAGGATATGGTTTTCGAAGAAGTTCAAGTCTACCGTTGGTTAGTTCGGTCTTAGGGTTCATGATGGTTGACTTCTCAGTCTCCTATTTCTGGATCTATTAGTCATACGCCATGTTTTGGATAATCATTATCTTGTTGTTTCTCCATTGCCCTCGTCTATCTCGCCTTCTGGGTTAAGTCTCGGTTGGATTAGGTTGCTCTTAACCATTAATGGAGACGGGGATCCCGATCTTTCGTCAGGTGATGGTAACTATCGTTGTGGCGGAGAATGACACACCGATCCGGCTTCAGATCGAAAGATCGAACCCTGCAATCTTAGCACCACTGCTCCTCTGGTTATCAACCGAGGCACAGACCAGGTTGGCCTCGCCAAGAAGGCTAATCCCTGCCTGCGCAATGAAGAACACAAGCAAGAACAAGAAAGAACGCAACCAAATTGCGAATGTATGATTAATCTCACGAGTTGGGGTCTCACAAACCGAAGAACGGCGAAACTATTTCTTGACAGAATAATCTAAGCAAAACCCAAACCCTAAAGTAGGTGGTGGCTACTGATTATATAGCCTAAGGGACGTCCAAAGATCTCTCTTCACGTCCTAAAGGTGTCCCAACACGTTACAAGGCCCAACGGCCCAAAAGAAGGTGTTGCAGCACCCTGACAGATTCTGGACGCTGACTTGTTTAGACAATTCCTGTTGATTTCGAAGAGCTTTTGATGTGAAACCACTTGGATTGGCTTCCTTATAAAATTATCTTTCCATCTATATGTGGATCATCAAAAATGGAATTCGGATGCATCCTGGGCGTCCGTTTTATTGCAGACTGGTCCTGATAGCCGAGGCAGACTCGAACTCGGATTGGACTGGGCCTCTGGCTTGGCTTGGAAGTCCTTGCTAGCCTCCTAAGGTGGTGGCCAAGGAGGAGGACGTCCAAGGGCTTTCTTGGTCTGTTCTCCAAGTCCTTGGGGTGTGCTCCCACTTGGGCCAGGGTCCCAAGGATGAATAACAAGCCCATAACGATAGTGTAGCTCCCAGCAGAAAGAGTGACAGAATATATTGGCGATTTGGAGGCCTTGCCGATGTGATATTGAGATGAAACTAGATCTATTTGAAAGCTTATCAAACAAGCTTTCCATCAAGTGCTCATTGACCTCGATCACACTCCGGATGGATGAGTTATGGCCTTCCCAATGAGGCACTATCGGACTGCCGACGAACCGAAAGTTCAACTTTGATGAACTTCTATTATGAAACACATTTGAACCTACAATCAAATAGTGACATGTACATGTGGAACCAAGTGAATTATAACCAAAGCCACTATGCAAATGTAGGAACGAGCGCACCTTATAATCATTGTTCGTATCCGAAGGTGCCATGTCCTGATCATCCTCCCCTTCTTGACAACAAACCGTCCTCGGTTTGGGATTAGATGAAGAAAACATTGTTGGTAGTAGCCAACATTGCTCCCCTTCTTGAAATTTAACATGTTTCTTTATAACAAAACTAGGGGAACTCGACATGACAAGATTATAGCAATTGCAATCTTTTGGTTGATCATACTTTTGCACAATATAAGGAGATTTCAGATTTGAACAAATATAGACATGATGCACCATATACTCTCCTTTATAATTATATTTTCCAATAAAATGATATGTATGTCTAGAGAACCATGGCAAATCAGCATATGCATAAAGTTTCTCCTCTAAAGAACTAAGATTACACAGAACATCAAATTCAATGTAACCCAAAGTATTTAAAGAAGACAACAATTTCAGCTCATCAACTTCACTAGCATTATGAATAACAAGTCTATTTTTAGCACAAGTGCTCATTTTCAGCACACATATAGCATGATCATTCTTCAATGATTGCATGGGTATAACATAAATATCATCATGCAAGTCATCTTCGTCATAAGAAACATCAAGCAAATCATCTTGTGACAAAGGTAAATCAAGCGAATGCTCCACTAAAATTTGCTCTATCATAGCATGATTGGTGGAAAATTTCAGCACATCAAGAGAACTCTCACCTTCTGTGAGGTTAGCATCATGGGCATTACCTTTGCTCTCATGTTCAGCAGGGGTAATAGTTGATGGTTCTAAATTTTCACATGAGACTGTGAGCTTCTCATTTTCTGTCACGGCATCCTTGCTCTTTTCTACATTGTCATGCAAAAGGTTAGGCATAGCAGGAGGAATAACAACAGACTCTTCCTCTAAATGGTGCACCTCATCATATGAAGTCAAAACAGGAGGTGGATTAACAAAGGTTTCTCGCATAAGAAGTTTCATATCATTCCAAGTTTGAGGCTTATCAGAAGGATCTAAAGACTCCCACCAAGATAAAGCAGAATGTCGCAAAACACTAACTGCATTTTTTACCTTCCTCCTTGGACACATAAGGCGAGTAGCAAATATGTTATAGATAGCAATTTCCCACTCTATGTACTCATCAGCACCTATACCATCATAAGTCGGTGGATACGAACAACCTGTCATTGTAAACACAAAAACAAGGAACAAACAGTGAAGATTATCCCTAATAATCCTACTATGCAGGTGGAGTGGTGCTGCCTCTCAAGATCACAGCAAAAGGAAACACCTTATCAAGCTCTTACAAGGTTCTTACCAACATAAAGCGAAGGATTTGTACAACCGGTGGCTAGTACATAATACCTGTGAGGGTGTGACACCAAGATTGCAAGGGTCTTTTTCTGTACCGATCTGAAGTATATGTGGAGCTTGGGAGGCACGCAAAAGAACAAATATGTATATGTGGCACACAAGTCAGTGACAGACAGCAATATTGAATAAATGTCCAGAGCACTTGTCCTATTTTTTTCTTTTATTTTTTTGTCTAATATTTTTTTCTTGCTTTTGCTCTTTTGATATTTTTTTCTCAGCAAGGAGCACACAAGAATAAACCACAAAAAAAATTGAGCTCAATTGAATAAAAGATGTGGCCTATAGAAAATTAGGACTGTGCTCTAAAAAGCATACCAAAACATGTGGGCTCAGAAACTCAATTTTCCTAATCGAATTTCGCAAATCTAATTTTTGCGAACCCAGACTTGCTGGGATGAAATAGATCTAAAATTTTCTGGCGTTCTCCGTAGATATAAAATTTGTCCCGTTTCGAGTTCGGATGCAAAAGTTATGACTGTTTTAAGGAAGCTGCTCGAATCAGGGATTTAGTGGACACAAGATGCAAACCGATGCTGATACGGAATAGCGGCGGGTGAAGGGATCAACACAAACTAGAAAAGAACACAATCTAAACCAGCAACAAGACTTTGACCTAGGACACAAACTCAACAAAGCGGACTCTAAAACTGAATCATGCAAAGGCTATGGCGCGGATGGTTATAGGATAGGAAACACATATGGCATTGGACTATGGGATAAAAGCAAAAACACTCAAACGAGGGAATAAATGTGAACCTGACGGTATACCTTAGCTCTGATTACCACTTAATGGAGACGGGGATCCCGATCTTCCGTCAGGTGATGGTAACTATCGTTGTGGCGGAGAATGACACACCGATCCGGCTTCAGATCGAAAGATCGAACCCTGCAATCTTAGCACCACTGCTCCTTTGGTTATCAACCGAGTCACGGACCAGGTTGACCTCGCCAAGAAGGCTAATCCCTGCCTGCGCAACGAAGAACACAAGCAAGAACAAGAAAGAACGCAACCAAATTGCGAATGTATGATTAATCTCACGAGTTGGGGTCTCACAAACCGAAGAACGGCGAAACTGTTTCTTGACAGAATAATCTAAGCAAAACCCAAACCCTAAAGTAGGTGGTGGCTACTGATTATATAGCCTAAGGGACATCCAAAGATCTCTCTTCACGTCCTAAAGGTGTCCCAACATGTTACAAGGCCCAACGGCCCAAAAGAAGGTGTTGCAGCACCCTGACAGATTCTGGACACTGACTTGTTTTGACGATTCCCGTTGATTCCGAAGAGATTTTGATGTGAAACCACTTGGATTGGCTTCCATATCAAATTATCTTTCCATCCATATGTGGATCATCGAAAACAGAGTTCGGATGCGTCCTGGGCATCCATTTTATTGCAGACTGGTCCTGATGGCCGAGGCAGACTCGAACTCAGATTGGACTGGGCCTCTGGCTTGGCTTGGACGTCCTTGCTGGCCTCCTAAGGTGGTGGCCAAGGAGGAGGACGTCCAAGGGCTTTCTTGGTGGGTTCTCCTAGTCCTTGGGGTGTGCTCCCACTTGGGCCAGGGTCCCAAGGATGAATAACAAGCCCATAACGATAGTGTAGCTCCCAGCAGAAACAACGACAGAATATATTGGCGATTTGAAGGCCTTGCCGATGTGATATTGAGATGGAACCAGATCTATTTGAAAGCTTATCAAACAAGCTTTCCATCAAGTGCTCATTGACCTCGATCGCACTCCGGATGGATGAGGTATGGCCTTCCCAATGAGGCACTATCGGACTGCCGACGAACCGAAAGTTCAACTTTGATGAACTTTCATTATGAAACACATTTGAACCTACAATCAAATAGTGACATGTACATGTGGAACCAAGTGAATTATAACCAAAGCCACTATGTAAATGTAGGAACGAGCGCACCTTATAATCATTGTTCGTATCCGAAGGTGCCATGTCCTCATCAACCATGTATCTCTAAATTCCTATGTGGTTTAGTGTTCAAAGTCGTGTAATCTTTCATGTAATCCCTGATCTACGAAATGTAATCACGTTTTCCCCTCTTCTGATTCTTGCTCCGAATCTCGGGACGAGACTCTTTTTAAGGGGGGTTGGTTGTAACACCTCTGATGTTACGAGCTCGCTTAGCACAGAGATTACGGCCTAAAAAATAGATCTATAAGTATAGTGAGTTAGTTTAATCAAATGCGATAACGAAAAACCTAATCCCTAGTTATATGGATAAGTTAATAGTTGACTTAAAAAGTGATTTTTTATAAAGCAATAATAATATAAAATGTGTGTTTAGGATTTTAATAAAAACTGAAGTACAAGTCAAGTAGATGAAAATGCAACTTGGGTTTTAGAAAACAAATGTTGTTGACTAGGGTTTTTGCCGTCATACTTCATGACCACCGGCACCAGGGACTGGTCGATGCCGGTTCACACGTTTGGGTTCAGCAACGACCACGACACGGCGGCCATGCACGTCATCGCTGAGGCCACCGCCGGCACCTTCTCGTACATCGGGAACGAAGTCGTCATTCAGGACGCGTTCGCGCAGTGCATCGGTGGCCTACTCACCGTCGTGGTGCAGGAGGCGCGCGTCGCCATTGCCTGCGGGCACCCTAGAGTCCACATCGGCTTGATTAAGTCAGGGCGCTACGAGAGCCACGTCGGCGAGCTCTATGCGGACGAGGAGCGGCGCTTCCTGCTGTTCTTGTTGACAGGATTTTTGGAACCTCCGGTTGCAGATCAGTGGGTGAATTGCTTAACTTAGATAGGCTTGGTGATATTTCTCACCATATACAGTCGCTGCCATTGCGCCGCCGTCACAGAGGCCACGACGTGTCGGAGTAGGAGAAGCCGTGCAGGCGCCCGCTAGGTCGTCGACTGTAGCAGCAGCGTAGGCGCGGACCAGTGGTGGCGGCAAAGGCGATGGGGCTTCCCGTCGCTCACAGCGCCCCTCTCGATCGATCTAGAGTTAGGAACTTCGGGGTGGAGCTGGCGGTTACCGGTGACCTCAGGTCTTGTGCCCCAGTGTAACACCTCTAGTATTACGAACTCGCTTAGCACAGAGATTACGCCCTGAGAAATAGATCTATAAGTATAGTGAGTTAGTTTAATCAAATGCGATAACAAAAAACCTAATCCCTAGTTATATGGATAAGTTAATAGTTGACTTAAAAAGTGATTTTTTATAAAGCAATAATAATATTGAACGTGTGTTTGGAATTTTAATAAAAATTGAAGTACAAGTCAAGTAGATGAAAACACAACTTGGGTTTTAGAAAACAAATGTTGTTGACTAGGGTTTTTGCCAGCTCAAAAATCAAATTGGAAATTAAAATTAGTCCTTTTCATTCAATCGACATAAATTTGCAGTTGTGTTTGAAGTACACTTTTTGGTGATTTTTAAATGCAAAATAGTTAAATAATGCCCTGATGTTTTGGTTCTATTGTTGGTATAAAGTGTGTGTTATGTCGTGAAATGGTTGTTGGTGAAGTTTGGTAAAGTTTTGACCGTTTAAAAATTCAACCAAAAGTGCTTAGGAACATTAGTTCTAACTGAAACCTCGAATTCTTTTAAGTATGAAACGATAGTAGGCAATGCCATTTTGGTGTTTGATTTCCAGCAAAAATGGTTAAGCACTACATCTATGTTTTCGCACGATCGCTTGTAATTAGGTGTATACTAGGACGCGGTGCAGGTCGTGGTTACGTTAGAAGTTACGATGCTCACGCAAAAATTGATCGAAATTCGCTAGAACGCATTGAACCGTGTCATTGGTGCTCTGTTCATGAATCGGCATCTGTAGCAAGCGATCTCAGCTGCTCACCTCAACTACCTCGCCCCGCTCGCTCTCAGACGTTCATCCCACCTACCGAGCTGCTATCCTCGCCTCTGCTCTCTCTCACTCTCTTGGTCTTTGCCTCTGTCTGCCTCTGCTTGTCGTTGTCTATGTCGACATGTCCCATGCCATGTGCGCCCGCGCCTGGATGTACTTTTGGGACAGCACCGATGCTCCTTGCTCCCTGCTACCTCGCGCAAGTCCCCGCCATAGCTGCGCCCACCGTCGCCTGGCCCTTCGCGTGTGCGCGTGAGCGCGCACGAGCCCCCACAGCCGCGTTGGACAGCCTTCCCCTACCAATGCCGCCCCTTCCATGCTCCTTCCCCAGCCCCGCTACGCCCCACAGCGCTGCAGCCATAGTTGCCGCCGCCGGTGCACGCTGCCTGGCCACCTTGGCCATCGCCAAGCCATGGCCGCCACCACCCTGGCCCACGCCCTCCTCCTCATGTACGCACGCCGCCGCTACACAGCCACCTGCACTAGGAGCACCGTTGCCGCCGTCCGCCTAGACGGTGCCGCCGTAGCCGGCTTGCCTGCCACCACGGCTCGCACGAGCAAGCTGCCGGGGGCCGGCTCTGGTCTTGCCGTGGCCAGCCCGAGGCCGCGCGGGTTCCCTTGTAGCTCATCGGCGGGCCTTCCGTCGCCGCCGTGCCCTCCCCGGATAGGAATGACCACCGGCCGGTGCTCCTCTGCTTCACCAGAGAAGGTGAGAAAGTGTAAATAGAGATAAAAGTAAGGGCCTTGGTGCAATAGTATTACTCAAATGAATAGTAGAAACGGTGGCTTACTAAATAGATAGAAGCATGGGGACATTTTTTCAAAAACGTCACCGCGCCCTGGGCTTGCCTAGCTAGGCCGGCCTGCCGTCGCCGCGCCTGGGCCGCTCACGCCTACGCCCGCTTGGGCTGGCCTTGTGCCGCCTGCGCCTAGGCCGCGTGTGCGCGCTGGGCGCCTGGGCCACACGTCCTCATGGGTCGCAGGCCTCCACTGGGCCGCGCGCGCGCCTGCGGGCCGAGCCTGGCCGCTCAGGCCTTTTTTTCTTTTTGTGTTGTTTTTGTTTTGTTAATTCAGTGCTCTTCAAAAATTGATAATAAAATATAGAAAAATGACAAAAATGGCAAACTAATTTTGTTAGGCTCCTAAAATCATGATCCATATGATAGTGTATTTTGCTCGCATAGGTTTTGTATGTTTTTAGGGTGCTCTAATTATTTTAACATGCTTAATATTGTTAAAACATAAAATTGTAGGAATTTCCGTGATAAATCGGTGATAGTGTTGACTCTAAAAATTTTACAGTAAATTACTAATATTATTAGCTACTCACTGTAACTTTTGTAGCTCCAGAGTAATTAGTTTGCTAGATAAATAATGATGCCCTATTTCGAATAAATATTAAATCAATAGAATGGGATAAAGAAACACCTTGGAATTTAATAACTAAAAACACTTGTTGGGAAATGACATCTTTCTCGATGATGTTCATACGTAGTTATTAGCACTAGCTTGTTAGTTCGTAGTATGTACCCTGTGTTAAGAGTTGTTGTTGCCTTGTTAATTAACTGTTGCATCATCTCTATATCGTATTGCATACCATAATAGGGACGATGATGGATCGTGGAATCAATTGGAGTAGCAAAAAAGATGGCGCCAGGGATCATGACACAAAGATGGAATACTAACTTTTGGTTATATGTTACCTAGGCAAGCCCCGGTGCATAACCCCTACTTTTCTACACTTTAAATTATATTTGTGCATTAAGTTTTAAGGAGTTGATTGAAACCCACATGCATATATATATACATATATATATACATATATATATATATATATATATATATATATCTTTATCCTATGAGTCTTACTAGTATGACAAGATCATGTAGATTGGTATGCTACAGGACTCCGGTAGAAGTCGAATGATTGCCTGTCACTCACGAGAGATAGGAAACATATTATTGTTGTTACTATATTATTATCACCTGGAATATATATGGATGATAATTGGAGACCGAGCGGAATGGTACTTTAGATCTAGACTTGGATTGGCATTCGAGCGAGGCTCGGATTGCATTTGTTCCGCCTGTGTCGGTTAAGGACCGGCCGTTGCATTGGGTTCTAGGCAAGTCACAGACTTATTATCCTGAGCACATACTTGGGTATGGGCATAGGGAAGGCTTGTTGTTCTCTAGTCATGGGTTCTGGCTCTTTCCGGACCGACTGATTAGAGGCGGGGATGGTGGAGGTCTAAGCACCGCACTGAGTCTCGGACTCAGGAGCGGGGGCTTGGTGTCCAAGTGTGGATGGGGACCTAGACCCCGTGATAGGAGAGTGATGGGTTGGTCATGTTTGTGCCTGGGGTACAAGCAGGGCGTGTGTTTTGGGGTACCCAGCTGGGCACATTGATTCTTGAATCGCCGACGTTCCAGTACGGCTTGCCTACAGTCTTGCAACGTAGTAAGAACTAGAAGATGAAAGATGGTAAAATGATTCTGATTGCTTACCACCTGCTTAAAAGTAGCACAGGTGCTTACATAGAATGGTTAGTTAATGAACTAATGATGACTGCTAATAAAATTGAATATAAGGACGCACATTTAGTAATGCTCCTGCAGATGCAAGAAACTCACAAGCCAGATAGACTTGCATATCCTTGGAGTCTTTTCTTTTCTCCTGTCGGGTAAGTCTTACTGAGTACAATTGAGTACTTAGGGCTTTATTTTCCCCTGTTGCAGGTAACATGCAGATGCTAGAGCTGACTCTTGTGTGTGGATTCCTCCTGGTGGGCTCAGAGAGGATTACTTTACGCTGCGATTTTAGTTTTTATTTATAACTCTCACTAAAAGGTATTATAAATAGAAGTTTTATAATCTATTGTCACAATTTATATATCAATGCTTCATCATGTCATAAATAAATATTTATTTCCGCTGTAACTCTGATCATATGTTTATATTCCGCTGTTAAATTAAATTGTTCATAACTCTGATAACATAATCATATTACGCTATTATAAACAATAAATATTGTACTCTGGTGTTACAAGGAAAGCGATGTAAGAAATGGCTAAAATGTTGTAAGCTTTATTCTCTCATTTGTGATCATGATGGAAAAATATGGATTTTCGGGTTCTTCCTTGGGGTGTGCTCGACGGAACCGCGTAATTTGGTGTCCTCCCTTGAGTACTTAGTGTCTAATGGAAGACGAGTACTCTTGAGAGGCATTAGATTAGGCGGTTCTGCTACACCAAGCCCCCACCGTCCTTTTATGGTGCTACGCGATGGGGGCCTATCGGCCAGGAGAACTGACTAAGCGCCCCCAATCAGGGCGCGGATCAAGGGCCCAATTAGCCGTTGGGTCAACTAGTAGAGATCATCCTAACATTCTCCCCCTTGATCTCACCTTATGACTTAAACTCAACTTACTTTATCTTTTTCCTATTCCATCACAGATCAGTTCATAGAACGTGCCTCATCATTACGGTCAGTTGCCACTAGATTAAATAGCTACAATGCATCTCTCTGTTTTGAAACAGATTCTCAACTAGGCCCTTAGTATATAAAAATTATAGGCTTTCCCATAAATCCATGTTGACTGTGTGTTCTCTGAACGCACTGGGTGGTTAGCCTTTGGTAAGTGGATCCGTAAGTACTTGCTTGGTACTCATATGCTCAATGCTTTCAAAATGATTCTAGATTTTCTCCTTTACAACATATAACTCAATGTTAATATGTTTGGCAGCACACTTGACCTGTTGTCTTAGGAATTAACTACTTTAAATGGTTATTGTTGTTGACTACCATTGTTAAATCCGGGTACTAATTCCCTTAACCTCCTTTTGCCTGTTTCTTAAGCCTCATGTCAAGCTATACTATGGTATGCATGACTGATGACACCACAACTGTTTCTTTGGAGCTTTTCCACAATAATACTCCAGCTGCGAGTGTTAGCAACTGTTGTGGATTTCACTACACATCTCGCCAAGACTTAACATTTGTATCCACAACTATTTGAGAGTACTTGTTCTTTCTTACTCAGCATGAGGCCTATGATACTTTGCAAAAATTGAAAAATATTCTTAACTCCATTCCAGTGATCTATATCTAGACTGGACTTCTGCCAAAATATCCTAGATACGTAAGCTACATCAGGGTAAGTTCTTACTTGTATATTCATTAAGCTTTCAACAGCTGAAGCATGTGGAACTATGTTCATTTGATCGATCTCATATCGGTTCCTAGAACACCGAAAGTTCCCATATCTATTACCCTTGACAATAGGAGCAGGCGTAGGTTTACTCGTATGCATACTTTATTCCTTTAGAATCTTTTCTAAGTATGCCTTTGCGATAGTCTTAATACCCCTTTTCATCTATCTCGATGAATTTCAATTTCTAGAACCAATGACGCTTCATCAAGATCATTTACAATAAAACTTGAGGACAAGAACTTATTCTTCTCCAATGGCAGATTAACATCACTACTAGTGAGTAGAATGTCATCAATACATAGGATATGGAAAAAGAATTTTCCATTCTTGAACTTCGCATAAACGCTATTGTCCTTCTCATTTTCTTTAAACCCAAACTTTCTTATTGTTTCATCAACTTCAAAAACTACTGTCTAGAGACTTGTTTTAACCTATAAATGGATTTCTACAGGCGGCATCCCATACGTTCTTTTTCTTCCACGACAAAACATTTGGGTTGTGCCATGTAAACGTTTTTCATATAAATCCCCATTGAGGAATGTCATCTTTACATCCATCTGATGTAACTCTAAATCATAATATGCCTATAACACCATTTTGATTCTAAAGAATCCTTACATGAGACTGAAGAGAAAACTCTCATCGTAATCTATTCATCCCCTTTGCGTAAAGTCTTTTGCTACAAGTAATGTTTTATATCTTTCTACATTTCCTTTGGAGTCATATTTTATCTTGTAGACCCAATTACAGCCTACTGTTTTGGCTCCATTAGTAATTTCTTCTAAGTCCCAAATAACGTTGGTATTCATCGTATTCATTTTAACTTCCATAGCTTCTTGCCATTTAGACGAGTAAACGCTTCTCATGGCTTTTTCAAATAAGGTGGGATCACCATCCATTTGAATTTCTTCACTAACATAGACTTCATAATCATAAGAAAAAACTGGTTTACTAATTCTTTGAGACCTTGTGGGACCTTAACTACTGGCACTTTCATATGGGGCTGTTGTTGCTCTTCATTGCCAAGAGGCAATTGATTCTACAGGCTCCTGTATTACAAGATCCTTAGTTTCGATAGGAAGATAGCGTAGCCAGCCTCAAAGATATAAAGGCGGTGCTTAAAGCGCCATATGAGGTTTTAACATATTAAACCCAAACAAGAAATTTGAAGATACACTATCTTTTTTAGAAGATGGGATGTTCTACAGGCTCCTGTATTACAAGATCCTTGTTTGCATTATTCATCTTCTTCAAAGAGCCAACAACAAGTGTTGCATAAGTTATACAACATCAACAGGTATTGAGAAATTCGTTGTTTTTGAATCACTGAAGTGGGCACACAGTCCCACTTCTCTTCAAGTCATAGATCTCTACATACCATGCTCCCCCAGATCATCCCATCTTCTAAAAAAGGTAGTGTACCTTCAAATTTCTTGTTTGGGTTTAATCTGTTAAAACCTCATATGGCGATTTAATCACCGCCCTTATATTTTTTAGGCTGACTACGCTATCTTCCTATCGGAACTTTAAAATGTCCAGGAATTTAGCTATTTCTCTACTTAGGGGTATCGTTATTATGACCATTATACTCCTCCGACGGTCACATTCATCTTAATTAATTTTTTATCTCACTCTTAATGAAGAGTATCTTTCTTAATCAATCTTACTATTCTCCCCCTCGTAATATGGCATAAACTTTACTGCCATAATTTTGGGAAATATTCAGGAAAACTATGACCGAGGTGACACTTATTACTTACTTCATTCACATGATTACGTCATGCAAACAAGTTATTTCTTGATCCATATAGGAGTATACTTTCCTTATTCCACTTCAAGAACTCAACGAGTTCTTTTATTAACTGTACTTTTGCAAGTCACGTTTACATCTTTTTTCTTATCCTTTGATTAGTATTGACCATGACGGTGCATTTCTATTATGCCATGGTCAATACTAGGATAGCTTAAGAGCTATCCAAACTTCTCTCGCTATGCGGGACACAAAAAGCAAACGTGGCATCACTGAACTTCTCCTGCCGTGCAGGATTGACTAGCATAAGTACTCTGCCAAACTTCTTCTCATGTGGAATAAATCTACATATAATTTACTGTAACGAAAACTTGGTCATGATGACTAAAAACATTCACTTATACTTCATTTTCCAAATAAATCTTTCTGTTGGTTCCAATTTAATCAAAAAATTAGTAAACTAACAAAAAACAGTCCTAAATTGGTTTAACTCAAGCCTTTTCATTCATATACCCCAGCATTGCAGCCTTTGCAGCCGAGTGATCCTGTCGGTTAAAATTGAAACATACAAAGTGCTTCTACATCAATTCTACATCACCGTTGGGCAGAAAATAGAATTAATGCATAAAACTCATAAATCAACTTGAAAGACAGTTAACTACTCTTGAAAATTAAATTCTCTCATTGGTTTGAATTTAATTAGAAGATAATCAACATTATTGCAGCGGAAACTTGATAACAAAATACATTCTATTGGTTCAGGAGCATTTCTTGGTCCTCATCTACTCTCTAAAAAATTGACCATGTTGGTGAAAATTTTATCAGAGATTCAAACTTCAAACTGAAACACATTATAATATTGTTATCATCAACGTTGTTCAGAAAATAACAATACCATAATTTAACTTAAACAGATCGGGCTACTCCTCCAATTTAAATTAGAGGATAAGCATAATCATAATTTACTGAATAAATATGACTGCTCTTCAAATTAAATTCTTCCGTTGGTTCAAATTTAAATAGAAGATAATAAAAATGAAAACTTTGCAGCGGAAACATGGAAAATTTCTTTATCTACTTTTTAGAAGTATTTTACTGTACACATCTACTCTCTGAAAAATTATCCCGTTGGTTCAAATTTTGACAAAGATTGAAACTGGACAAAAAATCATCAAAATTTGCTTCTGAAAATAATAAAACAAAAGTCTGCATTTACTGTTCATTAGGCCTGGCCTGGGGAAAACTTGCCCGCGGGCCATCTCTCCAGCGCGTGCGCGAGACACGGCTTGGCCAGCGTGCTCGTGGCCTAGCGACGCTACTTTGCTCCCCACGCGGACAGACCTAGCCCAAGAGGCACGCGGCCAAAATTGGCTCGTTCAGTCATGCACGCCCCGCGCCGTCCCCACGTTCAGGCCGCAACCTGGGCCTGGGCCAGGAAATCACTCGCCCGCCTGGGCTGAATCTAGCCCGAGCGCTGTCAGACGTAGATCTGCATCCGACGGCTAGAAGCGAATCTCGGGCGGAATAAAACCTCTCAGCGGCCGGCTTTGCCTTAACCCTAGCGTCATTTCCTTCTTTGCTTTCTCTCTCTTCTTTCCTCAGCGCCGCGGCGGAGAAACGAGAGGCATAGTAGAGTGACGCCGCCGCCAGTCCCCTCATCGGTGAGCTCGCTCGCCCGAGGCTGAGCGCGCTGCCGTCGAGCAGTCTGGACGATGGTGCCCTTGACTCCGCGTGGCTCCACTCCCCGAACCCTAACCCTAGCTACTCTTCGCTGCATACCACAGACGCCGCACCCGAGGTCGACGTAGGAGGTGGCGACGCAGCCGTGGTGCCCTTCGCTAGTGCATGCTTGCGATCTGAGCCGCGCGCGGTGTAGTCAAGCGGCACCGCGGTGGTGCTCTTTGCGCCCAGCGCTCTTGTACGCAACGCCATAGAGCGCCGGCGAGCCGGTGGCTCTCTTCTAGCGCACGTAGTCTTCCCGCACGATGGCGATACTGCTGGCGGTGAGGAAGATGCCGGGTAGGTCCCTCCCCTCGCCGACCTTTCTTCTTCTAGGGTTTAGGTTAGGGTTAGGGTTAGGGTTAGGGTTACAGATCCGATTTGGATCACTTCTTTCTTGATTCCTTTTCTGTTTTCTACCCCAAACTGGATTTACCCACTAGCAACCTTGCTCTAATACCATTGATAGGATTTCTGGAACCTCTAGGTGCATATCAGTGGGTAAATTGCTTAACTTAGATAGGTTTGGTGATATACCTCGCCACATGCAGTCGCTGCCATGGTGCCGCCGTCACGGTGGTCGCGACGTGTCGGAGTAGGATAAGCCGTGCAGGTGCCCGATAGGTCATCGACTGTAGCAGCAACATAGGCGCGGACCAGTGGCGGCGACGAAGGCGATGGGGCTTCCCGTCGCTCACAAGGCCCCTCTCGATCGGTCTAGGGTTAGAAACTTCGGGGTGGGGCTGGCGATTACCGGTCACCTCATGTCTTTTGCCCCAGCCCTCACCGTCCTTTTATGGCGTTGCGCGACGGGGGACCATAAGCTAGGAGAACTAGCTGAGCGCCCCCGATCAGGACGTGCATCAAGGGCCCAATTGGTCGTTGGACCAATTGGTGGAGATCATCCTAACACTTATCTGTTCTAGCGTGGAAGCAATGGACGGTGAGACTGCTCTGATCAAGGTGAGCTGCAGGTACCGAGACACAGCCGGCGGCGCGCACGTCGACATGACGGCGGAGGACATGGTGGTGGCAAGACTGGAGCAAGTGGTTGACGCAGAGCGCTCGACGGAGGTGGAGGTGGAGCGCCTCCGTGTGGAGGCGACCGAGGAGATCACTGCGGCGAGGGCGGCGGCGGAGCGGGGCGCGCAGCAGGAGGCGGTGGGGATACTCGAGAGCAGGCAGCAAGCGGTGGCGCAGTCGGAGGCGGTGCTTGGTGGCGACACCACGATCCAGTCGCTGGGGGCGGAGCTGCACGAGATGCGCCGGCTCGTTTCCAACGGGAATAACTACGCGCGGTTGGGGCGCGCCTTCATGCTCTCTGGCATGTCCAGGCACGCGCACCAACGCACCAACGCCAACATGGTAAACATTGCCGGTCACATGAACATGGCCGCGGAGGCGTCGTCGTTCGCGACGCCGGCCATGCGAGCCATGCTGCTGCGGTCGCGGAGGGCGTGGGAGGAGTCCTCGGTCCAAGGCAGGAAAGGAAGCAGAAAGCTCTGCACTACCAGAACCCGAAGTAGTAAACCAGTAGACGTGTTGCCTTGTAAAAGTTATCTTAAATTCACTATCACACTAGCAATAAACCGTGCGCGGAATACATTTTTTGTTTTGTTTGGTTTCTAGGTGAAAATTTGTCTGAGGAATCGATGAACAAATTGAAATTCAGAGCTCCTTGCCTCCTTGTGTTGCTTTTTGGACGTTTTTCGTTAAGAATAGGTGGCTGTGTTCTAATAGACTTGAGGTTCAATTGTCCGCTTGTCTTATTTTGTGTTGCTCGGAAAGAAAAAAAAAAGATCTTGAATCAACGTAGAAATTTTTATCACGCAGTTCATAATGATTTAACGAAAGTTCAGCAACAATCTGCCTAAATTTTTGCGGTATTTCTCAGACTTGATGCAGGTCGGATTGTGGTGTAATTGCGTGTCAGCTTACTCTCTTTCTTTTATGATTTTTTTTTTGTAATAATCGATTGGAGCTCAAAGTCAACCCATCTGACTTCTGACATCCCTAAGTACAAACATTTTTGTTGTCATTATCATAATTTGACTTAGGACGAAAAAATAACCTAAGTCAAACTATCACTGCAAGAAATAACTAGAACTAAAACTCTTACAATATCTTGTTTTCAACACGCCAAAGGATGCTAGATCGGCTGGTCAAGCACTCCGGTTGGCACCCTCGCGACCTGAGTTCGATCTTTCACGGGGGCGAATTTGCACCTGGTGAGGTTAAAAGAACCTTCTCACCTGCCCCGCATTCTCAAAGCACAGGTTTGTACGCACCGGCCCACTCACAAGATTCCTGTGAGTGGGCGGGGTACGGGGTTCGGGGGGTTTCACGACCTGCGTGAGTGGTCTCTACCTTAAGTCGAAAATCCCGACGGCTGTCTAGCCACCACGTGTCAAGTTTTTTTTTCTTGGTTTCAACACCTTATAAAACTAGAAATAATGCAGCAAAATCGCGTCACAATACTCTTACAATATTCTCTATAACCTTATAACTATAAATTTAAATTGACAAGCCTTCGGGCCTGTTCGCTTTGCTGAAAAGTCATGGCTGAAAGTACTGTTCGCTGATTTGTTATGAGAGAAAAACACTGTTTATTCGTTGAAATAGTACGACTCATAAGACAAGTAAACATGGCCTTCATCTTTCTTCCCTTGCATTGTCATGTCAAAGCAAATTAATATAATATGCATGCATTATTAGTATTGATAATTTATGTCCATGTTAAATACGATTACTTACCTTCGTTAATACGTTCATTTATTAATATTCCACTCTTGCTAGTAATGCGATCTTGGTGATCGACAGTTTTGTTTCTAATTTTTTTTAAAGGACAGCCAAAGCTTTGACACAAATTTTATTAGATGATAGGTTTTGTTTTTAATGTTACAATCTTTTTTCGCTCCATCGCTCCTGCATTGGCACGTATCGTGAGCACTTTATTAGTGTTCTAAATAGCGCGCTAAACTCATTTAGCGCTGAGAAAAAAAACATGATAAACATAAGAAAAATTTACTCATATACAAACCTAAACGATGAACCAAATATTATAAATACCAACCAACAAGTGATAGTCTCACAGACACATTAGTTCATACACGGTACACGAACACATCAGTTTACACACGGTTATCTTTTTTTTTAAATTACACAGTACAACATCGGCTCCCACAACACGTACACACACTCACCCCTATGAACACACGTACGTAAACCCTATCTATATGAGCATCTCTGAAGGACTGAGCCGCCAGATCTCGAGATTTACAAAGTCACCACATGCGCCTCGTTGTTGACGAGACGCCGTCTAACACTGAAAGCATAGCGTCGTTAAATCCTAAAATAAACCCAGGAAAATACGAGCACCATGCCAAAGTCGAGGAATTGAACCCGGATGAGTAGGTTCCACCACGAGGAACCCAACCGGTCCGGCGACCTTGTTTTGTTTTCCCCGCCTGATTAGCTGCCCAAATGAGGTGCTATTTAGTGGATTTAGCGGGCTAATCTAACTAATAGCGGTAAAAAGCGCTTAGCTCTAAAAGTGGATTAGCTTCACCCTCTGCCTTCATAGTGGCTAAATCCGGCTATAGTAGAGGCTATAGCCGGTTTTTTAAAACATTGGTATATATAGAGTTATACTAAGGGCCTATTTGGATAGGGTGACTAAACTTTAGTCATCCCTTTTAGGCCCGTTTTATTAGTCCCTAAGGACCCAATCAGGGTGACTAAACAAAACAGGTGACTAAACCAATTAGTCCATTAGTTTATTGAAGGGTGATTAAAGGGGACTAAACAACCAAAAGACACTCCCTTACCCCTCCCTAGCCCTACCTTTCCCGAACCCTATGTATTAATTAGGGGAGTTTTGGTCCTTGTACAGTAGCTTTAATGACCATTAATCCCTCCATTCAAACAAGGTAGGAACTGATGTTTAGTACAGAGATTAAACTTTAGTCCAGGGACTAAAGTATCCAAATAGGCTAACCCAACATTCCTAATAGTTATAGAACAAATAAGTTTATACGTAACCTAAATTTGTACGTGAAATTTTGCATCCATATCTTTTCAGGTACTCGCACCGCAGGTTGGATTGACGCCCTCAAGAGTAGTGACCAAATGCCACAGCTCTAGAAGTTCTGTTTCCGAAATCCAAACATCATTTTCTTAGAGCAGCTTCGATGTTGGCCACAGATGAACCAAGGGAAGCGAAAAGCAAACCAAGAACATTGAAGCAATCAGATGTCTGGTGTTATATCGAAAATCCAAGTTTGCAGATGAGTTGAATCGAGTGACGAGGACTTGACCTCCATGCATACGACCACCTGCATCATCGAGCAGAATACAAAATTCATGTTGAAAGTGTCGTCTCTCATCACCCCCTGCTGTCGCCGGAGCCACTTGGATAAAGTTGAATTTTTTTTTAATTTCATTCAGAATGCAAAAGTCGACACGTACGCCGGAGACAGCAGACTTCGCTTTTTATTTGATTGCACGGTTCGACGCGGTGCTGGAGGTGCCCTCTATTCTTTTAAAGTATGATTTCAAAAGGGGCCAAAATACAAAGGTTTTCTACTAATAATAACAATAACAATCCTTGTATATTCCGCTCCACTCGTGAAGGTGGTAATCCTCGTGGAGACACGCATTGCACAGAGGATGTACCAAGGACAAGGATTACGGACCAATATCGTGCAGACCGAGGATTCTATTCTATGAATTCCATTTTTTGTTTAGGGTTTTATAAGTCGGTATCAGCGTATCATGGCAGCCACGACGGTATATATATCCAAATATCCAATGGTGTCATTCTTTCCTTTCAGATGAAGCATTTGGCTTGTTTTATACCCAGAGCCACCACTGATTCTATCGTTCTCATAGCACCTCGCTGAGATGGAAAGGACACTCTGCTCTTCAGACACAATCTCATTTAGGAAGCCCCTCAATCTGATGGCAAGAACTTTGGAACACAACTTATAGATAACATTGCAGAGAGAGATTGGTCTGAAGTTTTTCATAATATGCGGATTCTTTACTTTCAGAATATTTTTAGGGGCGGCTCCAAATGATTTGTAGGGACGGTTTGACCAGCCGTCCCTACCAAAGCATGGCTACAAATCATGCATTTGTAGGGGTGGTTCCCAGACAGCTCCTACAAATCAATTTGTAAGGGCGGCTGGTGTCACCAGCCGCCCCTACAACTGTATTTGTAGGGGCGGTTGGTAACACCAGCCGCCTTTACAAAAATAACTTGTAGGGGCGGTTGTAACACTAGCCGACCCTATAAATCCTATTTCTAGGGACGGTTCTCTATATAACTGCCCCTACAGTATATTTTCACACCAAAAAATTGAATTTTGAAAATTTAAATATGACCTGAACATATATATATATATATATATATATATATATAAAAATAATTTAAAAGAACATTATATCAACAACTAATTGACAAGAAGATATATGTATTACAAACCCATAATAATTTAACTTACTTCATTACAAACCCATTCATTACAAACATATAATAATTTAAATTTGTTCATTACAAACTATAATAATTTAGATCAGTTTATTATTACCACTAATAGTAATTTAACTTCCTAGAATTTTCTAACGTTGTACCACGTACTCGGAGAAGTTCAGATCATTCATTTCATATTCCAAAATATCACTGATGTAGCGCAATGTATTTAATAGTGCACTCTCTCTTGCTTTACAAGATCGTTCACAAGGTCTAATGACGACGATCAGCATTGGTCGAGAACCTTCACTCCTAGTCACAAGAATTTTTACCTGGATTCCATCTGAAGTGAGAACAGGGTCACCATATTCCCATTAGCTACAACTTGCGTATGTTACGTCGTTCTCCTGAATCTGTAAGTGTTGGAAAAAATGTGGTTATCAGAACCATGCATATATATAGACATAACAATTAATCTGGATATAAGTTATAAGACTGACCAGATCATTCATGTTGTTCTCAGCAAGCTTTGCACAAAACAGTCCAATATCGTGGTGGAGGCCCACATTCAAAGCAGCAATCCTTATGGAGGAGTATGTAGGAATATTGTACCCAATATTTTAAAGCGCCCTTAAACATGCTTGCACAGCATATTTTTGCGCAGTAATGTCATGAGGTTGACTGCTGCTCGTCCTATCGATGTATAAAACCATACCTTGTTGGTTACTCGCCCTAGCGAGAATAGAAAAGCCAATTCGACATTGCTTGATTCGACCATCTATAGGGAATGTATCAACATTGAGGAAATCAACCCCAAAATTTGAGAGTGTCTCTCTGAACCATGGTATAGGATGAATTGTCTACATTTAAGAATTATATATATCAGAACAAAATATCTATAGAGGTGTCTTTAAACATGTTACTTACTATGCTTGGATATGGGTGGTTTGCCCTCCCTAATGCTGGTTGGAAGCCCAGATCATACACATAATTATTTGGTAGATCCGGCGAAGGGAGTTCGGCCATATCTTATCCTAAATTTATGTCAAGGAAAACAGTTATAGTAGAGGAACAGGAGAGGATAGGAGTATAAGAAGTAGAAGCAGAGGATAGGAGAGGAGAAGAGTAGAAGTAGTAGGGCTATGAGAGGAGGGTCTACAAAGCAGCAGCATCATTGGCAGCTCATGGAGAAGAGTAGAAGTAGATGCAAGAAAGTGTGCTTTAGATACGCGAGAAGGTATAAGAAATCAAAAAGGCCTATACAACCAAAGTAGTCCTATAAAACAATAATATATCAAAAAAACGAGTAGTAGCAGTAGTAGAGACCTCAGAAACATGGCAATCATCATCTGATCTTGAACTTGGAGCATCAAGGCATCATAACAGAGAAGATAGGAGAAGGTAATGTAGGGGCGGCTGCTAATGATGCCAAATTCCTCACAAGTTATTGATCATCAGCTCATATTCCATATAATGTATGGACTTGGACAATTTCATCATCAGCAAAACAAGGGAGAGGAGAAGAGAGGGGAGATTTGACAAAAAAGCAACAGCTGCTTAGCAAACATAGAGTAGCAGCTGATGGCAAAGGACAGCTAACATCTATTTCAGCTGCAAATGACATGGTATAAGAGGGGTCAGTGTTTAGCAAAAGACAGCTAACATCTACTAAACACAAGATTAGCACAGACAGCTAAAATATATATGTATATTAAACAATCTACTAAACAATGGTATACTGCCAAGTATAGAAATAATATGGGTAACCAAAGTTATGTAAATATATGCCATGTATACTGCCAAGTATAGAAAAATATCATGTATACCGCCAAGTATAGAAAAATTATTGATTCTATATATCCAACAAAAAAATAATATGGGTAACCAAAGTTATATGAATATATGCCATGTATAATGCTAAGTATAGAAAAATTTATACTGTAAGCAAATAATATCATGTATACTGCCAAGTATAGAAAAATAGACACATGAAGCTACTGCCTATTAAACTAAAGAATCAGTCATATACCAAGAAACTACAGCCCGGGGTTGCTTTAGAGCAAATGACGTCTCACAAAGATCATCAAAGTTAAAATTTGACACTACTAGTACTCATGTTTAGAAGCCGCAAAAGCTAGCTACTATGGATTGCAGTGTGTATGAATGAAGCAACAAGCAGGCAAGCAAGTAAGCAAACACAGTCGGTGCTTACAGGTGAAGCAACAAGCAGGCAAGCAAGCAAACGACATGGTATAAGAGGGGTCAGTGTTTAGCAAAAGACAGCTAACATCTACTAAACATAAGATTAGCACAGACAGCTAAAATATATATGTATATTAAACAATCTACTAAACAATGGTATACTGCCAAGTATAGAAATAATATGGGTAACCAAAGTTATGTGAATATATGCCATGTATACTGCCAAGTATAGAAAAATATCATGTATACTGCCAAGTATAGAAAAATTATTGATTCTATATATCCAACAAAAAAATAATATGGGTAACCAAAGTTATATGAATATATGCCATGTATACTGCCAAGTATAGAAAAATATCATGTATACTGCCAAGTATAGAAAAAATTATACTGTAAGCAAATAATATCATATATACTGCCAAGTATAGAAAAATAGACACATGAAGCTACTGCCTACTAAACTAAAGAATCAGTCATATACCAAGAAACTGTAGCCCGAGGTTGCTTTAGAGCAAATGACGTCTCACAAAGATCATCAAAGTTAAAATTTGACACTACTAGTACTCATGTTCAGAAGCCGCAGAAGCTAGCTGCTATGGATTGCAGTGTGTATGAATGAAGCAACAAGCAGGCAAGCAAGCAAACACAGTCGGTGCCTTAGATCAATTTTACAATAGCAATGGTAAGAGGCAGTTCTTCCAATATTTAACAATGTAAAAGATGAGTTCAGATAACAGAGGGAAAGCCACCCATGTATCGACAGACAGTGGTTAACATATTGGCCTCAGATAACAGTTCTTCAACATAGGCATTTGACCTTGAACTTGGAGCTTAAGAAACATAGACAGCAACAAACCTCAAACAGATAGTAGAAAACCAAGATCATGACAGGCATGAAACCATGAGAGACATCTAGCCCAGCCATCAGATTATCACAACCGCCCAGTTGTTGCTTGGGCATGGATGTCTCACATGGTTTGATGACATCCATGAGAAGCATAAGCAGAAGATAGAAAAAACAATGCTCCAGTACCTCACAAGTCCAAGGTCATCAATGTGCATAATCCATTACTCAACTGGCACTGTTATCTTCATAGGCATGAAAAGGATCTCACAATTGTATCAGCCTTAGTCAAAAAAATGGTTGACATCATAGGCACAAAAAAATGCAGGTCTCAGCTAACTTCAAACTTACTTATGATCATCTTGCAAGCTAACTGCAATCATCCTAGGTGGCAAATAAGAACACAAATTGCTGAGGCAAGTTCATGGCTCCCATGGAAGCGTGGGACACGACCATCCCAGCCATCAGGTAGGCATGCCTACAGCAGTTGCTTGGGAATGGACGTATCCCATGGTTTGATGACAGACATGAGAAAACACAAGAAGACAAAAAAGCACCAACAGGAAGAATACCCACAACCACCTCAGATTGCTATAGTTTGCATCATCAGCCAAATGATGCGAGTAGGGCAACCAAACACAGGCGATGCACCAAAGGATGCGGGATGGGCCATATGACGGTCTGGTTCGGGCAACCAATCATGCCCTACATCCACAAGATATGATGTATGGTTGTCCATTATTATTGTTACAAAGTTTCAGCATCTCCTAGCACACGGTGTTTTTTAAAAAAAATTGCGAAAGTAGCTAGGCCACAGTTCTAAAATACAACACACACACTTCATCCCCATATATATAACAAATTAAAAGCCTCAAACTAGGAACTGCAAATAGACTATGATGCTTTTTTATTTTAGTGATAACTACGAACTGTGATGATGAAATAAGGAACTCCAATGAAACTCTGCATGAATTAATCAACCCTGCATTTAGCATTTCAGGGAATAGTATTTGCAGTCTTTAAGTTAAAAGAGCTACAATTAGCAGATGAGGATATATATATATATGTGTGTGTGTGATTTATGCACATTTACTTATCATCTGCGCACTGCCCCAGGCATATATACAACATGGGTGCCATAAATTTAGGACATATATTTGGAATTTGGATCATTAGTGTTAATAATAGTTAGCAGCTACAATTAGCAGATGAGGATCCAAACATTTACTCCTAGCAGTTCATTGGCTAATATCAGACCATGAAACACTAATATCATAGCCTCTAATAGCCACTTCCCGCATCACGTGCTATGGACCCCCAATAGATAATACTCCTACAACTAATATCAGACCATGAAACACTAATCTCTCATCGAGTCAAACAAGGAGGCTTCAAACATCATATCATCAAGCTTTACACTCTTATTGTTTGGAATTAAACCAATCTACTACCTTTAGCACAAGCCATTTGGACACAAATTTGCCATAAGTGGCCGGTCAAACCAAATTTTATTAAATCTGTGCAACTCAAGTTTGAAAAAAAGTTAATTCTTTTTTCTCTTACAGTGAATCCTAGCTATGGCTAACCATTTTGGTACTATACTAGTTGTGATCAGCATTTAGAAGGAAACCCACCAGAGCAAGCAGGGAGAGGACGGAATCAATCAGGTACCTGTTGTCCTGGTCGAGGGAGGGATGCTGCGGCTCGATGGAAGACTTGAGGAGGCGGCTCAGCGCACCACAGCGCCACCACCGGTCGTGCCACGCGCACCACAGCGCTGGAAACCCTAGCCGTCGTGGGAGGAGGAACGGCGGTGGAAACCCTAGCCGCCGTTGGAGGGGGAACGACGGCGAAAACCCAAGCCGCCGGGGGGAATGGCGGTGTGTAGGGCAAGAGATGGATCGGGAGTTGGAGGCAGATCGGGGGAGGTAGGGCGCGGTGGAGGTAGAGCACGGCGGTGGTGGAGGTAGGGCACAGAGGCGTCGCCCACGGTTAGGGTTCCGCAGCAGGTCCCAGCGGCGGACGGAGCCAAGGAACCTCGGGGGAGGACTGCCAGAGCGCACGGGCCGACGGAGGTGAGAGGAAGCGGCGCTACGACACGGGGACGGTGGCGGCGGCGGTGGCGGGTTCGGTAGCCTGACAGCGTCCGCAAGGAAGAAGAGAGCGCCCTGACTTAGAAAATTTTCGACTTCTGGCGGGCTCTGGTATATATACCATATGTCATTTGTAGGGGCGACTCCTCACTTAGTCGCGCGTACAAATATTTTTTAATTTATTTTAATTACTAATACTGTAATTTATTTTAATTTATATATTAGGTTTTTTATTATATATATATATATATATATATAAACAATATTATTATATATATAGATATAATTCTATATTTTCTTCTTTACAAAAACAATATTTTTAAAATTTAAAATTTGAATTTTAAAACAACTAATAGAATTTTAGGACACTAAATGACCTCAAATGAATTTTTTTTTAAACATCAAAGTTGTAGAACTCATCAAGATGTACAACTTATATTTTGGTCATCTTTTCATTTGACAAAATTTGAAAAGTTTAAAATTTGAATTTCAATAAATGACAACTTCAAATAAGATTTTGAAATCTTAAATGATTTCAAATAAGAAAGTCATAAACATAAAAGTTGTTGAACACAGTACTATCTACAACTTTTATTTTGATCATCTTTTCATTTGACTAAATTTGAATAGTTCAAATTTTGAATTTTAATAAATGGCAACTTAAAATAAGATTTTGAAACCTTAAATAATGTCAACTAGAAATTTTATGAACATAAAAGTTGTTGAACTCATCACTATCTACAATTTTTATTTTGATCATTTATTCATTTAACAAAGTGTTAGTAAACATTGTTCACAAATCTACATATCACTCAAAGTTTCATAAATTATACGAGAGACATGTTGATTTGTGAACAATGTTTACTATAATTTTGTCAGATGAAGAAAAGATCAAAATAAAAGTTTTAGATGTTGATGAGTTATACAACTTTGGTATTTATCACTTTTTCAGCTGAAATCATTTGGTGTTTCAAAATCTTGTTAAAACTTGTTATTTTTTTAAATTTGAAAATTTGAATTGTTCAAACTTTGTCAAACAAAAAGAATGACCAAATCAACACAGTAACTTGATAGGACATGATTTTAGAAAAATTTAGGGAAAATCATCACATTTAGAGTTAGTATGAGGGAGAAATACTAGTTATAAATTTTACCCAGAGATTAAAAAGAAAAATCACAACTGTTCATAATGATAAATGATGAACCAGTGTGATTTTTCTTTTTAATCTATGGCTAAAACTTGTAACTAGTTTTTCTCCCTCATACTAACTCCAAATGTGATAGTGTTTTTTCCTCAAATTTTCTGAAATCACACTCTATCATTTTAGTCTACTCATCTATCTTTGTCACTAATTTTGAATAATTCAAATTTTGAATTTCAGAAAATGACACCTTGAAACCTAATTTTCAACCACTAAATAATTTCGGCTGTAAAGGTGATGAATATAAAAGTTATTGAACACATAACTATCTACAACTTTTATTTTGGTCATTTTTTTATTTAACAAAATTTGAACAGTTCAAATTTTGTATTTCAGAAAATGACAGCTTCAAACCTGATTTTCAACCACTAAATGATTTCAGCTGTAAAGGTGATAAATATAAAAGTTGTTGAACACGTCACTATCTACAACTTTTATTTTGGTCATCTTTTTATTAGATAAAATTTAAATAGTTTAAATTTTGAATTTCAGAAAATGACAGCTTCAAACTTGATTTTCAACCACTAAATGATTTTAGCTGTAAAGGTGATGAATATAAAAGTTGTATAACTCATCAAGATATCCTAATTTTATTTTGGCCATTTCTTTATTTCATAAAGTGTTAAGTGATTTCATAAAGTGTTAAGTGATTTCATAAAGTTTTAGTAGTAATAGATTCATCTGGATGTTGCAAATGGTAGTCTTACACACATGCATAAATATAGTCTCACACACATATATAAATATATAGTCTTACACACATACATAAATATATAGTCTCATACGCATGCATAAATGAAGTCTTACAAACACACACTTACACAAACACTCCACGTTCAATAACTAGCTAGCCCGCTGTAACGACTTTTCCCTTGACACCTTTTCGTTCCCATGGCAATATGTCTTTGGGTCGATTTTTTTCACAACACTGATCTTCTTAGGAAAGTCTATGAATAGCGGCATCTCATCGTAGTTATTGTAAGCTTCAACATCGTCCACGCCATCAACTCCGATAATGTGCTATTTCCCGGAGGCAACCATATGCTTTGTCTTCTTCGGGGGGAGGTTACTTTGTGGGTCAGGCATATAGAAAACTTGTGCGACACGTGAAGCGAGCACCCAAGGGTCATCTTGGTAGCCTAGATTCTCGAGGTCCAGGACTCTCAATCCGATCTCATTCAGTTCGTGTTGTTTGATCCAGCGGCATCGAAACAGGGCCACTGTTATATCCCTTTCATAGTCAAGTTCCCATATCTCTTCAATGATGCTAAAGTATTGGATCTTTCGCCCCACTCCATCGAGAGCTTCTATTCGAACGTCGTTGTTTTGGTTCACATATTTACTATCCTTTGCGTGGATATAGTACGTATACACATTGATGTTATAAAATTTCCAAGATGTCACTTATCTCGATGGCCCCTCCACCAACCTACTGATGGTAATAGAGTCTATGGTTTCTCCAAACGGTATGTTTTGGACCTTCAACCATGTAATTAGTCGTTACTTGTGTTGTTTCATGACCCAATCATCCGAACGACCATTTCTCTCCGCCATAATGATAGCCAAGTGTTCATCAATGTACAGTTGCATCAGTTGTGTACTCTGCAAGACAATGTAATACGTCCAACTCACCTCTTTGTAATCATGGTCGATGAACACTTTTCTACCACTGGTGCCCTTCCCAGTCAGCCTACCCTTGTGACAAGAATCGGGTTTACCAATCCCTTTCTGTACTTTTAGGTACTCTTAACAGCACTCGATGACTTCTTCAGTACTGTAACCCCCTATCATGGAGCCCTCTGGGTATGCTTGATTATGCACGTATCGATTTAGAACCGACATGAACCGCTCGTAGGACCACATTTCATGCAAGTAGCAAGGGCCCAGCGCCTATATCTGATGAACCATGTGAATCATGAGATGTGGCATTATATCAAAAAAAGTAGGAGGTAAACACATCTCTAGTTGGTTTTGTGTCTCCACCACAAATTCATGTAGGTCACTCAGCTCTTGCTTGCTAATCGTCTTCTGTGAGATCTTCGAAAAGAAGTAGCACATGTGGGTGATGGCCATTTTTAAGAACTCTAGCTTTATAGCCCTGATTGCAATAGGTAGAAACACGATCAGCATCACATTACAATCGTGAGCCTTGCAGTGTGTTATTGACAAGTCCTTCATCGACACTAGCTTCTTCACATTCGCTGAAAATCCAGTCGAGACTTTGACCCCCCTCAGGAAAGTACATATAGCTCTCTTCTCTTCTGGTGTTAGGTTGAAGCACGCTGTGGGCATAGTGTATTTTTCATTAGCCTCAGGTACTAAGTGAAGCTGTGGCATCACGTTTAGCTGCACCATGTCTTTCCATGATTTTAGACCATGCTTTGACTTGCCTGTGTCCATCAAGGTAGTAATGAGACTCTCAAAGACATTCTTCTGCATGTGCATAGCATCAATGGCATGGGGGACCTCCAAGTCTGGGCAATAAGGCAGATACTAAAAGAAGATCGACTGTTTCTTGAAAGTTACGCCTTCGACATGAGATGTGCTTCTATCTCTGTTCGTCCCATCTGGATTCTTCTTTTCATAGACGGCGTGTATGTTTTTCACCATTCTGTACATGTGTTCTCCATTATGACGTCTCTCCGAAGGGGGTTCAATCTCCTGGGTGTTGTCATAAAATCTAAAGAACAATTTGCTGTGGTACTTGTGACTTGTCTTTAAGAAGCGCTGGTTCCTTAGGTAAACTATCTTCTTAGATGCATCTAGGTACACCCATGTAGTACCATCCAAGCAAACCAAGCATCATGTCTTCCCTTTGATTTGTCCAGACAAAGCAAACAGCGCGGGATAATCATTGGTAGTAACAAATATTATTGCTCCACATATGAAGTCCTCATTTCGGAACGCATCGTACATTGGCTCCCCATACCTCCATAGCCTCTCCATTTCTTGCATCAAAGGCTCGAGGAATACGTCTATATCAATGCCTGGTTGTTTAGGGCCAGAAATAAGAATAGTGAGGAGAAGGTACTTTCTCTTCTGACACAACCATGTTGGGATATTGTACATGGTCAAGGTCACAGACCAAGTATTGTGGTCGCTTATCCTCTCATTGAAGGGATTCATTCCATCGGTGCTCAAGCCAAACCGTATATTTCTTGGGCCATCGCTGAATTCTTTGTGCTTCTCATCGATCCTTTGCCATTGACTACAATCAGCCGGGTGTGCAATCTTATCATCATCAACCTTGCGCTCATCATCCCACCATGTCATGAGTGCGGCTTCTTTAGGGTTTAAGAAGATACGTCTCAAGCGGTCGGTCAATGGCAAGTACCACATTACTAAGGCAGGAATTCTTCTCTGCTTTGTATCGTTGCCTAATGAAGTGTCCTCTGGGGGCTGAGATTCTTGTACCATCTTTTTTGTACCCTTCTTATTCCTCTTTTTCCCCATGGAGGCTCTGTCCCTACCGTAAAGGTCATTGTTCTTATACCGGCTGGCCCCACACCGGGGACATTTATCCAGTGACTTGAACGTTTCGCCATGAAAAAGTATATAGTGGTTGGGGCATGCATAGATTTTTTCAACCCATATTGCCAATGGACTTATGACCTTCTTCACTTGTTATGTGTTGGTGGAAACTGAGTTTGGTTGTGGCAGCACCCATGACAGGAGACGCAATAGATCATTGAAACTATAGTCTGATCAGCCGTACTTAGCCTTCAGGATGAGTAGCTCAAGCACAAAACGTAGCAATGTCCAATGTGTCGGACAACCCTTTTCAACACCATACACAGTCTCCTTCGATGCTTTGATCATCCTTTCCAAATTTTGTAGACCTTTCGGGCTCTTTAGTAAAATCTCTAGTCTAAGGGCTCGAATCATGTCCTCCAAATCATCTTCATCCCCAACACGTGCTCCACCATCATTATTGGCACCACCTTCGTCATTATCATCCCAACCACCAGCATCACCACCTTGTTCATTGCCAAACTTGGGATACATTCGTGCATCAAGCTCTGCTGAATATTGGGACAGGGATTCTAGGGTTTCATCGTCGTATTCCTTCTCATCCTCGTCGTTAACAATAATCGTTTCACCAAGATGAATCCACACTGTGTAGTCCTCAATAAATCCTCACATAATCAAATATGATCTTATGATAGTCACATCTGTCCATGCCATACGGTTCTTGCAATCTTTACAGGGACAAATAATTGTATCCTTATTCTCTGTCAATGTCGTTGCATGCTTCTTTGTGGCTTCAATAAATTTATCCATCTCTTCACGGAAAACCTGCCTTGAACCTTAACGAACCATACATCCAAGAGTTCATGTACTCCATCTTTTACGACAACAACAAAACAAACATTAAAGGACTATTTATTCATATATATATATATATATAAATGAATCAAATTAATAATTACATAAGAATAATTGTATATACTTCAGATATATATGAATATAAATCAAATATAATTACATGGAGCATACAAACACACCATGGTAGAGAAAAAATAATTAATGGCCCATTTATCCATAAATAATTAAAATACATATTTGTTGATTTCAATAAATAATTCTAAAGATAACAATTAGCAACAATTATATTTTATCCAATATATTTCATGCAAATCCTAGTCTAATTTCATCAAACATAAATTTACAAAAACAAAATTAATAAAAAAATCAAACCCTAGATCTAGATCTACATGCACATGAAACATCCATAAAACTAACTAATTATTCTCTAAAATAAAAAAAACATGGACCAAATAAGGGTATGATCTTGTTTTCCTACCTAATTTACCCTAATACATTCAAAACTTGGGTCTCATTTGCTTCATAAGTAGCTCAAGCACCATAGAAGAGAGAGAAAAACAAAACTCTAATTACTCACTAACCAACCATTAAAACTTCAAAAAAAATGTGGAATAGCATTTTCTTACCTTCTACAACCTCTCCACCAAAGAATTTGAGATCAAAACCTCACTACACCACGACACACATTTGCCTACACTTATCTGTTGGCAAATGATTAGTTTTGACAACACATTATGTGTTGGTAATTGTACAACCTTTTTAAAGTCACGTAAACTGTCGGCAATGATGTTGTATGGCTACAGGTTAACTGTCGGCATTTCTCTTAGGACAATGAAACTGTCGGCAAATGTTTTTAGACAGAATAAGTGTCGGCGTTTCCTAAACAAGTCAACTATATAAGTGTCAGCGAAAGGATATACTGTCTTATTCCTGTTTGAGATCTTTTCACCGTGTATGCACGCGCGGAGTCAAAGTGAAACCCAACCCCCTCTCTCTCTGCTGCTCCTCGCGTGCCGCCGCCTCCCACGCCAGCGCCAGCGCCCGTGGCCGCCGCCTCTCAAGCCAGTGCACACCACCTCTGCCTCCCACGCCAGCTCCCGCCATCGCTGCCCTGCACAGCACCGCCACTCGCCGAAACCCTAACCACGCCAGCCCCTACCGGCTGCCCCCACGCCAACCCCTTCTGCACTGGTGAAGAAAGCTGCATTCATGGCCGCCCACCGAGGAGGGGCACATGGATTCGGCGACTACAGCTACATCTCTAGGGAGGGGCGCATAGATCCGGCCTTTCGGTCCTTGACGGCTTTCCCATTTGAACGCGGTCGACCACCTCCCCAACACCCTTTCCTCTCGGTCGATTCGGTCAGCTTCTCTTCCACTTATCTCGATCTCCATTTCCATCCCTCGATATACTGTCTTCTTAATCGCGATTTCGTTTTTAGATGTGTGTAGTGTGGTGCTTGAGGGGCGATGATTAGGAGGATGGGGCTCACTGCAGCGGCGGTTGCTCACAGCAAGAACACACAGATTCCATTCAAAGAAAATTGAGAAGGTTAAATTCCTTTCTTTTTAATTTCTGTTTACATTTGTATCTAATTATTAACTGATTTCTACTTGAATTTGTATCTAAGATTTTATATGTATAAACTACTAAAAAGTCTAGGTACAAGACTATAATTAGAAAAATCTTTGATCTTTGAAGGTTATGAGGAACATCTATACTCAATTCATATGCACAGTTGTACTAATGTTCAACAGACTCATTTTCTGGAAGTTACTAATTATGTTTAAATTCAATTTTGTGATGAGCAGAAACTATTCATATTTGTTTTGACTGTCAAGAAACTATTCATGTTTAATTATGGTGAATTTGAGTCTTCTGTGTATATGTCTGGGCAGTAGAGAATTGGTGATTAATTATTATCTATTTATGAACACTAACGATTTATGCGTGTGTTAGGAACTTAGGAGGAACACCTATACTCAAGTCAAAATGTGTGTGTGTTAATTTCTGTGCGCATGCAGGATCTGTTAATTTATAACTTATTGCAGAGTGGTTGGCTGTTTAGCAATGTTGATTTTAGAAGCACCGAAAAAATAATAAGGCTCCATCACAAATGGAACTAGCAGAAACTCATATGGGCACCTAATCATTTCGACTCTACCAACCTGATGCATGCACACCTGGTTGTTAATGCAACCATAAATTATATGCATTTATGCCACATTTTGAGTTCCTACTCTACCATATTAGATTTTTATAATTCTGAAATTGCAATGCCATCTGTTGCTGAAAATTTTAGCTCAAGGGTCTGTTTTCTCATAAAATTTTGCTATGAATTGTGCCTGACATTTATAATTTATTTATAGTCAACATCTGATAACATAACACAAGGCTGAGGAAAAGTTAGGCCACTCAAATTATCTTTGGTAAGTCGTGCCTGATATGTGGCCTTTAGGGTATGTGTACTGAATTCATAACGAGGACAACATTAGAAATATAAGGTGTCTACTACTTCTATTTCTTGTTTGCACTCGACTGTTTGATTTTTCATTTTTTGGTTCGATATGCCTATCCTACCTCCATTTTAAATTGAGTCTTCCATTCAGTTCCTAAGATGGTGCCATGTTCTGAGGAATGGTAATTCTTGTCACCTGTTTATATTTCAGAAAAACTTTGTATGCATACAGTATGGTGCTTATTTAGAATAGCCATCACCTTCGTAGTTGAACAACTGTATCTCTATATTGATTATAAATTGTGTTTGCTTGCTAGTCACCATTGACTATATATTTTGTATTTCATGGGAAAAATACAAAATCAAGTTTCTGACCAACTTATATTTTCTTGTCTGTGACTTCTAGAAATGAACTATAGCCTTCTAGTGTCATTTTGTTTACTTCTTTGCAGAGATTAGTCTTTTTGCCCCTACCATTCTTTGTTTGTGTACCATAGAATGGACAACACAAGCCTGTAAACAGCTAAGTTCCTTATATTTAATATCAGCCTTTTCCTTTTATGTTCTCTGTGACTTCTAGAAATAAACTACTGCTACTTCTAGTGTAATTTTGTTTAATTTTCTGCAGAAATTAGTCTTTTTGTCCCTACCATTCTTTGTTTCTATACCATATCAGACAACAGGCCTGTAAATAGCTACAATCCTAAGATTTAATATTAGTCTTTTCTTTTGTGTACTCATGTCTACCTATAATAATGCAAGTCCATGTGGGGTTTTTGGAAATACTGGATGTATACTGTTCCACAAGACCAATTCGTGTAGGACCAGTGACTCCTAGAAGATCTCAAGGTATTTCCAGAATTTGATATTATTGTTTTGTATTTAGCCCTTGCCTCCAGTTATTACACATCTATAATGTTTTTCCACATTCCATGATCTTGACTTTATATTAGTCAGTGCTATTTGTTCAGAATTTTATTGCTACCATATGAATTTTCCCTGTAATAAATATGCTATGAGTTCCACACATATAACTGGGAGTTGTAACAATCATTTTTTCTGCATATCTACTCCTTATTGCTTGATGCTATGGGTTTTTAAGGTGGTTCTGTTATATTTCAATATTTTGAGTATATGTTAATACATACATCATGCGTACATGTTCAAATAAGTAATATTTGGGGCCTGGTTTTCCTAGCATCTACTCCAGCATATTGGGGCTCTGTGGGTAGGTGTGCAGTTTTTTTATCAATAATTTTCCTATTTGACATGCCTTTTGATTTTATAATTGCTTATTTTTAGGTGATTCTGGCTCTTCTCCACCAAAGCAATCTGATGTTGACTCTACTAACAGGACGGTATGGCTCTTCAGTTGTTTTGGTTACCTTAAAGCACATCTGTTTATTGATAACAGTTATACTAGCCTTACTCTATTTTACTTCTTGTTGGACTTGGAATGTTCTCCCATGCATGCCTTTCATCATTAGTTTTTTTTGGTAAAATATGTTTGCAGAAAGATATATCCTCATGCAAAGATAGGTAGCTGAACATTTAGACAACCAGATATTGGACAGGTCAGTAGAGAATTTGTATGTCTTTTCAGAGAATGCTCGTGTGATCTGTGATGTGATGATTTTGGTTTCATTTATCGGTTGATTGGATTGTAATATAATCTTGTTGACCATGTTTTCATTATCTGTGTAGGCCCTTTGTAAATTTTATCCATCAGAATTCATTACATACTTCCATTATTGCCACTCTTTGCGATTTGAAGATAAGCCAGATTATAGCTATTTGAAGAAAATCTTCTGGGATTTATTCATCCGTGAAGGTATCTGGGAATTCATTACGTACTAACGTTATTGACTGGTAATTCTTAACTTTCTTGCTCATCTTCATATTGCTCACATGGTTTATTTTGGATACTTGCAGTTACCACCGGCTGATTATGTATCTCGATTAGATCAGATCAAGGCATCTTTTAATAACAAATTGCGTAGTATGTCTGTTCCTTTTCCGAAAATTACCAAGATTGCTACTTGCTAGTTTCACGGTGCTGAATTTGTACCATTTTTCACCCACCGCCAAATTTAACGGGAAGACAGGGTGGGTTGGTGGGACCATCTGTGGATCGGGCTGAACGAGTACGCAAGTTTGTCGATTCTTACGCTCACTTTGAAATCTTACATTTAGGAAATATAAGCAAGGTGGAAACCTGGAGGCTCAAATTTTGGATTCTCTCTTTATGACAAGACATGATGTTCCGGAAAGATTCAACGGTCCAAATGATGCATTTGCTAGAAGAACTGGCTCTGGTTCGGGTCATTATGGAGAACACACAAAGCACGAAACTCTGTTGGATTCCCTTATGGCATCCAAGATGGTGAGAACTCTCAATCAAATTCTATTGACATTTATTCTAGATACTTGGTGAATTGGTGATCATGCATGTACTTGTCACGCAAACCTCATGTTTAGGTGATAAATGATACCGTATTTCTTATGTTTGTTTGAAGAGTCTGGTGGCTTGTACTCATGAATGTAAGCGGAGAGGGCCAATATGTTATTTTGGGTTGGGAAATTAATACCTAATATATTTTATTTTGGTGCCTTAAAAATATTGATGTAGCTCTAGTCGTCGATAATTTGAGTGATTGAAGTAATTGAAATTCTTTGTTCTTCTCGTCTTTAGTCATGTTCAGGGGCCATGAATTTATTTACAATCCCATGCTTTGATGACTAAAGAGCTCATCGCACAACATTTTTCACCATGTATTCCAGTGTTGATTCAGATAAAAGAAGGCATTCATCATCTCGGAATGGAAGCACATCAAGGAAGGCTCTTCATCAAGCGTACCGAGGTTCCGGAGATCCCAAAGTGACCCAAATCGCAGTAGCCACCTAGTCCCGACCACCATCACCAAAGAATCATCCATCAACTAATCAAAGGCTTCACCAATCAATCGGACTTGAGGTAGGACCTCATCATTTCCAAAACACGGAAGAATCAAATTTATGATGATCCTACTATGAGGAGTTTTGAGCGCCTTACTATTAGCGCAGAGAGGAGGAAATGAATCTTTGGAAGAGCAAAAGATCTGAGCTGCTCCCATTGGCGAGTTTACTAATTCATAGAATATCCATTCGGTTCCAGATGATGCTTACTGATGAGCAAGTTAAATGATTATGTGATGTGCATGATGCTGAGCTCTGCACATAGCGGTGCTCGTCGAATCTTGGCACAGATGATTTCAGTCCTAAAACATAATGGAACTAATATTTATTATTTCGTTAATGCAAAAATGTAGTGTTTAATTAAAATTATTAAAATTATTGGTTTTGGACAGGAAATTTGTTTTCATATCATTTTAACGTTAATATTTTAATTTTTCATCACTCAAAGATCCTAATAATTTACCTTTTGAGAGAGAAATCACACCAAATCAAACATTGATTTAATTTAAAACATGACATAATAAACATCTGAATTCACAATTATTACATAATATCTCAAACACACACTATATTAAATCACTATATCATCAAGTGGGCACAAAGAAGTGAACTTCTTCTTTATGTATGTCCCTTGGTTATGATCGCTTCAGTAACCATGGAGTGTCCTCATCATTTACCAAGATGCTAGGGTCTTTGTTCACTTTGAAGGGCGGAATTCGGTCATCCTTTTCATATTCTTCCGACATGTCCGACTTGTCCTCAATTCCCACGATGACTCTTTTCCCGAAAAGAACTATGTGGCGCTTTGGCTCTTTGGTTGAGTCATTATCATTTTTCCCTCTTTTTGGTTTGGTAGACATATCATTGACATAGAACACCGATTCACATCCTTGGCAAGGACGAATGGTTCGTCTTTGTACCCAATATTACTAAGGTCTCACTGTTGTCATTCCATACTCGTTGTCTCATTACTCCGCCTCCGGTCACCTTGACCCATTGGCACTTGAACAATGGGATCTTCAAAGTAGGTGCATATTCTAGTTCCCATATTTCATCTATCGTCCATAATATGTCCCTTATTCCCATTCGGTCTGTGGCATCTATGCGGACACCACTGCTTTGGTTGGTACTCCTTTTATCTTGGGCTCTTCGTAGAATATGTTCCCATTTATCTCGTACCCTTTGTATGTGACGATATGCCATGATGGTTGCATAGCCAATAAATACTGATTGCTCATGGATGCTCTCATCACCTTGACATTTTTTTCAACCAACCGCCGAAAGTTTCCATGTGCTTATGCGTAATCCAAGCTTCATCTTCCCAGAAACTCGGATCGTAAGAGATCCTTGTGTGTCTCAATATACTGGATCTACCAAAGAGGAGTTCTAGAAACTGTGTAGTGCGCTTTATTGAAATAATCATCATCCGTACCAATATATGTTTTCCTCCCTAGTGTCCCCTTTCCGCTTAGTCTCCCTCATGTCTCGATTCAGAACACCAATCGAGTCAAGGTCGGGAATAAAGTCAACACAGAACTCAATGACCTCTTCTCTGTTCCATAGCCCTTGGCGATGCTTCCTTCTGGCGAAACACGGTTGTGAACATATTTCTTTAGGACTCCCATGAATCTCTCTAAGGGGAACATGTTGTGTAGGAACACAGGACCGAGAGTGAAAATCTCCTTGACTAGGTGAACTAGGAGGTGTGTCATAATATCAAAGAAGGAAGGAGGAACACTAACTCAAAGTCGACGAGACATTGAACCACATCATTCTCGTAGTTTAGCTAGATCAGTTGGATCAATTGCCTTCCGAGAAATTGCATTGAGGAATGCACATAGCTTTACGGTGGCTAGACGTACATTTGGAGGTAGAATTCCTCTTAATGCAATCGAAGTAATTAAGTCATGAGAACGTGTGATCATGGGACTTTAAGTTACTGAAATTTCTTCTCGGCACATTTATAATACCCTTTATATTCGAGGAGAATCCAGATGGTACCTTGATGTTGTTTAAGCATTCAAACATGATTTCCTTCTCCTCTTTGCTTAGAGTGTAGCTAGCGGGGGCGTAAGTAATGGCGTCCATCATCATCTTCTCTCGGATGTAGGTTGTCTCTTTCTCTCAAACAACGCAGTCCTGTCGTGCTTCAAATGTGTCCTTAGGCTTTCCATACACACCCATAAAGCCTAGCAGGTTCACACAAAGATTCTTCGTCAGTGCATCACGTCGATCGAGCTACGGACCTCCGTGACTTGCCAATAGGGTAGGTCCCAAAATATGGACTTTTTCTTCCACATGGGTGCATGACCGGTAGCGTCTTTCGAATAGGTTGGCTTCCATGTCCTTTTCCAAAGACGACTTTCACATCATTGACCATATCGAGTACATCCTCACCGGTTCGGTTGCGAGGCTTGGTCAGGTGGTCTGATTTCCCTTTAAAATGCTTACCTTTCTTTCTTACGGGGTGATTTGCAGGAAGAAATCGACGATGGCCAAGGTACACGACCTTTCGACATTTTTTTCAAGAATACACCTCTAATATCACCGAAGCGGTGTGTGCATGCATTATATCCCTTGTTTGATCTGTCTGAAAGATTACTTAGAGCAGGCCAATCATTGATTGTTACGAACAACAATGCTCGCAGATCAAAGTGTTCCTGTTTGTACTCATCCCACACACGTACACCTTCTTTATTCCACAAAATGAGAAGTTCATCAATAAGTGGTCTCAGTACACATCGATGTCATTGCCAGGTTGCTTGGGCCTTGGATGAGCACGAGCATCATAATGAACTTCCGCTTCATGCATAACCAAGGAGGAATGTTGTAGATACTTAGAGTAACAGGCCAAGTGCTATGACTCTTCGCTCGCTCTCCAAAAGGATTGATACCATCTGTACTTAAAGCAAACCTTAAGTTTCTTGCGTCATTTGCAAACTCCGAAATTCTCTCGTCGATTGCTCTCCACTGGACCCATCGGCAGGTGTCTCAACATATTGTCTACCTTACGGTCTTCTTTGTGCCATCGTAACAATTTTGCATGTTCTTTGTTTCGAACAGACGTTTCAAGCGTGGTATTATAGGAGCATACCACATAACCTTGGCAGGGATTTTCTTACGTGGACGTTAGCCCTCAACATCACCGGGGTCATCTCGCTTTGATCTTATACATGACGCGCATGGCATACCGGGCATGCATCCAATTTCTCGTACTCTTTGCCACGGTATAGGATGCGATCATTAGGACATGCATGTATCTTCTCTATTTCTAGCCCCATAGGACGTATAACTTGTTTTGCTTCGTAGGTAGTGGCGGGCAATTCATTGTACTTCTAAGCATCTTCTTTTGGATTTTTAGTAACTCTCCAAATCCCTTGTCGATACACCATTCTTTGCCTTCCATTGCAGCAATTCTAGTGTGGTTCCCAACTTTTTCTCCTGCTCGCATCACAAGTTGGGTACAACAATTTCTTGTGATCTTCTAGCATCCGCTCGAACTTGATCTTTCCTTTTCACTTTCACATTCTCTTTGTGCATCACGAATGACCGACAAAGATCATCACCCACTCATCTTCTGCGACTACCTCTTCTTCACTTCTCCCATTGCAAGATTATCATTGAAGCACGCACCATCGAATAATATCATTGTCGTCCCATTGTTCTTCTTCATCTTCTTCCATTACAACACCGGTTTCTCCGTGCTTTGTCCAACAAATATAGTTTGGCATGAAACCCGACTTGAACAAGTGTGAATGAAGAGTCCTTGAGCAAGGATATTCCACCGTATTCTTACATATGGCACATGGGCAAGACATGAAACCGTCAGCGTTTGTTTGTCTCGGTACGCAATAAAGAATGCACGCCGTCATCAATGAACTCTTGTGAGCGGCGATCAAGATTATACATCCAATGACGGCTCATCTATTACATGACATAAATATCATATTAAAACCTAGATCATAATTAATTATTTATACAACATGCGTACCACCACAAAAGATACAAATTTATGAAAGCATCGCTACAATGTAGACAATCCCAACTACCACTAAAAGAACTAAAGCTAAAATACATTTCAGAGAGCACAAGGATTTCATGACCAATCTCAACTAAAACAGACATATCCCCCGATTATAACATCTTTGGGCTTCTTCTATGGATCATATATCATTAGCCAGATATATATTGTGCAAGATATTTTTGCACGAAGTTCAACATACTCTTCCTCCCAAGAGAAGCCCCGAACATCGCCCACTTTGCCATCCCACCCAAATTAAAACAAAAATTAGAACTTTAATCACAACCATCATGAAAATAGGTATAAACTAACCATAATCATTAAATACGATAAAATAACTCACATTGCGATCCGGACACTTGTAGAAGATACGATCCTTGTTGGGACCCTCCTTCTTCACTCGGTACTCCATCACAATCTTCATCTCATCACGACACTTGCCGCATGGAATGAGAGGAAGGCCCGCCTAAGTCGCTTTGGAAACCCATGAGAGGCCGAGGACCCAAAGCCATATATCTACTCTCTATACTCATTTTTAATACACTATAAATTTCTTCTTTATAAACAAATAAAATTAACAAACTATAAAATTATCTAGATCTCTAAACAATGATATTTTTAATGGTCATTGTGTTCTCGCCTTTTATCGGCGGGTAAGTAATTCATATGATATTTTCGCAAATTAATGTAAGAATGGGAATGTACACATATAACAGATACTACTGATATCGGGACGTGTGAATAAATAACCATCCATACTAGTTGACCTTGCTTACATGATCATCTCGGCGAGCATTTCTCCACCGGACGGCACCGTGCTTGGCCACGGAAGAGCTCCAATTCTACGAGGAAGGGAACACGGTCTTCCACGACCGCTGCCGCCTCCCTCTCGTAGAATCAAAGCTCCTCCTTGACGTCCGTTACCGCTTTCGGCAGAGAACGTGCTCGCCGAGATGAACACGGTCCGCAAGTTCAACTAGTATGGATTTTCTATAATTTTCTAACTATTTTCTAAGTTTATATTTATATATATACTACGTTTGGGTACGGTGATTGATGACTCATGCGGCGATATCGTGACATGTGAATAAATAACCATCCGTACTAGTTGACCTTGCTTACGTGATCATCTCGGCGAGCATTTCTCCACGGGGCGGCACCGTGCTTGACCACGGAAGAGCTCCAATTCTACGAGGAAGGGAACACGGTCTTCCACGACCATTGCCGCTCTCCCTCGTAGAATCAAAGCTCCTCCTTGACGTCTGTTATCGCTTTCTCAGAGAACGTGCTTTCGCCGAGATGAACACGGTCCGCAAGTTCAACTAGCTACTTTAACCTTATTTCATGTAAATATGCAAGCTTGAAGTGATTTTGAGCTCAAATTGCTTACAAATGAAAAAAAACCAAAATAAAGAACCATATATATATATAGTGAACAAAATGAGATAAGACAATGGTGAAAAATGAGAGTATGAGATTGGTAACCTTTACAATCAAAGAATCGACGGAGGAATCAAGAAATCGATGGAGGAATCGAATAATGGATGGAGGAACAATGGAGGAAGGGAGGAAGCAAGAACACTACTGCAGTGAGCTTCAAAATGTCTTGAGCTCGGGCTCGGGGAGGAAGGAGGAGACGGCCGATTTATAAAGGAGAACATTTAGTCCCGGTTGGTGGATCCAACCGGGACTAAAGGTAATCTTTCAACCCGAGGCAGCCACGGCCCGAGTAGATTTACTCCCGGTTGGAGCCACCAACCGAGTAAAGTATATTTTAGTCTGAGTTGGTGGCTCCAACCGGGACTAAAGGTCCCCGCCACCTGCATGCAGCAGCGATGGCCGTTGGGGCGGGGACCTTTAGTCCCGGTTGGAGCCACCAACCGGGACTAAAGGTATCTCTAGTCCCGGGCGCAAAAAATTCCGGGACTAGAGCCCATTTTAGCCGAGGATCAAAGGTCTGTTCTCTACTAGTGTCATAACCAATTAATACAAGACTTGTAGTATGTCTATACATGTCTGTAACTGACTAATATATATCTTGGACCTATTTGGCTCTATGTACTGTGATCATCACTTGACCTGCTATATATATATATATATATATATATATATATATATATATATATCAAGTTGGTGTATGTATGGAAGATCTAATATATTATTTATACAAAAATCAAGTGAATTTGTTCAATGTGATGCCTTCTATATGAGCAAAAGTGAATTTGTCAAATTATTTTAATTGTAATTATATCTATGCAGTTTTGCCGATAGTTTTTTTTTGCAGGGTATGGTTTGTAAAATACCTTGAAAATGGTTTGGCCAACATACAAACTGTTGGGAAAGGTCTTAACTATCGGCGTAGGTCTTAACTGTCGGCAAAGGGTTAACTGTCGGCAAAGGTTTCAACTGTCGGCGTAGGTAGACCGTTTGCCTACACATAAAGTGTTGGGGATTTTGTTAACTGTCGGCAAAAGTTTCGCCGACGGCTTCTAGCGCGACTGTTTCTAAACTGTCGGCAAAACTTTTCGCGAGAGGTTATCTGTCGGCAAAGGTGTCCTTTGCCTACAATAGAAAGTGTCGGCAAAAGTACGTTGTGTTATAGTGCCTTCCCCCCTTAGTAGAGTAATTTTTGGAAGGTGCTCAAGACCTCCCCACCTTTCTTTCACAGGTTGGAATGAGTGGCCCGAGAAGGAAGAAGGTGCTACAGTTTTTTTATATGTGGGTCATTTGTAGGGGGCGGCTGGTGATTGAGCCGTCCTACAAATCGCAGGTATTTATACGCGGGGGAAGCCACCCCTACAAATAGCAACACCGGGGACGGCTCAATCACCACCCGCCCCTGCTGTTCCATTTGTAGGGGCGGCTGGTCTCGTGGGTCCTGAGCACGTCACTGTAGGGGTGGCTCCATCATCAGCTATCCCTATAAAAAATTTATTCAGTTGCTATAAACCGTTTTTCACGTAGCGTAGATTACAGGATTCGTCACTTTAGACTTCCTCTTCTTCAGGGGTGGCCTGCTGTCCTCTGCATGACTAGCTGCCTACTCGCCCCCGTCACAGCCTTCTCTTTTGTTCCTGGTGCGTCCTCGGTCTGCTGCTTGAGGGGAGATTGAACCTCCTGATGTTCGGTGCCTCCTACACACTCCGATGAATGATGTAGCAGAGCTATAGCTGTGGGCTGCGGCTCCGAGTCGTCCTCGTCCGTCGTCCCCGTCCTGCCCCTAGCTACTTTTCCACGCAGAGACAGGTTCAGTGATGCGCCGGCGGCGTCGCATGCATTCTGTTGGGTGATCAAAATTTCTCTCTTTCTTGGGCTTGCTTCTAGAGCCGGGCGCCAGGTTTGAACGAGCCAACGAGGTAGCAGCAGGCCGCAGCACATGGGGGCATTGATTAATTCGTGATCTCAACAGGAAACGACCAACCACTTGACATCGGCATCCAGCTAGCAAATAGCAATAGCATGCGGTGGCGCGAGTCGTCTCTTGTGCATTCCATTTGTTACGACGGCAGATACGTACTGTACTCCAGAGAGGTGGTGGGTGCTAGTGCTAGCTAGACCATCGGATATAGATCGAGAAACTTCACGTCCAATTTCGTCTCTCTTCCGCTCTTGAGCTGTACTGTTCGATCTTGAGCGTTCGGTCACACGTTACTCACACGCAACAGGTTCGTTGCAAGCTTTCAGAGTACCCACTATGGATGGCCAACTGTCGACGCTGACCAAGTGATGAGGGCTGTGCACCCAAATTGATAGGAGCGTACGTTGCCTCAACTTTATTTATTTGATGATGCCCCCGGTTAGATTTGGAGAGTGGACTTGGTTTTGCAGCTCGTGGTCGGGCCCCGTTCGGCTGGCTGAATTTTGGCTGAAACTGACTGAAAAACACTGTTCTGACTGAATTGGTGCGAGAGAAAAACATTGTTCCGGCTGAAAAAAAGGAACCGAATAAGCCGGATATAGAGTAAGCAGAACGGGACCAATTGAATAGGTACATGCAGCCTAACTCTAATTAAGCTTGGTCTTATAAACCAGGCACTTTTAGCATGCATGAATGTATGGCGGGCATTTGGCATATAGCTAGCTGTTTAGCACTCGAGTGGAAACCATGGATGTCATGCTGGCAGCTGCATTGGCATCTTTGTGGTTACACGTCCAGATCATGCGAAACAAACAGCGCGGTCGTACCGTACCCGTACGCAGTATGCTACTCCTACGATCGAATCGTGGAGAACGCAACGAGAATAAATGTCTCTGTAGCCTGTACCGACCCGCCGTCGTTCCTGTCGTTACAGGTCTCTCTCAGCCTTTGACATTTGTAGCTTTGGACGACGACGATATATATCTGTATGTATGCATGACAACTAATGGATATGGATCAAAGTCGTCGACAACTCAGCAGCTCGTTCGTACGCGGACAATCGACATGACGTTATTCATACACACGGAGGGTGGTTGCCCTCCAACGGTAAAAAGTCAACTTTCTGCTATATCCAGCCGTTTGTCTCAATTGTGTATACGCGTGCATTTCTCAATTGTGTATACGACAGCGCCAAACCACCAAATTAATACGGATCACGTTTCTTCTGATCGTAACAGGATTAATTTGCATCGGTTTTTTTAATTGAAATCGGTGAGTTCATTCCGTCAGCTGATAGCTAGGTACCCGGCCAGCAACTTGGTCAATTGTTAATCGAGCAACTTTTAGCGAGACATAAGCACCTCTATCTCAGCTTTTTTCTTCATCCTCTGTACGTAAAAAAAAAGGTACTAGCAGGGGAGACGAAAAGAAAAGAAAAAGACGAAACGGAACTCGATCGGTTGCCCCTGCACTGCGCCCCGGACATTTTAAGAAGCCAGGTAAAAGCTGGTCTGCATGTACGGATGGACACACCCACACCGGTCCGGACTCGCCAATGCAAAACGCACGCAATCTATCGAGGTCCGTGCCTGGCATGCCAAGTCGGTCGGTGCCGAGTGCCGACGCCGTCCCGCACGGCGAGGGCGGATGAGCGCATGCAACCGCGGTCCGCGGATACCCGAGCGCCACCCAGCCGTTTCCGCCTTGCCGCGGGGTCGGGCATCGGGCACGCGCGCCTTTCGCCTTGCGTGCAGCGGCCGGAAGAGCGTGCGTGTCGACTGCCGAGACACGGACACGGCGCGCCGTGATCGTGACCCGGCTGAGTTTGCCGCACGTAAACCAAGCCCACCGATGGACCGCGCCGCTCTGCAGTGATCGGACATCGGAGACCATGCCGCCGCGATCCGTCACTAATTTTGTTGATTTGTCGACCTGCAGCACATCTTCTGAACGCGGTAGGTCCACGGGATGGATCCGGGTCCGATCCGGCGCTACCTCGCTTGGAGCGGGATGCCACCGCTACAAGGATAACGACCTTCCTGATGATTGTGCAGCTAATCTTTGATTATTCGGTCAAATGTTATCCTACCTCATTCCTTAGAATGATAAGCGTATTTTCTACACGAAAAAAAAAACAATCAATTTTGATAAACTTCGACCAACAATCAAGCAAATTATATATAAAAAGTTTAAGTCATAAAGATTGCATCAACATAATCTATAATCAAAGTGCTTTTGAGATGACATTGTTTTATGTTGCCAAATGATAACACAGGCCCTGTTCGCTTCGCTGAAAAAACAAACAAAAACACTGTTGTACTTGATTTGTTGTGAGAGAAAAGCATGGTTCCGGCCGAAAAAACTAGCTGAAAATTACGGATAATAAGGCAAACGAACAATGACATATTGTAAGAGATTATGATCAAAATGTATGTTTGTATACTTTACAAGTAATGTCCAGTCTGCAAGACCTAAAAGTCCCCTTCACGTTAACAAAGAGACAAAAGCTTGTCTGCGTATGTTTGCTACTACTCCCTCCGTCTGGTAAAGATTGCAAACGAAGGGTGGGAGCGTTGTCTGTGAAAGAATGCAAACGGAGGGTGACAGGTCTATGAATATGACCTGAGTAGTTGTCATTTGTGTCTCTTGATCCCACCATCCAAAAAATCCTTGCCCTTAAAAAATCTCCTTCCTTGCCCTTAAAAAAATCTCCTTCCTCATCACTTTCCTCACCACCACACGTTACCGCTCATATGTCATCCTCATCCACTCGACTCTCCTCTACCGCCCGCAACTCCATTGACCGCGCCGCCTCCCGTACCAGCGCGACCGGTCCGAGTCTCCTGCGCTCTCTGCTGCTCAGTGCGCCGCGCAGGCCAGCCACGCCTCCTTCTTCTGCTGCTGCACTTCAAGAAATGTCGGAGCCACGCCACGCTACCCACCATCAAACCTCCATTGCCGCCCCGTGTCTCTCCCTGCGTCGGAGATTGCGAGACCAAAGCGCCCGCTACCACCAAGCCCTTTCATGGGTCCAATAGCCGAGCAAGCACGCAAGCAGCTTGCTGCTTGCAGCCCCGCCCGACGACGACGACGCCACCAGGACCAGCGAAATCACGAAGCCGCCGTCGAAACAATCTTCCGCCAGCATCTCTCCCACCGCTTGACCACACCGCCTCCTCCATCTTCTGTTCCATCTCCTTCTTCCCCTTCTCCATCCTTAGGCCTCGCGCGTCAACAGGGATGGCTGGATCTCGACGCCGCCCTTTCCGCACCCGTGGGAGCTGGATCCAGTGGGTTAGGAGCTCCACGCATCGAGGTGCGAAGCTGGCCAGCAACAACAACAATGGGAGCCCCGAGCGCCTAGTTAAGGTGTTGGTCGTTGGTGCCAATGTGGACGGCGGCGTTGATGGGAGCCCCATGTGTGTCCCTGTGTTTGGGGCGGCGATGAAATCCCAAGATCCATCGGCAAGATTGGGGAAGGCGATGTCCCCAACATGTGCGACGGGATTGGGGAAGGCGGCGCGAGCTCCGTGCCTGTCCTCAAGATGTGCGACGAGATTGGGGAAGGCGGCGTGAGCTCCGTGCTTATCCCCAAGATGTGCGACGGTGGCACAAGATAGAGGGAACCCGTGAAGCTGGGGGGCCGGTGGCGGTGACGGGAGCCCGGAGCACGTCCTCAATATTGGGCGTAGTCGCCTTCGCGTCGATCACCTCGGCCAGTTGTATGTCCTTGACTCCAAAGATGAAGGCATCGGCATGGAGGCGGGACTTTATGTCCCTGATTCGGAGGAGGAAGATGGACATGGCCGTGGCTGTGAGCGTTGACAACTTCGTCGATGTGCTGGGCTGCCCGGAGGTGATGTTGGTGGGCGCTACAACTATGGACGTGCAGTGGTGGCGTCTACAGCCAGCAACAAGTCCGAGAAGATGACCATGGCCGCAAATCCGGTCATCAAGGCTACCTCGGTCCAGGCTGCTGTGGATGTCCCTGTGGGGGATGTCTCCGCCGCCGCTGACGAACTACACCCAGAGATGGTTCAACACTTGAAGGTACAGCTTGCCGGGATGGAACCCCTCTTCCACAAGACCTTTCTCAGCATCCTTAAAATTTATTTGCCTGGTATGGCTTCTCCTCCCCATTTGGTACGTGGTGTTCATCAAGAGCAGGTGAGTTTTGTGAGGTTGGAGTACTCTAATAACTTAGATAAGTGAAGAGACAAGTACCTGGGCTGATTATTTGATTTTGCCCTCCAGTAATCTCAACTCCAACAAGATCATCATGATATGCATCATGGATCTAGAATAGATCATCCTCATCTTCAGGTTGCTTCTCGTTGAGGTCTAGTAAGGTCTCTCCCTCGTCAGGTGGTGGATTGTTCAAATCTAAAGCCATGGGTTCAAGGAAAGGGGGTGAAGAAAGATGGTGAGGCAGGCATCGCCAGGCTTTTATAAGCCAAGGAAGGACTAAATGGTGGCATCTAAAATTTTGTAATCTTTGCTTTCATTGCTTTCAGTCACTTGAAAATGGCGCCAGATGAAATGGCGCTGGATGACAGCGCTGGATGAAATGGCGTTGCATGCCTCTTCTCAGCCACACACACCTCCTCTCTGCCCACCTTCTCACCTACAATTTGATTGACATCGATGATCGTGTACTGATAGTGCGCCTGCGAGCATCTACCAGCGGAATAAAGTAGGGACATGCAGGTAATCTTGCTCGGTCACTAATCTGACCTCGATAACCTAGAATTGCTTTCTTTCACGGACCGAGGGAGTACTACATATACACGCGTGCCAGCATTGCTCTCTTTGAACTGTTGAAGTGAAAAGAATCGTATTTGCTTTTTGTTGTTCAGCGTGTTTACTAACGACCATCAATTAAACAAAACCCGCTCCATTCCCACGTGCGCGACATCTCTACATCGAAATGGGAACTGGAAAATCCTTGCGTGACTATTCTCTCCACTGTTTTGGACCTATCACTTCCAAAACACAGCTTTAAGTAGTACGTAGTACTGTTTTTTATTAATTACTATTTTTTATAAAAACATATGGCGACAGTATTTACGAAATATTATAAACGTCCCTGGAAAAATCTGCTTCTACTTTTTTTCCAATATCCAAACTTAACAAATATTAAATCTGTTTCAAATTATAGTTCGTTTGACTTTTTTTACCTCAAGTTTAACCACTCGTCTTATTTAAAAATTTGTGCTAAATATTACTTCTTTTGTTATGGCTTGCTTTTATTAACAAAAGCTCTTCAAAAATGACTTAAATTTGACTATGTTTGCACAAATTTATTGAATAAGACAAGCAGTCAAATTTGAGATAAAAAAAGTCAAACAGATTATAATTTAGAACGGAGGAAGTACTCCAAATAGTTATAACCAAATTTTATAGTACAGTTGACTTATGGCAATCCCTCATTGTCACTAGATGGATTGTTAGATGGGAACCGGTGAAATCCAAACGTCAAGTTACATCACCTATTCTATGCTGAGCTTCTTCTTGGCACTGGCAGGAGGATGTGTGACGAAATTGAGGACGCGTTTAGATGCAAATTTTTTTTGGTTTTGGCTATTGTAGTATTTTTGTTTGTATTTAACAATTAGTGTTTAATTATGGACTAATTAGGTTTGAAAGTTTCGTCTCGCGATTTCTCACCCAACTGTACAATTAGTTTTTTTTTCATCTACATGGCCGTAAAAATTTTTATAAACAGGCCCCGAAGATGACGAAAAATATTCCGCAGTACTTTTCCGAGGGCAAAACGGGAAGCTGTGATTTGTCAAACACACGCCACTATCTCCTCTCCTTTCTTCCGTTTCCCTCCTCTTCTCTCTCCGGCTTCCTCTCCGTTTATATACCTCCACGGCCTCTCCGGCTCTCGCTCTGCCTGCGACGACCAAAACCCCAACATCGAAACACCCCAGCACGCCACGCGCCCGCTGCCACCGCGAATTCCGCCGTCCGTCTCCCACCGCGACGGAGAGAACCATTCAGCCCCGAGCCCTGCGCTTCTGATCTCGCTCGCAGCCAGCAATTCCTCCGCCGAGACCGAGCAGGCACCGACTGCCAACATTTCGTTGGTGCGCTCGGAAGGAGCCGCCGTTCGTGCTCCGAGGACCGAGAGGGGGCGGGCGATGGCGGCGGCGTGGGCCCGCGCGAAGCGCGCGCTCGCCACCAGCCTCTGCGTCAGCGTGCCCGCGCGCCAGAGGGCCATGGAGGACGCGGCGGTGGAGGTGCCGTCTTCGGTGGCTGAGGACAAGCAGGAGTCCGCCTCCGTGTCCGTGCGGCGGCTGACGAGCTTTGGGAGCCGGAGCTCGCAGCAGGTGGGGATTCATCTTCGTTTTTTTTTTCTTTCTTTTTTGCCTTTTGCTCCCCGTTCTTTTCCGATTCATGTGGCGTGCCGAATTGTGTGTGGAGAACCGGAGATGTGGAAGAAATGTCTGCTTTGGCGTTGGATTTCGTCCGGATTTTGGGAAAAAACGCCGTGTAAAATTCCGAGCAAAAAAGACGGCGGTTTTGGTTTGGTGCTGGTCAAAGATCCCCGTTGACTACTACTATTAACTTTGGAGGTTAATCAAATGGCACATGCTCCCTCGTTTTCATCTGATTCGTTAGTTCTAGGCGTTCCCACGGTTTAATATTGTAGAACCACCGCTCCGCTCCGGTTGTCTTATGAATTACAATTTAATCATTTATTTTTTTCTATATAGATATAGACTATATCAGTTTTGATTCTAAATTTATGACCGTTGGATAGTATATTTGCTTATAAATCTAACTATATCAGGTTTCTATAACAATGATTAAAAATTGTTAGTCAAATTATTAATCAAAGATATCTTGTTTACGTACGTGTGTGCCTTATAACTGGACCAGAGAGAGCAGCAGCGGGAGAAGATAACAAAGTCAAACTAAGCAGAATAAACTCGAGTTGCCGGACATCTCAATAATATAAAGCATAACGAATGGTGGTTCGTTTTACCACGCTGCATTCCTGTTTGGCTGATGGTTTCTGCGGCCGATAAATTGGCTGAAGCTGATTTGTTATGAGAGAAAAACACTGTTCTATGGCTGATAAGTTAGGCTGATAAGTTCATGCCAACAGGTTGTCTTGTGGTGTGGTACAATTTTTAAAACCATAGGCTAACATGTTTTTGTTGATTCACGTGCTATACGGCTGTAAGGGTTTTCCCTAGTTTTTTCCCTCAAAAACTCTTTTCTGGCTCATACTTTTTTACTGAAAGGGAAAGAGCTGTTTATTGGGCAGCTGCCTGCATCTTGTCTGTCCATGTGTTCTGCTTGGTTGGTGGGTGCAGTGCATCTTATTTGACCCGCAGCTGCTAGGAAAAGTGGAATTTGCAACTAGGATATTCTGACATGTCCTCGGTTTATAGAGCTTGCTGGATTTCATTGACTTGTAATTTCTAAAGAATAGTTTGCTTCTGATCCTTAATATAGAAACATGGAAATGAATTTTCATATTGTTACACATACTCATTGTTAATACTCTTACTTAATAATAATCAGTAGGGGTTTGCCCCTCCTGTTCTTTTTTTTAAAAAAAATATTGTTTATGCCAATCTAGTTGTCTTTATCTGCAAAGATGATAAATTAGCCTGCTTGTTCGATAGGAAAAAAGATGCTAAACTAGTCATATACCATTTTAATGCCTTTTAAGTTGGATGCATGTAACTATTCGTTGCGGTGCATATCTATTATCTACCTGTCTTTATTTATACTCGAATCTTTATGTCACAACCTTTTGATCAACCATGATAGCTAGCTGTTTGTTGAGCATACTACACTTGTAGGGCACGTTTTACTAGCAAGCAGGCATTCCTGTGGTGGCATCATGATGTGCAACTTGTGGTTCTCAAACTTGTGTTTCACAACCTTTTTAACTTGTTGGTGTAAAATCCATTTTCAGACTGTCTTTGCAGTTCCCACAGAGTTGTATCAAAATCTGCATTGCGCATGTGCTTTAGTGTCTTCATAAATTCCTGAAAGTGCCCTTTTAGATTTAAGTGCTGTGATGTGGTTATATATGCAGGAAAAACTTCACAAGTCATAGCGGAGTGTATGTTTTTTTTGTTAAGTTAGCAAGTTCTGATACTAGACGTGTGACCTTTCTTTAACTTTCTTGATTTCAGAAGACATGTGCCATTTGCCTTGGTGGCATGAGATCAGGACAGGGACATGCCTTGTTCACTGCTGAATGCTCCCACAAGTTCCATTTCCATTGCATCTCTTCAAATATCAAGCATGGCAACCTCATCTGCCCGATATGCCGTGCTGAGTGGAAAGAACTCCCAGGCGCTCAACCTGCAGATGCCAATTATGGAAGAGCTAGAGTAAACCCATTAAATTGGCCCCAGGATGAAGGGCACATGGCTGTTGTCCGCAGGCTTTCCCATACATACAGTGGAAACCTGCAGGAGCACCTCCCTTTCTTCCGTACTCTGGAGGCAGGCATTTTCAATGATGATGAGCACATAGATCTTCAGTCTGATATGATTGACGAACATAATGCAGTCACTGGTTCAGTTAAAATCAAGGCATATTCAGAATTTCCAGCTATTGAACAATCAGTGGCCAAGGAGCTCTTTGCTATCTTGATCCATCTCAGGGCTCCAAAATCTTCACAGTCAGTGAGCTCCCGTGCACCTCTTGACCTTGTCACTGTGCTTGATGTCAGCGGTAGCATGGCAGGGACCAAAATTGCACTTCTGAAGAATGCCATGAGCTTTGTCATCCAAACCCTTGGACCCAACGACCGCCTGTCTGTCATTGCTTTCTCATCTACAGCACGCAGACTCTTTCCTCTTCGGCGAATGACGTTAGCCGGTAGGCAGCAAGCCTTGCAAGCTGTCAGTTCCCTTGTTGCAAGTGGTGGCACAAACATTGCTGATGGGCTAAAGAAAGGTGCTAAAGTGATTGAGGACCGTCGGTTGAAGAATCCTGTTTGCAGCATCATTCTTCTCTCTGATGGTCAAGACACATATACTCTCCCTTCTGACAGGAATCTACTAGATTACAGTGCCCTTGTCCCACCTTCAATCCTTCCTGGAACAGGCCATCACGTCCAGATCCACACCTTTGGTTTCGGATCAGATCATGATTCTGCTGCCATGCATGCTATTGCTGAGATCTCCAGTGGCACATTTTCATTTATCAATGCTGAAGGCTCGATCCAAGATGGATTTGCTCAGTGTATTGGTGGCCTCCTGAGTGTTGTGGTTAAGGAGATGCAGTTGGGCATTGAGTGTGTTGACAATGGTGTGCTACTGATTTCCATCAAGTCTGGTGGGTATACAAGTCAAGTTGCTGAAAATGGAAGTGGTGGTTCAGTTGATATTGGTGACCTGTATGCAGATGAAGAGAGGGGGTTTCTGCTCACTCTACATGTCCCAGCTGCACAGGGACAGACTGTGCTGATCAAACCAAGCTGTATGTATCATGACGCTATCACTATGGAGAACATCGAAGTACATGGCGAGGAAGTAAGAATTCAGCGCCCTGAACATCATGTGGACTGCAAAATGTCTCCTGAGGTTGAGCGTGAGTGGCACCGTGTTCACGCCACAGAGGACATGTCTGCCGCACGGGCTGCAGCTGAGGTAGGTGCTTTCTCTCAGGCCGTGGCAATCCTCGAAGCCCGTAGGAGGATACTGGAGTCACAAGCAGCACAATCTTCAGACAACCAGTGCCTGGCATTGATGACAGAGCTGAGGGAGATGCAGGAGAGAGTGGAGAACCGGCGGAGGTACGAGGAATCAGGCAGGGCTTTCATGCTGGCCGGCCTGAGCTCACACTCATGGCAGAGAGCAACTGCACGTGGGGACTCAACAGAGATCACTACCACTATTCATACCTATCAGACGCCATCCATGGTTGACATGCTGCAGCGCTCTCAGATTCTCGTGCCACCCACTGCTGACATGCTGAACCGCTCCCCATCTGTGGCGCCTTCACAGAGGTCTCCACATAGGTTCAGCCGGTCATCCAGGTACAGGACAACAAAATCCTTCTCTGAGCAACTCCTGTGATGCATCCTGATCATGACGCAGGTCTAGCTATAACTGTCAAAATATTAGGTGAATGTAATATGTCCATTTTTTAGTTTGTTCCTACAGCTGATACTTCCATTTTCAGTATTCTATATCAGACATGGGCCTAGAAGTCCTGGGATATAAATTGGTTTGGTGTACATGGTAGAAATTTGGAAAGGATTTGTTCTGTACATAAACTTGCCCCTTGAATTCATGGTCAATAAGCACAAGCTAGCTTTGGGGGTGAAATAGTTTGGGTATATTTCTTCTGTGCCATATAAAACAGTCTAAATCTGATAGTCTCTTTTGAATCATGTTTCTTACGCCTGATTCGCTCGTTTAAAGGGCTACTGCAAATCAAGTTCAGTCTATGCAGATTCCCCGGCAGATGTTAACCAAAGTTTGATAAACTTTTAATTCTAGATATAGAATAGAACCTGAACTTGCAGTTCGTGCCTGCAGGTGCCGTTCAGCCGTTAGTAGACAGACTGTCCGTGTAAGCTAAGGGAACTCACTAAGAACGCAGATTCTGTCAAGATGTTGTACTGACAAGTTGCATATAACACCTTGACCTTCCCCATGCAATTTTGTCAAGTACTAGGAGTTAGGCACTCAGCAGTTGTTGTTGTAATCTTTCTTGACAAAGCTTGAGCCCGATAAACTGGTGCAGATAATAATAAATCCATGCTAAAACATGATCTTGATTCTTGAAACCAAAGTTACACATGAAGGTATTTCAACCTTGTAACAGGATAGCATAAACAGAGGGCCCTTTGATACAATGCCACTTGCTCATGGTTCATGGGTAAAAGAAAAAAACATGAAACATGATCAACTATTCTCATAGGAAAATTAGCATGTCTCTACTCTCTACTACCACTAGCAGTATCCTTGCCTTGCAGCAGCTGAAACCTGAAGAACCTCCTCTTCCACTTTCTTTTCTTTACACTGGCATACACACGCACACGTACGTACTAGCCGGCTAGTAGTCGCCTCCGCTGGAGCCGTCGCCGCATCCATCCCCGTCCACCAGCCTCCACAGGCTATCCCACAGCATCGCATCGTCGTCGGCCGGGAGCGCGCAGCATTGCTCCGGCACCAGCACCGGCGACACTGGGCTGCAGTAGCACTCCGCCGTGCTCTGCAGGCTGTCCATCATCGCCATCATGGCCTGGTGATCATCAGGGTCCGGCGGGCTCTGCTGCTCCAGCTGCTGTTGTTTCACCACCAGCTGCTGCTGGCTCTGCTGCTGGAGCAGCAGCTGCTGCTGCTGCTGCTGCTGCTGTTGCTGCTGCTGCTGCAAAAACTGCAGGCTCTGGAGGTACTGGCGGCGCTGCTCCTGCTGCTGCAGCTGGTACTGGTGCAGCAGCTGCGCCCGGGCGCGCCGCGACGGCCGGGCCTTCTTGAAGTGTGTCCGCCAGTAGTTCTTGATCTCGTTGTCCGTCCTCCCCGGCAGGCACCGCGCAATCGCCGACCATCTGCACGCACGCGTCACCACGACGACACGGTTCAGTTTTCCCTTCCCAAGGTTAGGCGCCGCCCACCAAGGAGCGCACACGATCGATGATGTGATGAAAAAGACCGATCAGCAGCAAGACAGCAACAGTGCCGGAGAGGAATCTAATCTGCTACAGTGTGCTCCGCACTCTAGGCTCTATCTAGTTCGCATGTACATGCATCTCACATCATTGTATTACTGACTGATGCATGTGTGTATTCATCAATCATCATTGTGTACGTCGTATGCGTACGTGTACGTATACCTGTTGCCGAGCATGGCGTGCAGCTGGAGGATGACGGTCTCCTCGTCGGGGGTGATCTTCCCCCGCTTGAGGTCCGGCCGGAGGTAGTTCACCCACCGCAGCCGGCAGCTCTTCCCGCACCGCCGCAGCCCTGTGCCATGGCCGATCGATCGTCAACAACAACGCCGGCGGCGAACACACACTCAAAACACACTTGCCATGCACCACACATATACAAAACAATACATACCTGTGAGCTTGGCGACGGAGTTCCAGCTGCCCTCGCCGTGCTGCTGCACGTACTCGGTGAGCAACCTGTCCTCCAGCGCCGTCCACGGGCCCTTCCTCCACCCCTCCTGCAGCATCAGGCTGCTGATCGCGTCCATGCCGCCGCCTTAGTTTGCCTAGCTAGCGCTGGCTAGCTATATCACTAGTAAGCTCTATCTATATATGATGACTCCAGCAGCTAATCTATTAGCTATCTCTATGGAGTGCTGGGCTCTCTGGTTCCCGGCTTGTATGACAGCTAGAATCTGGGCGGCCATGCTCGCCATTTATACGAGCTCGCAAGTTGGGGCTTGGGAGCTGCGGAGCGGAGGCGATGGACGTCACGTCGTTTTCGCGGGCAGGGAAGAGTAACAATTCCACTCCCACTTGGCTAAGCTTCCTCAGGATATTATTATCTCTGCCCCTGAAAAAGTGCTCACCCTACTAGAATGTTGTGTGGTGATGATGCAATGCGAGATGCAGCGATCGAGTGAGCTAGTCTTGCTGAAAAGCATCTTAGCGTGTTGCCTCGTCAGCTAGCTAGCTTATTATTCTATTGCAAAATTCCTGATCAATCATGCCTTCCGATCTTTTATTCTGAAAAAAAAAAAGTTCATCCCTTACGTGCGTGATGGTTATCTATCTATCAGGTTCATATCTATCTATCGTGTAATGAATGGTTCTTAGAATATTCACTAGAACTTTTGCCGTCGTGTACAAAAAACTGGCTCTATCGTATACCAAACTAAAACAAAGACTTAGTAAAGCTGTCTTTGCTGGGTGTTTTTTTTGTTGAGCACTCGTTAAACACTTTGTAGAGTGCTAAACCAAATCTCGGCAAATAATTTTCAAAAAATATAAACAAAAACCCGGCCGCCACCACCACGCCGCCGCGGCCGCCACCACGTCCCCCGCCGCCACGCCCGCCAGGTGATACTCGCATCATCTGAATAAAAAATACAACGATACCTGGTGATCTTCTCCGGATAGTTCCACAGCCTAAAAGGGACAGATCAAATCAAATCCTCCTATCCACGGGTCTCTGATCTAATCTGACACAGCAAGGAAAAAAAATCAAGATTACAAACTGGTAACATGCAGATTTGACGACGACAAATGCGAGAGGCAAAGGGCGCCGCCACCACAAAGAAGAGAAACGCCTCAATGCAAGATAAGGTGATTTGATTTAGGGCATGTTTGGTTTTCCAATAAGTCACCTACTTATAAGTTAAAAAGTGAAATAAGTGATTTATTTTGTCAACCATCATCAATGGAATCAACTGTCCCGGATCTGTTTTAAGCTGGTTCAAGGGATGAGTCACCCTTGATTGGAATAAAAGCAAATCGATCACAACAGGAAAGATTAGAACTCTTAATAAGTCTCAAAACAAAACTGGATTCAACAGTGCGATAGCAACCAGATCAATGGAATCAACTGTCCCGGATCTGCAATCTGCAAGGGCTTTGATTGAATAAACAAATCGATCACAACAGGAAAGATTAGAACCCAGCGGATTCAACGGTGTCACACGGTATCGCGGGCTACGACGCGACCCGACCAGCGACCGCGGGCCGACGCGACCCGCCCGGCGGAGACAACTGGGTTAAGTGATGGAACACAACTGGGTTTGGAAAAGTAGTAGTAGTAGTATATGCTGTGCGTGCAATTCAATGGAAAGTGGGCCCCTCAGAAGAAGGAAATGATCTGTCAGAGCGAGGCTGATCAATGCAAGGGAACATAGGGTAGTTAGTTTAATCGTTATGAGATTGCCTGTCCCTGTTGTGTTCCTGAATTCACCCGTTCGGCTTGCTCAAACTTGGCTGAAAAATACTATTCTAGCTGAAATATTGCAAGAGAAAAACTACTGTTTGATTGAAAAAGAAGTCGAACAAGTCGGATATGGGGCAAGCCGAACGGGTTATCCAGGTGCACGCATGCTAAATTTCTGGCAACCGGCATATTATGATTTTTTTTCTACGCGTGTGCCAGTGTCACTTTGCAATTAAGCAAGCTGATCGGTGTCCAAACACACTGCGAACGTCGTAGGAGTTGAAGACTGGGGAGTGAGCTACTACAGAAAGTCTGAAACTGAAGGGTCAAACTAAATGAAAAAAAGGCAAGTCGTCGCTACTCGCTAGGCATGAATATGATTGCAAGTGGAGTGGACGATCTCTCTTTTCCACCAACGTCGTAGGAGTTGAAGCGGTTAAAGTCATGGGCATGCATGATATTGGATGTTAATGTTTGCTACTAGTGGTAAATAACCATTTAGAGTCAACCGAAAATGGGTAATTACCAGCAACCGAAAGTGCCTAACCGCGTAGTTAGACTTCAGACATTCAGAGCTAGCTCAGCCTGTTCCAGAGTAGACTTCGGATCAAGAACAGCTCCAGCAGTAGTTAATTAAAGTCAATGAGCTCAGCCTGTTCCAGAGTAGACTTCGGATCAAGAGCTAGCTCAGCCTTTCGGCTTACCCCATATTCGGCTTGTTCGACTTCTTTTTTCAACCGAAATAGTGTTTTTCTCTCACAACAATTCAGCCAGAACCGTGTTTTTCAGTCAGTTTCAGCAAGCCGAACGGGGCCATATATGACACTCTAGTCCATACTGTGTGAAGAAGTAGGAGGTCCATCAACTGAAAAGGACCTGCTTGTTAACAGGGCTTGATTTTGTCAAGAAGCTGAACATCTCTGTAGTGTACAGTGTAGACCATTATCATCAGCCAAGCTCTCATGTCATTTACTTTATATAATGAGCCCTTATATAGTCTCGCAAAAAAGGAGAAGCTTCTCGTTTTTTGACCCCCCAAAAAGAATACAAAACTCTAGACAGCTTTAGTCAAACTGTATCATTTCAAGTTTGATAAAATTTATAGAAAAAGAGACATTTATTACTCTAAATAGGTATATTATAAGACGCTTTATGATCAGTAAAGCGGGAGAACCTCTGTTTCTAAAAAAAATATGTATATTATAAAAATATACTCAATAAGAAATTATTTGCTATCATAAAAAAATGCAATCTTTTTTCCGTATCAAGTTGATCAAATTTGAGATACTTTGACAGAGTACTATATATACTACAGTTGCATTCTTTTTGGAATGGGTGTAAGTATAAAAATTAAGTTTGTCTCACGATGAATTTTAATAATATCAACCTCATAATATCAATATATATATATTAGTTATTATCAATCTATATATCCTAGAGGTTGGGGCGAAAGCATAGACGACGACGTCTACAGACGCTCCGTTCTTGAAGGCATCCTCTTTCTATCTCTTCTCCTATCGTGCTAGAATTAGAGGTGAAAATCTTTCCTTGACAGGCTAGCATGTCGACGTTTTTGGCGTCGTTTCCTTCTTGGAGGCGTTGCTAGGTTTTCCACATCGGCTACACTCTTGCCGTCTTGTCATGGCGGTGCTCCAAGTTGTGCCGTTAGTGTTGCTCGGCAGCTCATCGTCTTTGTTGGTTGTGCTCGGTACTAGTTGGTTCAGATAGTTGTTTTGCTAGTTGGTTCTTGGTTAGAGTTGTTCTTAGTTGCTCTATTAGTGGTTAGCTAGTCGGGGAGTACAGTTGAGTTGCTAGTTAGGTCGTTTTTTCGACCAAGTTGGCTAAGGGTTGAGCAATTTGTAGGGTAAAGTCATTTGTTGTTTGGACGGTGTTCCAAAGTTGGTTAGAGTGAGTGGTGTACTCTTTCGGTTGGTGGTTTTTTGGCCCGGGTTTTCACTAAAAAAAACTGAGCTAACACTTGTATTTTTGTTTTCTCCGCCTATAAAAAATCATGGCAAAGTTTTTGCCGTGCCTTCTAAAAAAACTAAAAATAATTAGTAATAAATAGACTTACATATGAGGCAGAGGGATCGGAGTAAGCTAACCACTCTGATTTCTCTTACGTGTACCTAAGCTGATTCAAAGGTAAGTACATGCATGCTAGCCGCAAGCATCCAGCTGAAGTGCCACGTAGCGCAGGTTACAGCTAGTTCTCTGGAACATCATGTGCAGAAGATATGCAAGCAATCAGCAGTTAGCACATCCACCAATCCTTGTGATCCGGACCAAATCTATCGTGCATGCATGCACCCCCTTCTGCTAGCTGCTTGCTGCATGTGCAGGCCGGCCACAACTGCATCTCAAGATGATCAGATAGACGTACAGCGAAAAAGGGCGTCTCCCAGACAGTCGAATATGGCCTCGAAAAGGACCCGATTATTTAAACAGAGTGAGAAAGAGGGAGCTAGCAGCGCCGGCCGTGAGGCATGCATTCGCCTGACGAATATGGAGGCGGCAGTGGCTGCTGCAGTGCAGCTCTAGCTCCATTGTTGTTACTTGTTAGGCCACCGCTGGCGTTGGTGTCCAGCAAAACACGGCATCCGCTCGCTTGTTAGGCCACCGCTGGTGTTGTGCGCGTCCACATCCCCCGAAAGCATGCAGGAGCAGCAGGACGCGAACGCGAACTTGAAAGGGGACTTGCATGGACTGAGAATTGAACTCGATCGAAAGTGACTGGAAAGCGCGATGCTACTGCTGTTGTTTGACCGCACACCTGTCCGCGGCTCACAGGCCGGAGCCATGCCTAACTCCTTCCCGTGACCGATCGATCGATCGATTTATCTGGTGATGAGATGATCTTTGTTGTAGCTCGATCGCTACTGTCCTGTCCTGGCCTGATGCATGCTGCTGCTTTAATCTGTTTGTGCTCGAGTCAACCTGACTAGTGACTCCAGCGGCGTCAACCGTACCCTAGCTATCACCTCCAAGCTTTATAAGGTACCACACTAGCTAGCAATATAGCAACTTTAATCAGTTCCTTCGTCGGGCAAGGAGCGACAGCTAAAGTCAATTTTTTTTAATCCGATGTAGTACATGTACAATACGAATGTATATATGTACTAAAGTCTGAAAATGCTCTCTGTCTGATCTCCCGGCCATCTCTCTCCAAATGTAAAGAGCCAAGTGTAACCTCGACGTCGCTGTATGTATTAATTAATCTTCTGAATGAAGTGTCTAGATCGATATTCTTATTATCGAATAATGATAACAATAGGTTTAACTTACCAGAGTCGATCACTAGTACTTTTTCAATGACGTCGCTGGAGAACATCCATGCTGCATGAATCTCACGCAACAAAGTGATCCGGAGCGCAATAATGCACATGACCACGTGGGCGTTTGAGGCGGAGTTAGAAATGCGATTTTCCTTACTTTTTTTAAGGAAGAACTAGGCGTGCAAAGCTACAAAATTTCTTAAAATTTGATGAGAATTTGAAATCTTTCAGTGGAAACTGTACAGACTTAGGCTACAGGCGCGTCCACCAGAAGAAGAGACCTTCATCTCCATGCATGCTCCATGCCATGCATATTGTCGACCATATGGATATTTCTCAGGCTTGAGTAAATTCATTTGGCCTCGGCCTCCATGCATGCATGACAGTTAAACGCCGTCCAAACCTAGCTAGCTTGATCCAGAAGATTTGACCCCGTTCGGCTTGCTGAAACTTGGCTGAAAGTGGCTGAAAAACACTGTTCTGGCTGAAATGTTGTGAGAGAAAAATACTGTTCCAACTAAAAAAAGAAGCCGAACAAGTCAAATATAAGGCAAGCCGAACAGGACCCCCTTTATAGTAAATTGGTTTCCGAGATTTCGTTCCCCATTCGAGGTGATCTCCCTGCTGTAAAGTGTGCCTTTCGATGGCCCCCTTTATTCCCCAAAGAGGAAGAGATAGAGCGCAAGAAACTCCAGCATAAAACAAACTCAAGATCCATCCGACTGTTAAACTAAAAAAAATCTCAATACGACCACACCGTTTCTTTCACCCGCGCAGGCTCCAGATGGCACTTGTCTGTAGCAGCCCAGGGTTTAAAATATGCAGATGCAGCATCAGCAGGAGATATTATCCAAGCTGCTTCCAAAGTAGTCCTGCATGCCGAATTTTTTATTTTTTGCCATTTTTTTGAAAAAAATCACAAATATGTCCCTGGAGGTAATATTTCAAAATCTGGACCCTTAGCTCGGCGCTATAGTTGCTGGTGCCGAGCTCTTGGGCTCGAAGCAGACGTGGCGGTGATTTGGCAGGCACCTGAAAGCTCTAGTTTGATTTTGTTTAATTGATGAAACCCTAAGTACTAACCTAGTTTATCAAAGTGATTATGAGATAGGTAGCACTACTCTAAGTGATGAAGCAATGGCAAAGATCATGACGACCGTGATGGCATGGTGATGATCAAATGCTTAAACTTGAAAAGAAGAAAGAGAAAAACAAAAGGCTAAAGACAAAGGTATAAATTATAAGAGCTATTTTGTTTTGGTGATCGAGACACTTAGCGAGTGTGATCACACTTAGGATTGATAGCCGTACTATTAAGAGGAGTGAAACTCATATCGAAATGCGGTTGTCAAAGTGCCACTAGATGCTCTAACTCATTGCATATGCATTTAGGATCTAGTGGAATGCTAACACCCTTAAAAATGTTTGTGAAAATATGCTAACACATGTGCACAAGGTGATACACTTGGTGGTTGGCACATTTGATCAAGGGTGGTGAAGTTTGGGTGCAAGGGTAAGAAACTCCACCGACGCCCTAGACAGAAAAGACGGAGGTCACTAGAAGTGACCGGACGCTGGACTCGGTTGGACCTGCGCGTCCGGTCAGGTGTAACAGCGAAGACGCTGGCGTCGGTCAAACGACCGAACGCTGGGTCACTCTGCGACCGGACGCTGGCAGGATGCGTCCGGTCAGTGCTGACGTACGCTGACGTGGGGCACACAGAGGAGACACTGTGTGACCGGACGCTGGCTGTGTCCGGTCAAGCATGACCGGACGCGTCCGGTCGGGAAAAATCGTGTTTTGAACCTTACTGGAAACGACCGGACGCTGAGGTCCAGCGTCTGGTCACTTTCTAACTGACGCGTCTGGTCTTCTCTTGACCGTTGAGATCGGGCGATCGGCGTTTGAAGCCGATAGCACGTGGCGAAGATCTGAGGACCGGACGCTGGGGTCCTGCATCCGGTCAATATGACCGGAGCGTCCGGTCACCCCGCGTTGTGCCCAGTGAAGGGGTACAACGGCTCTATTTCGTGGGGACTTCTATTTAAGCCCTATGGCTGGCTCAAGCTCACTCTCTTAGCCATTTTTATTGACATAGCAACCTTGTGAGCTTAGCCAAAGCCCTCCCACTCGTCGTCATCATTGATCCATCATCATTGTGATATTAGGAGAGAATCCAAGTGCATTGCTTGAGTGATTGCATCTAGAGGCACTTGGTATTCGTGTTTCGCTGCGGGTTTTGCTTGTTACTCTTGGTGGTTGCCACCACCTAGACGGCTTGGTGCAGCGGTGGAGGATCGACACGAGTTGGTGATTGTTTGTGGCTGTCTCCGGTGATTGTGAGGGGAGTTGTACCTTCCCCGGCGGAGTGCCGAAAGGTAACTTTAGTAAATTGCTCGTGTCATTGAGTTACCTCACTTGTGCGTAGGTTCTTGCGGTGTCCAATCGTGTGGACGAGGTTTGTGAAACACCTCTTAGCCGCCGAACCACCAAGTGTTGGTCGACACAACGGGGACTAGCGTGTTGGCAAGCACGTGAACCTCAAGAGAAAATCGATTGTCTCTTGCCATTTGTATTCTCCCGGTGATTGGTTTAATCTTCATCTTATGATTGGTTTATTCCTCTACACGATGGTATAATCACCCTACTCATTCATTTACATTCTTGCAAACTAATTGTAGCAAGCTCTTTAGTGTAATTAGAATTAAGAGCTTGCTTTGTTGTTTCAAGTTCATCTAGTGGAGCTCTTTAGTGTAGCAAGTGTGAGAGCTCTTAGTGAGTAGTAACATAACAAATTATGTAGTTAGTGATCATAGCAACTAAAATTGTTGGGTAGGTGGCTTGCAACACTTGTAGAGCTAGAGCAAGTTTGCATTACGCTATTTGTTATACTAATCAAATTGCTCTAGTTGATTTGTAGATTTTTAAATAGGCTATTCACCCCCTCTCTAGCCATATTAGGACCTTTCAGCACCTCAGCGTCAGTAACCCTGACGCCGAGTTTGGTGCCGTAGATCTTGACGCCGAGCTTTGCGCCTTAGATCTTGGCGCCAAGCATGTCTTACGTATGGGCCCCAATCCTTTCTCTCTTCCTCTCCCTCTCTCGCTTGCACCTCCCTCGCCTCATCCAAGCAACGCACTGCCGCCGCCGCCCGCGCCCTCTCCCGCCCCTGGCCGCCTGCGCCCCCTCGCCTCGCCCGACATGTCGCCCGCGCCCGCGGCCTCCTTGGCCACGCCCCGCGGGGTCGGCGCCATGCCCGCCGTGCCGTGGCCGCACCGCGCCCGCGCCAGGCCTCGGCCGCGCCCGCCGCGCCGCCCACGCTGCGCGGAGCGCCGGGCATCCCGCGCCCGCTGCGCGATACCGCTGTCCTTGGCCGCTCCCCCACCGGCCCCGGCACCTGCAGCGCCCGGCCGTGCCACCGCCCGCCTGGCTCGTCGGCCTGACCCACGCCCATCGTCCGCTGCGACTCCGTCGACGTCCGCGACTCCGTCGTCGGACAGATAAAAATTGTGAATTTGCAATGTGCGTACTTAGTTAGCTTTGATTGTAGTGTAGTAGTTTTGGCATTTGTTATTTACTAGTTAATGTGATGACTCAGATAGTTGATTTAGTTAGTAATCTAGCGAGATAGATATGTAGATAGATAGAAACATAGATACATTGGTGCATAGATATAGTTAGATAGCTACTAAGATAGGTAGTTATATATTTAGTTAAGTGTTGAAATGCTTCAATAGTGTTGAAATTATGAAAGATTTAGAGCCATATGAGATGGTAAGGGCTCTTGATTCTGATGATGATCGCCCTATTGGAGAGCTGACAGAGAGTGATGTTGAGACGCTGAGGCGTATCTTTCCCGGCCGCCGTGATCCAAGAGTTCACGAGTTTAGCGATCTTGCTCATTTCGATTAGGCGTGTGCAGAAGGACGTGATGATGAGCTCCTAGAAGCTCCTGAGGCCGGCCCTAACATGGTAATTGAGAATAGGAGGGTGTTCAAGGACCTCCCTGCATTGAAGAGGTGGTCGCAGGCGTTTGTAGAGATACGACAGAGACCTTACAAGGTCTTGCATTCATATGCAGAGCGCCATTACATAGTTGTGTGTGACAAGGAACACTGCCCATGGAGGGTTTGTGCAAGGAAGCAAAAGGTCATCGGAAAGTGGAAGATCACAAAAGTTATCGGGCCACACAATTGTGCTGACCATGTGCTGACACTGAGGCATCGACAGTTGACATCTACCCTCATTGCCAAGCGATTGATAGGAATATTGCAGGGAGAACCCAACATAAAGGTTAGGACAATTATCAAGACCGTTGAGGCGTTGTATGGAGGTTATGTGATAACTTATGGTAAAGCTTGGAGGGCTAAGCAGCGAGCGTGGAAGATGATATATAGGGATTGGGAGGATGGGTACGAGCAGTTGCCTGTACTTTTCAATGCAATCAAAGCGGTGAATCCAGGCATGCATTATGAGTACATCCCAAAACCAAATGCATGGAAGGATGGGAGGCAGATATTCTTCCATGCTTTCTGGTGCTTCCCTCAGTGTGTCGAGGCCTTTAGGCACTATCGTCATGTCTTCTCCATTGATGGTACGTTCTTGATTGGCAAATACCAGGGCACACTTCTTATAGCCATATCCTGTGACGCGAACAATAAGTTGGTTCCTTTGACATTTGCTTTGGTTGAGAAGGAGAACAATGATAGTTGGGGATGGTTCTTAAGGCTTGTCCGGATAGATGTGGTTGGGCCTGGCAAGGAGGTTGGCGTCATATCTGATAGGCACCAGGGCATACTTAATGCCGTGCGAGAGCAGATAGAGGGGTATGCACCTTTGCACCATTGTTGGTGTACTCGGCACCTTGCCAAGAATCTACTCCGAAAGGATGGTGTGAAGGGTAACTTTGATCTGTTCCAGAAGGCTGCTTGACAGCTTGAGGACAAGTACTTTCAGAAAAAGTTAGAGCAGGTCAGAACCGCATCAAATGCAGAAGGTAGACAATGGCTCACAGGTTTAATGAGGGATTTGGAGAAATGGACAAGAGCTCACAACGCCGGTGGATGGAGGTATGAGTTCTAGTGCAGCAACATGACGAAGTCATTCAATAAGTTGTTATTGGGGATATGTGGTATGCCCGTGAATGTAATCGTTCAATTCACCTTCTACAAGCTTGTTGCCTGGTTCAACGATAGACACGCCCATGCATTGAAGTTGCGGAGTGATGGAGAGATATGAGCTTCGAAACCAAAGACACACCTAGAGAAGGCAAATGAAAGGGCTGGCACACATGAGGTTACATGCTTTGACCATGCTACAGGGACTTATCAAGTCGAGCATAGGAGCGGTACAACATCTGATGGCGAGGTCCGAGAGTCGAGGATGCATGTGGTTATCCTCCAAGATTTCAAATGCACTTGTGGTAAACCAAGGTAGTACCACTTTCTATGTTCCCATTTGGTGGCAGCAGATAGGCATCGCAACTATAATATCGAGAGCAGGATACCTCACAAGTTCAGTGTCGACACGCTTGTGCACACATGGAGCCCCCGCTTCGTGCCTTTCCGAGACCCTGGAGAGTGGCCTCCATATGATGGGCTAAAGTATATTGCGGATCTAGCTTACCGTTGGAACAAGCATGGATCAAGGAAGAGAACGAGGCACAGGATGGTTATGGATCAGATACCCGGAAGAACGAGGCATGGGAGAGGAACCCCATTTCTTACTGACCCCGAGCAGTACGAGTGCGGCAAGTGTGGTAGACTTGGCCACAATTCACGAAATTGCCATTGGCAGATTAGTGAGGTGCGACTATTGGTTGTTTTCATTATTTCATATTTGTCGTATTAATTTAATTAATTATGCATATAATTGTGTCAATGACTTGTATATTTCTAAGTTCATGTTTCATTGTATATTGAATTTCTAATTCATTGACTTTTTTTGTAGAATGGCGCAATTCCACCTTCTCGACCCGACGTACGAGGCGACCCACCGAGGACGTCTCATAGCGTAGGGACTAGACCGTAGTTGGATTTAACACCATATTCGTACTTGATTGGAGGTGCTTTGTAAATTAACCTTTCTTTCTTCTTTTCCTTTGCCTTTGGTGGCTCCAGCCACTGATTCTTAGGACCGTAGAGCCACTCCTTAAAACGACACTTCGCAAATCCATAACGCTACAAGAGAATACATTAGTACACGCACACCTATAGAGATAAATATTTAAACAGATACACTTTCCACTTACTTCGTATTTGTTCGGACACACAAACTCCAACGTATTCTCAGGGTTTATCATAGCTCGATCTCCGTATTCGCACAGAGGAGGTTCCTCGAGTCGTCTAACTGCAGCTAGGTGCTTCTCCTTAGCGATCATTGGCGGGGGGTTAGGGGGTGGAACCCACCGCTTGAAGTGCTCACGTGGATGTCTCCCTCTACACCAATCATCGAAAAGGAGGTATCTAGAGTCAAACTTATCTGCACTATCGATCTATTGAAAGAAAAAACACCTCTCATGGTCCTACACAACAAAATTCCAACAAAATATTAGTAGCCTACTTACACAAATGAAGAAAAAAGATAGTAGAAACAATTACTTATATTAAAATGTCTGCATGTGTAGAAGCAACGCGCCGCTATGTCTGGATGTCTCGATTGAAACACGTCGGCCGGGAAAATCACAGTCACAGTTAGGGACAGGGAGATCAGGAGGGACGGGGCATCTTTGCTAGATGCGTCGGGGTATAATTCTCAAGGACGACCCCGTTTTTGCCAAAACTCCTCCCGATACATTTCTTGCATCTAACAAAACGGTTATAATTTAACAAACAAAAATCAAAACATCATAAATTAATGTCAATAAAAAACCATAACTACAATACAACCAATTTCGTTCTAAAAACCAAAAGCAATTAACATTAAACCCTAAACCTAGGGTTTTTCATTTGATGCACAACAATGAATCCATAACATAACAACATGTGCTGCGGTTACCTAGGTATAACACAAATATTAAAAATTACATGAAACCCTAAGTAATAACGATTCTTAGGTTGAAAAATCCAACTAATATATACCGAATCGATGTGAAAAAAACTAGAAGGGGAGCGAGGATACCTTGCTCTCGAAGATCTACGGATCAAATCAAAGTTTCCAAGGTCCAATATGCCGATTCGTGAGGTAGGATGAAGTGGGGAGAAAAAAAACTCGAGAGGGAGGAGAAAGAAGAGAAAGAAGGCTCAGGCAGGAAGGTTGGGGCCAGGGTTAGAGCACCACATCGGCGCCATAGATCATGGCGCCAAGCTCGGCGCCAGGATCTACGACGCCAAGCTTGGCGCCAAGATCTACGGTGCCGAGGTGCCTGCCAAGTCACCGCCACATCTGCGTCGAGCCTAAAAGCTCGGCGCCAGCAACGATGGCACCGAGACGTGTAAGCTCGGTGCCAGCAATGATGGCGCCGAGATAAAGGTCCAGATTTTAAAATCTTAGCTCTAGGGACATATTTGTGAAAATTTTTCCAAAAAAGGCTAAAAAATAAAAAATTCGGTGCATGCTGCGGCAAAGTGGTGGCTTGACAGCGGCCACATAGCCTATGATGTCGCACCACATACAGCTCTCGATTGGTCCCCTGTCTGTGTGGCTCTCGATTAGTTTAAAGCTTAAGTGGGTGCTAATGCCATTGTTAATTCATAATGTCATTGGTGCTTTGTTTTCTTAATCTCATCAGGCATATCAAAGAACTAGCACCTGCTGGCCGGGAATACTCCATGCACATCATATGCTGAAAGATGTCCTTGCCATCGCACACGTATGCAATCCTAGTACACTTAACAAAATGAAAGGCAATGTTGACAGGTGGCAAGCGGCCAGCAGCTGAAGCCGCTATCTGCTAGCAGAACTGGCATTATACACTTAAAATATAATAAACGTACTGGTTGTATAATGTGTTATTTTGTTTAGTATTGAATTAGACAAAAGTTAGAAATGGAAAATAATGGATACAGCATGCGTCAGCGATTCGATCTTTTCTTCTGATTGAGCGATCATTTCCTTTGTGCTGGCGATAACAATTTATCATGACATATATAATTAATCTGGTTTGAAGAAAATATCTCCTACAACTAAAAAGAACAGAGCGTGGATATTTTTTTGGTGCGACATTTGTTTTGGTTCATCCGTCTGCCCTAGCCTGCGATCCCGTCTCCCTTTCAAGAAAAAAACGTCGCTGCAAGGAAACAAAACCCGCTCCCGTGATTCTGGCCGCGCCGCCGCCGTGCCCCCATCGCGCCCACCCTGCGCTCGTGCCCGCCCGCAGCAGGCCACGCGCCGCCGCCGCCCGCCACAGGCATGCATCCCCGGATGTGACACCAAAGCCGCCGCCAATGGACGCGTCGAGGAGGCCATGAATCCCTCTCTAGCTCTGAACCAACCGCCTCTTGTTGTTTCTCCGCTGGACGTGGTGAACCACCACGCGCCGGCACCCGCAGCCTTGCCGTCCGCCACCGTGGGCGCGCACGGACTGCCGCGTTCGCAGCCGCCACGCCCAACCCCGACCGCACCCCGCCCCCAAGCCGACGTTCGTCCAGCAGGGCTCCGTCCGTAGCGTGGATCTGCTCACTGGCACCTTGATCTGAGATGCCTTCTCTTGTTGATCCCTCCACTGAACCTCCTCCAAAGGTATTATTTTCATCCCTCCTTCACTTGATGGAATCTCCTGGTTTGTTATTTATCCTTAATAGTTGGAACTCGACAGATTTGATTTATGAACATGTGTGCTGGTTTAGCCATGATCTCTCGAACTTGATGTATATAAACAGGTGTATCGATCTAAACAATCCACATCGAGTTGTTATTGCACTGTGCTTAGGGGTTAGTTGGATCTGATATCTGAATACAGTATTATGTGATCTTAATGGTTTAGCTGGTGGCTATCTGCTTCCAGAATTGGTGCAAGATGGAAACAAAGGAGTTGGAGAAGGGACGCTTTGCCATTTGCGAGCTTCAGGCAAAGGTAATTGGCTTGGATTGTTCTTGAGACTCTCAAAACGCATGAGACTGTGTGCTGAACCGATTTCATAGTTATGTTGTACTGGCTGTTTCATAGCATTGGAAGGAGGATGCTGGTGGTCACAAGCCCCTGCATTTCTTCTGTTTTCACATGACCTTATCTGAATCTACTCTATTCAGTGATTCAGTGCAAATTAATGGCTGATATTAATGTGTCTCAATTCAGTGCAAATGCCAGTAGATGAAACTGTCACAGGATGCATTGTTAATGCTGTTACTTACATTGTCATTGTCCTTATTGTTCTTGTCGTACATTTTTTAATGTTTTGAAAAAACTCATTAATTTGCAGTGAGCAGTACAATTATCATGAAAATAAATTAGGCTTATAACTTTTTTGTGCCGATAACTTATTATATTTCCTTTGCACTTTATTAGCTTCGCACATGGCTTTGTCTGAAAAGGTGAGAGTAATAAAAATGTAACTGCTAATAATTCTGGAGGCTCATTAGGAAGATGGTGGTACAAGATGTACCTGTCAAAGTTCTTTATGCACCTCTGCGGTAAATCCAACTTTTTGGACGGAGGGTTAGGCTGTTGTCGTACAAATGGTATGTCTTATTTTTTCCACATGGTTTTTAGTATTACTGATTAGTCCATTTGATGCATCATATCTTGAGATTAAGGTTAAGTTATTGAATTTTGATATTGTTTTGAAGAAAAAATGAAATTGGGAGAATTTTAGAATAGGAAGTGGGTATTAGAAGAACTTGCAAGAAAATATATGTTTTCAGGCATTTTTGAATGAAATTTTAAATTAATATCCCCGGATGTGACACCAAAGTCAATTTAGTGCATGTGCATTTGTAGGAGCATACCAACCTCCTAAAGATTCAACATCTATTAGTAAGTGTCCTATTTTCATTACCAGTGAAGCAAAATTATTTCCAATGCTCTAACAAATGTCTATTTTAAATGCTTCTCAATAATCTGATGCCATGGATTGAGGTAGCAGATTGAACAAACCTAAAATCCTTATATAACTTCTCATTCAATGTTAAGAATACTTTAGGAGCCTTGCCAATCATGCCAGAGAGAGGCAGACAAAGTTAGTACTCATTTTCATCATACTATGAATGTTTGCATACTTGATATTAGACACCAGAACGAGTTTGTTAATTTGCTCTTCCTTTTTTTCCATGCCCTCCATCTTATTAGTTTCTTTTCCTGATAGTAAGCAGATTAGAATGACTGAGAGTAAACAGCACACCATGTTTACTAATTTAGTTTCTCATTTTTCCTTTCTGTTGACAAATTTATATCCTTTAATCTTTCTCCTAGGCTGATTGTTTTTCAGCTGCCTTTTGACATAATGTTTCAATCATAATATGTCTGATTATTTACTTGCATGATGGATGTTTCAAGCTAGATTGGTCACTGTATCAATGATACCAGCTAATTAGTTTCTTTGGTTACCTGTCCATTATTTACCTACCTGATGGATGTTGCCTTCGGGGGATAGAATAGGACAATGTTGGTAAAATGGTTTTATTGGGTCAATTTGCTCAGCCCTTACAACAGCGATGATTATGATAGACCGTTAATGTTCTTTTAAATTGTCATGGTTACGAGTGTTGATTTTTATGCCCAAGAAAAAAATGTACCTCAACGTAAGCACGTGATATCTAGATAATATGGCTAACTGTTGGTTGATAAATGTGATAGCTTTTACCTATGACACTTTCTGTCAGTCAAGTGAAAATTAGGTGCAATTATGGTTTTTGAACATCACTGAATGTTTAGCTACAATTTGAAGAATTTTTAATCCTCTATTTGTTTGTCTTTGCAGGCCCGTAGTTTCACTTGCGTATCATTTGTAAGTTGATCCTATAAACTTTTAGATAAACATATAGACGCTAACTGTCTTCTATTTGATGGTTATTATTTATGTTTTACCTCATTGGACGTTTTTCATAGGTATGCCTCTGTTAGAGCAATTAAAAAAATCTGCTGTGGATGATCAGCAATGGCTCACGTACTGGGTGATGTACTCATTTATCACTTTATCGGTGCTCACCTTTGCTCCAGTACTCAAATGGTAAAAACAACAAACTTTCTACACAAGAGCATATTTCATCATAGCTTTAGTTTTATATGCACATTCCATCTTACCTTGATTTCTTTGCTATTGACCATCTCTGGTTTAGTACTGCACTTCATCGTTCATTGCTATAGTGCTCTCTCATGATTTGGCTGATAAGTTTTTTTATACATCATGAGATGAATGGAAATGCTCATCACAGGCATAACTTTTGCACTTTGCAGGCTCCCTTTCTGGTCTTATGCAAAACCATTTCTTAATTGATGGTTAGTATTGCCATGGTTTAATGGAGGTGCACATGTATATGAGCATTTTGTGAGGCCAATGATTGTAAATCAGCAAGTTTATGTACTTCTGGTATATTCCAATGAAGGATGAATCAAGTAGGCATGATGATGTAATTTCAGCTGCACAGAGATACATTGAGCAAAATGGATCAAAAGCGTTTGAGAATCTTGTTAGCAAGGTATTATCTGTTTCTTGTTAAATGTACCATTCTCATTTGTGAAAATGGTGGCCACTTGGCACCAATTAGTTTGCTTGTGCTGTGAGAAGCACAACAAAGTGCCTCTACAGTCTACAGTGATGATGATGGACTAATGATTAATGGTATTACAGTGTGGTTTTTTTTCTTTGCATACTACGGAATTTTACAGTAGAGTTGGTGAGCTTGCGACTCCACGCTCTCTGTGACTATGTTAATTTCACGAACTTTGTATTTTGGATTAAATGTCACTTTAACGTCAGTATTTAATTTCACAGTATTGTTATCTTATCGTGCGATCCATGTGTTTTAAGTACAAAAGTTTAGTTATCCCGTAGCAACGCACGGGCAGGCTAGCTAGTCATAGAATAAAAGGCCGAAAAAACGGAAGATATGCTATTATAGAAAAAAATATAGAGCTAAAGTATCTTAGCCCCTTAGGTAAAATGAAAGCTTGGATACCTCTTCATGCACATTCTCTGTATTTTATACAACAAATATTGGTGGCTAAGCGCTTCTAGAGCCTTCAAATCAAATATGAAAGAGACAAAAGAAAAATACTTTCTAATATTATTCCTAATTAACTTTTTGAAAGGATGGCTAAAACATTGCCATAGAAATTACTAGAAGGATAGAAATTGCCTGATTTGTACGGAAAATCAAGCCCAGAATTTATAAAACTAGAGATGAGCACTACACTTCCCTACAACTTTGGTTGGTTCAACTTGATAACTAAGGGGGGTGTTTGGTTGCTGCCCAGGCCTAGGGCTGCCGGCCAGGCCGCAGTATCATCTCACCCCCAGGCGTTGGACCAGGCATCATCCAACGCCTTAGAATGTTACCTGAAAAGCTTGTTTAGATTGAAGTTTACTAGACATTGGCTAACAAGGCAAGCAAGTTTGCCAAACATTGGCTAACAAGTTTGCTCGATTTTTTATTTTTAGCCCTTTTTTTGAAAAAATTTCACAAATAAGCCATTGGAGGTAAGATTTCAAAATCTGGACCCTTAGTTCGGCGCCATCGTTGCTGGCGCCGAGGTCTTGGGCTCGACGCAGACGTGGCGGTGACTTGGCAGGCAGCTCGACGCCATAGATCCTGGCGCCAAGCTTGGCGCCATAGATCCTAGCGCTGAGCTTGGCGCCGTAGATCTTGGCGCCGAGCTTGGTGCCATGATCTATGGCGCCGAGGTGGTGTTTTATCCTCGGCCCCAACCTTTCTACCCGAACCTTCTTCCTCTTCTTTCTCTCCTCCCTCTCACATAGCTCTCTGCGAAGGATCGTGGGTCGCCGAAAGTCCCGACCCAAGTCGAGAGTCCCGAGAGTCCCTAACCTAAGTCTGAGTCCCGACACTTGAGTTTTTGTTGCCATTTGTCTCACGCCGTCGAAAGTCCCGACATACGTCGGAACTCTCGACAGTCATGGCCAGCGCCCAGCATGGAATTGCCGCGCCACCGCATATATAGCGGCAATCTTGACGCTGCGCCAAGAGCCATGGCACGCAAGGTAGGCGACGACGCCACCACCACCATGGCGGCGCGCGGTCAAAGCGGCAGCAAAAGGAAGGTTTAGGCACTTCTGTTATGTTGTCGTGTCGGTTTAACAAATAGGTCAACAGGAAGTTCGACATAAATTCATTGCAAGTTCATCGCTCGAGCACTATCCCAAGTTCATCGCAAATTCAACATAAGTTCAGCAAGTCATAACTACGACACAAGTTCATCAATACATAAGTAGCGGTAGGCGGCAGGCAGAGTTTTTCATGTTTCAGGAGCATCCACAGTTACAAACAGAGACATCATTATATAATCTAAATATTTAATCATCTAAAGAGCATAATGCAACCACAACGAACATCACAATCAACATAACATGTCCTGCATAGTCCATAATGTCCATATAGCCCCAAAATAGTTACAGGAAAGTAACTACAAAATCTATAATAGTACATATTAACATCTACCACAAACCCTTACTGTCTCCTAGTCTTACCCTTACCCTTGTGACGAAGAGCGTTGGTACCTGGAGTGTAAGGGTTAGGTGGACGACGTCGCCTAGCGCTTGGAGGCTGTGTAGGCTGAGTCGAGGGAGCGTCCTGGAGCTGAGAGGGACCAAGCTCCTCGTGCTTCTGTTCCACGTCATCGTCCTCGTCCTCGTCTAATATAGCTACTTGGCTAGATGAACCTAAGCATTCTCTGCCTGTGGAAGGAACGTGCACGTCTTGCGTCGTGTCTGTCCTGCAACCACAACGAGCAGCCGCACGGCGTAGCCGACATGACAGCCTCTGTTGTACAAAATTATGTTAACTGAAAGAATCTAACATATTAATAATATGTTTGAAAGAATATTTTGAATCTTACGTCTAGGAAGCTACGCGTGTCATCGTCCCTGACTCTCGAACAAAAGCGCTCAATGTCTTCAATGGAGCATTTGAGGGTATTGCCCTGCAACAAAGTTCTCAGTAATAATACTTTTGAACAGATAGCAACAGGTTTTGTTTTCTTTTGTACAAGAATCTAACGTATTATAAGGCTCAAAGGTGGCACTAACTAAAATAGATACCTCTAACGCATAATGTAATAGTATGCAACTTAACGTAGGAAAATAAGGCAATTGACTTACCACTCTGTCCAAGATTGGTCCTGCCTCCACCTGCCTTCCTGTACGAGTAGATTGGTCGTACGCCGTGTCTTCATCGTCGGAGGACTCGATGTCGGCGTAGTCATCTTCTGTCCATTGTAGCCTTAGCCTGCAACGTGTCGCACGTTGGTACCAAGCTTGGTACCGCCTAAACTCATGGTTTGTGTGTGGCTCGTTGTTCTCATCCATGTTGTCGTGCATCTGCTCCCATTGCTCCATGTAGTACTGGTGGTGTTTCTCCCCGTCAAAAATCTTTTTGTTCTTCTGACGATCCAACCTGCACGTATGTCATCGTTACTTGAATCCATGTATATGTCACCATATTAATGGAAATAGACCATCATGAGACATTTGAAATAGTAAAACACTTACTTGTGTAAGTCAACGCCAGTCGAGAACGGAGCCATTGGCCAAAGTTGTCTCACTCTAAATTGGTGTGCAACTCTATCTGATAGGTGGAACTTGACAGCATAGAAACATATTAGAGGGCACCTCATCCTATAGAAGTCGTCATCGCACCCACACATGTTGCTCAAATGAAAAGGAAGTGCCCCCTCTCCATCGTACGGCTCCCACGACACCTGCAACATGTCCAAACAAGATGTTAGATGGTATACTAAACCATTTCAAACCAGCATGGGAAATCAAATTTACTTACATTAGATGCCATGAGCATGTCTAGCTCGTTCGTGAACTCAATGTACGCCCGCTGTAACCTTCACGTGTGGAATCCTAACCTAGTCCCAAAGGTACGCCCACATCAACTGCCGACGTGAAGGCTGACCTAGGAACCACTCACGAGGAGCCAGAACCTCGGGACGGCCAACTGGTAGACGAGCCCACATCCACAACTGAAAAAGGTACACGCATCCCCAAGTGATGCTGTGGACGAAGTTCGACGACACCCCTCGTAAAGCTACCGGTAAAGAAAACCTAAGACTGCAGAGCCCCAGCTGTACTGACCCGCCTGATCCCAGTCACTGAGGCAGTGGACCCACATCCACGACGCAATGTCACCCATAGCGTTGGGGAAGAGAACGCAGCAAACAGGTGTATGATCCACGCCCTGCAGTAGTACCCAACTGTCTCCTCATCTATCTCCTCTGGGCACTATGCGAACTCTTGTCGAGCAAGAAGATTAGAACTCCAGAAGTATGAGTCCCTTGCTCGCCAACCTCACACCCAAGGAAGGCCTCTACTGTGCTCTCCAAATTTTTTGACTGCACTACTACCCAAAGGATCATACTGCCGTGAATCCTCAGGCCTAGCATCTTCTAACAGTCCTGGAGCATGATTGCCATCTTTCCGAAAGGTAAGTGGAAGCTATGAATCTCCGGCCACCACCTACATTTTAGACAGCAAGATTACATGTAAAAAAGGCAAGCGCGTGAACAAATGCCAATGAATGGATACAATGATTGAAGATAATACCGGTCAACCAACGCAGATATGGCCGCTGAATTAAACTTGGGCAACCCACGATGAACCTGAAAAGAGATGACGTCTAGGCCAGCTCTTTATAGGAAAAGAATGTACTTGTTGTCGTACTGCATGTCCAAGAATCCATTGTGGGTTTTAGGACGAAGGAGCGGAAGATCTTGCATGGAATAAAACATAGTCTCCTGTTATTTCACGAACACATGTACGCTCACAAAAATTTGAATAAAACTTATAGATTATTACCTGCCCCTCCGCTATGAGACGTCCTCGGTGGGTCGCCTCGTACGTCGGGTCGAGCAGGTGGAATTGTGCCATCCTACAAAAAAGTCAATGAAATAGAAATTTAATATACAATGAAACATGAACTTAGAAATGTACAAGTAATTGACACAATTACATGCATGTTTCTATCTATCTACATATCTATCTCACTAGATCACTGACTAAATCAACTACCTGAGTCATCACATTAACTAGTAAATAACAAATAATCGAACTACTACATTACAATCAAAGCTAACTAAGCACCTACATTGCATATTCACAATTTTTACCTAGCGCGGCGGTCGGACGTCGGCAGGATCTGGGATTACGGCGGCTTGGGCCATGGCATGTGGCGCTGAAAGCGAAGCAAGGCGAAAGGGACGGGCGCGGACGGTGTGGACGGGGACGGTAGAGATAAAGAGAGAGGAAGAGAGAGAAAAAACCTCAGGCCCATACGTAAGAGGGCTTGGCGCCGAGCTCGGCGTCAAGATCCACGGCGTCGAGCTGGCTGCCATGTCCGCGTCTATGGCGCCAACGTGGCCCCGAGCCGAGTTAAGGGTTCAGATTTTAAAATCATACCTCCGCGTGAAAAAAAATTCCTATAAAAAAATCGGGCAGTTCTGGTTCTAGCTGGGCGCCCCATGATTCGTCAGAAGTTTTTAAGCATCAAACGGTCATGCCCTAAATTTTAACCGCTCATACCTCCCCAGACATATTTGTGATTTTTTCCAATCGATGAAAAAAAGACTAAAAAAGAAGAAAATTCGTCGTCCTCCACGCAAAACTTCTGGTTCTAGGCGTCAAAATCAGACGCCTGGGGAGCCATGACTGGTCAGGCAAGTTTTTAAGCATCAAACGAAACACAGACATATATATCATGCCCTAAAGGCTCAACACCAAGACTCGCTCAAGCCTCCAGCTACACTGAGCAAAGATAAACTTGGGCATCGTTTTAGCTTTATATCACACAAGTGTAATAACCAATCAAGCTCAAATGTTCAAACTTGACAACACTATATCATATATAACCCAAGAAATGTTCATACATATATATATAGCCCTTGACATATATATATATAGCTGATTTTCAGTTAGTAATGAGACCTTGAAATTTTGGTGCCGTTCTCATTTAAATTTAATTGGACTTGCAGAGATCTCTCTCATCATGCTACCTCTGTGGCCAAAAGAAATATCTTTCCAATTTCATTTTCATGTTGGCTAGTAGACATTTTTGTTTCTTTCTACACAATCTAGAGTAGGTATTCTGATGGGAATAAAAAGCCAATTAACACCATATTTTATGTCAAGACATTTACTTTTCTCCTAACTAAAACTGGTGGCAGAGAAATCAATGGCAGATGAGCAGAACCCATTTCTCTGTCAGTCTGTCTCTACTACGCACCAGCCAATTAAGTCAAGTGACCTTTATTAGCTCTACAAAGCTGTTCCAAAAGAGTTCCATCTCTTTCACTTTGCACTGTGAGGCCAGAGGAGCTCATCTCATGAACGAACATGAACCGCTGGCTGCCTGTGTGAGCCTGTGAAGGGCTGTGTGGCTAGCTATAGCTAGGAGTACAATGCAATCAGAGAGACTGAGAGAGGACGACTGACCCCACCACAATGCTCGTTATATGCATAGATAACTCTCGCACTCGCGCTGCATGCATCGTTGGACAGTTGCAGCACCAGAACTTTCCCGATCCATCCATCCCACGCATCAAAAAATCTGGATCCACCATTGCATTGTTTAAATATACGCGCCAGAATGCTAATTGTGGCAACGGCCTTTGCGCGGTGTGATCATGCATTCTTTGCTTTGCTTTGGGTTGGTACAATCAGTTGTTGCCTGACAAATCTGAATAAACAAATCGCCATAGGCTGACGGAGGATGCAACGTCCTGTTTATTTGGACTTGTTTGGTTGATAAGTCATGGCTGAAAGTACTGTTGACTGATTTAGTGTGAGAGAAAAATACTGTTCGATGATTGAAAAAGTACGATTTATAAGCCAAACAAGCCCAAACGAATAGGGCGCAAGTCAGTAGGACGGCTCTTGGAAAGACCAAAGTCTGAAGACGTAATGCAGCATTCATTTGATCAAGGATTGGTCAGTGTTGCTTTGTCGTGCGCCCTCTTCGACCTCGATTTCTAGAAGGAAACTTGCTACTGACGATGAGCTTCTTGGTTGGAAGAAGAGAAGAAGTTTGGACCGCCCATTGGAATTGGAAGGTGGTCATGAAAGATGAACCGAAATGCCGTGTTAGCCTCACTTCGTTCATAATGCCAAATATAAAACATTTAGCGTCTTATTCATTTAGGTACGGTCAAAAATCGTCTGCCACCGCATACCTATTTCATTTATTAGGTTACAGATAAAGATGATCATTATATTATAGACCAGTAGTGGTGATTTTCTTGTGCAGTTTTTGTTACTCGCTTAATTTGCCAAAAAATACCACATCAATAAAGAAATGAAAATAAAAGCATCATTCTAGTATATGTTAATAAATTATTTTTTATTTTTAATTATATATTAATAAAAAATATTTGGCTTCGTTTATATCGGATTCCGGGTGAAAATAAAGTGAGAATCCCCTGGTCTCGGTTATTTTGTTTTTTCTGACCGATGCTTTAGAACTTTGGACTAACACAACCGAGAATAAAAAAAAAAGGTTGTGGTACAGAGATTATAATTGGAAATATAAACAGCCTAATATCTTGTACCAAGGAAAGAAACCGGTGGTTATCCTGATAATCATAATTTAGGCATAGTTCACTTAAGTTAACAGCATTTGGAACATAATTGTATGCTATTGTTGGTCGTATGTGGGAGATACTTATGCACACCGTACCTCTGCTGCAAGTAAACGAGCCGAAGAGCTAAATCGTTGTCCAGTCAATTTCTCATACACGACTGATTCTTCTTTTTTTGCAAATACATGACTAGTTCTTTATTATAGCATTTATTATGGGCATTATGATTTATTAATCAAAACAACGGTGGACCAAAGCCTAATTATATCCAACAAGATAGCTACCTAATTATGGATCTTAGGACCACATAACATGTAGTATAAGTACGTCTCATTTAAACGCGCGGACATTTCTTCTGGTGACTTATAATTTGGACAAAAAGAGTATTTATTTTAGTATTTCTTTGCCTAATAAGAAAAGGAACATCCCGCATTCCAACACAACACGGCTCTCAGAAAGACAAAAGCCCCGATACATAATGCAGCATCCATTCGCTCAAGGATTGGAGAGTCATGATTCCTTCTCTATGTCTTGGAAGATAGCCGTCCTCTTCGATTTCGATTTCCAGAAGAGAACTTGGAGGACATCGATCTTGGAAGATAGTCTGTGGAAGAAACAGCATGGACCGACCACCCAATTGGAATTGGACGGCGATCATGCATGAAAGATCGCTGAAGCCGAAGAAATGCCGTGTTGGCCTCGCTTTGTCGCTCCAGACGCGGCCGCACTGACCGTTGGATCGGATTTGCTTCGGCGCCATTTAAGCCCCGTATAGGCACTAGCCGTCATGACGCACAACGGCCCAGCCCAAAATTTGTTGGACGCGAGACGAGATTGCCTTGGCTTTAGCAGCTCACCGGCGTCTTCAGGCCGAAACCCCCCAGCGTACCTTCTTCTAAAGACATCAGCGAGTAGCTAAAAAGCATATTATTTAAATTCATATGATAATAACAAGTAGATAGTTGGATAGTTGGTTTAAGATGGATACGAACTATTATAGCGTGTTTGGATTGGAGGTTGATCCCGTCCGGCATGACCCAGTCTGGAATGTGCTTATCCGGCCCTTTTTTATGGAATGGCCTGGTCCATTACGATTGCCTTTAATTAATGCTAAGTGGAACCATGTGACGACGGACGGTGCGGTTCCATGTTACAAACCAAATGGCATTTTCAGCTTCGGATATAGGATCGGATGATTCCGGACCACTTGACGCCGCAAACCAAACAATACTGGCTAAGATAGTCCGTGCATTGCTATGAGATAATTAAATTTTTTTTTACTAAAAACACACGGATCGCACGATAAAATAATAATATTATTAAATTAAATACCGACGTTAAAGTGACATTTAATTCAAAAAGCAAAGTTCGTGAAATTAACACAGTCACGGAGAGCGTGGCGTCGCAGGCTCATAAACTCTACTATATAGAATTTTTCGTAATATGGCTAAGATAATATTTTATATCAACACAAAGAATTTTTCGATATCCATTTCTTTCATGCGCCAATAAATCCATGAATAAGTTCCGCTGCATCTCCATATAATCCTGTACACACAGGTTCGATTATATATGTAAATATTAGTACTGGTTACATGGATAATACCGCGTGTCTTAAAAAATCTCTCATAAAATTTTAAAACAAAGTATGTTATACTCACCGTATAAATATGTGTGGCTTTAGGACTATTTCACACAGACATATATTGTAAAATAAGGTATCCACTTATGTATCTATTCCAAGATGTTAAATTAGGTGTTGTAATTCTTAATTTCGACACATTTTTCAGATCAAGGCAACCAATGGTGACACTTTTTTTTTAGTGGTGCATAATTTTATGGTTCACCTCTTGACTATCTGAGTAAGGACAAGTTAGCACTACAAAGGCTCCGAAAAGCGGTTGAGAAGGCCAAGGTTGAGTTTTCCTCTACTATACAAACTAAAACCTATGTCCCCATTTATCATTACCGACGCTTTTGATGCAAAGCAATTCAACATTACCATGATCAGATATAAGTTTGAGTCTCTTGTGAGCAATCTCGTAGAGGGACTCTCATTCTTTATATGATCTGTCTCAAGGATATTGGCAGGACGATAGATCCATGTTGAAATGTCGCACCAAAAAGTATCCACGTTTTGTCCACGATTTATTTCCCATGAATACATGCGGGTACTATAATAACACTAACTACACCAAATGAAAGATTAGAGAGAATTTGTATTGACTTCGGAAGGATTTATTTATTAAGTTCTTTGGACTCTATAGGTAGTTTTGAAATATCTGTTTGCATGTCTTACCTCGTATCTTAATTCAAAATTTTGTAGTTTAATTAGAATATTTAGGTGATTGTATATATATAATATTCAATACAAGAATAATCTAGGCATGATCTTCTTGAAAGATTTCTGCAGTGTAAAGACATCTTCGTTTTTCATGCATGCTCGTGCTAACGCTACGGTAAAAAAAAGACAATATATCAATTAAAAAATAAAAACAAAACTCATGCTCAAAATCAAAGAGATAAATTATGGATGCTTAAATTTTGTCATCCATTATCTATTGGTGTGCCTATAAAATAGACCAAATAAACAATTAAACATAGATAGAAAACTAAATTAATAAAAGGATCATTGCAAGACATCAATCATCTCATAGCTTCGGACAATATCGCAAAGCTACTAAAAACTATAACCGTGCCCTCACCTCAAACATTGGCCAGATAAATGGATTACAATGAAAGAAATTGATATCGAAGATTTCTTCCTGCCAATATAAAACATTATCTTAGCCGCATCACGGAAAGATCTATAAAGTAGAGTTTGTGAATCTGCGACGCCACACACTCCGGGACTCTATTAAATTCATAAACTTTGCTTTTTGGATTAAATGTCACTTAAACTTTGTTATTTAATTTTTACAGTATTGTAATCTTATCATGCGATCCGTGTGTTTTTAGTATAAATTGTTAGTTATCCCGTAGCAACGCACGGACACGCTATCTAGTATAAATATAAAGAATGAAAAAGACGACAAGAAAAATGGGCATTAGGCCAACTCCTTTTGATTCTTTATGAACACATCTAAAAATTAACATGTGGGCTGTGGGTTGTGGGCATCAAATCAAAACAATAAAAAGAACATGGATTCAACCATAAGTAGCATTTGCTCTCTTTTTTTGAAAAAAAAAAAAGGTCTGTATGCAGAGTTACAGGATTGTCAATCTTATTAACATCATCAATTTTTGGCAAGTGTAGAACTCAGCCAAGACACTCATTGAAGTGCTACGTCCCTAGCTCGCAACCCAATTAAAGTAAGTTCTCGCAAGCCTAGCTCCCCAGCCATTATTAAACTGCATGAAGGGCTCCGAAATGAAGACCACTATTTGAAAAAAGAGTAAATGATTATTGTTTCCTTCCATGCATGATTGTTTTCTTCCATGCATGATTATTGTTTCCTTCCATGCATGATTATTGTTTCTTTCCATGCATGTGGCCTCAAGTGATCGATTTGTTTCCTTCAAAGCAGGTGGGGATCGCAGGGATGGCAATTTCTTTTTCTATCACGCGGGGTATCGCATGGGCAGACAACGAACCAAAATAAATATCGAATCAAAAGATATCTACACTTTATTCTTTTTAATTATAGGAGATTTTAGCCCTTAACCATTATTACGAAGGTTACAAACCAAGCCTAGGAGACAATATCGACTTATCCTATTGGCAATTTGGCATATGTGTTGCTGGCCTGCCAGGCCCTCGCGTACCGCCTCTGCTCGGGACATTATATCCACCTAGCGCAAGACAGCAGGGCCCAATCAAGGTTCAGAAGCTAAGCCCAAGTTAAATTTTGCTCCCCGAAATTCTCTTTCAATATTATATCTGGCAAGACCTGTTTTACAAATACATATTTTTCAAACTCGATTTGAGTATTTGACTTAAAAACATCCTCGAACTCAAACACCGAACAACATAAACCTTAACTTTCAAAACCATATAAGTTACCTCCCTCGGCCCTAAAATATTCCATATTAGTTTCGATGGTGATTTTGGCCGATATGGCAGATATAAGGCATGTGGAACCTATGTCTTTGGTTTTTTTTGCCATGTCATCTTTTATTAAATATTTTGGCTGATATGGCAGATATAAGGCATGTGGAACCTATGTCTTTGGCTTTTTTCGCCATGTCATCTTTGGCCGATATGGTATTTTTAGATCTCGTCAAGCATCAAAATTTTGCAGAGTGTGTGTCTAGCTCCATCCGAGGCCATTTGGGAAAAAATCAAAATTTTGAATTTCCCAATATTACAACTTAAAATGAATATTTGAGGCTTCAAACAATCTCAAATAAAAACGCCATCAACTACAAAGCTATAAATGGTGTCGAGATTTACAACTTTGGTATATAGATAATATCAACATCTGTGGCCATTATTTTTTAAATTTTTTTTTGACTTTTAAAATATAAGAAAAATGAATATTTAGGCCTCTAATCGATCTTAGGTAAAAGAAACTTAACTATAAGTTGTAGATCACAGTGACAGCTACAGCTGCAACTTTGGTATAGACTATGACAATATCCAAGGTAGTTTGAAAAATAAATTCAAAATGTTATAACCTAAAACAAACATTTGAGTCTCTAAAAAAGTTGTAGATCACATCTCTAAATTTTAATATAAAGTTTGTGATCATGGGACTTCATATAAAAAGGTTATGACTTTTTAGTATAAAAAAAAGATAGATTGTTACTGTGAATTTTTTTTTTTTTTGCGAATTCTGTGATTTTTTTTATGCTTCCATTACGATTGGCATGGATTTGCACTTCGGTAATTGACGTTCTTGTATGAAAATAATTTATAAGCAGTGCAATCTTACTAAGCTGTTACTCTATCGAGGTCTAGGTAGCATCAACTTATACAAGCGGACAACTTAATTACTGTTTGTCAAGGTTGTATATATCATCGACATGCCGAATCAGCCTCCAGCAAGTCACATAAGAGCTGATTGAATCATATATGTTTAGTGTCTCCACAAGAATAGGCTAGGAGATCGTTGAGAGAAGCTTCGATCAGCGTCAGATCAGAAACACATGTGTGAGATCTGAATTTTATGTGATGGAGGCCTTGTTTAGATTGAGATTATGAATCAATATTTGGTACTGTAGCATTTTCGTTTGTATTTGATAATTATTGTCCAATCATGACCTAACTAGCTCAAAAGATTCGTCTCGTAATTTACAATCAAACTGTATAATTAGTTATTTTTTTATCTACATTTAATACTCCATGCATGTGTCCAAAGATTTGATGTGATGGAGAGAGTAAAAAAACTTGCAATCTAAACAAGGCCGGAGATTATTTATGCAACATCGTGAGTTCGTGACTTATAATAACGAAGCAATATCATTGAATCTTTCACAAGGCCATAAATATCATTGAAGCAGCTCCAATCGGGAGAAAAAATAAATTAAATAAAAGAGGCACAAGACCATGCATGACACTACTAGAATCCAAAAGCAACACAAATTAAATAAAGATGGAAGAACGGGAGGCACATATTACAGGGCTTGCTTATGTACTGTAATCATTCACGTTAATCACAATTCCAACTGCATGCGGCAATAATGCATGGTCGATTCGAGCGAGGGGAGAGGGAGACTATGCCGGGCGCTTGGGATTGCATCTAAGGCATGCCGCCCTGCAATCACTCTGCTTCCGGTAGCACTTGTCTGTCGGCATGCAACGATCAGCGTCAGCTTGCTCTCATCTGTTAGTGTTGTAGCGTTACTCCTTGTCCTTGCAGTTCTGACCTCGAACTGGTGAGGACGACCCGCTGCATCGGCAAGATTATCAGCTCGTAATGTATAGTGTGTGTGTGTGTGTGTGTGTATACAAGATGATCATCAAAATGCATCCCAAACTACCGCACCTGTCATTATTCATGGATCGTAAATGTATGGTACACGAGTCAGGCTGCAAGGAAATTATTTATTTACAAATGAAAACGCGCTTCAAGCTCTGAATTTTACTTAACGGAAACTATTCATTTACAATGAAATAAATGCCCTGAATTTTACGTAACAGAAATTATTTATTGAAATTACAATGAAATAAATGCTCTAAATTCTTCTATAACGAAAACGCTAACATCAATGTGAGCGGAACCTAGAGAAAAAAAATAGTACAAGGATCAGCTGTAAAGATCATCGTCCTCGGCGTCGGCATTGGCCGCCGCCTCTGCTTCTGCCGCCTGCTGGGTCCGCTTGGAGAAGCGGAACTCGGTGCCGAATCCCCTCGACTGTTGCAGCGTCTGCGCGAACGCCTGGTACTTTCGGATGTCCGCGTCGCTGACGCTCCTCCGCGCGTACCTCATGGACTCCTCGAAGTGCGCGGCCCCGACCTGCGCCGGCTCGTCGGCGCAGTCCACCTCCATTTCCTCCGGCTTCTCCCTGGCCTTCCTCTCCCGCTCGAGGTCCTTCTCGATGTCCTCCCTGATGGCGTACTTGCACGCCCTCTGGCAAATCTCCGTGATGTCCGCGCCGCTGAAGCCTGCCGTGAACCTGGCCAGCGCGCCGAGGTCAACGTTCTTCGCCACGGGGGACTTCCTCAGGCAGGCCTTGAAGATCTGGTGCCGCGAGGCCTCGTCTGGCAAGGGGATGTAGATGAGCTGGTCGAGGCGGCCGGGCCGGAGCAGCGCCGGGTCGATGATGTCCGGGCGATTGGTGGCGCCGATGATGAACACCGTCTTCTTGGCGCCCATGCCGTCCATCTCGGTGAGGAGCTGGTTGAGGACCCTGTCCGCCGCGCCGCCGGCGTCGCCCACGCTGCGGCCCCTCTGCGTGGCGATGGAATCCAGCTCGTCGAAGAAGAGGACGCACGGCGCCGACTGGCGCGCCTTGCCGAATATGTCCCGGACGTTGGCCTCGCTCTCGCCAAACCACATGGTCAGCAGCTCCGGCCCCTTGACACTGATGAAGTTGGCCTGGCACTCGTTGGCGATCGCCTTGGCGAGCAGGGTCTTGCCGCAGCCCGGTGGCCCGTAGAACAGCACGCCCCTGGACGGCGACATGCCGAACTTCTCGAACTTGTCCGGGTGCTCCACGGGGTACTGCACGGTCTCCTGTAGCTCCCGCTTGACGCCCTCCAGGCCTCCGATGTCCGCCCAGCTGACGTTGGGCACCTCAACCACGGTCTCGCGCAGCGCCGACGGGTTGGTGCCGGCGAGGGCAGTCTTGAGGTGGTCGTTCGTGATAGCCATCGAGCTGAGGATCTCCGCGTCCATCGTCTCGTCCTCGAGGTCGATGACGTCCATCTTCTCCCTGATACACTGCAGCGCGGCCTCGGTGCAGAGCGCGGCCAGGTCGGCGCCCACGTAGCCGTGCGTGTCCTTGGCCACCGCCTCCAGGTCGACGTCGTCGGCGATCTTCATATTCTTCGTGTGCACGAGCAGCACCTCGAGGCGGCCGACCTCGTCCGGCACGCCGATATCAATCTCACGATCGAACCGGCCGAACCGTCGCAGAGCAGGGTCGATACTGTTGGGCCGGTTGGTGGCGCCCATTACGATGACGTGCGCGCGTGTCTTCAGCCCGTCCATGAGCGTGAGCAGCTGGGACACGATGCGCCTCTCCACCTCGCCGTGTGTCTTCTCCCTCTTGGGTGCGATGGAGTCGATCTCATCAATGAATATGATGGACGGCGCGTTCTTCTCTGCCTCCTGGAATGCTTTTCGCAGATTGCTCTCGCTCTCCCCGGCCAGCTTCGACATAATCTCGGGGCCGTTTATGCAGAAGAAGAAGGCGCCGGTTTCGTTTGCCACCGCCCGCGCGATCAGAGTTTTGCCGGAGCCTGGAGGTCCGTACAATAGGATACCCTTGGGCGGCTTCACTCCGATCGACCTGAACAGCTGCGGGTGCCTGAGTGGCAGCTCGACCAGCTCCCTGATCTGAGCGAGCTGCTTCCGCATGCCGCCGACGTCGTCGTAGCCGACGCCATCGAGCCTCTCCTCGTCCTCCCGCTTCACGGGCTCGCCGTCACAGAACACCTCCGTGTCGTCCGCGACGATGCAGTACTCGGCAGGCGGGTGGATGTCCACCACCTTAAACTCCACGCTCCGCATGCCGCCGCGCACGAGGAAGAGGTCGCCCTTGCGGACGGGGCGGTAGGCGTTGAGGAAGTGCGGCTTCAGGTAGGCCTCGAAGAGGTCCCCCGTGAGGCCCTCCACGGTGTCGTCGAGGGGCAGGACGTGTACTTTGGCCCCGTACGCGGCGTCGAGGCACGGGTGCACGGACACGACGTCGCCGAGGCGCACCCGGAGGTTGGAGCGGACGGACGGGTTGATCCCGAGCGCGTGCTCCCGGCATCCCTCGTCGGCCATGGCGATGCAGATCGTGTCACGGCGCCGCTTCCCCTTCAGCAGGATCACGTCGCCGCGGAAGATGGACAGCTTCTCCATTGTCGCCGGGTGGAGGTTGCAGGTGGAGACGTCGTCGTCGGTTGGCTCCTCCACCACCAGCTTGTTCGCCGCCTTCTTCTTCGTGGCGGCGGGAGGGCAGCACGCCGCTGCGCCGTCGTCCGACATCGTGCCGGGTTCAATCTTTCTCGAGAACGGGTGGTGGCAGTGTGGTATGGCGTGTCTTGGTGCGCTTCGGCTTCGCGTCTCGCGTCTCGCGGCGGCGGGAAGGCAGTTTGTGTTTGCGTGACGATGGGGTCGCGGGGGGTCCGGTATATATCGCGAGCGGGCGGGCGGGTTTCCACCTCGCACGGGCACTCGACTTGTCGAGTCCGATGCGGGAGGCGTTCGTTGCGGCTTGCAGTTGGGCCCGATCGAGTCCGATTCCGTTTCCCTTCTACTGTCCCGCCCAATTCGGACTCCTGGAGCTTCTGGAAGGCCAGCCCATCACAGCCCAAAGGTGAATACAACCTGCTAAGATTGCAGCCCAGCATCATCATCATTGGAAAAAACGACGGGCTCGTTTCGAAGGCGGATCGGATCGGAGTCACATCAGAAAGCCGACGCTGGCTAGCGAAAAATCTCCTCTCCGTTGGGCCACGTCCACGCCACACACGGAGTCCCTTGCACGGCACGCACGAGCATATTCTCCCCCCACAGCCACTCATGCCGAAGGCTGAACCGAACAAAGGCGGGCGGCGGCGACCTTTTCCAAGGGGAGAGGTCCGGCCCCACAGCGGAGCCTGACCCTCTCTCCCTCTCGAGAGCGACTCCCTCGGCGTCGCCATCGACCCCGCGGAAGCGGGGAGCGCACGCTTACCCACTCCCCAACCCAACCAAAACCAATGGAGCAGCCCCTCACGATGGACCGGAGTTGGGGGGTGACGACGAGCCAGCCGCCGCCGGTTTGACCAGACCTGTGGTGATCACCTCATAAGGTAGTGGGGAGAGAGCTTCCAGTTTAGAAAATAAGAGGGGTGCTGCGGGGTGGACTGAGAGAGAGGGAGGAAGGAGGAAGGGAGCCGGCGATGGGCGGGTGGAGCTGGCTCTGGTGCGGCCGATCCAACGCCGGAGGCGGCGAGGTCCGGCTCCCCGAGCCCTTCCAGCTGCCGGCGCCCTTGCCCGAGTGGCCACAAGGTTTGGGGCAATTCTCTCTCCCCCTCCAGCGCCTTTCCTTTTGCTGGCTTTGATTTGCTGTTCGTGCTGATTGGTTGTGGAACCAGTTGGCGGTTGAGTCGTAGCTGCTCCGTATGAGTATCAATTATTGCTAGATTTACAGTCCGTCCGTTGATAATCACCCGATTATTTTGTTTGTCCGTTTTCCATGTTTCTTATCAGCAACCCTTTCTGTGGTAACCGTTACTAGAATCGATACTTGCTTCAAATTCTTCCGTCTTGCATAAGAAAATAAGTTGGGTTTGGCTTGCACAAAGGTTTCTCTCCTCGAGGGGGCAGGGTAATTTTTTAAATCATATAGTGTCGCTAATTCACTGTATAAGAAATACTCCCTCCATCCAAAATTGTAAGTCATTCCAAGAATCTTGAAGACTCAAACTTTTTCAAGTTTGACTAAAATTATAGAGAGAAACACAAAGATTGATGACATCAAATAGGTATAATATGAAAATATAACTAATGAAGAATCTAATGATACTTACTTGGTATGATAAATATTATTATTTTGTTATATAAATTTGGTCAAACTTGAAAAACTTTGACTCTCCAAGATTCTTGGAATGACTTACAATTTGGGATGGAGGGAGTACTAGTATCTACCTGTTTGCTTATTTTCAGGGAACAAAATCTGTAATTAACTTATTTTGTACAGGCCACTTAGAATCAGTTCTTGTGTTGTCATGCATGTGAAACTGGAATCCTGTTCATAGTTGAGCAACAATAATAGATGCATGTATCAATGTTCACTTGGCATTGTTTTGCCATATAAATTGTTTTCTGGAATCTCTTGCTAACTTTTTTGCGCAACTCCTTCACAGGAGGGAATTTTGCTAAGGGCACAATATGCATAGGAGAGCTTGATGTTGTAAATATTACCAAATTCCGGAATATATGGACCTGCTCAGATGCTACATTTTATGAGCCAGAAGGAATTCCTGATGGTTTCCACTGCCTTGGGCACTACGCCCAACAGAATGACCGCCCCTTGCAGGGATTTCTTCTTGTGGCAAGGGAAGTGGCTAGCCACCAAGTTATTAATAGCAAGCCCGCCCTTGAGAAACCATTAGATTACTCCCTTGTTTGGACCAGTGCTGACTTAAATGAAGATGACAACAGCGAATGTGGTTGCATCTGGTTGCCATGTCCACCGAATGGGTATAAAGCCCTTGGCTATGTGGTTACTAAAGGACCAAAGGAGCCCTCACTGGAAGCAGTTCGATGTGTGCGAGATGACCTAACAGACACATGTGAAAATTTCCGTTCAATTGTAAATATGGATAATGCATGCCAGATTTGGAAGACAAGGCCTTGCCACCGAGGAGTGAGAGGACATGGTATACCGGTTGGTACATTCTCCTGTGAAACTGATTCAACAGATACTGATGAATCAAGCACTCCCTGCTTGAAAAATGTCGACTCAAATTTGAGTGCCATGCCTAATTTGGAGCAGATCAATGCTCTGATCAAGCACTATGGCCCAACAGTTTTCTTCCACCCACAAGAGACATACTTACCATCATCAGTTTCTTGGTTCTTTGAGAATGGAGCGACATTGTACAAGAAAGATGCAAAAATGGGAGATGCAATACTCCCTGGTGGCTTGAACCTGCCTGTTGGTGGGACAAATGATGGTGAGTACTGGATTGATCTCCCTGACGATGACAGGAAGGAGCTTGTCAGAGATGGCAATCTGAAGAGTGCTGAGCTATATGCTCATGTGAAGCCAGCTCATGGAGGGACCTTCACTGACGTTGCAATGTGGGTATTTTGCCCATTCAACGGGCCTGCCACTATCAAGGTTGGATTTGCAAGTTTTGCTCTACAGAAAGTCGGTAGGCATATTGGAGACTGGGAGCATTTCACCCTCCGAGTGAGTAACTTCTCAGGTGAGCTGTCATCTATCTACTTCTCGCAGCACAGTGGGGGTGAATGGGTTGAAGCTTGTGATCTGGAGTTCATCTCTGGGAATAAAGCAATTGTTTACTCGTCGAGGAATGGGCACGCAAGCTACCCCCACCCAGGCTGCTACCTGATGGGGTCTGAGAAGCTTGGTGTCGGAGTTAGAAACGATGTGGCCCGAAGTGATTTATCAGTGGATTCGAGCACGCAGTATAAAATCATCTCAGCAGCGCATCTCGGAGATGCTGTTGTGGAACCATGCTGGCTGCAATACATGAGGGAGTGGGGACCGACCGTCACGTACAGCTCACGTTCAGAGATAGACACGGCACTTAGCTTCTTGCCGTTCTTTCTCCGGTACACAGTGGAAGCAATATTCAACAGCCTTCCGGAAGAATTGTACGAGGAGGAAGGTCCTACAGGACCCAAGGAGAAGAACAACTGGCAAGGCGATGAGAGATGCTAGGCTTTGTCGCCTTCATTATTTATCCCATTTACCTCTATCTGTACCCTAAAGCTGTATTTGATGAAAAGATTGATGTGCTATGCTATGATAAAACATTTAGTTTAGGATATGCTTGCGAAGCTTGAGGGTTCAGTGCACTTGTCAGGTTAAACATTGCACTGTTTATTTAGCTGCAGTGGTGCAAGTACATGACAACTTGTCCTGTGCGTCTGCCAACCAAATTGCGGTTGTATAATATTGTACCAGTCATACTTCTTTCTAGTGGAGTATTTGGTAAGAGCCAGATATGTAGTTCAAAATTAATAATCTTGTGAGTTCCTCTCTTGCAGTAAAACATTTGCAAGGCCTTTCTTAGTGCCCGATGCATCATTCTTTTAAACTAGTGGGATGGGTAATGAAACAGTGTAAGTTTTTTTTTCTTTCTTTTCTTTTTGCGAGACTGTAGGGTTAACTGAAGACTCTGATATCAAAATGACAAAAGGCCGCAGAGGAGAGAAAATGATGATCTCTGCCGAGGCCGGTAAGCCGGTTCGACTAGCAAAGCGACATCCGGAGTGATTTTACATCGGCCGAGAGGAATTATATCAGAGTTTTACTGTATGTCAAGAGAAGGCGTGAGACCCTTCAACTCCATTGTTTTTTGAAAATTATTTAAAAAAAACTGTTCAACTCCATTGTTGTTGTTGCATTATGATTTTTTTTAAGAAAATAAGTTGCTTTTTCTTTTGCATCTGACAATGGCACGGTTCCTTGTGTCGCAGTGCATCCTGATATGTGTGCACTTGGTGCTGTCCTTGCTAGCATATGTTACAGTCTGTAACCTGGTTCCTGCATGCGCTACTTTTAGCTCCACCAGATGACTTGTTTACAGAAAAGAGGTGATTAGCAGCGGAATCCAGCCGTCGGCTGCACATGGAGTATTTTGTTTTCAGGTCATGGTAATGAACCTGACATTGGTCATACTCTTTTTAGCACTGGATGTGTTACTAACCTCGGCGTTGAACCTTTTCGCCTGCTGATTTGAGTGCTGAATTACTGAAGCAGAAATTGGCACTGATTATAGTAAAATTTGGCACTGACATACAGTAATGGGCACTGTATTTAAAAAAAATACAGTAATGGACAGAGAACAAGCACTCCAATCTGATGCCAAAAACAAATCTTCTCTGCTCTTATTACGCACGAGTTATTCCCTTCGTTCTCCACTCTGCAAGGGAAAAGCAGTATGCATTGTTGTTATACATACATACAGAAGCATCAGCTTCGTGTAATGTACTAGTGTCACAAATCCTCCCCTGGTGCCCTGTGTTCCCTCATCGGTTCCATGGTTATTCAGGTCAGGGAACGCCCAGTGTTCCTCCCACTCATATACACCTCATTTTCTATGTCGCCCTATGGTGTTGGTACGAACCTCTATGGTGTAAGTACACTGGCAGATACCGGCTATTGCCTCCCAGCCTCTATTGCTAGGATTGGGGTGGGTTTTAAGCTAAGCCTCTCTATATACAGCTCGACCGAGTGGAGTATTCCGATACTAGCTGCATGAACATAGACGACTTGTCCTCTAAAAGCTTCTGGGGCGTGTCGAACTCTGCAATTTTACCTGAAAATCAAGAAGATGAGATAAATTATTTGTGAAGAGTTCTTTCCAAATTCTGTGCATAAGAAAAACTGTCAGTTTGCTACTGTTTCTGGATGTTATTCAAGAATTCGATGCACAAGCGGGAAAGACGTGAGCTCAGGAAATCTAGCTATGAACAAATAAAGGAAGCACAGTTAATTTAGTCAAAGAATTCGTACCATCACTAAGGACCAGAACAAGGTCACTGTCAATTACTGTGGGGATACGATGAGCAATGGTACAGACTGTGCAGTCCTTGAATTCACTGCGAATGATCTTTTGGATAAGATTATCTGTTGCTGTGTCAACAGATGCCGTCGCCTCATCAAGTACCAAAATTTTTGCCTGCTTGAGCAACGCCCTACCCAGTGCAATAAGTTGGCGCTGTCCCACACTCCAGTTATCTCCGTTTTCTAGCACTGCGAAAGCACAAATAGTCCAGGAAGAATAACTTTTTTTGCATTAAGAAGCCACATTCTCACTCTTCAAAGAAGGCTTGGCAGCAAAACGTCAGACTAACCTGGACTGTCAAGTTTCTCTTCCTTGGAACGAATGACCTCTCCTAGCTGACACTTTTCTAGTGCCTGAAACAGAAGATGTTTCTTCGATAAGAATCTCACAGATTTAACATGAGTATAGCATAAAAGTGACCAGGATGTACCTCCCAAATTTCTTGATCAGCACGCTCTTCAAGAGGATCAAGATTCATTCTGATAGTACCCTCAAACAATGTAGGGTCTTGAGGGATGATACTCAACCGTGACCGCAGATCGTGAAGGCCAATTACAGAAATGTCAATGTTGTCAATTATAATCTTCCCTCCAGTGGGTTCAATTAGGCGGAATAGGGCCTGAATAAGGGTAGATTTACCACTTCCAGTACGCCCTACAATCCCGATCTTTTTCCCGCCCGGAAACATACAACTTACACCATGAAGAACTAATGGTAGATCATCCTTGTAGCGGACCTTTCGTATTCATGAAAAAGCAAATTAGATGCCAACACTAAATAGATCATAAATTAGAGATGTATGGTAATTATACATAGTAAAGAGAAAATTGTAAATAAATCAACATTAGAATATAAAATTTGCACACTGGAAATACTAATCAGCTCTATAGCAATGCTAATGAAAGTCTTATCCTTAACTGCCACTGCCACCACTAATAAAGCGTACCTTGAGATCAATCAGTTCAATGCTTCCATTGTGAGGCCATGATGATGGTGGACGGCAATTCTCAATAATCAGTGGTGCTTCACTAGGAAGCTTGCAATATTGATAAATGCGTTCAACAGAGATTATCCTGTTCTCTAGTTTACAGAAGCTCAATATCCACCTTGACATGCGAGCATTTAAATTAAGTCCATATGTGACAGCGAGGCCAGCCATACCTATCAATTTGAAAGTCCATTTAGATGCTGAATAAATTTTAACAGACAAGAGGATTCAAGCATTCTACTGGACAGAATAAAGCGTTGGATAAAGCAACAAAATATAGTAGAGCAGCATGTGGAACATAAAGCATACTTGGTTCAATTGTGCCAGGAGGAAAGCTCACAAGTATTGCCATGCAGAAAGCAAAGACAAAAGTTGACAGCAATTCCATTCGCAGGCAGAGCCATTCAATAGCAGCAAGGCTGGAAAATAAAGGCCGAGCAAAACAGTCAAGAAGGTAAAGATTCCTTTTCATAAACCGTTTCTCTTGACCAAAGCCTCTTATTGTAGCAGCACCAGCAATTGATTCACTAAACAAATGGATAACTGGAGACTTTTGGACACTCAAAATCCTAGTCAGTTCCCTTGATGAAGCAATATAATACCTCTGCAAAGGTGACAGTAGTTGGAGCATTAGTAAAATGCCACTCTGATTTATCCTTCTAAATAGGTTCTTCCTTATGACTATGATGGTTAATAAAAAATTAAGAGAATTGAGCTAGAAGTATCTCATTTAATAAACATTAGTAAGCATAGCAATTTACAAGACATCAACAGTGAACCAATGACATACTAAACATATAGTGCAATACATGATGTGCCTATGTCCAGTGACTGATAAACTTTCTGTAAGGATCATTAGCCAAAAGTAAACTCTAGTTATACTACCCATCTTGCAAAAGGAGGTGGAGTTCTCAAAAATTTTAGACTCTCCTATACCAATTTTCTAAGTGTCAAGAAAAAAAGAACAGCTTGTGATATTAAACCTAAAATATAGGTTAAAATGTAATGTCTGGTGATCACAACATTTACCTGCATCCACATGCATGCAATAGCCATGGGAACTATAAGAATCAGAACTTGCCATGTGACTTTGCTCATGACAGCAACAATTCCAAGGAGTTGAATTGTCGTTGATGCAAATCCACCAAGTCTGAACGCTATATCAAGGTCCACAACACTTTGATCTACAGAAACCTGATATAAAGTATGAATAAGGAGGAAGCACATATTACAAACTTATATTAGCATGGGCAAGAGCAAGACTTACTCGGTTCAAAATCCGACCAGATGGTGTGGTGTCAAAGAATGACATTGGAGCTCGAAAGACACACCTAAGCATTTTTATAAAAAGCTTCTGGGCAGCTGCTAAACCAAACGTAGCCACAAGAAGGCTTCTCACAAACACAAATAATGAACTCCCAAAAGCAAGGGACATATAAACAACCAGAAGGACCACACTATCTGTCTTGGGTGCATCTCCTTCTGTTTGTGGGTTTGCCCACGCCATCCACCAGTTGCTCGCAATCTGAAGAACTTGGAACATGGTTTGAGCCAAGATAATTAGCGGTATCAGTGCACCTTTGTAAGCTTCCCCCATGTATGACAAATAAACTTTTGAGCTCACTCTTCCACGTTCCCTTTCCTCCTCCTGAACAGTACGCTTCTTCTTACGCTCTTCTTTCTTCTTTTTTTCCTTAATTCCCCGTGCATTAGATGGTTGGCCATTTTCACACACCTTGTTTTTCAGGTTATCAATATTACTAATACTTGGTGTCAATCTTTTGTTGGGAATAGAAGAAACTGTATCATCATCGGAATCTTCAAAGATTTCCATGGTTTCAATAGCTTCCTTATGAGCAGAAACCAGAGCATTGAAATCAGTTCCAGCTTGCAGAAGATCATCATACTTTCCAGCTTGTGTGATATGTCCATCCTTAAGAACCTGTAACACGACAGAGAAGCATAAAAGAGAGATTAATACAGGCCCATTAGTCCCACGTATAGTACCATGAAAACTATCCTGAGGATAACTAGCTCTCATGTAGAGGTCACATACATGGTTAGCTTCCAAAAGAAAAAGATGGACCAATAGGGTACTGGCATATTGCAGACAACAACTCAATATGATGATGAAAATGAAAAGCATACCCATAAGCATTACTCAAAATAACATACATGTCAATATGAAAATATGGTTGCCGCTTACCAATATCAAGTCAGCAGCTGGTAGAAACTCAACTTGATGGGTTACATAGATTACTGTTTTGGTTGCTAGTGCGCTCAATATATACTCCTGCAACACAGAAGCAGACGTGTTATGCAACAGAAACAGCTTAGAAACAAATAGAATAAGGCAACAGCGGTACCAACCTTAAACAGTTCACTCCCAGTATGAGCATCGACAGCACTGAAGGGATCATCAAGCAAATAAATATCAGCATCTTGGTAGAGTGCTCTAGCAAGCTGGACTCTTTGTTTCTGACCTCCACTCAAATTAATGCCTCTGTCACCAATAATAGTCTGATCTCCATATTGGAGCAGCTCAAGATCTTTCTTCAGACAGCAAGCCGCAATGACTCTCTTGTAACGTTGTCTATCCATTGGACTGCCAAATAGAATATTCTCCTCAATGTTTCCAGACTGTATCCAGGCAGTCTGAGGAACATAAGCTGCTGTGCCACTTATCCTGACCTGAAATAGGAGATGGGAGAAAGGTAAATGTAACAGAACTGACATAGAAATTAGCATCGATTTTTGTATTTATACTTACATGACCACATAATTTGGGTATCTCCCCGAGTGTAGACGATAGTAGACTTGATTTGCCAGAACCAATGACACCACAGACTGCTACTCTCATGCCTCTAACTACACTAAGGTGTATATCAGAAAGTGTAGGGGTCAGAGAGTATGGGTTCCAAGAGAATGCACCATCCTTAATATCGATCGCCTTGTCTGTACTACTTTGTGGAACATTTATAGTTGCATCATCTGGTAGTTCTTCTTGCTGCAGAAAATGAGACAAACGATCCAAGGACACCCTTGTTTGTGCCATCATAGATATGAGATCCGGGAAGTTCCTCAGAGGCTCTTGGAGGATCCTAAACGTTGCTAAAGCAGAAAGAACCCCTCCTGCAGTGAGCTGGCCACCGAGTAATATGCAGGTCCCAAAAGTTATGACTGCGACAAAGATTGGCGAGCTCCAGAAAAAAAATGTAACTGCAGCCTGTGAGTACAGAGCCCACCTAAGCCATCTGCATTCCACGTTCCTCATCTCTTCCAACTGCAGCCGGTACCGATCCTCCCATGCCTGAAGCTTCAAAATCCTCATATTTTTCAAGCACTCTGAAGTCTTGCGCATGCGCTCATCTTTTGATGCCATCAACTTATCTTGGTAGTGCTCCTGCAGCTTCGCCACAGGAACAGAGGCTGCGATCGATAATGCAGTTGCTACCAATGTTGAAACCATGGCGATCCCAACGTTCTTGTACAGGATGGCGAGAGCAAGAATGATCTGCAGGGGAAGCATCCAGATGTCATGAAAATACCATGCGTAGTCCCCCACACGTTGCACATCAACGGCCATGTAATTCACAATCTCACCACTCGTGTGGCTCTGCCGTGAGGCGTTTGACAGTCGGAGACCCTTCCTATACACCATGGCAGTGAGCCCAGACTTGACATGGATTCCCATGATGTCCACACCCAAGTACCACTGTCGGGCAGTGAATGTCTCAAGCAATTTTGCTACAAAAAATATGGAGGCAAGGATGTAACCTTCATGGGGGAAAGCAATGTTGCCACTGAGGTAGTCCACAAAATAGCTGATCAAGTAAGGGCCAACATATGACACGATTGTGTTGACAGCAGCAAATGTACCATTGACCGCGGCCTCTCGCCAGAACGACTTGAGTATTGCCCATGTCAGTGATGGCTCCCTGCCAGGGTGTTCTAGCCGCTGGCGCTCGTAGTGAGCGCTCATCACCTTGTAGCATGACTTTGCACGGTCCTTGTGCGCCAGCAAGGGTATGTCAGCCAACTCAAGTGGCCGCTGCGCACCAACAGAGAGCAACGGACTAAGCCATGACAATGTTGCGAGGCTGAGGATCCCAGCATCGCTGTAAGGAGTGACCCTCAGACACCCGAGCTCCTCCTCTGCCTCTCTGCGCTGCCTGCCGAGCAGCAGCGGCTCATGCAGACCGTTCTCATCCTCCATAAACTCCAATTCCAAACCTGTGGAACCCATGACACCAACCAAGCACAGGAAGCAGAGGGCCGGCACGGACGCGAAGTTGGCAACCATGTGCGCGTAGTCCACAGCGCGCGCCCCGTCGCCTATGAGGCGCCTGGAGTCGTCGTACGCAATGACAACGCAGAGCGCGAAGGAGACCACCCACCAGACCCGCACCAGCGCCGGGAACCTGGCCCAGCCGACGGCGCGGGCCTGCAACGCCAGCGCCAGCAGCGCTGCCCAGGACACCGCCTGCACGGCCGGCAGCAGCAGCGCCCCCGCCGCGACGCGCGAGTCGGCCACGGCCACCTCGTAGCTCAGCACGGCAACCTGCGCGAGCAGGGCGTAGGCGCAGGACGCCAGCACGGCCCTGTGCCAGGCGCCGGCGCTCGTCGCCGCGAGGGCGCCGCCTGCGCCGGCGCCGGCGCCCACGACGACGGCGGGCCCCCCGCGGTGGCGCGGCGCCTTGAGGCACGAGGCGCAGCGCGAGGCGAGCGAGCGCGCGGCGCGGAGTAGGAGCAGGAGGGTGGCGAGCGCGAGCAGCGCGGCGTGGGCGGTGGCGGCGGCGGCCTCCGGGAGCGGGAGGGAGGGGAAGGAGGGCGGCATTGGGAGGCGGTGGGGATCAGTGAGGGAGCGGGGAGGGGTTTAAAAGGCATTGGGGTTGGCCTCGCCACGGCAGGGCAGGCGGGGCCAGGGAGTGCGGCCGCGGGCGGGCGGGCGCGCGCGAGAGAGGGAAAAGGGAGAGCTTTGGGCGGCGGATTACGGCATCGGCGGATGGCAACAAAGGAGGCGTTTTGGTGGTAGCAGCAGGCGGGCAGGCAGAGACCAGAGAGGCTCGCCTGCGCCTGGTTCGAGGAGGAGAGAGAAGGCTCGCCTGGGATGGGATTCCGGCTAATGCAGATGCGCTAATGCTCTCCTGGTCCGGGCGGGTCACGTCTCTGATCTCCCTCACCAAACTCTCTCCTGTGTTCGTGCGTCCCTCTCGAGGTCAGTCGGGTCACCTCCGAGCGGCCGGCCGTGGGGACGAGCGGCGGCGTGGGAGCGGGAGTTGTGGTGGTAGCAGGTGGCGTGCGGAGGTCGGCTTCGGCTTTTTGGGGTGGATCGGCGGTGGTGGTGATGGTGGGAGAGGAAGACGATGCGGAGGCCGAGGGATGCGAGACGAGCACTCCTACTTGGTGAGAGGCAGGAGGGGGTTAGGGGCGTGCTACGGTGCTAGTAGTGTTGACTGCCTGGTTTCGGCTTGCAAACAGATGGAAAGTTAACCAGGCACGGCGATTGATGGTTTTTTCATAAGGAAGATGAGGAGAGTTCGTAGCCGGCTTCGCCTTCCGGCTACCATGCATCCGTGTCGTGCATGCTTGCCTTTAATTTTATATTATATATAAATATAGGTAAGTACACTTTTTTTACATAAATGGAAACATTATAGTGCATTTATTTATATATATTCAGCGGCCTACGAGATTGTTCTGTGCCTATTATTTGCAGAGCTCGCACAATTTCCATCTTTTATTTACAAAAGCCTCATTTCTTGGCCATCTTTATTCAGCGGCCTAAGAATAGAACCTTTGCTGCAGTTCACATGACAAATTTGCTGAAAAAGAAAAGAAAGGCATTTGAGGCGACAGGAATAACGTGCAGCGAGGGGGGGAAAGCGACCGCTTCGTACGCGGGAGGCAACACGAATAGTGTCACAGTGTGTGTGTGCGCGCACGCGCGCTGCTGTAATCCAGTTCAGACGACTTCAGAACCTGAAGCTGCTGTTCAGTTGAGACAAATGCTTTTGCGTTTTCGCTTTGAGGACGTAGTAGTATCATCTTGAACAAAGAACCTGAACGGCTGAACCCGCTGAACTCCGTCCACCTAAAACTCTTGGCGTTCGCACATCGGAACAGACTGGGTCTGGGTACGCATAGCAATCATTGGCAACACGCCGACCCAGCGACGAGACGAAAACCACCGCTGTCGTGCATGCGTCCGGGGGCTGCTGGTAACTGAACAGTGACGGTGGTACTTGCATCACCGCATACAGTACCCGAAACGTCGGCCGGAAAGGCGCCTTTTCTCTGATCTGACAAGGCCCCCAGCCCCCCCAGGCCCCAGCCAGCAGAAAGATGCCCCTCTCCCTCTCCCTCCCGGCGAGGCGATGCAGACAAAGCAAGCGAACAAACGCCGTGCAGGAGCAGCGCTAGGGTGGGTAGATTTGCCGCGACGTGTCACGTGCATGGGCACCGGCTGCTGGCGTAGGTTGCCCAGGTGGGGAGGACGCACGTAGCGGCAGCGCGGCAGCACGAGGGGAAGGGGGCCAGCCGGCAGCGGCACCCGGGACGGGACGGAATATCGCGTGGCCCCGTGATATATCTTATGACATCTCGCGCTCGCGGTGGGCACCGCGGCCGGCGGGGGCAGCGGTCCGCATCAGTGGCGACTGGCGGGAGCACGCCCGGAGGCCGCGCGGCGTGGACCCTGGTCGTGGCCGGAGTCGGCGGCGCATGCATGTGTCATGTGTTCGCCGGTCGGCCGGGGCATCAGCCTGTTCGGCTGGGCTGGCTTGTTCGTTGTTTGTTTGCGAGGTAGTACCGTTGATGGATTTGTGTGAGAGAAAAATATTATTAAAACTATAAGACACTGTTTATATAAACAGTGCACACGTGAGAGGGTTGGCCAGCGCCAGCCAACCAGCCAGCCAGCCGAACGGGCTGAATTCCGGGCCCCGGGGGACTGTCCCGAGCTGGCGCGGATTCTCGCACCACGGACCGCACTACTGCAAAAGGTTCCTGGCGCTTGGCGGTTGATCGATGCCGTTCCTTTCCCCGGCTCGATTAATGCATCATAGATCCTGATCTAGTTGGTTAGTTACGATACTCGTAATAATTATATAAATTAAGCTCGGAGGGCACTCGGATGGCGACCACAGACGTCCAGACCAGACCAGCAGTGAGCAAGTGGGCACTGGGCAGCCTTGCATAATCGGTGGTCGATCTCGGTATGGGCATCTAAGATTTTCGACGTGGATCCGCCAAGCAAGTCGTACAGTTTTATCAGTGTGATTGGGTGATGAAATTGAAGCCCGTCTCTCTTTTCTTTAGAAAAACTCATCTTCGTGCATCGTGTTTGATAAAGCGAAGGGAACGAACGAGTGGTGCGTGCGTGAGCCGTGCTGCTGCCTAGGACCGACCGAAATTTTTATTTTTATTTTTTAGCTTTTTTTAAAAAATATATAAATATGTCCCTCGACGTATGTTTTTAAAATCTGGACTTTTAGCTCGGCGTCATCGTTGGTGGCGCCGAGCTTACATGTCTCGGCGCCATCGATTCTGACGCCTATAAGTCTTGAACTCGGCGCAGACGTGGCGGTGACTTGACAGGCACCTCGGCGCCGTAGATCTTGGCGTCGAGCTTGGTACCATAGATCTTGGCGCCCAACTTGACGCCGTAGATCATGGCGCCGAGCCTTGTTTTACATATGGGTCCTCCCTTCCTTTCTCTCTTCTTCCCTCTCTACCGCGCCCGCGCCTCCACGCCGCCAGCGCTGCCCACCCCACCGCTGTCGCATTGTTGCATTGACTTAGACAGGTAAAATTTTTGAATATGCAATGTAGGTACTTAGTTAGCTTGAATTGTAGTGATACTTTGATTATTTGGTAGTTGGCATGGTAATTGAGAATGGGAGGGTATTCAAGGACATCCCTGCATTGAAGAGGTGGTTGTAGGCGTTTGCAGTCATATGAAAGAGACCTTACAAGGTCTTGTATTCATATGCGGAGTGCCGTTACACAGTTGTGTGTGACAGGAAACGCTGCCCATGGAGGGTTTATGCAAGGAAGCAAAAGATCACCGAAAAGTGAAGATCACAAAAGTTGTCGGGCCACACAATTGTGCTGACTATGTGCTGACACTAAAGGATCGGGAGTTGACATCTACCCTCATTGTCAAGCGGTTGATGGGAATATTGCAGGGAGAACCCAACATGAAGGTTAGAACAATTATCAAGACCATTGAGGCGTTGTATGGAGGTTGTGTGATAACTTATGGTAAAGCTTAGAGGGCTAAGCAGCGAACGTGGAAGATGATATATAGGGACTAGGAGGATGGGTATGAGCAGCTGCTAGTACTTTTCAATGCATTCAAAGCGGTGAATCCAGACATGCATTATGAGTACATCCCAAAACCAAATGCATGAAAGGATAGGAGGCAGATATTCTTCCGTGCTTTCTGGTGCTTCCCTTAGTGTGTCGAGGCTTTTAGGCACTGTCGTCCGTCTTCTCCATTGATGGTACGTTCTTGATTGACAAATACCAGGACACACTTCTTATAGCCATATCCTGTGACGCGAACAATAAGTTGGTTCCTTTGGCATTTGCTTCGGTTGAGAAGAAGAACAATGACAGTCAGGGATGGTTCTTGAGGCTAGTTCACATACATGTGGTTGGCCCTGGTAGGGAGGTTGGCGTTATATATGATAGGCATTAGGGCATACTTAATGTCGTGCGAGAGCAGATAGAGGAGTATGCACCTTTGCACCATAGTTGGTGTACTCGGCACCTTGCCGAGAATCTACTCCATAAGAATGGTGTGAAGGATAACTTTGACTAGTTTCAGGATGCTGCTCGATAGCTTGAGGACAAGTACTTTTAGAAAAAGTTAGAGCAGGTAAGAACCGCATCAAATGCAGAAGGTAGACAATAGCTCATAGATTTGATGAGGGATTTGGAGAAATGGACAAAAGCTCACGATGCCGGTGAATGGAGGTACAAGTTTCAATGCAGCAACATGGTGGAGTCATTCAATAAGTTGCTATTGAAGATACGTGGTATGCCCGTGAATGCAATCATTTAATTCACCTTCTATAAGCTTGTTGCCTGGTTCAACGATAGACACGCTCATACATTGAAGTTGCGGAGTGATGGAAAGATATGGGCTCCGAAACCAAAGGCACACCTAGAGAAGGCAAATAAAAGGGCTGGCACACATGAGGTTACATGTTTTGACCACGCCACAGGGACTTATCAGGTCGAGCATAGGGGCGGTACAACGTCCGACGGCGAGGTCCGAGAGTCAAGGATGCATGTGGTAATCCTCCAAGATTTCACATGCACTTGTGGTAAACCAAGACAGTACCACTTTCTATGTTCTTATTTGGTGGAAGCAGCTAGGCATCGCAATTATAATATCGAGAGCAGGATACCTCACAAGTTCAGTGTCGACACGCTTGTGCACACATAGAGCCCCCGCTTCGTGCCTTTCCGAGACCCTGGAGAGTGGCCTCCATATGATGGGCCAAAGTACATTACGAATCCAGCTTATCATTGGAACAAGCGTGGATCGAGGAAGAGGACGAGGCACAGGATGGTTATGAATCAGATACCCGAAAGAACGAGGCATGGGAGAGGAACCCCATTTCTTACTGACCCCGAGCAGTACGAGTGCGGCAAGTGTGGTAGACTGGGTCACAATTCACGCACTTGCCATTGGCAGATTAGTGAGGTGCGACTATTGATTATTTTCATTATTTTATATTTATCATATTCATTCAATTAATTATGCATGTCTAATTTTATGCTTGTAATTGTGTCAATTACTTGTATATTTCTAAGTTTATGTTTCATTGTATATTGAATTTCTATTTCATTGACTTTTTTAGGATGGCGCAATTCTACCTGCTCGACCCGGCGTACAAGGAGACCTAATGAGGACGTCTCATAGCGGAGGGGTAGGTAATAATCTATGTGTTTTGTTCAAATTTTTGTGAGCGTACATGTGTTCCGTGAAGTAACGGGAGACTATGTTTTATTCCATGCAGGACCTACCACTCCTTCATCCTAGAACCCATAATAGGTTCTTGGACATGCAGTACGATAACATATACACTCCTTTCCTGCAAAGAGCTGGCCTAGATGTCATCTCTTTTCAGGTTCATCGTGAGTTACCCAAGTTCAACTCAGCGGCCATAACTACGTTGGTTGACAGGTATTATCTTCAATCATTGCCTCCATTCATGGCCATTTATTCATGCGCTTGCCTTTTTTACATATAATCTTGCTTTGTCTAAAATGTAGGTGGTGACCGGAGACTCACAGCTTTCACTTGCCTTTCGGAGAGATGACAGTCACGCTCTAGGACTATCAGAAAATGCTAGGTCTGAGGATTCACGGCAATGTAGTGACTGGGCAGTGCAGGTCAGATGGTTGGAGAGCACGAGTAGAGGCCTTCCTTGGGCGTGAGGTTGGCGAGAAAGGGGCTCGCACTTCTAGAGTTCTAATCTCCTGGCTCTGGCAAGAGTTTGCACAGTGCCCCGAGGAGGCAGATGAGGAGACAGTTGGGTACTACTGCAGGGCATGGATCCTACACCTGTTTGCCTATGTTCTCTTTCTTGACGCCACGGGTGACACTGCGTAGTGGATGTGGGTCCACTGCCTCAGTGACTGGGACCAAGCGGGTTAGTACAGCTGGGGCTCTGCAGTGTTGGGTTTTCTTTACCGGCAGCTTTGAGAGGCGTGTCGTCGGACTTCATCCTCAGCGTCACTTGGTGGATACGTGTACCTGCTCCAGTTGTGGATGTGGGCTCATTTACCAGTTGGCCATCCCGAGGTTCTGACTCATCGTGAGTGGTTCCTAGGTCAGCCTCCACGTCGGCAGCCGACGTGGGAGTACCTTTAGGACCAGGTTAGGGTTTCGCACGTGAGGTTACAGCGGGCGTACATGGAGTTCATGAACGAGCTAGACATGCTCATGGCGTCTAGTGTAAGTAAATTTTATTTCCCATGCTGGTTTAAAATGATTTAGTATAGCATCTAACATCTTGTTTGGACATGTTGCAAGTGTCATGGGAGCCGTACGATGGAGAGGGGGCACTTTCTTTTCAGTCGAGCAACATGTGTGGGTGCGACGACGACTTCTATAGGATGAGGTGCCCTCGAATCTGTTTCTATGCTGTCGAGTTCCACCTGTCAGATAGAGTCGCACGCCAATTCGGAGTGAGATAGCTTTGGCCAACGACTCCGTTCTCAACTAGCGTTGACTTACACAAGTAAGTGTTTTGCTATTTCAATTATCTCGTGATGGTCCATTTTCATTAATATGGTGACATGTACATGGATTGAAGTAATGATGACATACGTGCACTTTTAATACGGTGACATGCAGGTTGGATCGTCAGAAGAACAGGAAGATATTTGATTGGGAGAAGCACCACTAGTACTACATTGAACAATGGGAGCTATTGCACGACAACATGGATGAGAACAATGAGCCGCACACGAATGTGGGTTCATGCGCTACCTAGCTTGGTACCAACGTGTGATACGTTGCAGGCTGAGGCTACAATGGATAGAAGATGACTACGCCGACATTGAGTCCTCCGACGATGAAGACACGACGTATGACCAAACTACTTGTGTAGGAAGGTAGGTGGAGGGAGGACCAATCTTGGACAGAGTGGTAAGTCAATTGTCTTATTTTTCTATGTTAAGTTGCATACCAATACATTATACGTTTGAGGTATCTATTTTAGTTAGTGGCACCTTCGAGTCCTAGCGTCCTTATAATTAATTTAATCATGCAACATAATCATGCCTTCAGAAGAGGACTGGATGGAGTTTGATGCATGACCAAATGGATATTGTGATGACCTGTAGGTGATGGTACAAATTCTAATGGGTTTAGTCCTAGTAGTTGTTTAGTGAAATTTTTTTCTACAAAAGAAAACAAAACTTATTACTATCTGTTGAGAAGTAAATGTAGGAGTTTTAATTAGAAGCTAGCTTTATTAAAACAAGCTTTGTTTGGAATTTTATAAGAAAAAACAAGCTTTGTTTATAATTCTAGAAGAAAAAAAGTTTCCGATTGTGGTTAATTCATTACTTAATGTTTATGTTTGGCTGTGGAGGAGGCAACACACCACCACAATCTTACTGAGAACTTTGTTGCAGGGCAATATCCTCAAATGTTCCGTTGAAGACATTGAGCGCTTTCGTCCGAGAGTCAGGGACGACAACACGCGTAGCTTCCTAGACGTAAGATTCAAAATATTCTTTCAAACATATTATTAATATGTTAAATTCTTTCAGTTAACATAATTTTATACAACAGAGGATGTCACGTTGGCTACGCCGTGCGGCTGCTCGTTGTGGTTGCAGGACAGCCACGATGCAAGACGTGCACGTTCATTCCGCAGGCAAAGGAGGCTTAGGTTCATCTAGCCAAGCACCTATATGGTCCATAGGCATTGCGTACGAGGATGAGGACGACGACGAGTTGGACCAGAGGCATGAGGAGCTTGGCCCGTCTCAGCTCCAGGGCGCTCCCTCGACTCAGCCTACATAGCCTTCAGGCACTAGGCGACGTCGTCCACCTAACCCTTACACTCCAGGCACCAGCGCTCTTGGTCACAAGGGTTAGGGTAAGACTAGGAGGCAGTGAGAATTTCTGGTAGATGTATTATGTAGTATTATAGACTTTGTGGACTTTTATTATGAACTATTGTTGACTGTATGTACTATAATTATAGACTGTGTGGACTATTAATATGCTTGTTATTATGTATATGGTTTCAGATGAATGTGGCATATGTTTGTACATGTTGTATTGAGGTTAAATATTTATCTCATATTTATGTACGGATGGCATCAAAAAATAGGGGAAATTATGGCGAAATTTTCTGCCTACGGTACATATTAATGAGCGGCATCAGCTTTTTCCAGTTCAAAATAGTGATTGAACTCTGAAATCGAATAAGCTTTTCAGTCATAGAATCCAAGGGAAATAGCCTTTAAAATGATTTGTCATGTCACCGTCGGATAGACTTTTCAGTGTCCTTCGAAATAGTGATTCAAGTCTGAAATCGAATAGGTTTTTCAGTCATAGAATCTAGGCTCTCCAGTGTCCTACGATGTAGGCTTTTCAATGATTCTGAGTAAACTTTTCAGGAGCATTTACAACACAATTCAACGGCTAGCAAACCTACCTCCGCCTATATATATGTGTTCTAGGATGCATTGCTAACCAAAAGGAAAACCAAACTAGTATTCGGTTTCGTTGGAGTAGAAATATCTAGAGAGTCATCTAGAGGAAAGGGTTTCGGGAGTGAGAGAGGAAAGGGGGACAAAGGAACTCCCATTATGTGGGAGGGGTCTCTTGAGTCTGATTTCTTTGAGAAACCAGTGTATCAGTTCTCCCCCGAGAGCAAGTATGATTTCATTAAAGAGTGCCCTCTTAGAGGATACGATAACAGGAAGGAAGATTGGCCAAAATGCATGCATGGTGAGGACTGCTTAGTGCAGATGTTCACCGAGGGGGTCGATGGAGGTCGTCGCTTCTTTAAATGCCCGTGAGCATGGGTAATTGCTATTACATTTCGTTTGTTAAATATGTTTCTCGAATACCCTTACAACTCACAGGACATACTTATTGTAGTCTTTCGAGCCCAAAGAAAACTATGAGTTCACTAGGTGGGTTGATCCTCGACCAATTTATCCAAATCAGCAGTACATCTACTACCGGCAGGACAAAATCTTCGATCTACAAAGGGAATTTAGCAGCGCATACAAGGAAGACGATGATGACGACAACAACATTGGTGCAAGTTCACAGGAGACACTCTGCAATGATCCATATTGCATCTGCCTTAATCACAAGAACAAGGGGCCTCCGCCGTCCACCAACAATGGCAGGCTACTGTGGAGAAGGTGCAACATAATTTGCTATGTGGCCACACTACTAGGACGACGCTATCTTATTCACATGGCACATCCATGTGTTTGTTGTTTAATTTAATTACCTAAGGCATGTTAGGTTTAGTCAAAGGAACTATGTACCCTTGTTTGGTACATGTTCTCACATGTCATTTTTTGTCCTTGTTGTTCGCTTCAATTAGCTAAGGCATGTTAGGTAGAGTTAGGACATCTGTACCCTAGTTCGGTACATGTTCGCATATGTCATTTCATGTGTTTTGTGTGTTGAATTATATAATGCCCTACTTCGTTAGATTTTGTTTGCAGCATGTGATTATATTTCACTACGTCCACAATATTAAACTGAATATTATGACCACAAATAATGGAAACAACTACATAATGAAAAGTCCAATACTATGACACATTAAACAACACAATAATACTAGAAGTACGTGTCGATAAACTAAATAACACAGTACATGACCTACGTATGCTCATACTTAAAGTGCATTACATGACAACATAATGAAAAGTCCAACATGAGATAACAGTGTTCATGAATAAACCATAGAACTAGCAAGTAATGGAGACTACTGAGTGCAATAATGCCACTTTCTCTTCCTTAGGGCATCGGGATTCTCCTCCATCGCTGCTTTCGCTCGGCGCGCACGCTCAAAATTCTTCTCCCTCTCCTCCTAGTACGTAGCAACACGTCTCCTTTCCTCCTCTTTCTTGTGCTCCTTTTTTGCAGCCTCCTCTCCGCATCTCTTCTCCATCATCTTCTTATCCTCTGCCTCCCACCGCAACAGTTTCTACATCCATTTCTTGTCTTCAGGCTTGATCTTAGTGTCGATCCACTGCTCAAAATCGCATAGCGGTGGAGGGGTCTACAACAAATGCAATTGGTACAAAACAAAAAAAATCATGCAAGATGGCATCTGACACAAAATAATTATTACACAACATCAATTCCTCATCATCTTGTTAATGCGACGCTGACGAAGCGTATGCTCAAACGTAAAATTAGAACACATCCAATACCTCTGCCTATACGTGTCCTTTTTCATCGGACTTGGCTACCTTGTAAGGATCGCCACAAAAGCACATGGGCACTAAACACCACTAGGCGGAGGTAATGGGTCAAAGGTATTTCTGGTCATCCGGCCATAACTACAATTTAGCCATTTTCGTTTTAAGAACCGAAAGCAATTAACATTAAACCCTACACCTAAGGTTTCCCATTTGATCCACAACAATGAACCCATAACATAACAACGTGCACTAAGGTTATCTTAGTTTGGTAACTTTTTCACGTCTTGACATCCTATGGTTGTATAATATAAATATTAAAATTACATGAAACTCTAAGTAATGACGATTCTTAAGTTGAAAAATTCGACTAATATATACCTAATCAATTTGAAAAAAAATAGGAGGGAGCGAGGATACCTTGCTCTCGAATATCTACGGATCAAATCAAAGTTTCATGATCCAATATGCCGATTCGTGAGGTAGGGCGAAGTGGGGAGAGAAAAAACCCGAGAGGGAGGAGAAAGAAGAGGAAGAAGGCTCGGGCAGAAGGTTGGACGACGGGTTAAAACACAGGCTCGGCGTCGTGAATCTTGGCGCCAAGCTCGGCGCCAATAATTTCGGCGCCAGCTCAGCGCCAATAATCACGGTGCCAAGCTCGGCGCCAAGATCCACGGTGCCGAGCTGACTACCCTGTCAGCGTCCACGCCGCCAACGTGGCCCCAACCTAGGCGCCAGACTCTATGACACCGAGACGTGTAAGCTCGGCACCACCAACGATGACGCTGAGCTAAAGGTCCATATTTTAAAATCATATCTCCAGAGGTATATTTATGAATTTTTTAAAAAAAGGCTAAAAAAAAAAAAAATCGCTAGGACCGACGCACGGCATTGTCAACGCAGTGGCTGAGCGGAGTGAGCGCGCTTGCTTTGGCGAATTGGCGTACGCATTGCATGGGCCATGGGGCCGGGGGTGACGGAGCAGGCACCGCCGGCGGTGCGTCTGCTCTGGCACGCAACCCGGCCGGCCGGTCCGCGACATGGCTCATGGACGCAGAATTCTGGCGCGTGCATGAGACGTCACCTCCGGGTGCGCCGCGCGCCGCCCCAGCATGCACGCACGGCCTGCCCCGCCGCGGCGCCACTGGCAGCGTCCGGCCGCTCGGTCGTCGGTCGGTCCGGTCGTCGCCACTCTCCGCCCACACGGACCAATCCAGCGGCACCAGCGCAGCATCTAGCTAGCGAGGGTACACGTACTACTACTACTAGTCGTTTTCAGTACACAGGAGCGGAGTACGTCCAGAGAGCTCGTCTGGTGGCAGAGGACGTACTCAGGTGCAGCTGGAATGCTAGTTCAACACAATTGCTACACATTGCGTCTAGTGCTCTAGCTAGCTACTCCCTCCGTCTCAAATTGTAAGTCATTCCAAGAATCTTGGAGAGTCAAACTTTTTCAAGTTTGACTAAAATTATAGAGAGAAACACAAAGATTGATGACATCAAATAGGTATAATATGAAAATATAACTAATGAAGAATCTAATGATACTTACTTGGTATGATAAATATTATTATTTTGTTATATAAATTTGGTTAAACTTGAAAAACTTTGACTCTCCAAGATTTTTGGAATGACTTACAATTTGGAATGGAGGGAGTACTCTGCATGTGCATCGACGGCGTGCGCGCGATGCATGGTCAGGATCCCAAAGGATATCAGCTGTAAAAGGTTATGGCGTATATTGCCCATTCTCACCACGCACCACCGTGCAACGCTTGAAATAAAACATGCAACGACGACCGCCTGTGGTGGCCTCGTGCGTGTCCAGTGCATCGAGCGAACGAATGAAACCAGTGGACTTCCACAAAAGGTGGCGTCGTTCCCTCCACATACATACCATCAGACGCTTTAATCTTTCACTACCACCATATATGCTCTTTCTTTCTTTCTTTCTTGCATGCTTATTAGGCAACTCTGATTAAAGACCCCTCTGCTGCAAAAGGCCAGCAGGGAAGAAATTAAAAAAAAAGAACATGGCATGCAGTGTCAAAAAGCTAGCAGCTGCTAGTGCAGGGCACGCCTTTGCTCATTCCTTCCACGCGAAGGCAATAATAATGCACGCGGTGCAGCAGAGGCCGAGCTCTAGTAGTAGTGGGCCGGCATGATAAGCTAGCAGCAGCAGTCCGAGACGTAGGGATGAAAACGGATCGGATATGAACGGATATCACTCATATTATATTTGTTTTCATATTTCTGTTCGGATTCGGATTCGGACACGGATAACGTTCGGATACATATACGAATACGGATTGACTCGGTTACGGATACGAATAATGAGTATCGAATACGGTATGAATCGGATTCGGAGAAGGTCGGATACAAATATCTATTCGGATATTGAGTAAAAGCAGCATATATATATATCATACGTGCGCAAACCATTACACCACTCTATGAGTCCATAATCCATCTAGATTAAGCCGAAAGACTAAAGAGTAAAGCAACAAATAAGATAAAGATACAGATACATCATACATCAAACATCATATAAGCACCAATCTTCGCGGCATGAGTAGAAATAGCCAAGCACATTGCTTCATGGGTCTCATGGAGTCATGGTCATGGATTCAAGATCTACAATCCTTATATAGGCCATTTTTCATTTTGAGAAAGTTTGAACAAAATGTAGTTCAAATTTCACAAGTGTGTGACATAGTTTTAGAAAGTCTGTATGAGATTTAAGAATTTGTGACTAGTGTTTGATAAAACTTTCTCAAATGGGAAAATGAGCTATGTAACAATTGTATATCTTGCTGAGATGATCAAACTTGGTATTCAGAGTTTTTTCATCTGAGGTCATTTAGTGTCTCATTTGAGCAAGTTTGACCAAGTCAAATTTGGTCAAATGAAAAAACAACACTTTGACTCTAGTATTATGAACTCTAAATGACTTCAAATTGAAAAGTTTTGAATACCAAGTTTGTTCAACTCATTAAGATCTACAATTGTTGTTTTGGTCAACTTTCCATTTGAGATAGTTTGGACGGTTCAAATTTGTGATTTTTAAATTTCGATGCTTACAAACTAGTTTTCGGAACCCTAGATTGTCTCAAATTGAAAAGTTTTGAATACCAAATTTGTTCATCTCATCAAGATATACAATCCTTATATAGGCCATTTTTTCATTTGAGAAAGTTTGAACAAAATATAGTTCAAATTTCACAAGTGTGTGACATAGTTTCAGAAAGTCTATGAGATTCAAGAATTTATGACTAGTGTTTGATAAAACTTTCTCAAATGGGAAAATGAGCTATGTAACAATTGTATATCTTGCTGAGATGATCAAACTTGGTATTCAGAGTTTTTTCATCTGAGGTCATTTAGTGTCTCATTTGAGCAAGTTTGACCAAGTCAAATTTGGTCAAATGAAAAAACAAAACTTTGACTCTAGTATTATGAACTCTAAATGACTTCAAATTGAAAAGTTTTGAATACCAAGTTTGTTCAACTCATTAAGATCTACAATTGTTGTTTTGGTCAACTTTCCATTTGAGATAGTTTGGATGGTTTAAATTTGTGATTTTTAAATTTTGAATAAATATCCGGATAATATCCGTTTTTAAATATCCGGATATATCCGATACTTATCCGGATTATCCGATATCCGCCGGATATCGATGATATTACATCCGTATTTGATATCCGCCTAAGATATCCGTTTTAGTATCCGTATCCGAAAAAAAAAACGGATATCCGAGTAACTATCCAGATAAGTGTTCATATTTGTTCGGTCGAACGGACGGTCGAATAAATATCCGTACCGTTTTCATCCGTACCGAGACGGCACTGGCCGGCCGGCTGCTTTTCTCTCATTTTCTGAGTGTGTGGCGTGGTGCACGCGCGCGTACGGGGCCACGTACGGGCTGATGCATGCATGAGCGCCGACACGAATGGGGAGGCGGGGACGCTCCTGCCGCGCTTTCCCCGGTGGCTCCATCGACAGCAAAGGGGTCCGTGCGCCTGCGTTGCTGCTTGGCACAAGTGGAGCCGGGAAGAAAGGAAGCTCATCCGCACTCGTGCAGGCGCATGGCAGAGTGGCTGGTGTGCCACTAGCTAGCATAAGCGTGAAAGCAAGCAAGGTACATGCATCGAGCATCGTGCATCGATCGGTGCATGTCTGTCGAAGGCAGCGCGGATCGGCATTTGATACCGCTGTTGGAAGGACGCCAATTATTCTAATATACAGTATTCAATTTATTATCGTACGTGGGTATATTTTTTCATAAATACTGATGTCTCTATCATAATGCAATTCTAGAATAGTGACTGCATTCATGTAAAATATTTTAATATCTATTAAATAAGTACTATTAAATTTATTATAGAATATATTATCATATTATATCTATTTGGAGTCATAAATGTACTCACTGTCTAAATTATAAGTCGTTTTAGTTTTCTCCTAAATGTACTCACTGCATAAATTATCAGTCGTTTAAGCTTTTCTAAGTACATATGTATCTAGGTATAATGTATATCTAAATACATTACAAAAATTATATGTATTTAGAAAAAACAAAACAATTTATAATTTGAAATAGAAGGACTAGATACTATTTCAAATACGTTTTAGCTGAACTTAAGTTAGCTTGACTCTGTCAACACTTAAAATTGCAATTTTTAACTAGGATGGAGGTAGTAACGTGGGAGTATTTGGTTGATAAAACTATACGTGACCAAGACTAATTAGGCTGTAGGAGCCGGGTGATCCATGAAATTGGTGCGAATGCAGTTTTCGTTAGATTTGTAAGATTGAGATGAACACAGCACACTGCATGCAAATGATCCTTAGGCTAATTTCAATGGGGTTTCATAGAGTTTTATGGACATTAAATACTACACTAACATGACATTGTATTGATAAAAAAATTATGATGAAAGTTTCATGGAAGTAAAGAAAGTTTTATAGAAATAAAACTCTTTTACACTGTTTTTTAAATACGGGTACGTTAAAAACTGTAACATGAAATCCTCGCTGAGACATGCTTGGAATCCAACAGATCGAGACCTGTGCTGTAGCAGAGATAATTGGCTCCGTTCGCTTGGCTAAATTTGGCTAAAAAATACTGTTCCGACTAACTTGTTATGAGAGAAAAATACTGTTTCGGCTGAAAAAAGCAGCCGAACGAACTGACTTTTAAGGTCAGACGAACGGCACTGAATTTGCAAACGGCGGGTTACGTACTGTCATCAGTCACGCAGGACTACTGGGCCACCGACCTTGAAAAGAAAATAAGGTGGCAGCTACTCAGAACTAGAAAAGGACTTTTGCATCCTTTCTGCGCTATTACTGTTATTTGTTGATTAGGACAATCAATGTAACATCTCGAAATATTCCATGACCATCCGTTCAATTAAACCAACAATCCATGTCACAAGAGCTGAGACAACTCATATGGATTATTATCTAATTAATACATTGCACAATAATATTTTCAAAGATATGTAGAGCTCATCATATCTTTCTACTACGCACGTCATGGACACTATTTCATCGAGACACAGCCACCGCAAAGATGAACTAGGACTCGCGTTTTTCTGTGTGCAACGGGCGGGAGGCCGTGGTACCGATCCTGTAGCGCGAGGTTATCTCACCACAATTCCAAACACACTCTATAGAGGCTATCTCACCACGGTTCCAAACACACTCTATATAGATATATAACAGAGTTAAATGCATGAAAAGCCCTTGAACTTGTCACATGGTGTCACTTCGGTCCATGAACTTGAAAAATACATTTTTGGGTACCTAAGCTTGTTAAATGATACACCGTAGGTCCATACTTGCTACGCAGACATTTTATCTGAAGTGGCGTTGCCACATGGCAGAAGAAATATGCAACAAACCCCTTGAAACCCCATCCCCTCAACATGCAGTCCTGCACCCTGCTCTGCCCGTCCTCTCTCCTTGCCGGCGTCCGTCGTGGAATCACGGGGCATCTGTGCGCCATCAACGGCCAGCGGATGGGGTTGCGCATGGTGGCAGATGAGGGAGTAGAGGGTGGTGTAGGAGAGCGCTGTCGTAGGCGTCAACCTACACCTGCGTGTCGTAGGCACACGCCGCGGTGTGCGCGGCGGCAGGGATGGCAAGGCGAGTGCGGCGTCCGACATGGACAACTTGTACAAGCCCCTCCGCGCAGGGACACGGCCAGAGCCATGCGCGGAGGTCGACAGATCTGGCGCGGCGGTGGTGGCGTGCGGCGGCTACTGGCTAGAGCGGCGCCGCTACGAACTAGGGCGAGCAGAAGCATCACTGACGTTGGCCGCGTGTAGGAGCGCACGCGATCTGTCCTACGACAGTCTGGCCTCATCTATTTCTTCTTCCTCCATCTCTTCGTCGCGTCCCTTCATCGCTTGAGCTTCGGCCATGGCCGGCAAAGGGGAAGAAGTATCTCGGCCTGCGCGAGTCATCGGCTCCACCTCCCCGCCAGAGCACGGCACCGTCATCAAACCGTCGTGTCGCAGGCGCCGCCGCGTGGGGCCACAACGCCGCGAGCCCCCCGCCGCACGGCGAGCACCCACCGGCGCGGATAGGAGTCGACCAGCTCTAGCGCATCCGCTTGTTGGCCTATGTGCTCAGCACGCCACCTGAGCACGGTGCCACTACTGTCGCCCACACACGCGTGGGGCTAGCCATGGCTGGCCGTCGCCACCTTGGACCACGCCCTGGCTCTTCGTGTGTGTGCGCCACCGCCGTGTGGCCCCACACGGTGGGAAGACTACCACCGGTGAGAACCAGCCGGGCCCCCACCGTCGGTTTGCTATTCTCGTGGGGCTCGTCGATCTGCTATTCACGATGTGCTCAACTCCGATGAGAAATGACCGGCACAGCACGAGGCGGTCATCTCCTCCTCCGACGAGAGTTGGATCTGGCCCGACAAAGCTGCCGTCTAGGAACACGATGGTGGTGCCATCCGCGTCGGCGCGCTCAACCATGTAGCGAATCCAGAGATTGCACCGTTGCAATAGCTGGGGAGCATCTGGCAGTAGGCAGCGAGCGTCGACCTATCATCAGAGGTTGTGTTTCTATGCCACCTCACCCTCGAGCCACTGCTGCTCCCCTCGTTGTCCTTCCTGACGGCGAGCACATACGTGCGAAGGCAGACCAGTCTGTGAAGGTGGAAGCGGCACGCGAAGGCCTGGATGTAGGGCAGCACCTCGTGGTGACGAGGGAACCTATGCGGGTCGACGGAGTCCGGAGCGGCTGAAAGGTCCTAATGGCTAGAGGAAGGGTGAATAGCCTATAAAATTTTCTACAACAACACTACGCAAAGCGGTTAGACAAATATGAGGCGAAGTGAATGTTGTGCTAGCCTACTAAGAATACAAGCCACCTACCATAATTCTAGTTGCTATTGTCTATAAGCACTCAAAGGCTATGTCACTACACTAAATTTATGAGCTCTCAAAGACTAACTAAAGAGTCTCACTAACCACTAGACATGATTCTTACTTGCCCTCAAAACTAGCTACACTAAAGGGCCAAGCTACACTAAGAAATGTAAATACGCGGGAAGGATGGAGTTTTATACCGTCGTGTAGGGGAATGAGCCATTCACCAAAGGAGCCAATCAATCACAAGAATGAATACTAACGAAGACCAATCACCTCAAAATCAAATGATGACACAATAATTTTTTTCTGAGGTTTATTTGCTTGCCGGCAAGCTAGTCCTCGTTGTGGCAATTCACTCACTTGGAGGTTCACGCGCTAATTGGCATCACACGCCAAACCCTCAATAGGGTGCCGCATAACCAACACAAGATGAGGATCACACAAGCCACGCGCAATCCACTAGAGTTGCCTTTCGTGATCTCCCATGGGGAAGGCATAAGAACCCCTCACAATGTCAACGATCGGAGCCGACAACAATCACCAATAGCCGCTCAACGATCCACCAATCACTGGGCCATCTAGGTGTCGGCAAACACCAAGAGTAACAAGAACTCCACCAGCCAAAATCGTCCAACTAGCGCCACAAGATGCTAGAACACTAAGAAATGCACTAGAGGCTCTCCAATGTCACTCAAGATGATGAAATCAAGTGTGCAAGTGAGTGGAGTGGTGTGCTCAGCTCTCAAAGGATATATGCAGCTATTAGAAGTGCCAAGAGAGTGGCCAAGACCGGCCATTAGCTCTATTTATAAGCCCACAAGCAAATAGAGCCGTTACCCCTTTGAGTCAGCTTCTGCGGGGTCACCGGACATGTTGGTGTGGCACCGGACATGGGGTGGCCTTGGCCTTCTTTTGTCGCCCACGGCGTGTCCTGGGGACGGTGATTCCCTTTCGCTGTGATCGGACCCCTCGGGCGTATAGCCATGAGATTTGGTGTGTCGGAAAAGGTCTTTCCTGATTCCGACCCCTACGGGGGTCTGTCGTTCTACGACCGCGCGTTCGGTCTTCTTGTGAGTCCAACTTTTCTCGAGCCCCCGCCCGTAGCAAGGGTCCGGTCGAGGGTCAGCTTGTCTTTGTGATCGTCTTCCCTCAAGCGTCTTTTCCGATAAAAACGGAGGGGCTGAGCCGTGCCATGATTTTCCGCTATGGACGAATCATGGTGCTCGGTGAGTTGTTAACTGGCTAGCTCGAGTGGGGCCCCGGCATCCCATTCGTGGGGGTCCGGCTTGGGTCAGCTGGTGATCGACTCCAGACTCTCAACGGTCAATCCATATAGTTCTCGGGTCCGTTCGACCGTTCTCGAGGGCTCTCTGCCTTTCTTTGAGGAAAAACTATGTATCGTATCCGACTGAGACTCTAACGTGGAACGGGATACCCACAGCGCCATGTGCTCGGGTATCTGTTGTTGCAATGCACACCGTCGCTGGCGGTGCTTGCGGTGCAGGCGTGCACAAGCGTGAGACGTGCACACACCATCGATGGCGGTGCCCCGGCCATCATCGCACTAGGGCTGTGTATACCATCACTGGCGGTGCTAGCCCCAGCTCCATCCCTTCTCGGCCACATCCAGGCGGGCACCGCTTTGGGGTGGCAGTGCCCCCCAGAACACCTCCTTCTCGGCCTCCTCTGCCGGTCACCGTCACAAGGGTGGCAGTGCCCTCGGGGCAGCAACACAAGCCCGGCTATGATTCGTTTTCTTCACCTTTTTTACCACCTTTGCAAATGTGCTAACACTCCAAGTGTTTCACCATCACGTGCAAGTGTGTTAGCATTTTCACAAATATTTTTCAAAGGTTAATCACTTCTCATCGAATGCGCACTAGGCCTAAAATGCAATGAAAGTATTTCAACACCTAGTGGCGCTAGATGATCGAGTTGTCAAGTGTGTTAGCATTTTCACAAAAAAAATTAAAGGTTAATCACTTCTCATCGAATGCGCACTAGGCCTAAAATGCAATGCAAGTATTTCAACACCTAGTGGCGCTAGATGATTGAGTTGTTCGATAAGAGCTCCCCTCTTAATAGTACGACCATCTATCCTAAATATGATCACACTCGCTAAGTGTCTCGATCACCAAACAAAAAGCTCCTATTAAGTTTTATCTTTGCCTTGAGCTTTTTGTTTTTCTCTTTCTTTTTTCAAGTCCAAACACTTGATCATCATGGTCACCACACCATCATCATGATCTTCACCATTGCTCCATCACTTGGAATAGTGCTACCTATCTCATGATCACTTTGATAAACTAGGTCAGCACTTAGGATTTCGTCTATTCACCAAATTCAAACTAGAGCTTTCAGTGGCGGCGAAAGGGCGGTCGTCGCGGTCGTACATCTAAGGTGCCCACGACTGTGTGGGCACGCTCGAACACAACGGCCACGTGGCCCTCGCGCCGCAGCTCACGCGCGGCTGCCGCGGCGATGACGGAACGTGTTTCAGGGGGTTGGATGCATATTTTTTCCACCACGTGGCGTTGCCACGTCAAATAAAAATGGCCGCGTGGCAAGTATGGACCTACGGTGTATCATTTAACAAGTTTTGGTACGCAAAAATGCATTTTTCAAGTTTATGGACCTAAGTGACACTCCATGATAAATTCAAGGGCCTCTCATGCATTTAACTCTATATATTATGTCTAGCTAGATACATAGCAAAAAGTAATGTATTTAAAAATTAAATTGATTTATAATTTAATATCAGCAATTGAGCTAAAAACTCTGTAAATACTACTCCATACGTCTCAGAAAGGATATAATTTTAGCACAGTGTCATATTTTAGTATGTTGTGTTTAAGCAATTATAGATAAAAATATCAATATTTATGATATCATATAAATACCATTAGACTAAGTACGGAATGTATTTCTATAATAAATTGATTTGGATTATAAATGTGAATATTATTCCGCATTTCCTATTCTACAGGTGCCTGAAAGTGAAGATGAACTAGCAGGAAGGGAGAAGGTGCTTAGTCCTAAGGATGAGAATTAGTAGTGATAGTTGGATTTAGATTAGATGGATGATGGTTGTCACCTAAAAAGAAAGCAAAATTCAGGCGCTTGTGGTTTAGCAACTCTCATATTATTCATTACAAATTTGATAAATGTAAACCACATGTAACTTATAGTTATATCCTTTTTGAGACATGCCGTAATTATTTGCGGTTATTATTTTAAAAAGAAAGAAAGGTGCCGTACCACCACTGCTACTAGCAGCTCGTGCGAGCTGCAGCATGGGACAAGACACGAAACGGAACCGAGCTTTGGTCAGCTTGCCACCAGCTCGGGTCTCTGGAGTGGAGGCGGGGGCACCCACGTGTGCGGCTGCATGGTGGCTAGCGTAGTGTACGGTGTCCCAGCGCCGAGCGCTCCCCCGCCTCCCGAGGCAGCCTCTGGGTCTGGGGCCTAGCCTACCTTGACGGAGCGGACGAGCGGTGGCCCTGCCTGTGTGTGCCTGGTGGCCCGCCCTCGCCTCCGGGTTGCCTGCGCGGACCGCGACGTGATGGATCCAACCAAAGGGCGGCACGAGCCAGACAAAGCGCCAAACCGCCAAGGCGAGCGGAGTTGTGGTCAGGGGAGGACAGACAGCAGCGGCCGTGGCTGGCGCCGACTTCCGACGTGTGTCTGACGAGGATGCGTGCTTATATATGAACAAAAGGAAACTGTAGTACTCCGTATGTGTCAGCGTGGGACCGTAATCATCGCTAATAATTTCGTTCGTGACGTGACTTGTTCGTCAGTACTCTGGTGAGACGCTCGTCCTAGAACCCAGAAAATGTGTGCGTGGGGTTCGGATGCTTGACCCAAATAAACCGTACTTCCTCGATTCCTCCTCCTTTTATTTGGTTCCTGAAATGGGCAGCGAAATTGGATTTGCTTTTAATTTGCGCAGCACGACCAGTTCGTAAGTAAAAGTTTTGCTGCGCATGAATCGATGCAAAATGTTATATGAGTACTGCTCTACGAGTACGAAGCAGACGGTTTCCCTTTTTATTACCCGCCAAAAAAAAACTCCCGGCAACGACAGTTCATGCTTTTATAATCCGGTGAACACGGGTCACTAACCACGCCGCAATTCACAAGTAGGAGTTCTCTACTCTGTATCGTTTGACATACAACGCACCGTACTCCGATGTCTCTCTGTATCCTATCCCATCCTAGGATTTGATTTGTTAGTAGCTCTATATCTAGCTGGACCTTCTGGGCGCTTGCGTAGGAGTTCGAGAGCAAATTCGGCTTTGTTTTTGACCGCGTGACGACGATCGATCGTTGAAATTTTTGTCACCACCCACCCTGCGCTGCACGCCGGCGCTGCCCCTGCCCATGCATCTCCGTCAACGACCGCCCCACGTACCCATCATGACGTCGGTACCAGCCAAACTGCGTCTAGCGTTTTCAACAATTTCTTACGCCGCTTACCCTTCGGTTCTCATCAGCTCTTTTCATCTTTTACCGCCTTTATTTTCTTTATTTACACAGAAGATGGCCGCTGTTTTGATCTGGTCATCTTGCTGTAAGCATGCAGATACAGCATGCATGCTGTTGGACCCGTGTGCCCGTTGCGTTCTGTAATTTTACTGCTATATATTACGCGGCATCTGGATGGCGGACTGCGCCGCCTGCTTGGCAGCATGTGGCAAAATTTTGGGCTTTTTGGCTATTGTAGTCTCGGCGGCATTAGACGCACCGCGCTAGATTCTCTGCCTAACCTACGGCCGAGCAGACGGTGGCGCCGTGGCGAAGTAACGAAAATGTCCGTCAGGAATGGGCCTTCGTTTCTCTGAATACGACTGACGACCCATGTGCAGACGGTGCGCATCATGACATCAGTCAGCTGCATGCAGCATCTAATGACTGGCTAATAATGCTCGTCGTTTAAGCCTGAGACAGCTGAGTGATCGTGATTGCCAGGTGTCTGCTCCCAAAGAGAAATCAGGCTCGGTGGAAGTACAGGTATGCCTGGATGCTCGCAGCTCCAGAACCCCGACGAGCTGGCCTTGTTCTCTGTTCCTGATCTAGGACAGTTCTGCACCTACGGAGCACTAGAAGAGAACAAAGGGAAGATGCCAATGCCACACGGCCACAATAATTTAATGAGCAAGTTTAACGGTGGCTCGATCGATCTGCAGGCAACACCAGTCGTTTTCCTCCTTTCTGAAGCATCATCAATCATCATCATTGCACTTGCACCGAGTCTAGCCTAGCTCCAAATCAAATCGGAAATCTCCCACCCAGCGAGTGGCCCAGATGGGGGTGCTCTGCTACTGATTACGGACGCGAAGAGGCAGCGTTTTTGCCTCAAGATGCCCAGGCAACGCGGGGTGAAATGATGGTCGAAGGGTGCCCGTGTTCCGGGAAAGCCTAGCATTCTGTGCCCGGCGGTTGCTTCTGTCTGCACTCTGCAGTGCTGTGCAGTGCAGGGTCCCTTGCACGAGGATGTACTAGCGGCTGTGAGCGTCACATCCCATCCCATGTGTGATGTGTTGTTTCAGTTTCCTGTTTCATTTCACTGTCTGTCGGGTCCCCATCACCATCAGCTGCGAGGGGCAGAGAGAAGAGAATTCAGGGCAATATGCATAGTAGGCCACAGCCCACAAGCCCACAGGGCCTAAAACGAAAGCGGCCCTTTGCGGGGTAAGTGTTCACGAGGGCTTGTCCAAAGTTTCATCTGCCTGAGCGCTCGTGAATGGTTGCCGACCTGTTGGCTTATACTGACTCGTGAATGGCCCTCTACCGACTAGTGAATTTGAACTGCGTGCCCTAATCCTGGATGGTGATGCAAAGAGACAAAGGTTTATACTGGTTCAGACAATCGATGCCCTACGTCCAGTCTGAGAGATCGATTTTGTATTCCTTGCACCGAAGTTCTAGTAGTAGGGGGTTACAAGCACAGGGAGAGAGGGAGCTAATCCCAGGACTCGGCGAGGTGTCGTGTGGGCTACTTGAGACGTTGCTCTCAGGCGGCTGGGAAGTGTATGTGTGTGAGCTACCAGGTGTTCTTCCTCTTTTTCCTCCTTCGCCTCCCGAACTATCCCTGTCAGTCGTGGCTGGCGTAGTAGGTGTGACCAGGTGCATTTAAACGGATGTGACGGCTCGCCAGAGGGACGGTTGAGGCGGAGGCAACGAGGATGCGGGACGAGCCCGGCCTCGGCCGAGGCGGAGAAGGAATAGCACGTCCGAGGCCCTGCCGGGGGGTCTTGGACGAGGCGGAGGCGACGAGGATGCGGGACGAGCCCGGCCTCGGCCGAGGCGGAGAAGGAATAGCACGTCCGAGGCCCTGCCGGGGGGTCTCGGACGAGGCGGAGGACGAACGGTTGGTCTTTCACGCTGATGGACTTAGGTAGCACAGGGCAGTACGGGTGTCAGCAGGGGGCACAGTGATGAGCACAGTGGTAGGTAACCCCTGCTGCGCCCGGTCCCTATCCCGTCGGGCCATTCTCGCCTGATCGTGCCAACGTCTGGCCGACGCTATGGGAGTAGTGGGGCGTATTGACTGGACGTGGCGTTTTGTCAGGGGAGTCGGTCGGGACGGAGGTGACGAGGTTGTTGCCGAGCCCAACCTCGGGCGAATCGGAGAATTGGTATCCCATCCGAGGCTTTGCGGGGCGGGGCCTCGGCGAGGGGGCCTCGGCGAGAGGGCCTCGGCGGGGCGGAGGGCTTTGGCCTTTCGTCTGAGGCCTCGGCGTAATCCTTGGGCGAGTCGGAGAATCTGCCGAGACTTCGTGGTTGTCCTTTGACTTTGATTTTTGCAAGGCTTAAGCAATATTTTCGATTCTTGCTTAGGGTACCCCTTCTTGTGGTTTCCGACAGTAGCCCCCGAGCCTCGGGAGGAGTGCGGGCACTCTCCCGAGGTTTTGACGAGACTTGGCTCGTAGCAGCTCCCGTCGGGATTGTGTTTTGTACTTGGTGGTTCCGGTGGGTGCGCGCGAGCGCACCCGCCGGGTGTAGCCCCCGAGGCCCTGGAGGAGTGGAGTTACTCCTCCAGGGGCTTTTTTCGTTTTCGCGTTTGAGCGAGGAGTTTTTATCGCATTTGCCGAGCCCACAAGCGCAAGTTCGGGTTGCGGGGGTCTCGGCGAGGCTGCAGGAAAAGCCCTCTAGCCTCCGCACGGAGCGAGAGGTCCGTCAGGGACCCCCCTGACTTTGGGTACGACCCTCACGCTTTCTTTTTGCTCGGAAGGAGGGGTGGAATGTGCTAGGCTACCCTCGATGGGCATGAGCGTGGGCACTTCCGGTGAGCTGTTATCGGGTAGTCCGAATGGAGGCCCAAACCCCGTTCGCTAAGGGTCGGCTAGCGGTCTGGAGACGCACTCCAAGAGTACTAGAGGGTTTCTCTAGTGGGTGCCGAGGCCGTTCGCTGGGCCTCGGTGGCTCGGTGCCTCCCTACGGTGGGATCCCATTCGAGACTTCCTGCCGGTCTTGACACGACTTAGGGCGCCTGAGCGAACGAGCGATCGTTCGCTCGGGCCTCGGCCATTCGTAGGCTCACCCCAAGGTCGTCCCTGACTCTGTTGTCCTAGGGCGACTGTCGAAACCTCTGGAGGCCCAGCCTTCGAACCCCTGGACCGTAACGGGCTCGGTTCCCTTTATCGTATTTGTAACGAAACTTCTAGCGTGGACTTAGACCGATTGTCTTTGTCTTGGACGCAGGTGGAGCCCCCGAGCCTCCGCCAGGAGCAGGAGGGCGGTCAGGGGTCCCCTGGCTTTTTCATCCGACCCTCACATATCCTTTTCGTTCGGACGGAGGGTTTATTTGCCGAGCCCATTCTGGTGCGAGCCGGAGCCGCTGGTCTCGGTGAGGTTGCAGGAAGAGCCCCTAGCCTCTGCGTAGAGCGAGAGGGCCATCGGGAGTTCCCCTGGCTTTTTATACGCCCCTCGCGCGTGAGGGTTTGTTTGCCGAGGCCCCTTTGGGCGCCAGCCCGGGTCGTGGGGTCTCGGCGTATCTGCAGGAAGAGCCCCCTAGCCTCTGCACAGGGCGAGAGGGCCGTCAGGAGCTCCCCTATCTTTTTGTACGACCCTCACACTTCCTTTTCGCTCGGAAGGAGGGTTTGTTTTGCCGAGCCCCTTTGAGTGCGAGCCGGGGTCGCCGGGTCTCGGCAAGGTTGCAGGAAGAGCCCCTTAGCCCCTGCATAGAGCGAGAAGGCTGTCAGGGGTTCCCCTGACTTTTTGTACGACCCTCATGCTTCCTTTTCGCTCGGAAGGAGGGGTGGAATGTGCCTCGCTACCCTGGATGGGCACGAGCGTGGGCACTTCCGGTGAGCTGTTATCGGGTAGTCCGAGTGGAGGCCCGAACCCCGTTCGCTAGGGGACGGCTAGTGGTCCAGAGACACACTCCAAGAGTACTAGAGGATTTCTCTAGTGGGTGCCGAGGCCGTTCGCTGGGCCTCGGTGGCTCGGTGCCTCCCTACGGTGGGATCCCATATAGGCTCGCCTGCGGTCGTCCCTAACTCTGTTATCCTGGGGCGGCTGTCGAAACCTCTTGGGGCCCAGCCTTCGAACCCCTGGACCGTAATAGGCTTAGAGCATGGTTCCTTCATATGAAAGGAATAGGCCGTGGGAAATATCTTCCCTATTGGCTCGACAACGGGTGGCGCGCCTTTTGAGGCGGTTTCCTAGGGAGGCGAAACGACGCCTGTTGCCATAGTGGCCGAGCATGACGTGGTGGATGGGACGTAACTGTTCTCGCCTTTAATGAGGGAGACGTGGGTGGGTGGGCCGGCAAAATTGGCTCGTGGTTAACTGCGCCGGATCGGGGGGAAACTTCCCCGATTTCGTCGCCCGTTCGTTTCGCCTCCTCCCTGCATAAATACCCAAAGAGTCCCGGCCCTCCTCGTCTTACCTTGCCTACATTAGCACTGCCTCCATCGAGCCATCGCTAGAGCAGCGGGTGCCGGGAAGAAGAGGGGAGAAGAGCGAGCCTAGGGAGAAAGCGAGGAAAAAAGCAAGAGCGTGGGAGAGAGAGAAAAACTCACCGCCGCACCTGATTCCTCCATCGCATCCATGGCCGGCGACATCGTCATTGTTGAGGCGGACCCCTGGGATCCGTCGGATGTCACCGAGGAGATGCTTCAGTCGCTTGTCGACGGCGGACTCCTTCGCCCGGTGACAGACCCCACCAGGCCAGAGTGGATTGCTCCGTACGGCGAGCGAGAGCCGAGGCCCCGCGATGGCTACGTCGTAAGCTTCGTCTCCTTTCACGAGCGCGGCCTTGGCGTCCCGGCGGATCGGTTCATGCGGGCGCTCCCGCATTACTACGGCGTGGAGCTCCACAACTTCAACCCCAACTCCATCGCTCAGGCGGCTATCTTTGTTGCCGTCTGCGAGGGGTACTTGGGGATTGCTCCCCATTGGGAGTTGTGGCTCCACCTGTTCCGGGCGGGGCACACTACCAAGCCGACGGGCACGTCGGGTACGAGGAAGGCGATGAGGGCCGGTGGCTGCACTCTCCAAGTGCGCCAGGACCGCCTGCACCTCTACATTCCGGCCCAGCTCACGTCATCCAATCGCCGGTGGTACACGAGTTGGTTCTACCTTTGCAATGATGACGGAGGACTTCCCCCCTACACTGGGCGGATTGTGGGGAGTTGCCCGAGAGATGGAAGTCTGCGGCGTCCCGGCGACGACCAGCCCAAGCCGCAGCCGCTTCGGAGGGGCTGGCGAGGTCATGGGGCCACGGTCTCACCGGGCCGTAGTCGTGGCTGCCTTCCACCGCCGGAGGGTGCTGCCGCTGATGGCTCGGCGGCGGCGGTGTTCGAGATGAAGCCGGGTGAGCCCATTGAGGGCACCCGGATGTCCTCCTCCACCCTTTCCGACGAGGAAATTCTTCGTCGGGTGGGGGAGATGGTAGAGGCGAAGCTGAGGGGCGGCAACTTGACCCCTATCGCTATGCGGCCGTCGTGGGGGTTCCTTTCACTGGTAAGTCATGCGCCGCTTATAGCCTCCGAGCCTCCTCAGTCTCCCCTTACCCCTTGTTTCCTTATGCGCGTCCGTCATTCCTGCAGGGGATGAGGGACGTACGCTGATCTCCACCGCCCGTTCCCGAGGACGCGAGGCGGCGGGCGATCAACCGCGCGCACGCCGATGCGCAGAAAAAGCAGAAAGACGCCAAGGCGGCGAAGCGCACAAAGCAAATCCTCGCGCGCGAGGAGCTGGATAAGCGCCGCCGTCAACAACGGAAGGATGGTCTCCCGTTGGAGGAATCCCCGTCGACGTCGCTGTCGACGGAGGCCTCGGACGGGGATGACGGGAGCGAGGTGGGGGGAGGTCCCCTGGACCATATTCCTGACATAGTGGAGGTGGTGCCCGGGGCGATGGCAAGCAGCTCGGCACTCCTGGGGGAGGAGGAGAAGCGGACCCGGGGTCAGCGGTTGTCCGCTCCAGGGCCGAGGCTGACAGGCTCGAGGCGCGGGCGTTGGGCAAACGTGCCGTTAGCCCGGTGGGCTCGGCGCCTGTGGTGGAACAAGTGGCGGTGGAGGCGATACCACCGCCCCCGCTGAGGACCGAAGGGGCGCCGGGGTTCATTGAGGACCGACCGGCGCCGATGGATACGGAGGCGGCGCCTCTGCTGCCGCCTCCGCCGTTGCGGACGAGGTTTGCCGTGGCGAAACGGTTGCCGCCCCGTTCAATGTAAGAGTATTTTTGGCAGGGTCATAGTGCCTTCCGTTCGCCATTTGGTCTCGCGCTGACCCTGTTGGTTATTTTTCCTTAGTCGGAAGCGGCCTGCGGACGAGCTTCCCTTGGCGCCCCTTAAGGCGCTCAAGCGCCCGCCCCCTCCCCGCCTCACTGGGTGGCGGAGGCACAAGCCACTATCCAATGCGGCGCGGCGTCGGCGAGGGTCGATCCGAAGGAGCCGCCCGCCCAAGGAGGGGCTGCCGAGGCGGCCCCTACACAGACGAGGGAGGGAGTGCCTCCGCCCCGTGAGGGCGAGGCTCACGAGTCAGATGGGGCCGGCGTGCCCTTGGTTGCCGAGGCCCCCGGGGTCTCCGGGGCTGAGGCGACAGAGGCTAGGGCGTCCAAGACCGCCGAGACCGCAGTGGCTGCGGTCGGTGTTTCTGCGTCCTCCGAGGCCGCGATGGTGGGGGCCGGAGCCCCCGAGACCACCAAGGCCGTCGTGATGGCGGCGAGGCCGTCTGTCCAGGAGGTGGAGATGAAGGCGGCGGAGGCCTTGGAGGCGCCCTTGCTTCAGGGGCCGCCGTTGTTGCGAGAGCGCGCCCGCTAGACGGAGGTCTATCCGATCTCCTCCGACGATACTTCCCGGGCGCGGGAGGTGGTCGACGCCGAGGATGCCGGTGTCGTGGGACAGCCAGCGCCGATCTTGGATGAGGGAAACTCGGCCCTCGTGCGGGTGCGACCCGAGCCTCGCGGGTGGGATCACCCGCGGGTACTGTGGCGGAGCCGGGACGACCCTGAGGGGGAGCCTCTGTTCGCCCTCGAGGACGCAGCCGAGGGCGGGCGCCGGGGCACCTTCGAGCAATACCGTCAGCTGGCGGAGCGGTCGCTATGGACGGCCCTGTCCGTGGTGGCCGACGACCTGCCCGGAGTCGCCCAGGTTTGCGTTTTCCTTTCTCGCACGATGTTGTCCTTTTCTGCTTTTGTTACAATCAATGACCCCTGTTCTGCTTCCCCAGGAGCTCGAGACCCGGTCCCTTGGAAGTCGGTCTTTCTCCGGCGGGAGAGGGGCGTCTGGGACCAGCTTCAGCGGCAGGTGGGCCTTCTCGCCGCTGCCAACGAGCTCCTGTCGATGCGGAGCGCGGAGGTAGAGGACCTCCGCCTTCGTTGTGCCGACGTGAAGGTCGAGGCGGCCACGGCCTAGACACAGCTCGCCCCTCTGGCGGCGCGGGTCAAGGAGTTGGAGGAGGAGCTCACCCGCGCGGTCAGCGATCGGGATGCCTTCAGGGGCCGACCCACTGATGCTACGGCCTCGGCCGCGGCTCTCGTGGGGCAGCTGGGGGCGGAACAGAGGGCGCACCAGCTGACGAAAGGTACCTTGGATGAGGCCCTTGCTGCAGCTGAGGCCTCGCGAACCGAGGCTGTGGTTTGGTGGGGGACGGTCGAGGGTGAGTCTTAGTCTCCTCATTTTGTTTTCTTTTCCTTATGTTCGCTCCCTAACTCCCTTGTGTGACGCAGAGCTAGGGAGTGAAGCTTCCAGGGCAGCCGAGGCTTCTTGGGTCGAGGCCCGGTGCTTGAAGGAGGAGGCCGAGGCTTCCAGGGCCGAGGCCCTGCGCTGGAAGGAGAAAGCCGAGGCCTGTCAGGTCGAGACCCGACACTGGGAGCTGAAGGCCAAGGGTGAGTTCCGTGGGCTTCCTCTCCTAATTTAGGTTGTTTTTTCCCTCGCTCAACCTTACTATGTTCCCCATGGTGCAGAGTCGGAGGCGGAGGTTACTCGGGCAGCCGAGGCTTCCAGCGCAGTGCAGACAGTGCTCGATAATGAGATCGGGGAGCACGAGGCGCTAAAACGTGCTGCCCTTTCTGCCTGCGAGGCCTTGGAGGTTGAAGGGGTTCAGTCAGGCAGCTCCCTAGGAAGCCGTTTGATCGCGCTGAGCAACCAGATGCGCGAGCGGCTCCGAGGAGCGCTGCACATGGGTGTCAAGCGCGCGCTGGCCATCATCTCTTCTCACTACGTCAGGGTCAACCTCCCGGCCATTAGTGATGGGTATGTCCTGCCTGATGATGACGAGGAGGCTGACGCGGTGGTCACGAAGCTGATGGAGGCGGCGGAAGGTCCTGGCACGGCGCTGGCGACGCTCTTCGAAGAGGAGGTGGTCCCTCCCCTACCATCTGTCGGTGCTGAAGGCCCTAAGCCTTGATCTGGGCCCTGGGGGCTATGTAAAAATAGAGTAGGAGTTATTTTTGTATCGAAACGCTTGTGGCCGTCGAGGCCTTTATTTTTGAAGTATTTGTGTTTGTTAGTTGTTTTTCTCATGTTTCCGAGCCTCTGCCCTTTGTTGCTCCTGATCAGATTTCGCTTTGCAAAACACCCCCTTGGGGCCTAAGCCGTCCCTTGGGCGAGAGGTAGTGAGGGAGTGCCGTAGCCCGGAGGCGTGGGCCATCTCGCGACTCTACCGGCCTCTTGCTTTGGAAATAGACCTTGGTCCGAGGGGGTTTTACAACCGATTTGTCAGAGCATGCTAGAGTCTTGGCGTAGGAATTTTTGCGAAAAAATGACTGAAGAATAGTGCGTGGGACCTAGGGGGAGTCCCCCATCTAGCCCCCGAGGGAGGCTTGGTTCTACCGAGGCAGAGCCGAGCCTCTCTTGTCGTGTTACTGTATTGCCGAGACCTATGATAGGCTCGGGGGGTTTCTCGAAATATTAGACCAACTAAAGAATGCTTTTTAATTGTATTTCGAGAAACGACATATACATTGCTTGAAAATTTAGGGATAAAAGCGACGTAGCTGTTCTATGTTCTAAGCGTTGGTGAAGACTTCGCCCTTCTCGTTGGCCAGCTTGTAGGTGCCGGGCTTCAGTACTTGGGCGATGATGTACGGCCCTTCCCATGGCGGGGTCAGCTTATGGCGGCCCTTGTTGCTCTGTGCTAGCCTCAACACCAGGTCGCCTACCTTCAAGTCTCGGCTTCGGACGCGTCGGGCCTGATAACGCCGTTGGCTCTGCTGGTATTTGGCCGAGTGTAGTAGCGCGATGTCTCGGGCTTCCTCTAGTTGATCGAGGGTGTCCTCTCGGGTGGTGCGGTTACTTTGTTCGTTATAGGCTTGTAGCCTCGGGGAACCATATTCCAAGTCAGTGGGGAGGATGGCCTCGGCCCCATAGACCAGGAAGAAATGTGTGAACCCCGCGGCTCGGCTTGCAGTGTTCCTCAGGCTTCAGATGGCCGATGGGAGTTCGGCGAGCCATTTCTTGCCAAACTTTTTCAACCGGTTGTGAATCCTTGGCTTGAGGCCTTGTAGGATCATGCCGTTGGCACGCTCTACTTGGCCGTTGGTCCTTGGGTGTCCTACGACCGACCAGGCCACACGGATGTGGTGGTCGTCGCAAAACGTCAGGAAGTTTTTGCCGGTGAACTATGTCCCGTTGTCGGTGATGATGGTGTTGGGGACTCCAAATCTGTGGATAATGTCAGTGAAGAACAGCACTGTCTGCTCGGATTTGATTCGATTGATCGAACGAGCCTTGATCCATTTGGAGAACTTGTCGATTGATACCAGTAGATGGGTGTAGCCCCCAGGGGCCTTTTGTAGAGGCCTGACCATGTCGAGCCCCCACACGGCGAACGGCCACGTGATGGGGATGGTTTGTAGGGCCAGGGCCGGGAGATGTGTCTGCCGAGCATAGTACTGGCATCCTTCCCAGGAGCGTACCAGCTTGGTAGCATCGGCGACCGCCGTCGGCCAGTAGAACCCTTGGCGGAAAGCGTTTCCCACGAGCGTCCGAGGCGCCGTATGGTGCCCACAAGCGCCTATGTGCAAGTCCCAAAGCAGGGCTCGGCCTGTCTCGGCAGTGATACATCGTTGGAGGACACCTGAGGGACTTCACTTGTACAATTCGTCATTGTAGAGGACGTAGGTCTTGGCTCGGCGCGCGAGCCATCATGCTTCGGTCCTGTCTCCAGGAAGCTCCCCCCGATCAAATCAATCGAGGAACGGGATTCACCAATCCGCGTCCTGATCAGTCTGTGGGGGCTCGGTGTTGACTTCCATGACCTCAGGCTCGATCGAGGGGGTCTTGGCAGCAGAAGGGTCGTCGATCTTTGTTGTGGGTCCCACAGGTGGGCCCTCCTCTGTCGTTGAGGTGTAGTCAATGGAAGGTTTGTGGAGGTCACTAGCAAAGACATTCGAGGGGACCGGGGCCCGTGCCGAGGCCATCTTTGCCAACTCGTCGGTGGCCTCATTGTACTTCCGCGCGACGTGGTTTAGTTCGAGGCCGTCAAACTTGTCTTCTAGGCGACGTACTAATTTGCAGTAAGCCTCCATTTTGGGGTCGAGGCAAATTGACTCCTTCATCACCTGATCCACGATGAGCTACGAGTCGCCTCGGGCGTCGAGACGTCGTGCCCCAAGTTCGATGGCGACATGCAAGCCGTTGATGAGGGCCTCGTACTCGGCCACGTTGTTGGAGGCGGCGAAGTGGAGCCGCACCATGTAGCACATGTGTACTCCGAGGGGCGAGATAAATGGCTGGCCCGCGCCTGCCCCGGTCTTCATTAGGGACCCATCAAAGTATAGGGTCCAGCACTCCGTCTGAATTTGAGTAGGTGGTAGTTGGGTGTCTGTCCACTCAGCCACGAAATCGGCCAAGACCTGAGACTTGATCGCTTTCCGAGGCGCAAAAGTCAAGGTTTCCCCCATAAGCTCGACGGCCCACTTGGCTATCCTGCCCGAGGCCTCCCGGTTATGAACTATCTCTCCCAGGGGGAAAGATGATACTACAGTCACTGGGTGAGACTCGAAGTAGTGACGTAATTTGCGCCGGGCTAGGACCACGGCGTAGACCAACTTCTGGATGTGGGGGTAGCGTGTTTTGGTCTCGGAGAGTACCTTGCTGATGAAATAAACAGGATGTTGGGTGGGTAGAGCACGCCCCCCTTCCTGCCTCTCTACCACTACGGCAGCGCTGACCACTTGGGTCGTTGCGGCGACGTAGAGTAAGAGGGCCTCGTCCCTGGCTGGGGGTACCAGGACGGGAGGATTTGTGAGCAGCGTTTTGAGTCTGTCGAGGGCTTCTTCGGCCTCGGGGGTCCAAGAAAAATGCTCGGATTTTCTCAAGAGTCGGTACAGAGGCAAACCTTTTTCGCCGAGGCGTGAGATGAAGCGGCTCAGGGCCGCAAGGCATCCCATGACCCTCTGTACTCCCTTGAGGTCTCTGATTGGTCCCATGCTAGCTATGGCCGAGACCTTCTCTGGGTTGGCCTCAATGCCGTGTTCCGAGACTATGAACCCCAAGAGCATGCCTCGGGGGACCCCGAACACACACTTCTCGAGGTTGAGCTTGATGCCTTTCTCTCTAAGGCATTTGAAGGTTATCCTCAAGTCGTCGACGAGATCCTCGGCTTTTCTGGTCTTGACCACGATGTCGTCTACGTAGGCCTCGATGGTCCGCCCAATGTTGTCACCAAAGACCTGGGTCATGCACCACTGATACGTGGCACCTGTGTTTCTGAGGCCGAAAGGCATAGTCATGTAGCAGTACATGCCGAATGGTGTGATGAAAGAAGTCGCGAGCTGGTCTGACTCTTTCATCTTGATTTGATGGTAACCAGAATACGCATCAAGGAAAGACAGGGTCTCGCACCCTGCAGTGGAATCAACGATTTGATCAATTCGGGGTAATGGAAAGGGAACCTTCGGACAGGCTTTGTTCAAACCGGTGTAGTCTACGCACATCCTCCATCTCCCATTTTTCTTCTTCACTAGCACGGGGTTGGCCAACCACTCCGGGTGGGACACTTCTTTGATGAATCCGGCCGCCAAGAGTTTCTGTATCTCCTCACCGATGGCTCTACGCTTTTCCTCGTCAAAGCGGCGCAGGCGTTGCCTCGCCGGTCTAGATCCGGCCCGGGTGTCCAGGGCATGCTCGACGACCTCCTTCGGTATGCCCGGCATGTCCAAGGGACTCCATGCGAATATGTCGGCATTCGCACGGAGAAAGTCGACGAGCACGGCTTCCTATTTGATGTCGAGGGTGGCGCTGATCCTCAACGCTCGGTCGTCGGGGCAGGCGGGGTCGACTGGGACGAGCTTGATGGCCTCTGTGGGCTCGAACGCCCCTGCACGACGCTTGGAGTCAGGCGCCTCGCCACTGAGTTGGTCGAGGTGGGCGATGAGGGTCTCGGCCTCCGCAAGAGCCTCGGCGTACTCGATGCACTCGACGTCGCAGTCGTATGCATGCTCGTACGTGGACTCAATCGTGATGATACCGCTGGGGCCTGGCATCTTGAGCTTGAGATAGGTATAGTTGGGGACTGCCATGAACTTGGCGTAGCACGGCCGCCCCAGGATAGCGTGGTAGGCTCCCCCGAACCCGACTACTTCGAAGGTAAGGACTTCTTTGCGGTAGTTGGAGGGAGTGCCAAAGCAGACGGGAAGGTCGATGCCCCCGAGGGGGTCGTGTGCGCTTCCCTGGCACGATGCCGTGGAAGGGTGCGATGTGGCCTCGGAGCCTCGACCGATCGATCTCCAAGAGCTCTAGGGTATTGACGTAGAGGATATTGAGGCCGCTGCCTCCGTCCATCAACACCTTGGAGAGTCAGGTGTTGCCGATGATCGGGTCGACGACCAGTGGGTACTGTCCGGGGTTCGGAACATGGTCAGGGTGGTCGTCCCAATCGAAGGTGATCGCCTCCCGAGACCAGTCGAGGTACTGGGGGGTGGCTACCTTGATCGAGAAGACCTCTCGGCATTCCCTCTTGCGCTGCCGCACCGTAAGGCACGCCGAGGGTCCCCCGAAGATCATGAAGGCGTTGCGTACCTCGGGGAACCCGTCGTCCTTGTCGTCGTCCTGGTCGCTGGTGCCCTTCTGCTTAGCGGCGTCGTCGGGGAGCCCAAGCCTGCCGTAGTAACGCCGCACCATGGAGCAATCCTCGAGGGCGTGCTTGACCGGGCCTTGGTGGTAAGGGCAGGGTTTCTTAAGCATGTCGTCGAAAGGCCTAGTGCCTTTGGGGCCTCGGGGATTCTTACATTCTGTGGTCGTGACCAGATCGGCCTCTAGGACCTCCTGCTTCCCCAGGCGTCCCTTTTTCTTTCTCTTGGGGAGGTGGGAGGCTGAGGCCTCGGGGGCCTCGTCCCTCCGCTTACCCTTGGTGTCGCTGTCGGGGAAGATGGCTCCGACAGCCTCCTCACCCGAGGCGAAGTTGGTAGCGATGTCGAGGAGCATGGCACGTTCTGACCTAACTCCCGATCCAAGTCTCAGCAGGTGGTGCCGGAGAGAAAAGCCTGGACGATCTCCGAATCGCCGACGCTGGGCAACTCGGTGCACTGCTTGGAGAAGCGCCGGATGAAGTCTCGGAGAGACTCGTCCGGCTTCTGACGGCAGCTCTTAAGATACCAGGAGTTCCTAGGGCGCACGTATGTGCCCTGAAAGTTCCCGACGAAGATCCCAACCAAGTCGCGCCAGTCGTGGATTTGTGAGGGAGGGAGGTGCTCAAGCCAGGCTCACGTCGAGTCTGACAAGAGCAAGGGGAGGTTGCGGATGATGAGCAGGTCATCATCCGCGCCACCTAGCTGGCAGGCCAGGCGGTAATCGGCAAGACAAAGTTTGGGGTTGGTCTCGCCGTTGTACTTCGCGAGATTGGCTGGTTGGCGAGTTAGGGCCCGATTTCGCCAGTGTTTTGGCACTAGTGAATTTGAACTGCGTGCCCCTAATCCCGGATGGTGATGCAAAGAGACATAAGGTTTATACTGGTTCAGGCAATCGATACCCTACGTCCAGTCTAAGAGATCGATCTTGTATTCCTTACACCAAAGTGCTAGTAGTAGGGGGTTACAAGCATAGGGAGAGAGGGAGCTAATCCCAGGTCTCGGCGAGGTGTCGTGTGGGCTGCTTGAGACGTTGCTCTCAGGCGGCTGGGATGTGTATGTGTGTGAGCTACCAGGTGTTCTTCCTCTTTTTCCTCCTTCGCCTCCCGAGCTATCCCTGGCTGCTTCCTTTTATAACCGCAAGGAGGGAGCCAGGAGTACATGAGTGAGCTATACGTGGAGCCCTCATCAGAGTTCAGATCCTCAGAGCAAAGACATGGCGTTGGGGATGGCGATTGGTACTTGACTGTCGCGCCGTGCTGGCCAGGCCCGAGGTTGTTGAGGTCGTGGGAGTCCTTGTTGACGTCTAGTCAGTATGGCTTTCACTGTAGGAGACATGTCGTGCCTTGTGTGTTCTTGACTTTGGTGGAGTGCCGAGGCCTGGCGGGTGCTGTAGCTGATCGTGCCGAGGCCTGCTTTGCCGAGGCCTCGGAGGTGACCTGTGTATGATGCGGGGGTCTCGGCGGTCAGCGTCGTACTCGGTTCAGGTGGAGAAGTGCGAAGCGTGTGTCCACAGGGCACGGTAACCCCTGCACCGTCAGTAGGGGATGGTAAAAAGGAGATTTGACCGCTGTCCCATCGCCCATGTCGCTGTACCCTGTCAGTCGTGGCTGGCGTAGTAGGTGTGACCAGGTGCATTTAAACGGATGTGACGGCTCTCCAGAGGGACGATTGAGGCAGAGGCGACGAGGATGCGGGACGAGCCCGGCCTCGGCCGAGGCGGAGAAGGAATAGCACGTCCGAGGCCCTACCGGGGGGTCTTGGACGAGGCGGAGGCGACGAGGATGCGGGACGAGCCCGGCCTCGGCCGAGGCGGAGAAGGAATAGCACGTCCGAGAGTCTCGCGGGGGTCTCTTGACGACGAGGCGGAGGACGAACGGTTGGTCTTTCACGCTGATGGACTTAGGTAGCATGAGGCGATATGGGTGTCGGCGAGGGGCACAAATGATGAGCACAAAGGTAGGTAACCCCGCCCTGCTGCGCCCTCGTCCCCGTCCCGTCGGTCATTCTGCCCGTCAGACTGTGCTAACGTCTTGGTGACGCTATGGGGAGTAGTGGGGGCGTATTATGATGGGACGTGGCGTTTTGTCAGGGGAGTCGGTCGGGACGGAGGTGACGAGGTTGTTGCCGAGCCCAACCTCGGGCGAATCGGAGAATTGATATCCCATCCGAGGCTTTGCGGGGCGGGGCCTCGGCGAGGGGGCCTCGGCGAGAGGGCCTCGGCGGGGCGGAGGGCTTTGGCCTTTCGTCTGAGGCCTCGGCACAATCCTTGGGCGAGTCGAAGAATCTGCCGAGACTTCGTGGTTGTCCTTTGGCTTTGATTTTTGCAAGGCTTAAGCAATATTTTCGGTTCTTGCTTAGGGTACCCCTTCTTGTGGTATTCGACACATAGTACGACCATCTATCCTAAATGTAATCACACTCGCTAAGTGTCTCGATCACCTAACCAAAAAGCTCATATTAAGTTTTATCTTTGCCTTGAGCTTTTTGTTTTTCTCTTTCTTCTTTTCCAAATCCAAGCACTTGATCATCATGGTCACCACACCATCATCATGATCTTCACCATTGCTTCATCACTTGGAATAGTGCTACCTATCTCATGATCACTTTGATAAACTAGGTTAGCACTTATGGTTTCATCTATTCACCAAAATCAAACTAGAGCTTTTAGCAGCGGCGAAAGAGCGGTCATCGCGGTCGTACATCTAAGGTGCCCACGACTGTGTGGGGACGCTCGAACACAACGGCCGCGTGGCCCTCACGCCGCAGCGATGACGGAACGGGTTTTAGGGGTTTGGATGCATATATTTTTCCACCACGTGGCGTTGCCACGTCAAATAAAAATAGCCACGTGGCAAGTACGGTGTATCATTTAACAAGTTTAGGTACGCAAAAATGCATTTTCCAAGTTTATGGACCTAAGTGACAATCCATGATAAATTCAAGAGCCTCTCATGCATTTAACTCTATATATTATGTCTAGCTAGATACATAGCAAAAAGTAATGTATCTAAAAATTAAATTGATTTATAATTTAATATCAACAGTTGAGCTAAAAACTCTGTAAATACTACTCCATACGTCTCAGAAAGAATACAATTTTAGCACAATGTCATATTTTAGTATGTTGTGTTTAAGCAATTATAGATAAAAATATCAATATTTATGATATCATATAAATACCATTAGACTAAGTACGGAATGTATTTCTATAATAAATTGATTTGGATTATAAATGTGAATATTATTCCGCATTTCCTATTCTACAGGTGCTTGAAAGTGAAGATGAACTAGCAGGAAGGGAGAAGGTGCTTAGTCCTAAGGATGAGAATTAGTAGTGATAGTTGGATTTAGATTAGATGGATGATGGTTGTCACCTAAAAAGAAAGCAAAATTCAGGCACCTGTGGTTTAGCAACTCTCATATTATTCATTACAAATTTGATAAATGTAAACCACATGTAACTTATAGTTATATCTTTTTGAGACATGCCGTAATTATTTGCGGTTATTATTTTAAAAAGAAAGAAAGGTGCCGTACCACCACTGCTACTAGCAGCTCGTGCGAGCTGCAGCATGGGACAAGACACGAAACGGAACCGAGCTTTGGTCAGCTTGCCACCAGCTCGGGTCTCTGGAGTGGAGGCGGGGGCACCCACGTGTGCGGCTGCATGGTGGCAAGCGTAGTGTACGGTGTCCCAGCGCCGAGCGCTCCCCCGCCTCCCGAGGCAGCCTCTGGGTCTGGGGCCTAGCCTACCTTGACGGAGCGGACGAGTAGTGCTGTACGAGTACGAAGCAGACGGTTTCCCTTTTTATTACCCGCCAAAAAAAAAACTCCCGGCAACGACAGTTCATGCTTTTGTAATCCGGTGAACACGGGTCACTAACCACGCCGCAATTCACAAGTAGGAGTTCTCTACTCTGTATCGTTTGACATACAACGCACCGTACTCCGATGTCTCTCTGTATCCTATCCCATCCTAGGATTTGATTTGTTAGTAGCTCTATATCTAGCTGGACCTTCTGGGCGCTTGCGTAGGAGTTCGAGAGCAAATTCGGCTTTGTTTTTTACCGCGTGACGACGATCGATCGATGAAATTTTTGTCACCACCCACCCTGCACTGCACGCCGGCGCTGCCCCTGCCATGCATCTCCGTCAACGACCGCCCCACGTACCCATCATGACGTCGGTACCAGCCAAACTGCGTCTAGCGTTTTCAACAATTTCTTACGCCGTTTACCCTTCGGTTCTCATCAGCTCTTTTGATCTTTTACCGCCTTTATTTTCTTTATTTACACAGAAGATGGCCGCTGTTTTGATCTGGTCATCTTGCTGTAAGCATGCAGATACAGCATGCATGCTGTTGGACCCGTGTGCCCGTTGCGTTCTGTAATTTTACTGCTATATATTACGCGACATCTGGATGGCGGACTGCGCCGCCTGCTTGGCAGCATGTGGCAGCGACGGTCTCGGCGGCATTAGACGCACCGCGCTAGATTCTCTGCCTAACCTACGGCCGAGCAGACGGTGGCGCCGTGGCGAAGTAACGAAAATGTCCGTCAGGAATGGGCCTTCGTTTCTCTGAATACGACTGACGACCCATGTGCAGACGGTGCGCATCATGACATCAGTCAGCTGCATGCAGCATCTAATGACTGGCTAATAATGCTCGTCGTTTAAGCCTGAGACAGCTGAGTGATCGTGATTGCCAGGTGTCTGCTCCCAAAGAGAAATCAGGCTCGGTGGAAGTACAGGTATGCCTGGATGCTCGCAGCTCCAGAACCCCGACGAGCTGGCCTTGTTCTCTGTTCCTGATCTAGGACAGTTCTGCACCTACGGAGCACTAGAAGAGAACAAAGGGAAGATGCCAATGCCACACGGCCACAATAATTTAATGAGCAAGTTTAACGGTGGCTCGATCGATCTGCAGGCAACACCAGTCGTTTTCCTCCTTTCTGAAGCATCATCAATCATCATCATTGCACTTGCACCGAGTCTAGCCTAGCTCCAAATCAAATCGGAAATCTCCCACCCAGCGAGTGGCCCAGATGGGGGTGCTCTGCTACTGATTACGGACGGGAAGAGGCAGCGTTTTTGCCTCAAGATGCCCAGGCAACGCGGGGTGAAATGATGGCCGAAGGGTGCCCGTGTTCCGGGAAAGCCTAGCATTCTGTGCCCGGCGGCTGCTTCTGTCTGCACTCTGCAGTGCTGTGCAGTGCAGGGTCCCTTCTTGGTGATGCCAATTGGCAACGACCGCCGCCAGTCTTGTCACTTGTCCGAGGATGTACTAGCGGCTGTGAGCGTCACATCCCATCCGGGACCCGTTCGGCTTATCAGAAACCGGCTTCTTCGGCTTGTTTTTTCAACTAGAACGGTATTTTTTTCTCACAACAAATCAGCTAAAACAGTATTTTTTAGCCAGTTTCAATCAAGTTTCAGCAAACCCAACGCCCCTGGTGACATCCCATGTGAGCGTCACATCCCATCCCATGTGTGATGTGTTGTTTCAGTTTCCTGTTTCATTTCACTGTCTGTCGGGTCCCCATCACCATCAGCTGCGAGGGGCAGAGAGAAGAGAATCCAGGGCAATATGCATAGTAGGCCACAGCCCACAAGCCCACAGGGCCTAAAACGAAAGCGGCCCTTTGCGGGGTAAGTGTTCACGAGGGCTTGTCCAAAGTTTCATCTGCCTGAGCGCTCGTGAATGGTTGCCGACCTGTTCGCTTATACTGAAATTCGGCTTACGTTGATGCTTATGCTGAAACGTTGTGAGAGAAAAACACTGTTCTAACAGGGCCGCGCATCTTGATCCTGCTGCAGTGTATCTCCGCATCACATTTGTTGGTTTGCCTCACTTTTATATTTATATGTATATTTAAGTTAATATAATTTATATATTTTTATGCAAGATCAACAAAAAAACAGTCCACTCTGGTTTGGGAAACCGGCCTAGACCGGTTTACACAGGCCATTTGGATTCCAGGAAGGTTTTGGCACAGCGTTAACATTCATGCTGTTTTAAATTGCTAATTGGTTTTAGATTTTTTGTAGAGCCTATTCATCCCCTGTGGGCATCAACTCAGTCCTTTCACAAACTACCTTGGATGCTGCTAAAGTTGTAGTTGTCATTGTAGTTAAGTTCTTTTTATCTGAGATTGTTTAGAGGCCTAAATATTCGTTTGAAGCTGTCATATTTTGAAATTTAAATTTTCAAATTTTTCAAGTGACCTCAGATGTTGATATTATCTATGCGAAAGTTATAAATCTCGATACAATCTATAACTTTGTAGTTGATGACATTGGGACTGTTCGGTAGGTATGAAGGAGCGGTTGTGGCTATAGCTTTTGCTATTTTTCTTCTCAGCGAAGCACTGTGCCAACAGCTGCTGTGGCTTAAATCCATATGCAGCAAACATGCCCATTTTTATTTGACACTGCTTAAAGCGAAATATTGATTTTAAGTTGTCATATTATGAAATTAAAAATTTTGAACAGCCTCGGATGGAGACTACAAAATTTGTGAGCTCGACGAGATCTAAAACATATTAGCTGGTTTTTTTCAGATCGCTTGGGTGTCCAAATATTTTAATAATAGATGATATGACAAAAATCAGCGGCAGTAGCATAGTTCTGTAATTTTTATTTAGACAAATATTTTTTGCAAAAAAACGAATTAAAAATGTAATAATATAATAAAAGTAAAAGCTCCAGAAACTCCAGGAGTCCAAATTGGGCTGCCAGTAGGAAGGAGACGGAATCGGACTCCATCGGGCCCAGCTGCACCGCAAGCCCCAGCGAACGTCTCCAGCATCGGACTCGACTGCCGTGCGAGGAGGAACCACGCCCGCCCGCTCGCTATATATATCTGGACCGAGCCCGCGGCCTGTCTCCCCCACGACCCCATCGAAACGCAAACGCAAACAGCTTTCCCGCCGCCGCGAGACGCGAGAGGCCAGAGGCGAAGCCGAAGCGACCAAGACACCACCACCCGTTCTCGAGAAAGATTGAACCCGGCACGATGTCGGACGACGGCGCAGCGGCGTGCTGCCCTCCCGCCGCCACGAAGAAGAAGGCGGCGAACAAGCTGGTGGTGGAGGAGCCAACCGACGACGACGTCTCCATCTGCAACCTCCACCCGGCGACAATGGAGAAGCTGTCCATCTTCCGCGGCGACGTGATCCTGCTGAAGGGGAAGCGGCGCCGTGACACGATCTGCATCGCCATGGCCGACGAGGGATGCGGGGAGCACGCGCTCGGGATCAACCGGTCCGTCCGCTCCAACCTCCGGGTGCGCCTCGGCGACGTCGTGTCCGTGCACCCGTGCCTCGACGCCGCGTACGGGGCCAAAGTGCACGTCCTGCCCCTCGACGACACCGTGGAGGGCCTCACGGGGGACCTCTTCGAGGCCTACCTGAAACCGCACTTCCTCAACGCCTACCGCCCCGTCCGCAAGGGCGACCTCTTCCTCGTGCGCGGCGGCATGCGGAGCGTGGAGTTTAAGGTGGTGGACATCCACCCGCCTGCCGAGTACTGCATCGTCGCGGACGACACGGAGGTGTTCTGTGACGGCGAGCCCGTGAAGCGGGAGGACGAGGAGAGGCTCGATGGCGTCGGCTACGACGACGTCGGCGGCATGCGGAAGCAGCTCGCTCAGATCAGGGAGCTGGTCGAGCTGCCACTCAGGCACCCGCAGCTGTTCAGGTCGATCGGAGTGAAGCCGCCCAAGGGTATCCTATTGTACGGACCTCCAGGCTCCGGCAAAACTCTGATCGCGCGGGCGGTGGCAAACGAAACCGGCGCCTTCTTCTTCTGCATAAACGGCCCCGAGATTATGTCGAAGCTGGCCGGGGAGAGCGAGAGCAATCTGCGAAAAGCATTCCAGGAGGCAGAGAAGAACGCGCCGTCCATCATATTCATTGATGAGATCGACTCCATCGCACCCAAGAGGGAGAAGACACACGGCGAGGTGGAGAGGCGCATCGTGTCCCAGCTGCTCACGCTCATGGACGGGCTGAAGACACGCGCGCACGTCATCGTAATGGGCGCCACCAACCGGCCCAACAGTATCGACCCTGCTCTGCGACGGTTCGGCCGGTTCGATCGTGAGATTGATATCGGCGTGCCGGACGAGGTCGGCCGCCTCGAGGTGCTGCGCGTGCACACGAAGAATATGAAGATCGCCGACGACGTCGACCTGGAGGCGGTGGCCAAGGACACGCACGGCTACGTCGGCGCCGACCTGGCCGCGCTCTGCACCGAGGCCGCGCTGCAGTGTATCAGGGAGAAGATGGACGTCATCGACCTCGAGGACGAGACGATCGACGCGGAGATCCTCAGCTCGATGGCCATCACGAACGACCACCTCAAGACCGCCCTCGCCGGCACCAACCCGTCGGCGCTGCGCGAGACCGTGGTTGAGGTGCCCAACGTCAGCTGGGCGGACATCGGAGGCCTGGAGGGCGTCAAGCGGGAGCTACAGGAGACCGTGCAGTACCCCGTGGAGCACCCGGACAAGTTCGAGAAGTTCGGCATGTCGCCGTCCAGGGGCGTGCTGTTCTACGGGCCACCGGGCTGCGGCAAGACCCTGCTCGCCAAGGCGATCGCCAACGAGTGCCAGGCCAACTTCATCAGTGTCAAGGGGCCGGAGCTGCTGACCATGTGGTTTGGCGAGAGCGAGGCCAACGTCCGGGACATATTCGGCAAGGCGCGCCAGTCGGCGCCGTGCGTCCTCTTCTTCGACGAGCTGGATTCCATCGCCACGCAGAGGGGCCGCAGCGTGGGCGACGCCGGCGGCGCGGCGGACAGGGTCCTCAACCAGCTCCTCACCGAGATGGACGGCATGGGCGCCAAGAAGACGGTGTTCATCATCGGCGCCACCAATCGCCCGGACATCATCGACCCGGCGCTGCTCCGGCCCGGCCGCCTCGACCAGCTCATCTACATCCCCTTGCCAGACGAGGCCTCGCGGCACCAGATCTTCAAGGCCTGCCTGAGGAAGTCCCCCGTCGCGAAGAACGTTGACCTCGGCGCGCTGGCCAGGTTCACGGCAGGCTTCAGCGGCGCGGACATCACGGAGATTTGCCAGAGGGCGTGCAAGTACGCCATCAGGGAGGACATCGAGAAGGACCTCGAGCGGGAGAGGAAGGCCAGGGAGAAGCCGGAGGAAATGGAGGTGGACTGCGCCGACGAGCCGGCGCAGGTCGGGGTCGCGCACTTCGAGGAGTCCATGAGGTACGCGCGGAGGAGCGTCAGCGACGCGGACATCCGAAAGTATCAGGCGTTCGCGCAGACGCTGCAACAGTCGAGGGGATTCGGCACCGAGTTCCGCTTCTCCAAGCGGACCCAGCAGGCGGCAGAAGCAGAGGCGGCGGCCAATGCCGACGCCAAGGACGATGATCTTTACAGCTGATCCTTGTACTATTTTTTTTTCTCTAGGTTCCGCTCACATTGATGTTAGCGTTTTCATTATTGAAGAATTTAGAGCATTTATTTCATTGTAATTTCAATAAATAATTTCTGTTACGTAAAATTCAGGGCATTTTGTAAATGAATAGTTTCCGTTAAGTAAAATTCAGAGCTTGAAGCGACAACTCACGTGTATGTATATAAACCCACCTAGCAGGCGACGTTTTCATTTGTAAATAAATAATTTCCTTGCAGCCTGACTCGTGTACCATACATTCACGATCCATGAATAATGACAGGTGCGGTAGTTTGGGATGCATTTTGATGATCATCTTGTTCCTCGCTGATAATCTTGCCGATGCAGCGGGTCGGCCTCACCAGTTCGAGGTCAGAACTGCAAGGACAAGGAGTAACGCTACAACACTAGCAGATGAGAGCAAGCTGACGCTGATATTTTGCGAAAAGAGGTATGGCTGTGGTGCGGGGATACCCAAATGCTACCGGAAGCAGAGTGAGTGCAGGGCGGCATGCCTTAGATGCAATCCCAAGCGCCCGGCATAGTCTCCCTCTCCCCTCGCTCGAATCGACCATGCATTATTGCCGCGTGCAGTTGGTACTGTGATTGATGTGAATGATCACAGTTGTTACAAGTTCTTCCATCCTTATTTAATTTGTGTTACTTTTGGATTCAAGTGTCATGCATGGGCCTGTGTCTCTTGTTTACTTAATTTTTCTCCTGATTCGAGCTGCTTCCTGCCGGTCATCAGTCGGCGTCTAGTGGCGGCGCGCGCTTGGGCTGCCGTTGTTGTGAGTTGCGACGGAGGAAGATTCAATGATGTTGCTTCGTTATTATAAGTCACGATCTTGTGTTGCTCTGCATCGATATCCAACACATTTTCGTATTCGTTACAAAGCATTGTAAATAAATAATTTGCGTTACGTAAAATTCAGATCTTGCACGTGTGTTTCTGATCTGACGCTGAAGCTTCTCTCAACGATCTCCTAGCCTATTCTTGTGGAGACACTAAACATATATGATTCAATCAGCTCTTATGTGACTTGCTGGAGGCTGATTCGGCATGTCGATGATATATACAACCTTGACAAACAGTAATTAAGTTGTCCGCTTGTATAAGTTGATGCTACCTAGACTTCAATAGAGTAACAGCTTAGTAAGATTGCACTGCTTATAGATTATTTTCATACAAGAACGTCAATTACCGAAGTGCAAATCCATGCCAATCGTAATGGAAGCATAAAAAAATCACAGAATTCGCAAAAAAAAAAAAAAAAAAAAAAATCACAGTAACAATCTATCTTTCTTTTATACTAAAAAGTCATAGCCTTTTTATATGAAGTCCTATGATCACAAACTTTATATTAAAATTTAGAGATGTGATCTACAACTTTTTTTTATTTGAGATCTTTTAGGGACTCAAATGTTTGTTTTAGGTTATAACATTTTGAATTTATTTTTTCAAACCACCTTGGATATTGTCATAGTCTATACCAAAGTTGCAGCTGTCACTGTGATCTACAACTTATAGTTAAGTTTCTTTTACCTAAGATCGATTAGAGGCCTAAATATTCATTTTTCTTATATTTTAAAAGTAAAAAATTTTAAAAAAAATTTAATGGCCACAGATGTTGATATTATCTATATACCAAAGTTGTAAATCTCGCTACCATTTATAGCTTTGTAGTTGATGACGTTTTTATTTGAGATTGTTTGAAGCCTCAAATATTCATTTTAAGTTGTAATATTGGGAAATTCAAATTTTTGATTTTTTCCCCAAATGGCCTCGGATGGAGCTAGACACACACTCTGCAAAATTTTGATGCTTGACGAGATCTAAAAATACCGATTAGGAGTCCAAATATTTAATAAAAGATGACATGGCGAAAAAAACCAAAGACAGATTCCACATGCCTTATATCTGCCATATCGGCCAAAATCACGCCAAAATTACCATCGAAACTAATATGGAATATTTTAGGGCCGAGGGAGGTAACTTATATGGTTTTGAAAGTTAAGGTTTATGTTGTTCGGTGTTTGAGTTCGAGGGTGTTGAATCTTTACCGTTGAGTCTTTTACCGTTTGCTAGCCTTGACATGTGGGTCCAGGCGGTCAAGATGTCCAAAATAACCCCCCCTCCTCCTCCAATCCCTCTACTGCTCGTTGTGGTCCTTGCGTCGCGGCTCCGCGCCGCCGCTCTCGCTGCCGTCCTTCCTCGTGTTGAGCTCGCCCGCGCCGCCGACGTTGGACGGGCCGTGACACGATGAATCTCGTGCCGCTTGGACGGAGGTCGAGCGCCGCCTACTGGCCCTCGCCCCATCGGTGTCCTGTCGTCTGTCCACCTCTACGAGGCGCGGTCACCGATTTCACGCTCGAGGCTCTCAATCTCTACGTTGCAGGTCGTCGGGTCGTTGATGCCCACCTCTCCTGCTCAATTTCCTGTATTGCGCTGACACAGCGACGCGGACCGCGGCATGTCCCCGGCCGTGGCGAACAGGACTAGGTCGTCGAACGCGGCGACCAAGAGCTTGGACCGCCTGGTGATGGACGCGAGCGCGCCGCGCAGGAATGGGGTTGGCATCTCGGCCACCGCCTACAGCAGCTCCCCGTTCGTAGATTGGGCAGGCCATTGGAACACCTACAGAAAACCGCTACGGCCGTGATGCACCTCAGGCCTCGCCACCGCCTATTGCGCCTGCGTGTGGGTGACGTTTGTGTCCAGCCACATGCTGGCCGCGGCGCTCCCTGTGCAAGCTGCTCCCGGAGTCCCGGTGTACTCAGCGCGCACCAGCTGGGCCGCGAGCACAGGTCCTTGGCATCTGCGGCAACAGCCGACACGAGCAGACGGATATGTCGGCCCCGTTTGCGTGCCCTTAAACCCGGCTTGATCCGCTTATTTTTTCATCCGGAACAATATTTTTCTCTCACAAATTCCTCCAGCATTTCTCCAAATTATTCAGATTCCTCCAAAATTCAGACAGGCGAACAGGCGTCGTCACGTGGAAGAGCAGGACGCAGACTTCATGTGTTCGGCTGGTGGCAATTTCAGTTGTCCGAGTAGGGGTAGTGTGTACCTTGGATGTACCTAGTACTATACTCAGATGTGCAAGTTTAGGCTAATCAACCACGCACGTGCTTGTCTGTTGTGCTTGTGAGCTTGTCCATTACGCATGAACCAATGAAGTGCGCGCGCGCACTGCATCTCCATCGGACAGGGCAACGACGACGTGGACGTCGCCCGCGTGCGGTGCGCCCCAGGCCCCGGCCACGGCATGAGCGTCGGTCGGTACGCCAGCGAGGAGGTCACCTTCACCGGCACCATGTACGGCGTCCACATCAAGGGCACGACGACGACGCGTCGACGCCGGTGGCAGTGATGCTCAGGTGTGGCGTGCCGTGCCAGGGCACGTCGGCCAAGTGTGACTGTGCGAGAACGCCACGGTCATGTACGTTGGCTACCAGCTCCCCAAGTCCTGCATCTAGGTGGCCGTGCTTCGTGTTCACGTCCCAAAACCCTTTCTTGCCTGATGTCTTTTCTGCTATGCTTCTCCATTCTCGCACAATCACCGATATGGATGGCGTCACTTCGAGCTGCTGGAACATGTCGAGGATGCCAACTGAGCACGTCATGCCAAAAGCGATCACCATGTTGGAGGTCAGTGGCACTAGAGGAAAGAAACTCTTTTACATGTCTTTCAGACTTGGTGGGCATTTTGGATTTTTCTCATTACAATTTGACACCGTTAGAGGCATAAACGGATGGAATAGCGTGGATGATAAAAAAGTTCCGGCCAGCGACACCTAGGTGCGCTTAAACTTTTTAGTGGCTTATATGTAATTACCAACTTTTATAATGACACAGGTAAAACCCTCCTTATTTTTATCTTTAATTGTCTGTGCGTGTATAATAATACACTACATGCTGATATACAAATCTTTACCCTGTTCGCTTGATCGTACCAGCTATACTTATCAGTTATGATATAATATTTTTCTCTTAAACAAAACAGTATGAGCCGACTTATAAGCCACGTAAACGAGGGTGCTTGACGATGCAGCGGGTCGTCCTCACATGCTCGAGGTCAGAACTGCAAGGACAAGGGCTAATGCCACAACACTAGCAGATGAGAGCAAGGTGACTCTGATATTTTGCCAAAAGGGCTACTGTGATACGCCGCCGCCACAAGATTGCTATTGTTGCCTGCCGAAAGAGTTGTGCTACAGGACGGAGAGTGAGTGCAGGGCGGCGTGCTATCGTTGCAATCCCAAGTGCCCGCCATAGTCTCCCCTCGAATCGACCGTTGCATACTGTATTCTGTGATCAACGTGAATGCTTACAGTAATAAGCTAGCAAAGCTCTGTTGTATGTGTCCCAACTCTTCCTCGTCGGCCTCGTCATGTGCCCCAGCAGACGGCAGAAGCAGATGCGCCGGTCAGTGCCGACGACGTGGACGATGATCTTTACAGCTGATCCTTGTTTAGTATTATTCGAGGTTCTGGTTATTTTTGTTTTTCTGTAACAGATTGATGTTAGCGTTGTCGTTATTTATTCCTTATAATGTACTCGGAGTACTCAGTTAAATAATTTCCGTTGCCTAAAATTCTGAGCTTCAGACAGCAACGTATACGATCGTGCATTATAAGTTGGAACAACATTTTTCTCGCACACCAAACCAGCCAACAGTAAATAATCCACGATCGTTTACGGCCTGCCGAACAGGCTACTGATCTGATGACGCTGATGCTCAAGGACCCATTTCCATCCAGTTAGATTTTGTTTTTACAATGCTTCTCTCTAACTCTCCCAGCGTCTTCTTGTAGAGACACTAAACAATCAGCTCTTATTGGACCTACTGGAGGCTGATTCGGCATGTCTATGATGTACTACAACCTTGACATACAGTAAGTTGGCCGCTTGTATAAGTTGATGCTACCTGGACTTCGATAGAGTAACAACTTAGTAAATTGTACTGCTTATAAATTATTTTCATACAAGAAAAACGGCAATTACAGAAGTGCAAATCCATGCCAGTCGTAATGGAAACATAAACAATCTCTTATATTAAAAAGTCATAACCTTTTTATACTATACGAAGTCCGATGAACACAAACTTTATATTAAAATTGTAGAGACCTACCAAAAGTTGCCACGCCACCCTCTGCCCTTCACATGCCAATCGTAAGGCAAGAATATAAAAAAATAATAACAGTAATGATCTATTCCCTCCTTTTCAAATTATAAGACACTTTGTCTTTTCTAGATATACATTGATTTTCCTATATATCTAGACATAGTGTATATCTAAGTGTATAGCAAGTTACGTATCTACAAAAGCCAAAACGTCTTATAATTTGAAATGGAGGGAGTAGTTGTTTTGCCCATTGCTTGATACAGCTGCTACAAAAATTCTTCAGGTTATACAGTAACCATGAGATCATGGCATTTCACAGCTCGAAGTACAATATTGAAAGTACTGTATGCCGGAAAGCACTGCAGACATCATTACCAGAGAACCAAGAACTGATGATACCATTACTCCCATGAACTCCATTTATCCATTTGTCCACAAGCCTGAAACCCTGGGACGTTGCATTAGAAAGGATGGAGTCCTCATCAACGCGTCGCTGGATGTAGCAAAGAATAAGAGCAGGGACTGAATCCTTGTTAGCTTTGTCAGAAATCAGCTCCCTCGCAGTCACGAAGAGAGGGAGTATAGCATCAGGATTGTAGGTCACGTCGGTGCCTATTATGCAATCAAAACCTGCGCCATTACCGGGAAGCTCTCCGACTGCCTTCGTATCATCTTTGTTGCCCCAAAATAACTTCCTAATCATAATTCTGCTCAGCAAATTAGGCTCCAGATTCGAAGAGATATTTTGTCTAAGGAGGTCCAGTGATTCTTCATCCCCATCTGTAGCTACAACAAACTGAGTGAAACTTGCAGCAACCATCGAGCAGATGCCAGCTGAGCCACAGCCCAACTCCAGGACCCTTTTGCCTGCAACAATGGAAGGATTCTCTGCTAAAACAGAGCACATGAATTGAGCAGATTCCCAAAGCATTAAGCCAGTTGATTTGCACGTGTGCTGGTATTCCTTCCTGAGCATCCTTATTTTGAAGTCGTGACATTTTGCTTTGATCCCAATGATTTGTACCTACAAACCAAATGACTTTGTGAACTTCACAAGACAATGACAATGTTAAAAGGCTACCTGGAAATCATAAATAGAAAAATAAGTCAAAATTATTAGTGGCTGGAAAGGATAATCAACTTTTATGTTTATGGTGTTTATGATCATGAACCATTAAGTCATGTTGCAAGTAGAAAGATCTGTAGACAGGCTGGAGACCTGCCGTGCAGTTGCAGTAAAAACATTGTATGCCTTGGCAACCATAGGATTGCAAGCCAATGCTACATCTTGATAAGTATAGGGTTTTGTCTTATTGTGTACACCGAACCGAACAGTCATACCCCAAACCCAATTAAGCAAATTCTGTAGCATAATTGCCCTGTTTCAGATGAACAGGGAGAAAGTTCGAACAGACCTTTCAATTTCTACCATTTTTCTTTTGGCGATTATCTTTCCAATTTCTTGTTCTACTTCTTCAGACTCAGCTACCAAGCTTGCAAAGTATTCCTCATGAGCTCTTTGTTTTAATTTTAAATATTAAGTTCAGACGAATTTATAGCAAAGTAAATGGTAATCAATTAGCTGCTGTGACATAAAATTATTTCACTGCACCTCATCAAGGCTGTGTGATGTCCCAAACATGTTGCAAAAATCTTCAGAAAGATCGATTTCTTCACTGCTGCTTTTCTTCTTAGATGTTCCAGTAGCTAGCTTATCCTCCTCTCCTTCACAAGCAAGGAGATCGTGTTGACCATTTGGACCTTGAGGACTAGCTGAATTTAGGGTGAAGGTAGCTTGGACCCAATTCCTATGTAAGACAAATAATACTGAAAATTCAGGCACTTGTCAGAAAACGAGTTATTAGCGATACTCAACAAAAAATTACCTGTTCATCACCAACTCCAGTGAACGGTTTTCAACTTGCTTGTTGTGCACACATATTTCCTCAAGAGTAAATCCACATTTTGTAAATAAATCCACCAGATATTCATTTGAAAAGTAATATGCACGCTGCAAAAAAAAAATGATGTTTTGTTTCACGTAACCATTCGAAAATTAGCATATTGCTGGATGAATATGTTAATAATGTACTGAATGTCCTTGCAGAATATATTCATAAGCGATCCACTCACCGTACCATCACCTCTGACATAGAAGTTCTCACTTATTTGCTGTCCCTTTGACATAAGCCTTTCCTACAGTTTATTTTTTTCAAGAACATACACAAAACAACAAAATCATTTAGTCCCAGCAAGTTGGGGCAGTAGCGTCTAAATTGGCATTAACTATAGAAAAAATTCTTTAAAGGCATCGGTATTAAAAACATAGTAGATAAGAATGAATGTGAGATAAACTAAGTGAAAGCATAAGTTACAGGAAGGGAAAACGAGGGGAAAAAAGGGTCTGCATATGGACACCTAGGTAGAAAATGCCAAAATCAAATGAGAACTCAAACATGGCAACAGTGTTTTGAATAATAATAAAGATAGTTTCTGTGTTCTAAGCATGGAAAGAACATAGCAACAAGCAGGCTTATTCTTTTATTATTTCCAAACAATCTACTTCAACAAATGATTCCAAATGTTACACAAACATACACAACCAAGAGAAAGATAAAGGTTTTCCAAATCATAAAGTTTCAACAATTCTAATATCAAGATCTCAAGAAGTACATAAGAAATTAAACCTGTGCAAGGTCACCGAAGGCATAGTCCCGAAAGAGAACACGACCACCATGCTGGTACAGAAGACAGGATTAAGTTACAACTAGGCCATTATGACAATTTCTGAGCAATAAAAGGTGATCTTTGGTACGGAGTCCTTACTTTTAGGACAATTCTAGCATTCTCCAGAACTATAGGCATTTTATCTGGTGCAACTGCAGAAAGCATAAAGATCTACTTAATATGTTAGTTGTTACACTTGCAAACAGATGTACTATAAGCCAAAATATGTCACACATCTTTTATTAATCGACACTTAATCAGATATAGCATGTTACCATCGTAACAATGTCAGCAGAAGAAGGTTCCATATTCTCGGTTAGTTGTTCTGATGCAATATCACAAACAAATGCATTTATCCGGTCAGGTTTGAAGTCCTTGTGTTTCTGCATATACCATTGAAATAACATCAAGCCAAAACAAGACTAAGCACATTAAACAATTGTTCAGCACTTCAGCTCTTACTGGGAATTAGGTAAACAACTACCTTGACCAAATCGACAGCTCGAGGAGAAAAATCACAGGCATGGACAAAAATATCTGGATATGTAGAAAGCAACGGATAGATTGTGTTCCCAGCTCCACAACCAACCTACATTGAACTTCACAACAATCATACTTATGAAAGCAAGAAATCACTACAAGATTTGCGAGATGCAGGCATGTAATAACTATATGTAGTATAAAACTGATTAAAAAACGAAATGTCATAGGTTCTGTGCTGATTTGAGCGTGGATTGCCTTAAAGATACAGATACTCGTATTCCAGATTTTATTTCAAGGAATGCTCATATTCAAAAGTTATTTATTTATTGTTACGATGGTAATAAATTTTATGCACAGTTCAATCATATGATACAGCCATACAACAGCAGTAACAGAAAACAACCTTACAGGATCAATGGCATTACCAACAAAGCAAGGATACAACATTACATACCTCTAGAACCACCTTCTTTTCTCCATCCCGTCCCTATGTTCATCAGATATCAGACTAATATTAGTTTCATGTATGTACATTATGGCAATATTGGGTGGTTGGTGTTTCTTTATGTTTACCTCAAAGTATTTCCCCCATTCTTTATCCAGGTAGTGTCGATCCTTGAAGAACTGTCAAAGTACAAGGACACAAATCAAATGCATGACAAAACAGATCTAAACAAGGGCAAGTTTTTGACATGAGAAAGTGCTTCAAGTAGAAAATGAAAGCACCGATAGCATGTGAAACAAGGTCCAAAGATTCACAGGTTTGTTCTATATCACCATAATTCAGTGGGGAAGAAGGACTTGAGCAGTTTCAGGGAGTATGGCATTAAGCGTATCAGCAAAGTAAAACTCAGCCATCAAATTGATAATTATTACAACATAAATTTTTAGGATTACAGGGATTAAAGCCTAGTGTTAGAATAACCAAGACCAGCAGACCGTTTACAGCTTTCGGTGTACACCACCACTCACAGTTTGGGCCTTCTGGCCAGGAACTCAACACACCAGAGAAAACAAAAACTACTAAGCCTTCAACTTTAACCTCTTTATACCACCTGACATTAAACTTCAGCCTCTACATACCACCTGACAGACCAATCTTTTCCAGATTCACCCATCTTCCAGAACCCATAGTTTCTTCCAAGGATGTCTCAAGGCTCAACAAGTGATACCAGTGGCACTCGGCAAACGAAAGGCAAGGGTATCTATTTATTTAGTATAAATAGGTCATAGGTCATGCATCCTTGCTTCAAACTTTGTTCAGTGCTCAGACCTTTACTCTAGCACCATATGCTACCTCATATCGTTGCCCATAAACAAAAGAGTGAGGTTACCCTTCTCGACTAATGCTTCCTAGCAACTTATCCTACCCAATAAGAATCTAGATTCGAAATTCAACTACTCTCGTTCTCAAGCTAAAGCTTTATTATCTACTTTAACCGAGCGAGAAACAAGGACAGCAGAGTAACCTTGTCCTCGTGGCGCTTGTAGAAGATGTCCCAATACCTCCTCGCGTCCCTCTCATACTTCTCTGCGTCAAAAGAAGGCTTGTGAAGAGAGCAAAAGGAAGCTCACTGCCGCAACATTCGAGTTGCGTAATCAACCTTTCCAGAACGGAGTGACGAGCCTTCCGGAGCCGGCTGAGGACGAGGAGATCCGCGCGGTGGCGGGCTGCTGCTGCTGCTGCTCGCCGGCAGCCATGGTGCTCGAATCGGCGGGAGGTTGCGGCGCGGTGGCGGCGGTCTGGCGGATGTTCAGATCGACCCCGACGCGAGGCCTCCGCGACGACGCACAAGTCTGCTGCTGCTGGTGGACCGGAAATTGGAGGAGGAGAACGAGAACGGGCCATCCAGCCGTCAGGCTAATCGTCGTTGTGATTTTGGCCCAACTGCTAGGCCCACGAACCAACGGCGTCAAATTAGATGGGCTAAGAGTAACTCGTACTCAGGCCCTCAAAGATAACAGCCCTAAAAAATTACTACCGTTTTCACGCAAGTCACCTTGTCGACGCCATAGTGGAGTCAGAGAACATCTTCACGAATTGACATACGAGCTCTACAGTCCATGAGGCGCGGAAACACCGACCCATGACCGGCGGACGAGGCGCGCTCGAGCAACCAGAGCCGCACTGCATAGCCGCAGCAACGCGAGAACGCGACAAGCGGTCGGCGAGGAGCGCGCGCGTCAGGTCAGGTGTTGACTTGAATGCAGGGGAGCCTGTCGCCGCGGGCCACCCATGGGATGGGAGAGGTGTCGGCGCTCGGCGCTCGCCACCCCTGCCGCGCGCGCGCCATGGGAGGCATGGGGCTGGGAGCCGTGGCCCGTGGCCGTAGGTGTAAATAGTTAGTGGTGTGGCTGTGCCCCGCCGGCCTGCCGCGCCGCGCACGCGCACCATTCAATGAGACCGTGGGCGTTGCACTTGCACACCGCCCGCCTGCTGGCCGGCTCCCAAGTCCCACCCATGTACTGCTACAATCTCACTGGATGCATGCTGGCGCAGTGTCAGTGTTTCGGATCACGGGCCACTAAATTTCTAGTTTACGTGTCTGACTTGGATGGCTGTGCTCGAAGGACATAAGGATTTATATTGGTTCGGACGGAATGTCCCTACGTACAGTTTGCTACTGCTCGTGTTACCGGCACTTGGTTTATTTGGACGGAATGTCCCTACGTACAGTTTGCTACTGCTCGTGTTACCGGCACTTGGTTTATAGTAGGGGTTACAAACGGACGAGAGATTGAGCTAGACCCAAGTCTCAGATGGAAAGGTCGAGTGGAATTGAGTCTTGCTCTACTGTCGAACACCTAAACCTTCAGCCGCTCAGGCGTGTTAGATGTGTACGAATACAAACATCTTCCCCCCTCCATGGGGCGTCCTTATTTATGGCCATGCAGCCCAAGCCCGTCGGCCCGACACGAGACCCGTTTTTTTGCCCGGCCCAAGCACGGCCCGGTGAAGAGCGGGCCCAGGCTGGCACGGCCCAAAGGAGCAGGCCGTGCCTAGGCCTTACCCCAGGCACGTGGGCCGGCACGGCACGGCCCGCTCCACAGCGTACGGCCTGGTGGTGGCCCGCTCACGTGGACGACGGCAGCAGCACCAACCAACAGGCCGGCAGCACGGTAGCAACCCTAACTTCATTTCCCCCTCCCCTCAGCCCCCAGCCATCGCACTCCCTTCGCTCTCTGTGCTCGCGCTCGCCTACGCGCAACCCCCTCCCCACCCACCCCGCGTAGGCATCGCGCTCAGCCCGCTCGCCTCGTCCACACGGCCCCATCCGTGTCGTCCTCCACGCCGCCGCCGGCCCCGTCCGCGTCGTCCTCCACGCTGTCGACGGCCCCCTCAGCCTCTTCCTCCGCGCCCTCGCAGTGGTGGCTTCAAGCGGAGTGGCCTCGAGCACCGACGACCTCCTATCTCTTCCACGCTGTCGGCGGCCCTCGCTCTCTCTCCGAATCCACCAGATCTCGTTCCTCCTCCACGACAGCGACCAGTTGCGGCGGCGGCTTGGCTGGGCAGACCGGCAGCGACCGCACCCTGCGCATGGAGGTCATGCGTTCGTGTCTGGCTACGGCCGCGTGGAGCACGCCGCTCGTCGTCTCCTTCCCCTTCTTTCCTCTCTTCCTCCCTCTCGTCCACGGCCATAGGCTCGCCGGCCTTGAGAGCGACGACCACAGGGCGCCGAGCCACCGACCGCAAGGGCGCCTGCTATCGTCGCGGCGCTGCCTCCCCCTGCCAAGCGGGCCTTGGGCCGGCCCGAGAGGCTTCACAAGTCGTGCTTACCGGGCCGGCCCGGCACAAAAAATAGCCCAGCAGGCCGTGCTTGGGCCGTCGGCCAGGCACGAAGCCCAGCTTGGCACAGCCCGGGAGGCACGGCGTGCCATGCCGACCCGACTCCATCAGGCCGTGCCTGGCATGGGCCCATGCCGTGCCCTGTCGGGCCAGCCCATTGGCCATCTATGGGTGTCCTGCTTTCCATTTTATAGATGAAGGGGAAGACGCAGGTTACATCAGAGAGAGAGAGAGGGAGACGGAGAGAAGAAGGCTTCTGGGATTGAGGCGTCCTCCATCTCCTTTATGTTGGCCCCGCTGACCCTATAGATGACGACAGGGACGGCTCCACGTCGTGGCCCTGTTCATCACTAGCGCTGTACGTGGGCGTCGTCAGCTAGTCGTGGCGTTCCATTCCATCCCAGCAGACGGTATGGCCAGCTGACACCTCTGTTGAAGGCTGTACCGGAAGTAGGTAGCACAACGCCGGCACTCCCAATGCTGTTGGCAACGTGCATCCTCAGACGTGGCCCGTCGTGGCCACGGGTCATGTCAAGACGCGTCTGCTCCCCTTTTGGCGTTAGAAGTTTGACCCTGGACTCATGCTCTTAGACCCATAGTGGTTGGGGCGGTACGGACCTCCATCAAGCGAGGTGGAATCCCCCTTCGAAGGGTCAAGCGAGACAGAGCCCATGCCCAAGGTGTCGGGCGAGTGAAGCCCGTGCCCCCGGGGTCAGACGTGACGGGGCTCTCGCCCGAGGGGTTGGGTGAGACGGAGCTCGTTCCCTCGGGGCCGAACAAGACTAGGATACGCTCTTGACCATCTAAGGGAGTTACCGTTCGCGGCCATTAGCTTCTTTCTTCCGGGTATCCCAGATATTGATACCCGACAGTAGCCCCGAGCCTGCGGAGGAGTAGGATACTCCTTCGAAGGTTTTTTGGATAGAAGGATTCTGAGGACTTTGATCTCCCTTTGTGGGCCATGGGATGTCTTAGTATGGTCAGGACTCCTTGCCGTTGTGTTCAGACTCCTCGGGAGCACGTAGCTATGGGATTTGGGGGATCAGAAAAGATCTCTCTTGATTCTGATTCCTCCCTAGGATTCGACCGATCCGCCATTGTTATGCGACCGCGCATTCGGTCTCCTTGCGAGTCCAACTCTCGAGCCCCCGCGCGCAGCAAGGGTCCGGTCGAGGGGTCAGCTCATCTTAAGGTCGTCCTCCCTCAAGCGTTTTTTCGATAAAACGGAGGTGCTGAGCTGTGCCATGTTTTCCTCGATGGACGAATCATGGTGCTCGGTGAGCTGTTAACGAGCTAGTTTGAGTAGAGCCTTGGCTTCCCGTTCGTGGGGGTCCGGCATGGGTCAGCTGGTGACCGACTCTAGATTCCTGACGGCCAGTCCATATAGTTCTCGGGTCCGTTCGACCGGTCTCGATGGCTCATTGCCTTTCTTCGAGGAAAAACCATGGACCGTGCTGTGTCAAGAATCGAACATGGGTCAGGATGCTCGTGGCGCTTGAGCGCCCGGGTACTGGCTGCTAGCGGGCCCATCCCTTACCACCCCTCACTCTAAAGGTGCCCTAGAGCGGTTGTGAACCCGTCGGTGGGCCAACCTTCGAACTCCTGGGCCTTAATGGCCCGTGGGAGCGTTTTCAGCTCCGTATCCCTACTGACCTACGGCAGTTTTCAGCCCATCGAGGGGGCGAACCGCTATTCGGCGCGCCCTTCGTGGTACGGTCGGGGGTGGCGTGTGCACGATTCCCAGAGAGGCAAAGTGACAGGGCATGGCGGGCGCGTCGATATAGGCGGACAATTCAGACTGCGGTTAGCGCCCTGACCGCCGCGTTGGGTTCGCTGCGCGATGTCGTCGCCCCAGTTGCCTAGGTATGAGATGGTCATGCTTGCAACGCTCGTTTTCCCTTTTTGTGCTTCTAAGACTTGTTCTCTGAGCAGGTCCTTATAGGTCGCAGCCGGGAGAAGTCCTGGTTCCTTCGTTGCGAGATGGGCGTTTGGGACCACCTTGCCAGGGAGACGCGGCGGAATGAGGAGATGGTCGCACAGCTCGCTGCCACTCACCAGGAGGTGGCCAAGCTCACCCTTGTTGCCCGGTAGGTGGCCGACCATTGGGTCAAGGAGAAGGACACCTGCAATGACGCTTGCAAGGCCGAAGAGAAGCTTGTGGCCCTGATCGAGAGGGGACGCACGGACGTCGCGGAGGCTGAACGGTTATGGAAGGAGTGAGAGGACCTATTTCAGACCGTAGAAGAGCTTCGCACAGAGTGTGACCTGGCTCGCCAAGAGCGCGTTGACGCCCAGCAGCGGATCGTCCTCCTCGAGGACAAGCTTTAGGGGAAGAAGGACCTAAAGATCATGGCCGAGGGTGTGTCCGCCTGCCTCGCCGCAAAGGTCAGTCAAGCGCTAGGAAGAGGTCCAACACCTGGAGAAGGAGCTCAGCGAAATAAAGGCCTCCCTCCTAAAGGAGAGCGACGAGCACGACACCCCTACGCGTTGCCGTTCAACTGGTCTGCGATGACCTTGAGCTGGCCCCGGCATAGAAGACGAGCTCGCTCGCGGCCTGTGTTGTCTGAATCATGGATCGGTCGCTCGAGGTGGCGAGGGACGCGCTCCGCTTCGACGTTCATCGGTCGTAACGATAGCGAAACCGATAAGAGAAAACATTTTTGTATTTTAGAAATATCATTCTTAAGTACATGCATAGGCTAGGGGTAAAAGCGACGTAGCTATTCGATGTTCCATGCATTGATGAAGACCTTGTCGTTGATGGTCTTGAGCTTGTAGGTGCCTGGTCGGAGCACCTCCGCGATGGTGTATGGTCCCTCCCACGGCGAAGAGAGCTTTGTGATAGTTTTTGTTGCTCTAGACGAGGTGGAGTAATAGGTCCCCAACGTTGAAGGCCCGACCCCGCACCCGACGGCTGTGGTACCAACGTAGCGCCTGCTGGTACTTGGATGAGCAGAGGAGGGCAATGTCTCGCGCCTCGTCGAGCTGATCCATGGCTTCCTCGAGGGACGTCTCGGCTCCCTGCTCATTGTATGCCCTGACCCTCTGCCCCCCATAGTCGAGGTCGGTTGGGAGAATAGCTCAGAACCGTAGACCATGAAGAAGGGTGTGTAGCCAGTGGCTCGGCTGGGGGTCGTCCTCAGGCTCCAAAGCACCGCGGGAGGCTCCACGACCTATTGCCCGCCAAACTTGTTCAGCCGGTTGAAAATCCTAGGCTTGAGACCTTGTAGGACCATGCCATTCGCGTGCTCGACCTACCCGTTCGTGCGGGGGTGCGCCACGACAGCCCAATCAACGCAGAAGTGGTATTCATCGTAGAATTGGAGAAACTTCTTCCCAGTGAACTATGTGTCGTTATCCATGATAATGGAGTTCGAGACTCCAAAGCGATGAATGATGTCGAGGAAGAATAACACGGCCTGCTCGAACTTGATCATGGAGATCGGCTGAGCTTCTATCCACTTTATAAACTTGTCTACGGTGACAAGCAAATGCGTGTAGCCCCTGAGCGCTCTTTTGAGAGGTTCGACCATATCGAGCCCCCAGTCCGCGAATGGCCACATGATGGGGATCGTTTAGAGTGCTTGGGCTAGCAGGTGGGTCTGCCGGGCGTAGTATTGACACCCTTCGTAGGTGTGCACAATCTGCTCAGCGTCGACCACCGCGGTTGGCCAGTAGTAGCCCAGTCAGAACGTGTTTCTGACTAGGGTTCTAGGTGCGGCATGATGTCCACATACCCCACCGTGAATGTCCTTTAGCAGTTGCCTCCCTTGTTCGACGAGAATGCAACGCTGCAGGATCCTGGTGTGGTTTCATCTGTACAGCTCCGCCTCGATAATGACGAAAGACTTGTCTCGGCGTGCGATCCACTGGGCCTCCGTCTTGTCCGTCGGGAGCACTTTGCGGAGAAGCCAATCGAGGTATAGGGTCCTCTAGTCAGCTAGAGGGTCAAGCTCTGCCACTGGATCTTCGTCAAGCTCCATGACTTTGGGGTCAGAAGGGGCGGGTGGGCGGTGAGCCCTCGAGCCTAGGGCAAGTAGCTTGTCCTTGGTCTATCCCCATTCCTCGTAGCGGACCGAAGGCTTATGCTGATCACTGGCGAAGATGCCCGTCAGCACCGGCTCTTGGCTGGATGCCATCTTCGCTAGCGTGTCGGCCGCCTCGTTGAGCCGCCATGGGATGTGATTGAGTTCGAGGCCATCGAACTTGTCCTCTAGATGGTGGACTTCTCGGCAGTAAGCAGTCATCTTGGTGTCGTGGTAGCTTGACTCCTTCATGACTTGACCGATGACCAGCTGTGAGTCGCCTCGGACGTCAAGCCGTCGGATGCCTAGCTCAATTGCGATACGTAGGCCGTTGATGAGCGCCTCGTATTCAGCCACATTGTTGGAGGCGGAGAAATAGAGCCAGACCGTGTACTTCATGCATATCCCGAGGGGCGAAATGAAGACCAGCCCCGCGCTGACGCCTCTCTTCATCAGTGACCCATCGAAGTACATCGTCTAGTACTCTTGGTCAATGGCTGCTGGTGGCATCGGGACCTCGGTCCATTCCGCAATGAAATCAGCCAGCGCTTGGGACTTGATGGCCCTCCGAGGGGCATATGAAATGCTCTGACCCATTAGTTCGAGTGCCCCTCGAGCAGCTTCTCGAAGTGGTCGAGAGCACTCTCGACGGGCGCCCGACCACCTTTCCGCTCGGTAACGGCCACGAGCGAGGCCCCCGTGCTGTTGCTTGTTCTTCTTCTTATTCGGACGGTTAGAGGGGCCCTCGCCAGCGTCCTCGTCCCGTCTCGCTTTGCCTTTGGAGCGATAAAAAATTGCTTTCACCGCCTCCTCGCCTGAGGCATGGTTGGTCGTGATGTCGAGGATCTCCTTGGTGGTTCGAGGGCCCTTACGTCCTAGCTTGTGGACCAAGGACTCGCAGGTGGTCCTAGACAGGAAGACTTCGATGACGTCGGCGTCAGCGACATCAGGCAACTCATTGCATTGCCTGGAGAAGCGTCGGATGTACTCGCGAAGAGTCTCTCTGAACTTCTGTCGATAATTTTTTAGATCCTAGGGGTTCCCAGGGCGCGTGTAGGTGCCCTAGAAGTTTCTCACAAAGATCTCCTTCAAGTCCGTCCAACTTTGAATCCGGTTGGGCGGAAGGTGTTCCGACTATGTTCACGCCGAATCGACCAGAAACAAGGGGAGGTTGCGGATAATGAAGTAATCACTATCCGCGCCGTCATCTTGACAAGCAAGCCAGTAGTCCTCGAGCCACAAGCCGAGGTTCATTTCCCCAAAGTACTTCGGGACATTGATCGACGGTCGATACTGCGGTGGGAAAGCCGCGTTGAGGATGTGTCGACCGAAAGCCTAGGGCCCCGGCAGGTCGGGGCTCGGGCTTCGGTCTTCGCCGCTGTTGTAGCATCCACCGCGATGAGGATGGTAGCCATGACCAGCCTCCTCTCTCTTGTCACCCCATCCACGCCTGCAGGCGTATAGGGTGTTGCGTGCGTCATGATTGGGGCCGAGACGCTCATGCACCGGGACCATGGCAAGTCCCCGGCCATCACGTGACGCCTGGTGGACGGATACGTCCTAGCCATGTCATCCCAAAGACACGCGCTGACTGCATCGATCTCGCGTCATCGAGACAGCGAGCTTTCTGCCTGTTGCACCGCTGCGTGCTCGAGTAGCGTGCAGATCTCGTGGTGGGCTCGATGGTCTTCGGGTGTCGCGGGCTCTGGGAGCCTTTGCAGTAGGGCCACCATGGCAGCTATGTTCTGGCTTACCCGGGCGAAGTGCGGGAGGCCTCTGTCATCCTCAATGATCTTCTGGTTTACGTCGTGGGTGATAGCGCGTGCACGGCCACCTACATGCCGGGAATCCTCAAGCTCTGCGCGCTCTTGCTCCAGCTGGAGTCGTGCATCCTCGAGCTCCTGATGCCGTGCCCTTAGCTGTTCCACCTACATGCCGGGAAGGGCCCCCGCATCTTCTTCGACTTTGTCGTTGAAGTTGTTCGGTGGGGTAGCCCCTCCCTCGTGGATGCTTTCGACACGTCCCTCGGGGGTACCTACCATAAAACATTTCACGAGGGGTGGTGGCTCCCCCTACTGGTGTTAGAGTCAAAGATCGACTCTGAATCTCCCGCGAGAAGGTCGTGGAAAGACTCCGCGACGTAATCGGCCATTCCCACGAATTCGTCATCCGTGGGATGCGGGTACATGTGATGTACCGCGAGGTGACCAACGGTCCTCGCGGCATTGTGCAGACCAAACGGGAACATTATCGGGGCGTCTCGGGTGTGATATTCCAGAGAGAGCGGCTCCCCTCCAATAAGCTGCATCATGACATTAGCGATGGAGAAGGTGAGGCAGCGCACATCCTCCCGAGACAGTCGGGGTCTCAGGAAGGCGTCGAGCTGGCGCTCTAGCCTCCCGTAGTCAAAGCCAAGGAGCTGGCCGCTCCCAGGAACATGCGCGCAACTGTAGCTCCTTGAGGGCTTTGACGGTTGCGTCGAGGCCGGTGGAGCGAAGAAGTTGGATGAGGGCGGGAGCCCGCGCCAGCTCTCCCTCTGCGGTGACAATGAAGTCCAAGCTCTCGAAGCGCACGCGCGCGCCTGGGCCCTAGCTAATGCCGTGGTTAGCCATCCCAGGCCCGATGTGGACGTCGAGACACGCAAAAGCCCCTACCTGGTGCGCCAACTGTCGGTGTTTCAGATCACCGGCTAGTAAATTTCTAGTTTGCAGCGTCTGACCCGGATGGCTATGCTTGGAAGACACAAGGATTTATATTGGTTCGAGCGGAATATCCCTACGTCCAGTTTGCTGCTACTCGTGTTACCGACACTTGGTTTGTAGTATGGATTACAAACAGACGAGAGAAGGAGCTGGTCCCAAGCCTCTGGTGGAAAGGTCGAGTGGGATTGAGTCTTGCTCTACAATCGAGCGCCTAAGCCTTTAGCCGCTCAGGCATGTTAGATGTGCAGGAATGCATACCTCTTTCCCCCTCCATGGGGCACCCTGCTTTCTCTTTTGTAGATGAAGGGGAAGACACATGTTACATCAGAGAGAGAGAGGGAGACAAAGAGAAGAAGGCTTCCGGGATTGAGGCGTCCTCCATCTCCTTTAGCGGGTCCCGCCGGCCCTGTAGATGACGACGGGGACGGCTCCACGTCGCGGCCCAATTTGTCATTGGCGCCGTACGTGGGCGTCGTTAGCTAGTCGTGGCGCTCCATTCCGTCCCAGCGGACGGTATGGCTAGCGGACGCCTCCGCTGGGGGCCGTATGGGAAGTAGGTAGCACAGCGCTAGCACGCCTGATGCTGTTGGCGACGTGCGTCCTCAGACGTGGCTTGTCGTGGCCACGGATCACGTTAAGACGCGTCTGCTCCCCTTTTGGCGTCAGAAGTTTGACCCTGGACTCGTGCTCTTAGACCCGTAGTGGTTGGGTCGGTACGGATCTCCGTCGGGCGAGGCGGAATCCCCCTTCGAAGGGTCGAGCGAGGCAGAGCCCGCGCCCTCGGGGTCGGGCGAGACGGAGTCTGCGCTCTCGAGATCGGGCGAGACGGAGCCCGCGTCCCTAGGGTCGGACGTGATGGGGCTCTTGCTCGAGGGTCGGGCGAGACGGGGCCTACGCCCTTGGGGTTAGGTGACCCGGGTCCCACGTCCTTGAGGTTGGACGAGACAGAACCCGTGCCTTCGGGGCCGGACGAGATCAAGATACGCTCTTGACCATCAAAAAAGTTAGCGTTCGCGACCATTAACTTCTTTCTTACGGGTATCCTGATAGTGATAGCAGACACGCAGCTAGCCGTCCAACAGCAGAAGGAAATTTAAGGAACACGTCATAAATGGCATGATCCGATAGTGCCAGAGAGACAGGAAGAACGAAACAGACAGAAGGATTCCGTGGCTCTACTCGCCCAGCCAGCAGCCGAGTAGCGGATTCAGAACTTGGGATTCAGTAGCGTACAGTATCCGTCCGTTTTGCGCGCTGATTCGTCCATTACTGTGGTCTGCGGATGCGCGCTGCCCCATCCGTCTCTCTCTACCCGTGCCTGCGTAATGGTGGATGGAATGGAACTCGGAGGAGATCAGATGGAGGAGCGGAGCGCAGTCACCGAGGAGGCCCTGCCAATTTACTCCCCTTCACTTCATCTCGTGTGACCGCGAGCCTGCCTGGTCCTCACGTGACCTCCCTCCCCGTCTCAAATTCTCGCCACGCCTCCCGCGCTCGGCGCTCCCACTGCTCGCCGCTTCAAATACTGACACCAAACGAACCCAGCTGCCTCGTCTCCATGAACCATCGCAAACCAGATCAGTTGGCAGCAGCAATGGATGTCACCAGGGTGTTACTAGTCTGCCACTCGCTGTTCTTGCTGCTGCTCCTTCCGGCGGTCGTCCTCGGTGCCGCCGCGGAGACGATGCAGACCTACATCGTGCAGCTGCACCCGCACGACGAGGGTGACAGCGGCGAGGCCATGCTCTCCGCCTCCAGGTCCAAGGTCGACTGGCACCTCTCCTTCCTGGAGAGGTCCATGGCGTGGGAGCAGGAGAAGCTCCCGTCCTCGCGCCTCCTCTACTCCTACCACACCGTGTTCGACGGCTTCGCGGCGCAGCTCACGGACGGCGAGGCCGCGGCGCTGCGTGCGCTCCCGGGCGTCGCGTCGGTGCGCGCCGACCGGCGGGTGGAGCTGCACACCACATACTCGTACCGCTTCCTGGGGCTCAACTTCTGCCCCACCGGCGCGTGGGCGCGGTCCGGGTACGGCCGCGGCACCATCATCGGGGTGCTCGACACCGGGGTGTGGCCCGAGAACCCCAGCTTCAACGACCGCGGTATGCCGCCGGCGCCCGTGCGGTGGGGCGGCGTGTGCCAGGGCGGGGAGCACTTCAACGCCTCCAACTGCAACCGGAAGCTCATCGGGGCGCGGTTCTACTCCAAGGGCCACCGCGCCAACTACCCGACCAACCCTTCGGAGGCGGCATCGCTGCTGGAGTACGTGTCGCCGCGGGACGCGCACGGGCATGGCACGCACACGGCGTCCACGGCGGCGGGCGCGGCCGTCGCCGGGGCCAGCGTCCTGGGCGCCGGGCTCGGGGAGGCGCGCGGCGTGGCCCCAGGCGCGCACGTCGCCGCATACAAGGTGTGTTGGTTCAACGGCTGCTACAGCTCCGACATCCTCGCCGGGATGGACGACGCGGTGCGCGACGGCGTCGACGTGCTGTCCCTCTCCCTCGGCGGGTTCCCCATCCCGCTCTTCGAGGACAGCATCGCCATCGGCAGCTTCCGCGCCACGGCCCGCGGCGTCTCCGTCGTGTGCGCCGCCGGGAACAACGGGCCAGAGCGGAGCTCCGTCGCCAACGAGGCGCCGTGGGTGCTGACCGTCGGCGCAGCCACCCTGGACCGCCGCTTCCCGGCGTACGTCCGGCTCGGTGACGGCCGGGTCCTGTACGGCGAGTCCATGTACCCTGGGGAAATCGGTTTGAAAAAAGGCGGGAAGGAGCTCGAGCTGGTGTACGCCGTTGGTGGGACCCGGGAATCCGAGTACTGCCTCAAGGGGTCCCTGGATAAAGCCGCCGTCGCCGGAAAGATGGTGGTCTGCGACCGCGGCATCACGGGCCGCGCCGACAAAGGCGAGGCGGTAAAAGAAGCAGGCGGCGCGGCCATGGTGCTCGCCAACTCCGAGATAAACCGGCAGGAGGACTCCATCGACGTCCACATCCTGCCAGCGACGCTCATAGGGTACCGGGAGGCCGTGGAGCTGAAGAAATACATCAGATCGACGCCGCGGCCAGTGGCGAGGATAGTGTTCGGCGGCACGCGGATCGGGCGCGCGCGCGCTCCGGCGGTGGCCGTGTTCTCCGCGCGCGGGCCGAGCCTGACGAACCCGTCGGTGCTGAAGCCCGACGTGGTCGCCCCCGGGGTGAACATCATCGCGGCGTGGCCCGGGAACCTGGGCCCGTCGGGTCTGGAGAGCGACGCCCGCCGGTCCAACTTCACCGTGCTCTCGGGGACGTCGATGGCGGCGCCTCACGTGAGCGGCATCGCGGCGCTGATCCGGTCCGCGCACCCGTCCTGGAGCCCGGCGATGGTCCGGTCCGCGATCATGACCACGGCCGACATAACCGACCGGCAGGGCAAAGCGATCATGGACGGCGGCGGCGACGGCGGGCGCGCCGGCGTGTTCGCCATGGGCGCGGGGCACGTGAGCCCGGCGCGCGCCGTCGACCCGGGCCTCGTGTACGACATCCAGCCCGCCGACTACGTGACGCACCTGTGCACGCTCGGGTACACCCACCTGGAGATCTTCAAGATCACCCACACCGGGGTCAACTGCAGCGCGGCGCTCCGCGGGGACAGGAACAGGGGCTTCTTCTGCCTCAACTACCCGTCGATCGCGGTCGCGCTCAGGAACGGCGCCAGGTCGGCGGTGCTGCGGCGGACGGTGACCAACGTCGGCACGCCCAACTCGACGTACGCCGTGCAGGTGTCCGCTCCGCCTGGAGTGAAGGTCACGGTGTCGCCCACGACGCTGTCGTTCGTGGAGTTCGGCGAGCAGCGGAGCTTCCAGGTGACCGTGGACGCGCCGTCGCCGCCCGCGGCGAAGGACAGCGCCGAGGGGTACCTGGTGTGGAAGCAGAGCGGGGGCCAGGGGAGGCACGTCGTGAGGAGCCCCATCGCCGTGACCTGGGTGGTGGAGTAGCGGTCGCAGCTGCTCGTCCCTAGCTAGCTGGTGTAGACGTGTAGTGTAGTGCCCTCTGTATCAAGCTCCTGTGTCAAGGTTGGTTGGTTCCTGCGGCGAGCGGCAAACCTGACTGTTTTACCGCATCAGAGGCAGCGAGTTTACAGTAGCTGAATTTGCGAGTCGATGTGTATAAACACAGGATTCCTAGTTCAGTTGGGTGAAACTTTTGTCCCTCGTCATTTACAGTAGCTCATTCGTACACTTGCTAGCTCCGCCGCTGTGGCGCTGTTCCTGTTGTCGCCGACTGACGAAAAGCGAGGGAGGTCACTAGGTCGCCGTGAGTGTGAGGTGAGCTCCTCATGAATCATTTCTGCCATCGTTTACAGAAGGTCCATGTCACGATCCTTGATAGCAAGAGGGTTTTGCCCCGGCGTCGCGCACAGCAACAGAGCACGGCGATGCCGTCTCAAGCAGATAAGTGAGGAGGAAGACTAGTAGAGACAGGGGGGGGGGGATGATTGTTTTATTCATGTTCGATATCCCTGCCAATCAATCCACAAGTGCACATATAGGTTCACTACATGAGCCAAGCCCAATACAAAATAGGCTCGCAGACCTTAACACTCACCTGCCAACTACTCATATTACTAGCCATGGCCAGGGCCATGACAGTCCAAAGACTTACTGGGCCAAGATGGGGTGAACGCCTGCTAGTTGGGCACTTGGGCTTAAGTGGCTGCGAATGGCAAGGCCTCTCCAGCCACGTAAACGTGTGCTTATGTGGGCTCTCTGCTCCACCGGCAGCCGTGGCTCCCGAGGCAGAGGCCACAGCTGCTCCACCACCACCAAGGTATACGACCACGCCGGGTGGCACTGACAGCATGCCATAGACCCATCCTCCAATGTCGAACAATGGTGCCCTCGCCGCTCTGCAGACCTCATCTGCGGGGCGGGACCTAGCTAGCGGACCTCTGTTAATAAATATTAACTGAGACGGACAAAGCAACCACCTCTATAGGTCCGGATTAACCGTGACTTTTGATCGGAGACGGTTACATTGCCCACCTCCATTAATCAAAAAGGCATGCCTCCATTAAAGTTACTATAGTAGCGAGCGGGGCACACCACCGCGTCATATCGGCTCATTTTGTGCAGTGGGAGGAGTTATCCTCGTCATCAACGTACCATCCATGTTGTTGCATGATCTACAAGAGGCGACGTCGTAGCTCCAAGGATAAGCAGGGCTATCGACGATGATGACCGACACAACTGCCACGGCCACGGGCGGCGATGCCGCTGGCAGGGCCAACCACGATTTTGTGGTCTTGAAGGCCTAGACGACGACCACAGGGTGGGCGTGCACTACGGGAGAAAGACATGCCCCATCCTAGCACCAATGGATGTGTATGGGATGGGTGCACTACAGGAGAAAGACCATATCCATGGGATGTGTCCAGTGTAAGAGAGACGTGCATGAATATAGGGATGTTAGAGTTCGACCTTCGCCTCCAGATCCACTCCGCCATCGTATCTCGCCTACCCCACCACTACCACACTAGATTCATACTCCAATAATGCCAACCATCTCATCGAAACTGCACTAGTCCATTGTTAACCGCCACTTAACTAGACATCAACTACTCCGATATCTAACGTGGCTCCTAGACGTCCACACTCCTCTAACGTCAGCTCTACTGACGCCTCTGAGTGATGGAGTGGCGCCTCCAACTCCAGCTCTGCTAACGCCTCTGACCCAGCTCTGCTGACACTGGCTCCTAGACATCCACTCCTCCGACGTTTAACGCACGCGACCAAGCTGGCCACAAGCGAGGCCGCTCGGGCGGAGACGATATACTTGGGATGTGTGCATTATAGAAGAGAGACAATGTGCATAGAGATAGAGATGTAAGGGTTCGACCTCCGCCTCCTAAAGTCACTCCACCGCCATATCTCACCCACCCCGCCTGCCAGACCAGATCCATACTCCAATGATTCCAGCTATCTCATCGGTGACACACTAGTTTGCCTTACCGTTAATCGCAACCCGCACCAGTAGTATAGCCAACCCTGCCCTACCACATCAATACCAGCCTCTTATCCATTCCCGTTCGATCATGGTGGGGGAGTAAGTCAAAATGGAAAAAATCACATTAGGTTTAAGGATAACTAGACTCGAATTGGGTACATCCATTAATGGGAAAATTGGATTCAATTGTTAACCAGTCCTATCGAAAATAGGATTGACTATAGATTCGAGCAATAGCACATGGTTTCATAAAAATACCGTCATCCCGCCCATTGGAGCTGCAACAATTCCCATGTCGAGCTACAACCAACTCCAAAGACCATGTCCCGACCAGCGGAGCTCCACCACTTCACCGCGCCGACCTACAACCCCAGCCACCACATTATAACACCCTAATTCATGATTTGTAGTAATTTATTTCTTTCTAGAATTAATTAGCGCTAAGACCTAATTTGTTAGTGGAGGAAAATAATTTTTATAAACTATGTTAAACATAACATAGGTTATGTAACTTTTGTTGCATCCATGCCGTATGCATAGTGTTTATTTATTTGTGCCATTTTTTTTTAAAAAAAATATGCTTCGGTCAATTAAGTTAAAATTCATAAAGCTCCTGTTGGGCTCAATACCTCTCTCAAGCTCCAGCCGGCCTCCTTTTCCTCCTGGGTCGAAGCCCACCCAGCTGACCCAGTTCCTCCCTCCCTCCCTCCCTCTTTTTTTTTAAAAAAAAATCTAATTTGTCTCATGGTTGTTTGATTTTGCTTTCCAAATTATAAAATCAGTTTTTTTTTATCTCTCTCAATTTTTAAAACCGTTTATAGTTGAGGGAGCAAAATTGGACGACTGTCATGATTGTGGAAGATAAATTGGACTTTCTCATAATACGATCTCTCCTCTCTGCTACGGGAGCTCCGACCAGGTCTCCATCCAATCTTTTCTCGAACTCCTTTTTTCTTCGTGGCTGTAGGAGCTGTTTGGCTGATGGTTTCTACGTCTGATAAGTTGGTTGATGTTGATTTGTTGTAAGAGAAAACAATATACCATATTAAGCCGGTCTGTACTGTGTAACAGATCGTCTCAACTATCGAGCAAAGCCATGCATCATGGACATCGGGCACATGGTCTGGTGTTGATCGCCAGGTGCTAGCTAGGTTGCAAGCGCGCAATCGAGACTCTAGCTAGCTTCTCATGTTCACAGTTTCACTCAACTTTTTCACTTGCCCCAGGGCCCGAGTGCAGTGCTTGCAGCCAAGTTAACAATCCACCCCGTTCCATTGAGATAAGCACCATGTTCACTTGTTGGTTTCAGACAGACTTATTTAACCAGCTAACAGTATTTTTCTCTCACAGTAAACCAGCACCAGCTAGTCCAAAGCAGCTCAGAAACCAACCAGCGAACACGTTGAAGGATGGGTCAGACGCCCTCACCTCAGTTACAACGTACCACAGCGGAAATCCTGACGCTGCACGAGAGTGTACCTGACACGAAGTTGCCCGTCGTTCGTCATGGAGGGTCCCGAGCTTATTTCGGCTTTCAAAAGTGGTGAAATCTCGGCTTTCAAAAGTAATGATGGGACGGTATGATATGAAAAGTTTAAGTAGGTTTATGTATCGCTCATGACGGCGACTTCCAGCTGATGAAAATAAAGCTGCCCACATTCTCTTCAGTCTTGTCTGAACATGGCTCAATCTTTATAAATTTTATTTACACGGGGATGGTTTTTCCCATGGGTTTCAGAGTGCAACCTTTATCAGTTTTATACGGTGTTTCGTACCTATCTCTGATGCAACAGAAGGGCTTGGAGAATACTCCTATCCTTGTGACATGCATATACCAAGCCAACGCGCTCAACATCCATTTTGGTTTGTGTGAAGTACAAGAAGCCAACCAGGGTTCAGAAGAAGCTGGCTCTTGGTGCAGCCAAAGGCAAAAGGAGAGCAGGGAGCGGTCTGAACTTTGAAGCCCATAAAACGCGGGGCACTTTGCCTTGACGATCCTTGCTTGTCCCAGTGATCCAAAGTGGCCATGCTTTAGCCCTCGTTGTTTTGTGCACTAAACAAAAGCCAGCTCCTTGAAGATGAAAAGGTTACACTCACACATGGCATTGTTTTCCTTCAGCTGGCGCCACATTGTTCAGAGAGACAGAGATGACCCACATAGAATCCGAAGGAGATCAGCACCGGACCCTACTTTGGCTTATTGGCTAAGCTATGTGATTAGCAGCCGGGATTGTTCAGTTTGTTCTTGCCTGATGCAGTAACCCAGCAGCTTTTTTTTTGTTCCTTTCCTGGTGAGCGGTCGACAGCGGAGGGACGGAATCTCTTCCTCGCCCATCTCTTCTCCGCTCGATTCCCTCCACCGGTCTCCCTCCCTGCCTCCACGACGGCACGTCCTCAGCCTGATCCACGCCATGGAGAAAGATGGCGCAATCCTGGTGCGTCTGGGAGGATCGAGCCTGAATTGCTCTAAACAAATTGCTCGCATGCGTCATTCCCTTATATTTTGTTATACTTTTCTCAGTGTACTTTCATAAATTTACAGTGCTATAACAAAGATTTTTTTTTTATAAGGGTAATTTATCGAAGCACTTAGCCTGCAGGAGACATGTAACCTCCAATTTAAATTGTCATGCCAACTTGTAAAGGGGATACTTGTATCTTATAGTGTTGCTGCTCGGAGATATTTCTATCTTGTAGTGTTGCTACTCTTAATAGCTGATTAAAGGTAAAATTGATTTAGTTTGACTCCAACACTTTGATTTAGCAATTGGTCTCAGCCACTTTGCACATCTGCTTTACCGAATCTGGAAAATTCCTGAATGATCGACTGAAATATATAACAAACTAATTTGGATTATGCTAAGTAATCTGCTGCTTCTATGCGTGAACGCACGGTAAGAGAAGGCGGCGTCGAAAAGACTCCCTGTTGTGGTACTGTAGCCACAGCAGGGGGCGCCGAACGACTCTCCTGCCGCATTGTAGCCACAACAGGGGCATAAGCGAAAGCCAGTCATGCTGTCACATTTAGTCACTGTAGCAGCATGGCAGTTGTACTATGATTAGATGTGTAGAGTTGTATATATAGTTTGCCACTGCAACTCAGTAAAGAGAGCAAGTTTAGTTTTGCCATCTCCTCTGCAGAGCTCCAATTAACGTTGGTGCTTATACCGTGTGTGTGCTCTGTTCTCCCTCCCTCTTCTACCTCTAGCCATAGTGTGGGTCGGACAATGCTAGTTGTGGTTGGCAACGTTGGTGAGTGGTCGACTCATCCGTACCAGTGATCCAGTGGGCCAACAAGTAGTATCAGAGCCGTACAAGCGTCGTCGCCGGACTAACCGCTGGCGATGACGGACGGTTTGGAGACGGACGGTTTCAGTGACTAAAGCTCAGCATTAGGCCACTATGCCCACCATGTTTATTAAATTTACATCATGTGAAAAACCATGCTACAATATGATAAGGTTTCATGCGAAAAGACCGTGCCAAATGCCCTAAAAACCATGCCAAAAGTAACAAGTCCCTTTAAACCATGGTTCTGGGGTGCCGTCATGCAAGTAGAACCAAATAAAGGCCATCCTTTGTCTAGAATCTTCCTAAGAGAGTTGTGTCGACCTAATGCTAATATAACCGTTTTTTCATTTCTTTTTGAAACTAATTTGCAGATGCAAGGCTGCCCACAAGCAACTCTCGTGAGAGCCATTTCTTCTTTTGCCATATTGAAAACCTGCATCGACGAGTTTAGTTTGCGTTAGAAGATTCTTCTGTTTCTCTTCTTTCCGGATGTTCCAAGCTGTATACGGTATATATGAGCAGCGCTACAATTGTTTACTTTTGTATTGTGTTATGGCCTTGCAAAGAAGACGACCACCAGTCTTCTATTGTTGCACCGGGGCTGAGGCAGTCGAATCTCCTGAGATGCATCCAAACCTCCATCGAGAAAGGGTACTGAATGCAAAGGTGCATCCGTATTTTCATTCTTGAGTCTCAAATACTATGCCAATGCTGTGGCCACGGTAGGCTGCCGGCCGGCCGTGGAGTCTGAGAGGTGACCGAAACTTATCCAACAACGGGCCAGAAGCATGCGGCCACCGAGCGAGGCGTCTGGCCAGCCGCATCCAGCTATGGCGGCCAGGCAGCAAACAGCATCCAGCTGAAGTTGGCCACGGTAGGCTGCCGGCTGGCCATGGAGGCCGTGAGGGTTGCCGAGGACCGGTGGAGCAGTCCTGGTGGAAATGCTCGAAAAACTAGTGGTTTCAAAGTAGTTTACCCAGGTCTCAACCATTGCGGGGGAGGGCGCGAGAAGAGGTGCCATTGTGCAAGAAGAGATAGGAGAGAGAGAGGAATACAAGCTTTCTTTTTTAAAGTCATGTACGGAATTCTCTCTATCTAGTCCTGTATGCAATTTTGGTTTGAACAATCTGTCCCAAGGATTTAGTCCCAAAGTTATTTGGTTAGGTCCTGTTTGGTTTCATGGGAGGGACTACTTTTGAGTCCATTTTAGTCCATTTGAACTAAACAGTAGAGATTACTAGAGGGACTTTTAGTCTTTAGTCCACTGGTCCCTTAGAAGAGGCTTATTGGGACCAATGGACCAACTTTACAGCCCATACCCTTCCCCCCTCTCTCTCTCCTCCCACGTCCCGCCCCGCCTCGGCCACTGCGCCGCGCCCCGCCCAATGCTCCGCCCCGACGGCCGAGCCCACCTGAGGCTCGCCCGGCGGTGGCGGCCCTCCCCTCCCCTCGGATGGCTGTGGCGACGGGCTCCCCTCCCCCTCTGATGGCTGCGTCGGTGGTGGCGGCCTTCCCCTCCCCTCTCCGATGGCTACGGTGAAGGGCAACAGAGAAGCTAAAGTAAGGGGTGTTTTGGTCTTTGTTCAGCCCTTTAGTCCCTTTTAGTCCCTGCAAACAAACAGGTTATTTAGTCTCTCTTTTAGTCTCTAGTCTCTTGAACCAAACAGACCCTTATTATTGTCTTTCTCCTATAACATGTTTTTTTCTTCATCATTTGCAAATAAACTTCATCAACTTATTGACTGACGAAATAAACTTCATCAAGTATAGGGTTGAGTTGAAGAGCAGTTTTGGCAACTCCGGAAGCATGAGCTAGTGGCGAAGTTTGGTGCTAAACAAGATTATTGCACGCATGTTGTTTATGTGCTCAATACCTTTTTTTTAGGGGATTATGTGCTCAATACCTGAATACCTGATTCAGGTACAGTAGATGATGTGATGTGTCGCCGGCCCTTAAATTGAGCTAGTGATGTGTAACCTTCACTTGCTCCCACTCCCTCCTCTGGTTTTTGCCTCTGAACCAATGGTGAGAAGTGGATGCCGCCATCACCTCTGACTTCTGGGAGAGGACAAACTTGAAGAGATCAAGAAAGAGGTCACCTCCCCCTGGTCTCTACCATGCTGTCTGCCTCTCTGAAGGCTCCATCCATCCGAATCAATGGCATCGGTTGTGGCAGCTCCAGCGTGGTTGGATAGGCGCCAAGATCATCCCTGCCACCGAGTGTGTCAGCTTGAATGGAACTGGAGGCCGCCGCTGCAGAACCGGAGGATGGTGCAGTGAGTGAGTGAGTAGCAAGAAAAGTAGGAGCTTGCTGATGTATTATTGGCTGTTGGAGCTGTAGGCAAGTCTAATTCTTGGCTATCCCGAAAAGTTGTCTGTAACGCTTTTGAACGAAACTCTATCTTTCTCTCTTCTTGTCACGAGTTTATCGATATGTGAATCTGTGATTGGTGTAAGATCGAATTGTGATTGGTGCAAGACGGCAAGAGCTCTGTGACTGCATGTGTGTGTGTGTGTAAAGGTTGCACCACCGATCGAGCGTGATTGGTGAGTTGACGAGCAAGAGCGATGAAGTGCTGGAGTTGTTTAGCGGCGGCGGCGACCTTTCCGCTACAACAGCAAGCTGCAGGCTAGCACCACCTTCCGCACACCGCACCACGAAGATCCAGCGTATGGGCGAGAGCCGAGAGATCGGGAACGAGGAGGGGGCGATGGTTGACGCTATGTGGTTTCTATCCCACCTAGATTTTTGTTTTCCTCAGGAGCGCAAGTCCATTCGTGACGACGAGGCGGCTGTCGGCTTGTCGCCGTCGCCGGACGGGAAGGCCATGATTGATAGGAGAAATTTCTATATCTATATCTATATCTATATATATATATATATATATATATATATATATATATATATATATATATATATATATATATATATATATATATATATATATATATATATTGGTCTGTCTACATGTCTGTTGACAGATTTTTGACAAATAAAAAGCTCATCAGCCAAAAGAAAAACTGACAGATTTGCTATCCTTTTATCTGTCAGATTTCAATAACACATAAAAAATCAACAAAATATCCAAAACCCATTAGCATTAGCACAAAGATCCAAAACCCAATAATCATCCAGCAGGCACAGGTAGCAGGAACGGATAAAACGTAGCAGGTATAAGGAAATTTCTATCCAGATGCTATATATGTACATCTTGCAGAATAGAGGCATTTTTCTACATGTGCAGGTGAGGTAAGGTGAGGCAGCCACCAATCTTGACGCAGGCACAACACACGGGTCATCAGCCAGATTGGTGAATTTGTATTAAATGCTGGACACACAGTCACACATGAATGAATGCATCAACGCTTTGACAGAGATATTTCTTGTTCCTTGTATGCCTTAGCCTTTGGAAGTTGGAACCAGTGACAACATACATATATGAAGTTGGAGTGTTAGAAGCACCTTGTCCAAGATCCAAAAAACGTCTTCCAATAATCAAGTACACACGCATAACAATCTGCAAATGAAGGCACAAGAGCAACACTTCAACACATGGGAGATCGCCAAATCAGGTACTCTACAAATCTGAATAATGTGCCTACTATGTTCTAGCTTCTTACACCCTAAATCTGTCTCCCCCTCTTCAAAACTTGTCATCACAAAAAGTCCTGCAAATAAAATAATGGATCAATGACTACCCCTTTGGTTTTGCAAATTAAATTTCAATTTGCTGAAATCTAGCTAACAATTTACAAACTAGTGATAAATATGGGTACCAAGTCAAGGAATTGCTATACTTTTGAACAAAAAAATATTAATACCTGAAAACTCTGATATTGATAATGTTTAACTGACTGCACACAGGCACTAGTGTTATAGTGTTGTCCATGAATCCATTGCGATTTTAGCATATAATATGGGTTTTCGATTAACATCAGTATGCAACATTTGAGTATCTCTGTATAAATCTTGAAAAAAATTCATGTTTCATAATTGCTAGGGCACACAATAGAAGTAACTTCAAATGCCACAGAGAAAGACAACTTAATAGAAAGCAGAATCGGAGAAACAATGATGGTAAGAAAAAAAAAGAAAGAAACGTTCAAAGGGAGTGTGGTTTTTTTATTACCTTAGTCCAGTGCTTTTCCCCTATTTTGTTGCAAGCAAGAAAAAAAGCCTCAATTAGGACAATAATATGATATCTGTTTGCACTGCAGGGATGAAATATGTTAAGGAAGCAAAAATAAATTGTACCCAGCTGCAATCACAAATGAAAATTACAGAAAAACAACTTGATACTGTTCAGCTGAGGTGCAGGGAATTGCTTCACCAAATGACGGCAACACAAAGAAACACATGGCATACTTGTGGAGGGGATAGTCCCTGACTCCCTGATGTGCATGGAATGTTAATTTGATCTCCATTCAGATTAGCAAGGAACCATCATATTTTTCTCTTGCACTCAATTCCATTGTCAAACACACCCTTTTTACAGAGGAGGTGAACTACAGTCCCTGAAAAGTAGTAACCATCTTGTTTATTATCGCAAAATTAGATTTGATAGTTAGGTTTATGTATCACTCATGACGGCGACTTCCAGCTGATGAAAATAAAGCTGCCCACATTCTCTTCTCTGATCCCTTGTCTGAACCAGGTTCGGGATACATATGGGCGGCTTCAGAGTGCAATCTTTATCATTTTCTTTTCATTTACACGGGGATTGTTTTTTCCATGGGATTTCAGAGTGCAACCTTTATCAGTTTCGTGTGGGGTTTCAGAGTGCAGTCTCTATACGGTACCTATCTCTGATGCAACAGAAGGGCTTGGAGAATACTCCTATCCTTGTGACATGCATATACCAAGCCAACGCGCTCAACATCCATTTTGGTTTGTGTGAAGTACAAGAAGCCAACCAGGGTTCAGAAGAAGCTGGCTCTTGGTGCAGCCAAAGGCAAAAGGAGAGCAGGGAGCGGTCTGAACTTTGAAGCCCATAAAACGCGGGGCACTTTGCCTTGACGATCCTTGCTTGTCCCAGTGATCCAAAGTGGCCATGCTTTAGCCCTCGTTGTTTTGTGCACTAAACAAAAGCCAGCTCCTTGAAGATGAAAAGGTTACACTCACACATGGCATTGTTTTCCTTCAGCTGGCGCCACATTGTTCAGAGAGACAGAGATGACCCACATAGAATCCGAAGGAGATCAGCACCGGACCCTACTTTGGCTAAGCTATGTGATTAGCAGCCGGGATTGTTCAGTTTGTTCTTGCCTGATGCAGTAACCCAGCAGCTTTTTTTTGTTCCTTTCCTGGTGAGCGATCGACAGCGGAGGGACGGAACCTCTTCCTCGCCCATCTCTTCTCCGCTCGATTCCCTCCACCGGTCTCGTTCCCTGCCTCCACGACGGCACGTCCACAGCCTGAGTAGTAGTCTGTCGGGTGCTGAAGCCTATCGGCCGATGGATGGTGTTCTGTGAACCCGCCGCTGGCCGACAGCCCAAAAATATCTACGGCCCGTATGGGTCCTGTCGGCCAGCCGAGGGTCGACAGGCCCTGTGCAAAGACTAGTCGGCTCTTGTACGACCGACAGGTACACGTCAGTTTGCCAATAGGAGACATCCAGCTTCCGACAGACTACTACTCTTACAATTCTTTTTATCCAAATGCTATATTTGCACCACTTTCAATCTCTTTGCTCTTATCGTAAACAATGTTAAAACTGTGTGGTTTGAGGGTTCATTGGCAGCTCAAATAGTATTTTAGTTGTTTTACAAAGAATGATCACAGCGTAGACCAAGAATATAATCTGTCATCATATACTTGGAGGAAGCAAATCAATCTTAAATTTGAAACAACAATTGTTATGTACATCAAAGGATATATGACATTTGCACCTGGTATGGTTGAATATCATAGAACAAGGGCGGCGTCATTTATCTTCTTCACTAGAAGTGACAGATGTGGATAAATACAGGATAAGCAGTTAAGGAGCAAAAAATCTTGACTAAATTTCATACTTGAGCTTCTATAAGCATTGGAGAAAAAGAGAGAGGATATTTCCTTTCGAGCTTGCTGAATTTGGAGCCAATAACAGAGATGTTTCTAGTTTTTGAATTGTGTAGTAACTCAAACTCTGCAAAAACGAAGTCCTTTTCACTTTTTTCAGTCCGGTGCATGAGGCATACGGTTTTGTTTAGCGATGCCATGGAGAAAGATGGCGCAATCCTGGTGCGTCTGGGAGGATCGAGCCTGAATTGCTATAAACAAATTGCTCGCATGCGTCGTTCCCTTATATTTTGTTATACTTTTCTCAGTGTACTTTCATAAATTTACAGTGCCATAACTAAGAATTTTTTTGTAAGGGTAATTTATTGAAGCACTTAGCCTGCTGGAGACATGTAACCTCCAATTTAAATTGTCATGCCAGCTTGTAAAGGGGATACTTGTATCTTGTAGTGTTGCTGCTCGGAGATATTTCTATCTTGTAGTGTTGCTACTCTCAAGAGCTGATTAAAGGTGAAATTGATTTAGTTTGACTCCAACACTTTGATTTAGCAATTGGTCTCAGCCACTCTGCACATCTGCTTTACTGAATCTAGAAAATTCTTGAATGATCGACTGAAATATATAACAAACTAATTTGGATTACTGCGTATCGAATGCAAAGAAATTGCGTATATAATTGAGCGAGTGGCCGGTGCCTACACAAATTCTAGAATTTAAAGTCATGGAACTAAATTGTGTTTAGCCGGTCATGGATGGAAGCCGCTCTAAGCAATCTCAGCCATCTAATTTGAGGTCACACGGACTGGAAGAGACAATGACGTGGCCGATTGTGTGACAAAAAGTGGTATACACAAATAAGGATTATGGTAGATGGTAGATATAATGTGTACTATGATTTTGCTTAGATGACATGTTTGTCTCAGTGCAACCAAGCAAACAAGCAACCAAAGACATATTCTTGCACGCGAGAGCCTCACTAGGCCTTCATCCTGACCCAACCCTTTTTCAAGAAACTATCTTCACTATTTAGGTCCTATTTGGTGTAGTTTATTGTTCAACCTGTTACAGATTAAGCAGAAGCTGTGCCAAGAAGCAGGGTTGTGTAGCAGCTTATCAATGAGTCAAATCCAAGAACAAACAGTCAAATCCAAGAACGAACTGAGTAAGCAGAATTTGTTTTTCGCCAACTTTTTCAAAAACCAGAGTCTGCACAACCACACTCTATGCCAAACAGGACCTTAAAGCCCTGAGTTGTTGTTGGTGGTGATTGGTGGTAGGTTTCTGCTATCTCTGCCAATCCACTTTGCAGGTTTTTTTGAGGACTGATATCTGTATGCAACTCTGCATGTGTATGTGACAGAGAATCCTTTACAAATTCGTTTGCGTTATGATATGGACTTTGTGGCTTTAACTACAGGCACTTGACCAGTGGCACTAGTTGTTTCGACCAGATGTTTAAATGCTAGTTAAGCTGCCGGTTGTGTTGTGGATAGCTCCTTGTAATCTTTGGTTCTAAGCATAGTCATTTAAGTTCTGCTTGGTACACAACCAAAGCACTGGGTGCTTAGTTTTGGTAGTGCTATCTGCGTGGTTAGAATTGACGTGTTAAAATCTGTGTAATTTTTTGCTGAATGATAATGAATGGGTTTCTCATTATATAAAAAAAAATGCTTAGATGCTAGGTTCCCTAACCAGGTGACTAGGTCCATAGCCTATCAACGTAACATGTTTCATACTTTTAGACCTCAATCCCTGTTCGATCATACTGAGAAATGAAGTAAGGTGGGACAGTAGTTCAGGCACAAGGATGATAATCCTTCTGAAGATTTCACTAAATACATCTAAAGAAGTAAGGTGGGATAGAAACTAATTTGCATCATACTGAATTCCACCTACTGGTGTTAAGCAAGCGAACACAATCGAGAAAAGCATACTAAACTCATATAATTTGTGTCATGAATATATGAAAAGGTTCTCATAACTGGCAACCCAATCTAAGACAAATCATATAGGAAGAGGTTGGTAGAAGCTAAAAATCCATGGTAGCTGATACTGATTTCATGGTAGAATCGGTAATATACCTAGATAATTTACCTTGGCACGTTGCGAACCTATTGGCTGACCACACTTTGCCATAAACTGGATATGAAACCCTGAGTAAGTATACCTCTGAAAATGAAGCAAAAACGTAAGCAGCACGATAAATCTATTTTGTTTAAGGACGTCTAAAATTGATTTATGTGATCATCGTTAGAGGACATACAGATAGACACGCCACATGCAAGCAATAATGTTCCAAACAACAATTCAAGAGAGTTAATTTGACTGTCATATATGTGCATTTGTTAACCTTAGAAGTAACATATTCATCGAAACATATTTTGGCTGTATCAAAGTGGAAAGAAATATTATGGAACAGATCAACGAAGCAAAACCGAAAGGCCCCACTTGGCCCTGTTTTTTTTTTGTTGACGATTGTTGTAGAAGCTTGTACACATGCATCATCTCGCTGTGGTCTTCGTCGTGAGGAAACGGACACATAGCAATCTAATCAAAGGCAGAGAAAAATTCTGAAGAAGAATGTATAGAATATGAGGGAAACTATAGACCATAACTCCATGCAAGATAAGCGCTACCTGGATCCGATGGCAGCAGGCAGAATCACTGTGGATGAACAGACTGTGAGGGGGGATGGAAGAGAACTGTATCTAAGTCACCAAGTTTAGAGATCTTTATTATATAAATATAAGTCACCACGTTTAGAGGTCTTTATAGGTTGGGAATTTGGTGTTTTTACCCTTATTCTAAACATCAATGGTGATTTTACCCTTTTCTTTAACTTTGTGTTTTTACCCTAATTATTTTCAAACGGAGCCTCCGTCTACCCCACTTTGTAACTAAATGGAAAAAAAGAAAAGAAAAGGCAGGTGGACCAAAAGACAGCAATGCCCTTGGCAGTCGCACGATTCATTCGAAGTCGCAACACCGCGGTCGCTGCTTAGGGTTCCTGGCGGCGCGGCTGTCGGCGGCGGTGCTCCCTCTCCCTGTGGTGGTGGCCGGCGCGGCTCCCTCCCCTCCAGCGCCACCTCACCGTGCGGGCGCCTGGGTTGCCTTCGCGGGCGGCCGTCGCTCCGGTCCCCCCTCCCCACCGAGCGCCCGCCGCCGCTGCAGATCCCCCTCCCCACCAAGCTCCTGCCGCTGCTGCTCGAAATCATAAACGAGATGGGCCGCTCCTCCTCTCTACCCTAGCCGCCACCGCTGCCGATCGTTGTCATGAGCGGGCACGGGGCGCAAAACCCTCAACGCGGGGGGCAAAACCCTCTGAAGGGGACCGTGACGCCTAAGAAGGGGGGGGGGTGAATTAGGCAACTTAAAAATTTAACTCTAAACTATGGCCTGTTTTTCTACCCTTAGCAAAACCTATGCAAAAGATAAACTATTGAAATATGCAACTACGGTTTTGCTAATGTGTTGCTATCTCTACCGCAAAGGAGTAATGCAATCAATGTAAATGCGGAAGCTAAAGAGCAAGGTAAAGATATGCAAACTCCCATCGACGACTCCGGTATTTTTACCGAGGTATCGAGATGCGCGCAAGCTTCCCCCTAGTCCTCGTTGGAGCCCCTCGCAAGGAATCCCTCACAAGGGCCAAGCTCCCGGTCGGGTAACTCTGTGGATAGCCTCGGGCCTTTCCCACACGCAAGTGGGTCTCCGACGTGCCTTCCGGCAAGCCTCTCCCGGATGCTCCCCGCCGTCTTCACTATCAAGCTTCCGGCCGAAACGTCGCGGGCCTTGTTCCCTCCGGTACACGGTGGTGGCCACACCACAAACGCGGTTGGTGTGATCTCGCAAGACTTCAAGCCCCTCCGATGTACAACAATAGTGCGCGCAAGCACCGAGTGGTAAGAGGTATGCAAACCTCACTAAATACTAGGCCTAAATCTAGAGCAAGCGCATAAGCGGTGGTCTAATCAATCTAAGCATTTCGCAAAGCACCTACACTAATCACCTAATGAAACACTAAGCACTATGCAAATGAAGATCACTAAAATAGTGTATCAACACCCTAGATATGTTTCCTCAGCTCCACACTTCTCAAATGACAGGTTGGGGATTGTATTTATAAGCCCCACTGAGAAAGTAGCCGTTGGGGTCGAATTCCCACGAAACTGCTACTGACCGGACGCTGGAGTCGTCCTGATCAGACGCGTCCGGTCGTCCCGACCATTGAGCTGCGAACAACTGATCGGACGCTGCCAGCGTCCGGTCACATGCCACCGGATGCGTCCGGTCGCATTTTCGCCGCTCTAGAACCTCTCTGTACTCGACCGGACTCTGCTGTCCTGCGTCCGGTCGATCTGCCGCCAGCGTCCGGTCGCCTGTCTGTCGAGCCACCGGTCCAGCGTCCGGTCGCGCTTCCAGCGTCCGGTCGCCTCTGCGAGCTCGTTTCTTCATGATCTTGTGTACGGCTTGGTTCCTATCTTCATGCTTGGACTTTGCTTGACATCTTGGGTCTTTTCTTGTGCTCCTAAGGTCTTGCTTATGGTGTCGATCATCGGATCATCACGTCGCCTTCGTCCAAGTCACGTCTTGCACCCTATTGAACTACAAAATGAACACTTGCAAATTCATTAGTCCAATTTGGTTGTGTTGGTCATCAAACACCAAAATCCAAAGTAAATGGGCCAAGGATCCATTTTCCTTACAATCTCCCCCTTTTTGGTGATTGATGACAACACGACCAAAGCAATCAAATGATAAGAATTTGGAGATTAAAAACTACCTACTTGCTAGGATGCAATGCAAAGGGCAAGGTTATATGATACTAATTGACAGATACCAATTAAAACTTTACTTAAAAACTTGTCTTGCCCTTGCAAATGTCCCATTACTTAGACTAATCCATAATTCACTTTCCTCCCTTTCTCGGACCATTACTACTTGTAACTAAATGCTTGTCTTTGGTCCTTTAAATTCTCCCCCTTTGACATCAAACACCCAAAAAGGAATACATTAGTAGCACAAGGGAGGGTCAAACTTTGTGAACCATATGAAGGATTTGATTAGCATGGAATAGGTCATAAAACTTGACTATCACATTATATAGACTAAGCTCCTCCTAAATTTATGCATACATATGATAAAAAGCAAAGTATATGCATAATTGGCAATTTATTGCACAAGAGAGGTTAATCTATATAATGTATGGAGAAAGCAAATAAATATCAAAGTGAGATCAACATGGTGATATCGGTTTAGAAATACCACATGTGAAAATTAATTTAATTTCTACCAATTGAAGTATAATGCTTTCCTCCGGGGACTCTATTTTTCTTGCAATAAGACTACTACACACAAGATAAGTTTGAAAAGGTGTTAGTCTCAAAGCATCCAACTTGTAGATTAAGCTCCCCCTAAATTTGTGCACATTGATTTAAGTATCAAAATACCACTTGAAAGATGGTATTTGGGAGAGATTATCTACAATTTGGACTTTGGCACATATTAGATAAATAATTGTAAAACAAGCTATGTGTCGTGCTCCTAAACAATTTTAAACCATGTAGGTTTGCTCCAAGGGTTGATAATGAATCCGAGCAAGCCTACCATATGATATACCTATTGAATGCATGACAAAAGATTTAAGCATGTAAATGCAAACATAGGCATGAAAGATAACTAGATGCTTTAAGAGTATATCAATTGAAAAACAATACCAATTGAAATGAATACTAATTGAAAGTAATGACATCTAGTTACCTAACATGGAAAGGGGAATTTGGGTCCATAGTATTCACTAATCTACTTGGCAATGACTTTGTCCATCATGATGCACCCCATGAAATGCACCCAAACTTTGCCAAGTCTCCAAATTCCCCAATAGTCCATTGGACTTCTCACTTCCCTTTCGGGATCCAAACCTTCTTGGTGCTTTTCATGTTGGAGATGATTTCCTTTGGCACCCAAAAACGTTTGACCCTATTGTTGGCTTGCTTGTTCACCTTGATTGCCACCACTTTATCATTTTTCTTCTTCTTCAAAAGATATGGTGTGGAGGCCTTTTTGTCCACCTTGTTGGTGTAGGTGTTGGAGAACTTGTTTGTTTTTTTCTTCTTCTTTGCTCCTCTCCCATTCTTCACCTTGCACTCATAGGACTTGTGGCCTTCCTTGTGGCATATGTAACAAACCATGGTTTGTCCTTCATCAAGCTTCTTCACTCTCTTGACGGTGTTATCTTGATAAAGTTGGGTTTGCTTTGCCTTGCCTTTCACTTGAGTCAAGTCCTTGGTGAGGTGAACTACTTCTTGCTTGAGTTGCTCATTCTCCTTTGCAATCTCTTGTGTGCATGTATCTACAATCACTTTCTCAACACAAGCTTGGTTGCACAAAGGTGAGTCTAAACATAAATCATTGCAAGAAGTAGAGGCATCCTTTTTAATTATTTCATTTCTTTTAGATGCCTTGGTGGAGGTTAAATTGATGGCCTCAAGATTAGCAATTTTATTAGTTAGCTCATCACAATGTTTGCACATGATTTCCATTTTAGCAAGCAAACTTTGATAGTCATTTTGTGAGATAGCTAATTTTTCTTTTAATTTTTCATTTTTCTTTGCAAGTTGCTTATAATTAATTGTGCATTCATTTGTTGTTGCACTAGCCTCAAGTTGCTCAATTTTAGTGGATAGTTCAACATTGAGATTTGCAAAGTTTTCATATTGTTCAAGCAAATTCTTGTATGCTTCTTGTGAACTACCTAGCTCTTCTTTTAAATTTTTGAGCTTCTTTTGTTGACTAGTGCAAACTTTAGCATATTTAAGATTTTGTTGCACAATTGTATTATAAGAAGGCAAATCATCATCACTATCGATTTCACTAGAGGATGAGCTTTCGTTACCTTGTGCCATAAGACACATATGAGAAGAGCCTGATGATGAGTGCTTGCGCCCTCGCCTCTTGTGATGATCTTCTTCACTTGAAGAATCATCCCATGACCTTATTGATGTGAGGGCTTTGTTCTTGCATGCCTTCTTCTTTATATTGGGTGTGGGCTTGTTTAGATAAACTTCCACAAAGTGCCCCAACTCGCTGCATCCATAGCATCCTCTCTTTCTTTGCTCGTTTCTTTGGTTGGTGAAAACGAGGTCTTAAATTTGGATGGGCACACCGTTGACATTGAGCCTTAGGATCATCTTCTCCACCTTTTTGATAAGTTTGATTGATTCTTCATCAAGGTCGGAGGCGGAGGAGGAAGATTAATCATCATCACTTGATTCTTCTTCTTCATCATCATCATCACCCTCATCTTCTTCTTCTTCACTTGAGGAGCTTGAGCTTGAGCTTGACTCAACTTTCTTGCCCTTCATCTTCTTCTTCTCGCTACAAGCGAGAGCTTTGCCTTTGCTCGATGAAGAGGCTTCTTCTTGACCTATCTTGCGTGACAT